>CP045893.1:13194703-13635095 GCA_013387185.1 Caligus rogercresseyi | reverse complement strand
AAATCATTATTACTTGTTTTTGGTAGATTGGTGTTTTTAAATTTTCAAATAACATTTTTTGGAAATTTAGAAAAAACACTTTTTCTTAATAATATATTTCTGAAATAACACTTTTTTCTCTCTTTTTAGAAAAATTGGGGAACTTATTTTTATCACCTCTTGCATCATTTTTATAATTTTATCCTTGATTCCCTTATTTTTGGAAATATGCACTATAATTGTCTTCCTGGTTTTGTTTTTCCTCCGGATTAAATATCGAAATTCTATGGATATCCATCGGAGCTACACATCATCCAATTTTATAGCCAAATCTAACTGACTTGTTCCTCATATAATGTTTTGCACCTAGTAATCCACGATATGGGATCATGGATTTTCCACGCTATGTCTTTGTGTAAAATCCACCACAATGGAAACAATTTTCTATTACCATGTCAAGGGTAAGATTTAAAAACTTATATTTGTATAATTGGGAGTTGCCATATAATAGTCAATGTGTTCAGTTACTTCAACAAGATGCTGATATACGTCGTCATTTTTTTCGTCACTAGGTATATCCTGCTCACTATTCGTTACAAATACATAGAACCACAATCTAGATTTCCTTACTTATTATGTTTTCGATCTCCTCTACCTATAGCACAACTGAGGACGTATGGGTGATATTCAATAGATTCTCTAAATCATTTGAATCATGAATTGATCGAAATAAATTAAAAATATTAATAACTTACTATTCAACTCTGTCATCCATTATAAAAATACTTATAACCACATTTGTCTTTTATTTAAAGGTACTTATATGTACTAACGTACATAAACTGAAAGGAAACAAAGAATTATACGCAAACACGTAGAACATGAAAATGAGTACCAATAGGCGCCAACGTTCCCCTTTTGGGAACATAATTTTAAAAGTCGATTTTAGTCCACTAAAATATAAATATTATTTAAAAAAATGTTCAATGTAAATATTTAGTATATTCGCTTCTCAAATAGTTGGGAAATAGTAATAATACCTGTTTTTATCCCTATTTTTGTTATTATCAAAGGATAAGTCAAAAACTTGTTAAACTAGGTTTTTTCAAAGCCCTCAAACTAGTATAAAAATCAGTTTTTCGTTTATTTACAAAAAAAATATTTCATTTTCTAAGCTTTAATTTATAATATAAACTCATTTAATTTTGTTTTTATTGAATATGACGCGATGCAGAAACATTTGAAAAGATGTTCCCAAATTGGGAACGTTGGCGTGTAAAGGGTTCTTCCAACTCAGTTAAAATTAAATATATGATTGTATGTATAATTATTGATTATATGGTATAACATTTATAACTGACAGACAAAGTAAATATGTTTCACAGTCCTCGCAATCACCTAAAAAATGATAATTGGTTGTTTTTAGTTATTTTTTTATCTGAAAATAGTCGGATCCTTAATACTCAACATTAAAAATACTTGTTACCCTTTAGAAACTGTATATTGATGATGCAAGACTTAATCCTTGGGGATTTGGATCAAGGGAGCAACTATAATAAAGGATAATCAATAGATAATCCAAGCCCTTGAGCAAAGTTTACATCATATTCTTTTTCTACAAATCAGACTTTCAGCTCTAAGGATTATAAAAAACGTCTCATACTTTGTGTTGCGATTCATATTTTCTGATCACTTAAAGCTGAAGAACAATCTTTCATATCCAATTATAGTCGGCAGCGACACGATTAAAAACATATGATATGATGAAAGTTCCAAGTCTCTCATGTTCAATAATGTACACGAATATTATGAAATTATTTATTAAGTTTGTAAAGACAGAAAATATTTTCAAACGTCAAATGCAATTTTAACGACCTAGGAATTAGTTTTAATATTATCACATGTTCTTATTTGATGATTAATTTTTTTGTCCCAATTCTTATTAATGAATGTGTTTAACTGTAGCATCAACCATATTCATGCATATAATTTAGTGTTTTGTTGTATGATATATCTTAAAGAACTGGGTATTGAGGACCCCCCCCCCCCCTCATCATATTGATATTTTCTACATATATTTTTCATGAGTTTGTAGAGTTTCATCCCTTATGATGCCTGAAGATATTTTAGAATATTTTGCAAAAAAGTATGTACTCTTTGTTTTTATTGTTTTGTTTAATAATAAGGTTTTTCTGATAAAAAGTTACAAAATATAGCGTTTTCATTGAGGAAGGAATTTACTTTACATAAAAGTTAAAATAAACATTATATTCGAATATATTTTTTCTGAGGTTTGTCCGACTTTCAATGATTGGATGGTAGCAAAAGACAAAACTTAAAAGTTTTCAAATAGTTTTTAAAAACGATATTACTTAGGTATATAAAATTGTATAAAAATTGTAAAACTAAATCCTTTCTTTAGTCAAATAGTACTTTTAATCCTTGAATACATATCAAAAACAAACCCTTCAAGGATTTTTTTGTATTTGTTTAACGTTCAATAGTGATGGGAAGTATAGCATTTTGACTATTTGTTCAAATAGAAAGCTATGTTTTAAGGGGAGGTGGAATTCATTTTCGACGAAATCAAAAATCCAATATCGATAAAATTACTGGTTATGTAAATCTATTCATTTATTTTGACGAAAAGAAACACTAAACATTTTTTTAACAAACAACGTTTGTTAAATCTAAAAATCGAAAAACTTTACATTTCCAATCCACGTTGCGACACTAATAAGAGTAAAGAGAAGCACAATATAAAAAAACTTTTACATTATTTTATTCTCGAGAATTATATTTATTTTATCATTCTTTAATAATAAAATATATAAGTAACTTACACCATTGAGTTTGTTCTGGAGACAAACATTGCAAAAAATAATAATAAGAGAGTTATATCAAGAGATAAAGCTATCAGAGCGAGTATTTTCTTTCATACTTTTGAATAGCTTCTGAAGAATTTAAATTTATAAGCATCATTATTTAGTATTTTTCAATTTAGTCAATTTAAAAATACTTTTTATTTGTTGACCGTATTTAAGTTTCATGTGAAAGGAGGTATGTTTGATTCATAATCAGAAGATGATGTCAGGTGTTCTTTTAACGTTTATTATTATATGCCTATTGGTATTAAATGAATTATGGTTTAGAGCCAAAATGTCATTATACAAAAAAGTTTTTGCCAAGTGATTTTACGACTTAATTGTGTTGGCTCTCACATAAGCAACATCATTTTGAAGCAATACTCTTAATCAGACATTTAGAGTGAATTTTACACTTTTACTATATAAAAATTTAGATGACCAAGTCCCCTATTATTTTATTGAATTTTGATGTCTATTTTTGCAGTATGGACTTTAGAGTCCTTTTTTCTAAATTAAATTGCAATATTATATGTAAAAAAATCTGGATAGTTATTTTTAAAGTTATATTTTGGACATTGCTAAATAATTAGCAGATTGGACTTGAAAACATTGATGATGAATATATATTTTATTGGTAGTATTAAAAAAAATTAAAGTCAATTTGCTTTAAAAAATATTAAATACGGTTCAATATAAAAATTAATTCACCCTCTATATTACATTTATGTGATTAGGTTTGAGTCAATATATGGATAATTTTATTATTTGCAAATAATTATGATGGCAGAATTGGGTACCTCTTTCAAGGAGCTTATTTTATAATTTTTTACTAAGAAGGAAATAAAAAGAAAAAACATATAGGGAGGGTTAGAGAGATACTTAAAAAGAGAGGCAGAGGCAAATAGATTCCCGAAGTGATAAAAAAAGGTATTTAAAGAAAATGGAATGAGTAAGAAGTGGGTTTCTCATGACCTCTTCCTGCCCATTTGCCTCCACGGACTGAATGTATAACTACTGGGTATTGGTTGGCTTAGGGGTCTCATCCTCACGAACCCCGTTCTACACGTCTCTTAGACCCGTGAAACTGGAAAAATTATATAGCGCTTCATCCTCAACAGAATAAGTGAACAAGTCCTCCATCCTCTACGAGTCTCCTATACCAGACCCATGATTATGTAGTTCACATTCGCACCATTTTCTTCATAACACATCATATCATTCTCTTTCAGAAACGTGGATCTTGAAGACCTCTTGACTGTCCCTCCTTTTATGACAAATACCTATTTGATATACATTATTGGTGGAGTGGATTTTTATACTATTCATTTCATTGTGGAGTATCAAGTTACGAAATATTCTAAAAATGGTATTTATACTTCCACTTCCTATTCATTTGTAAGAGGGTTCCCATACAAAGGTCCCTCCTAGGATTTCAAATAAATAAGAAAAAATATAGCCAAAGACCCTATTAACATGGAAACCTCATCTCACAAACTGAGTGTGATACAGATCCTATTTCGACGTTCTAGAAGGAGGAACAACCAATGACTGTTTATATAAGGATTTTTATATCCCTATACAAAAATACCAACTATGATAGATCCGGCATGTTTATTATACAGTAATATATATTGTGAATTCCTGTCACTTCACTATTCATGCTTCTACTTTTATGGTTTCTTTATAAAGGAAAAGAGAGAAGAAAAAATGTATAATAGTAATATTTTTTTAAATTTAAATATATATTTCAATACATTTTTTCAAATACATCCAATTACAATGCCTTTGATATGTTTTAGAAGAAAGGTATAATAAAAATGAGGGTGGGTCTTAAAAGATTAATAGAAAAACAGGTAAATTCATAAAAGATAACGATAATAAAATCAAAAGCCTGCAAGGCTGTATCAGCTCTTAAAATAATTATCAATGTGACGTCGTTTTTTGTATATTAAAAACTCGCATATTTGGGCGCCTACGGCGTCTATATGTTCGCCCCTTCGGGTATGGGTAGGTTTTGGATCTAGTTTGTGAGTGAAACAGACCTTAAAGAATATAAGAGAGGAGAGAGAAATAATTTCTGTTTTGTACAAACATTCCTCATAAGAAGTTTGACTTTGTACAAAAAATATGTTTTAAGTCACATGAGATGCTTTTTCTATTTCTATTTCTCTAACTCCTTCTCTTCCTTTTCTTTTTCTTTTTTCCTCTCTTTTACCTCTCCTCTCTCTCTGAAAAGTAAGTTGTTCAAATCAGACAAGGTCTGATTTTTTTTTCATTTCTGGTCCCATCACTTTGCAAATAGTTTTGTTAGGTCCGTCTTGACCCAAGGATTCCATAGGTACCTTCAAAGTTCAAATCTGACAATAAATGTGGGAGGAGATAGCGTGCGGACATACAGACGGACAGAGATTGGTGAATTAATATATAGATTAAGGAAAGCCACCTTGTTTGTTTACTACGTTGTTGAAGATCTAAGAGTCTCTATGCACCAAGTATCTTCGTATCCCTGCTGGAATGTATCTTCCGTTGATCCTGCATACAAGAAATAAAATAGTTTATTTTAAAAACATAATCACAACAGGCTCTGCAGTTCAATATGTGTATCAGGTGTTCGTTGTTATATATTAAAGGCATAATGAAACTGGTAAGTCTAAGCCGTAATTTTATTTCTTCATCCTATTTGTTCAATGGAAAGAAATTGTTATGGACGTTATGTTGCTTTATTATTTATTTAAATTATGAGTGAAATAAATAAAATATGACTGAATTATATCAAAATAAATCTTCCAGGAGAATGGTATATGCGCTAACACACACGCACCTTATGGGTAACAAACATGTAATTGAGACCAATTTTGAAAAGTAGTCGGTCATAAGATCTTATCGATTAAGTTTTTATTCTAATAAAAGTAATTAAAACCAACATTAATTATAATTTTTGGTCTCATATTGCTCAGATTGAATAATTTATAAACTACATCAGTAAAAAAAGGCAAGTTCAAAATGTAAGAGTTATTTTTGGATTGTATTCCGGTGGATCATCCTTAAAATAAGAAGAAGAAACGACAATATATATATATAGAGAGTGGATTTCAGGATTGGCTTATTTCAAACCGCATATTACGAACAAAATGGAGAAGAGACCCATTAGACGGTAATCAATGTAAAAAAACTTTTAATGATACCCACCAAAATTATGTAATCTGTCGTTCGTTTGTCAATATATCAATATATTGAAAAAATGAATCACACTCAAAATCCAGCTTTTTCCCAAAATATAGACCCTAATTATTAAAGTCAGATATGAAATTTGGTTATTGTAAGTTTGGTCAAAATATAACACCAAAGATAGCAAATAACAGATGGTAAGGAATCGTCGTTTTATCAAAGTCAACTAAAACGTTTCGTTTAAAAAATTCACAAATTGAAGTTGACTTTGCAGTTCAATATGAATCATACTCAAAATGCAGCTTTTTCCCAAATATATATCCTAATTATTAAAGTCAGATTATTAAATTTGGTTATTGTAAGTTTGGTCAAGATATAACACCCAAGATAGCAAGTAACAGATGGTAAGGAATCGTCGTTTTTATCAAGACATTTTCGGATCGATTTTGTCGGAATTTATAGTTTTCCTAAACTTATTTTTAAATTTAAAACAACGCCAAATATATCACTCAACAAAAATGCCAGCTCAATAATAGTATTTGGAACGTCACATGACACATGGGGAACTCCATTACATACCTCATGTATGTAATTACTCAAATTGAAGACAACAACGAAAACTACTGGAATTTAGCATCCCTTAGTACTTTATATTCTTTATGTACATTGTATAATATTTTTGTTTAAAAAAGCAGAGTAATCTTAATAAGGCAATCTTTTTTTAAATATTAAGCAATTTGTGTCACTCTTTTTATTTGTTTTTTTAATTTAGCTCCTAGATTGGACCCACCTCACCGGAACCTAATCTGGTATCAGCCGGTAGTGAACCTATCTAGGAGCTTTCTTTAATATCACAAATTAGTTGATCAATATTCAAGTATTTAAATGCCTAAAAAATAAAATCTTCGCAGTCTCTTTCTCAAGGGATATAATTTTTTGCCCTGGCGACGGACAATCAAAGATAAGATGGTACGGGTTTTTTTCTTCTTCCTCGCAGAGTCGGCAAATTGGGCTTATGACCTTTCTCATCTTGTTGAGATGCCTGTTGAGGCCACTGATCATTCCAACGATGACGCAGATTTGAGCTCGTTTGTATTTAAAAATCTTACTTCCGATATAGGGATTTGGTATGAAAAGTTTAGACTAGCGGCAAGTGCTCATCGCACGCCATGCAGTCCTCCATTCCTTCAAGGTTGCTTGTCTGATGGCATTTTTTGTTTGTCGCATGGATATAGGCACAGAAACAGGCGTGCCCCTCCTAGCACCGTACTCTTTTTTGTATTTCTCGATCTGTACATATTATTTTAAATGTATTCTACATCACATCCTTTCAAATAATTCTTCAAGAACACGAATGTTTCGACAAGGGCGAATTGTTTATTGATGATTGAGATTGCCTTCATCTTTAAAACTAAATATTTAACTCTATATAATTAATACTCTCATATTCTTTTTGAAAATTCAGATATTTTATCTGGCCTTTAATACATATATATTTTACATTTTATAAGTTTGGTCAATTAGAATATTATAAACATATATTCCCCTTTTGTTTTTTAACTTTCGAGTGTAAAGATATAATAAACCAGTTTGAAAAAAATATCTATCGAGCGCAATAAACATTTCTTTAGTATAAAATTTGTTTTTATTCTTCATTATCGAAAGCTTTTTTATTTATTTGTATTATTTTGTTTGTTTTTTTGTAATAAGATGCTTTTTTGCAATAGAGTGTATTTTTTTTAACTGGAGCTCGTAAATGCAATATAATTTGCCAAGATTCGAATAGCATGTAAAAAATAATGTATTTTCATTTAGAAATGTCAAAGTTTAGCTTTTATATCTACTAATATTTAAATATTCAAGTATGTACTCGGTGTGTCAAAGAAAGTAGAACAATTTTAATGATCAACTTATTTTTTCAAATATATAACATTTTTTAATCGTATGAAATCAAAATGATTTCAGATGGGAATTAAAAAGAAGGTAAATATAAAAATAAGGGCGGTGGTCTTTAAAAATAGATAGGAAAACAGGTAAGTGCATGATATTGTAATAAAATATAAGATAGCAAAAAATAATTCGAGGAAAAAAACCATAACCATGATAAAACGGTGGGAAAAAAGGACGGATAAGGATTGAAGAAATATAGTTGGAGATCCAGTAGAATCGTTGACTCTCCTAGTAGATATGACGATCATTATCTCTTCTAGGAGAGATGACGACTTAAATATGGAGTTAAAATTTTACAATGTTGTACAAATATATATTTGATTTGCGATTACTATTCCATATTTTGTGGAAATTATTTCATTTACGTGTTCAAGGAAGCAAATGCGACGCAATATTTTACTAACATTGTATCTATATCATTGACCTACATAATAACAATAATTGGATACTCATCTGAGAAGAAATCAGACATGATAAAAATAGTTTGAATAATAACGTCATATACATATTTAAATCGCCATCCCTCCAAAAAGAGATAACACTCCTGATTTCTTTTAGCAGAGTCGTTGATTCTTCTGATATAAATCACGATTGTAGTCACTCCTAGGAGAGGATTCGATCAAGATCTCTACCAGGAGGGTCATCGACTTTACTGGAACTCCATCTTTATTGTGACATAAACAAATAGAAAAAGAGGAAGGAAAAAAAAAACTTTGTAAGATGGACTCTGTCAAGGTCTTCTTCCTCTCTTCTGATGATGGAAGCCATATGTGTGGGTACGGGGCGGTTCCTGCTTCTTGCGGTGCAAGCCATCCAGATTAGTAAGTATTTTTTCAACTGAAGAAGTAGTTGAACTTCTACAAATTTCTAAAAAAAAAAAACTTAAAATACTTATTTTGGAGACATTAGCTTTTATTGATAAGTTCATCGTCCTCGAAATATAATCCAAAAAGCGTTTGCTAAGAAGAGTGCATAAAAAATAGCATTCAAAGCCCTGAAACAAAAAAAGAAGTAGCATACAAGAATAATCTTAACTTTATATATAAAGATTATACGTTGCGAACTAACCACGTTCCATGATTTCATATAATTAATCAATCAATTTTTTAGGCACATCAAAGAAGAAAAAATACCCATATTAGGTTATCGAACCAAATAGGGAAAAAATAATGTGAGTGTAAATATAACTAGAGCCATGTATACACTCAGAGAGTGCAAACCTCCGCCGATCCCCACCAAATGAATAACTTGGTCTTTTTGTAATTTCCAACCCTATACGCACTGTCCTTTTAACTCTACATACTGCTCCTTTAACTCTACACACTTGAATTATAGGGGGCGTTCCAGTTCATCAAAGAGGAGAGCACAGCGACATTTATTGGCAGAGTAGGCTAACTTGAAATATTTAGTAGTATTTAGCTCATTTTGCATCTTAAAGAAGCACTCAGAGATGCCAAAATTTAATCACTTGTTCCTTTTGGCATTTCCAACAACTCCACAAAGTTTCATCCGACTCCATTCCGCACTTTTTGAGTTATCCTGCTGACAAAAAAAAAACCAACAAACCAACGCCAGTGAAAACAATACCTCCTTCGGCGGAGGTAATAATGTAAGTATGTATGAACTGACCAAAGTTTCGCTTACATAACATTGAATTACACAACTCTGAATGAATAGCCTCTTTATGTGTGAATATCGACATTTTAAAATGTTTTGAATACGACATTTAGTTATATATATATATTGCAATACGACATTTTCTTATTTATAAATTTTGTTATTTGCAGGCCCGATATAATGAAGAACAAATAATAATGAAATGCTGATTGTTATAAGTAAATTTATTCAGTTTAACTTTAACACAATGAAAAATACTTATGCACCAATATTAATTATCAGGACCTTGTCACCAATTCGGTACATTTGATAATTACTTTGCTAAAATGAACAAGTTGCAATTTCCTTTGAAACCCATTTATCACTTCTTTTGTCCTTGTTTGTATGATTCATATGTATTAACTATAAATGAACATATAAAAGAATATAACATAGATTTGTCAAAAGCAGGTGCTTTTTTTCATTACGTTCCATAATATGCATTACTTTGTTATACGAAGATTAAAAAATAATATACATATAAATAAATAAATATATATATATATGTATATTTCAGGAAACGACCAGGATACCTTTTTTCGTCGAGATTTAAATTTTTCAAGCCGGGCCAGGACTTTATATATATTTTCGTTCCTTCGACTCTCTGAAGTGACTACGTTAAAAAAAAGAATATTTCGAAACTCCTTTCTAAAAAAAGTTGTTACTTTATGAATGACAAATGAAAGAAAATATTTAAGCTGGGACGCTCAAAAACAGCCGGGATCCGGCTGTTCCTGATATATATATATATATATATATATATATATATATATATATATATATATATATATGTATACACTTATCAAAAACTTCACAACACAAACATGAGATACTCTTTCATGATTGAAGTATAATTTAGACATAATTGATGGAATATTTATGGGATCATTAATTTAGATAACTTTTTCAAATAATCAATTTAGATCATTTAATGATCATATTATGTGACTAAATACCTTTAATCACTCTTAGAGTTTAGCTTTCTATATTAAACATGCAGCATTGAGTTTCTAGGTTAAATGTAAAGTACCTAATTAACTTTAAAAGAAGGAAAATCATGTAATGAAAATGAATGAAATACAATCTTATATTTATGATAAATTAATAGGACACTTTGATTGTTTTCTCTTCAAAAGTGAGGTATTTTTTTAAAAGCTTAAATTAAAATTATCGTATAAATATTTAAAAACAGTAAAAGAATGAGTCATATAATAGTTAAAATTATATTTCCTTTTGTTACCAACATCAACTGTAGGAATGTAGAAATGTTGAACGAAGAAACAATAGAAACTTTCATATATACACTAATTGCATGGACTGAATTTATGGTTGGATCGAAACTAAATTAGAAAGAAGACACACTATTTTAGAAGGAGAAAAATATTTTTTAACTTAAGAAAAGAGAGCAAAAACCCATTTATCTATTTGCCAAGGGCAATGAAAACATATGATCTTTTCAAAAATCAATGAATGAACATAACTAAAGTTGAAGAAGACGTTCAAAATTTGAGGTAAATATCATCACAGCTTTTTTGCTATATATTCTCTAAATGATTAAGCCGTCAGTGACTTGAAGCTTTCAAGTAAATGTTTTTTTATTGAAATGACTTTAACAAGGTAAAAAGAGACTTTCAATTGCTATGTGATATCATATAAAAGGGCTTTTGACAAATTTTGACAAGTATACAAATTCTGCTTTTTGTTTATCGTATATATTAGTCCTTGGCCACGCAATTTTTTGAACCACATGTGATTCAAATGAGTATTATATATTGTATTCGGAATATTGGATGATAAAACACTTTAAATGGAGATTTATGTTTATATTCACTATATTTTACAATAAATATTTTAAATACATATGAGTAAACTCTCTTCGTCTTTCCTTTCAACTTCAGTTATTAATCTGGAATTTAAGAAATATAGGTAACCCATCATTATCTTTTGCCGTGTTTTTCGTTTGTTTGTAGAAGTAACATCATTTATAAAATATGTTGAATATGTATATTCCGTTAAAGAAACTCCTTGAACCATATTTAAAAAAATAAACATGCTAAATTAATAGCACCAAATGAATAAGAACTATTGAAAGATATTTTTGTGATGACATCAAATATTCAGCAAGATTTTCATAATTTTTCAACAAGTTTCATTAAAAAAATATCTGATTCATCATTAAAATTGGGGATATTTTTATTTTGTTAAGGAAAAATAGAGCTGGATTTTCAAACAACTTTCATCATTCAATATATGCATCATACCTTCACTTATAGAATAATTACTGAAAAGAGTTAAGCGCTTAGAAGAAAAACATATGGAATTTATAATATACATAGTAAGGCTATAAAGTTAAATGTAGGTTATATAAATACCATCAATGCTATAAACAATTGATTTTCAGTCTACTAATATTTTAGATGAACATGAAAACATAAGACTTTGTGCTTAATATGTATTTTCTATTCATTAAGTGCATAAGATAGCATATAAATCAAAATATTTTCGACTTGGATGCTGAGGCATTTCAGAAACCTTGGTGTTAAAGGAATTATTTTTTTGACTCTGATATATGTTTTGAAAAAAAACAAACATTTTAATATTATAATCCGCTGTTACATATAAAAAAATTGGTGATTGAGAGAAAAAGAAAAAAGAGGGGTGAATGGCTCAAAACAACTGACGACAATCTACATGGAATCAGCACATTGATATTACTTCCTTACTGACACCCACCTCATTATCATTGTAAGCCAGTGTAGATGCTGTAAAATACAATTGAGAAATGAATAAAAAATAAAATCCAATTAATATATAGAAAATATGCCATATGCTAGCTGGCTTCAACATGCAAATCCTTCCTCATCCATAATTTTCATCCTTAAGATCAGAGTAAACTCATGATGAATATCGGGCAATATTCGGGCATATCAAATACTTAAACATATAGAGGAAAGAAAATGATAGATGGAAAGGATTGCACTAATCATAAATTATAATTATAGCGAGTGATTTTCATACTGTATGCAGCATTCATATAAGATAAATACTAGATCATAGAAGGCTTTTGTTCGCTATTGTTAACAAAATGAATGTAAGCTGATGAACACGACACGCTTTTATTATTATACTTAATTTGCTTTGATGAACTTGAATACATTAGAGATGATATTTTTTGAATGTTTGATAATAATCCATCAAACACCCTAAATATTTCTCTTAAGCTATATACAATTATAATAGAATTCAATATATATAATTCTTCAAATGCAAAATATTAAATTGACACTCATCGTACAATTAACATACTCTATGCATGCATCTTATTGGAAAATAGAATATTCAAAAGTAATTTGAAATATGTATCTATATTGAATTAATGCTAGATTTTTCTCATTTCACATCATTACATGAAATGAGTTGGCATTGATCTTTTCACTCACACGGAGGGTTGTGCTAATTAAAACATATATAAAATCTTTCAAAACAGAAAGAAAGGATATCTACTCAATATTATTATTTCACAGTTATTATTATATTTTAAATTATATCGTAACCATTCGTACATTAGAAAACCTGTTATGATGTGTTTGTATTAACATAACCTTAATATATATAATTAACTATTTTTTTAAATAAAATCTTACATTTCATGAAGTAAGCCAAGACGCAACAATTTTGCATGACTGAATTTCATCTTTACGACCCAAATCCATGACACATTAATATCTCAGTTTGCTCCCGTCAAATATTAGTTTAGAAAACCAAAAAACAATATACAATTAGTTGAATGTGTGAATGAACAAATAACAAAATTTTGGCTCCTTAATGTATTAAATAATAATTATAAAGTAATAATATTTCCGCTCCATTGACTTAGAGTTTCAATTCTGCCAGATAAAATATCGCTAAGCTAAGCTATGGTTATTCCATTCTTCTCATTCGATTATTGGACGCAGTTAGATAACAAAGTTCAAAATAATGATTAATCTTACTCACTATCCGCTTATATGCCTACTTATAATGGTTTCGGTTAAATAGTCATTTAAATTGACGAATTTAACGGTTTGAAGATTTCTAATACAAGTTCAGGCGTCATATTGTGTGACATTTTCCTATATAAATTGTCCAAAAACCGCTTATTCATTGTAAAATTAAGGAATGAAAAGATTTAAGAGCATCGTGGTGCTATAAATGAAGGAGATGTTTTATATCCCATTTTGTAAAATGCATACCTTTCTGGTATTAAAAAAATAATTGCCCTAGCTCGACAATACAAAATTTAGTTATCCATCGAAATATCTGATTCTATTGTTTTAAAATAATTACAATTCCGAACATTCTCATGAAGGTACCTAGGCTTACAATACGAAATACATATCCTATTTTATACTATTTAAACATTTATATATATATATATATATAGACTCGCAACCTCTCCTTTGTTTTGATGAGTCTTGTTTTTTTGCCTCTCATTAATAAAAAGGAATATTAGTGAAATTAATGGACTTTCCGCCTGACTCGGACCCGAAACCTTCGAGGAAGAGGCTAGCATCGACGCTAGTGAACCCGGAGGCGAAGAGGGAACCCCTGAACAGGCTTCCCGGAGTCGGATCTCCTTCTCAGGAGGACCTGATGCCGGAAAAGTCGCGCTCCGTGACGGCAAAGGTCAAGCAAAACTCCTTGGAGGATGCTAACCGAGTCATTGAGGATCCATTAGACAAACAGATGCCCCAGAACGAGTCTCCCTCGGAATCCGCCCGTCCAGCCAGGGATGTAGCAGGGGACTGCAGGATCACTCCGCCCGGAGCAGCTGAGAATGAGGTTTTCTCAACCGATCTGGACGAGTCAGCCTTGGATGACCTTAACTCTCTAGCCAATGCCCTCGACGAGGATCCAGCAGCTAAGAAAATAAAGGTCACGTATGCTGATAAGGTCAAAAAGAACAAGCCACTGCCCTTTCTCCTTTATATCCATTTAGGCAGAGATGAGCGGAGGTATATTCCAAAAGAAACTTTTGTTTCTTTTGTCGTTGAGGCCCAAGGCCTTCTCTTCAATCCTAAACCAGGATTGAAGGCCCCAAAGCTCCAATGCGCGTTCTGGACATGGAGGAACGGCCGCGGCCTGATCGGATGCCTTGATGAGCCTTCGTCAAAAGGGGTCCGTGAGGCTGCAGATTTCATCAAACCAAATGGCGAGTTTGTCCGAGCGTGGGGCAAGGGAGAATTCGGGTCATTATCGAGGATGTCCTTTTTTGTCCCGGATAGCCTTCTTCTACCCGAGGACAAACTAGTCGAACGAATGATCGATCAAAACAATTTAACAGGGGAGTGTAAAGTATTTTCTGTTAAAAATACCTTCAAGACCCGAGGGGATGCCTCTCAAGTCAATGGGAAGTATTTTCTTTTGGGTATTGATAAGGATTTTGCAAAGGCAATCAAAAAATTGCCGGAGCAAAAAGTTTCTATCGGATTCTCTCAGATATCTATAAATCTTATAGGTAAAAGTGACGCCAAATTCACCTCCGAGGACAAAAAGAGGCCTGAGTCGAAGCAGACATGCAAGACTACAAAACTATCTTCATCCAAACCTGTGCACATTCCAAGCCGTGAGGAGTACACTTTGCTGGCACCGAACCAAAGGAAGCGGGCCCGGAGAAGGATGAAGTCGCAGGGAGTACCTCTCTACGATATCTCCCGAATGGACTCTCATTCGAACCTACGTAAGACTGTTGCCCCAAACTCGGCAGCAAATTCGAGTCAACTCACTGAATTGACAAGAAAATCGGCAAAACCAGACGAAATTTTGTCTGGTGAGGAGTTCCAGGCCGCAGCCCTTGCTAAGAGACAGTTAGCTAACTTGTCCAAGACTGTAGGAGAATCTTTTCATGGCGTGCAACAAGCTTGAGAATCAGAGTTTCTCCTGATTCTTCAACCAGAAGTGCCTCCGTGGGGATCGAACCTGCGGTCTGTGGGAACAGGGACAGCACTGGCTCTTCGATTAAGAAGTCATCGACTTCTATTAAGTCTATCTTTCAAAAGACAACTTAGACTAGGGTTTTTAATGCTGAATATCACTATTCAAGCTTTTCCCTATTATGTGAAATAAATTCTAATAATATTTTTATCATTATGTCTACTCGATTTTTCCAATTGAATGCTCATAAATGTAAAGCGTCTATTGCAGCTATAAGCAAAGAGCTCAGTGGTTTGTCCAGTTACTGTTTTCTTATGCAGGAACCGCCTACTTATAGAGGCAAAGTTGTAGGCCTAGCAGGCCATCAGGTACTACACGGTGGTAGCTCACCTAGAGCTTCGATTGTGGCGTCTAAAAACTTAAACTTATGGTTTATGAATGACTTTAGCTGTCGTGATGTAGTTTCTGCTATCATGACAAATGGAGATTCTAAAACTATTATTTGTTCTGTTTACCTAGATATCAATAAAGATTTACCAAGCTCATTGGTAAGACTTATGAAATTCAGCCAGGATAAAAACTACTCACTGATTATTGGTATGGACTCAAATGCTCACTCCTCTCTTTGGGGGTTGGATACCAATAAGAGGGGGGAAGTAATTGAAGAATTTATTTTAGGCAATGGCCTTGTAGTTGAAAACTGTGGACTGAAGCCAACCTTTATAGGGAGGGGCGCAGAAACACATATAGACATTACTCTTAGTTACCAAATCCGAGTTACTAACTGGAGGGTTAGTGATAAGGATCTATTACCGGATCACGCTCTCATTGAGTTTGAGGTTCCTATCCCAGCACCTAATAAACGTGTCAAGATAAGAAATCTCCGTAAAACAGATTGGAATCTTTTTAGGCATTCCATGAAAATAGACATGTCTTTCCGGGCAAAATCACGCCCCGATGGTTGGACATGGTGTTTTGTCAATTTGTAGGGGGTGTCCAAAGGGCTGTGGACACAGTGTGCCCTTCTGCTTGGGTTAGGTCGGGAAGTGAAAAACCTGACTTTTGGTCTCTGGAGGTGGCGCTCTGCAGAAGGAACCTAAGGAAACTCTACAAAGTTTACAAATCAGATAAAAGTGAAGCTAACTGGAACAAATATCTGAGCTTACGACGTGAGTTCAGAGGGCTGGTAAGGTCAGCTAAGCGGGAGAGCTGTAAGAGGTTCACTGAGTCTGCAAAAGACGGGAGACAACTTTCTAGGCTCTTCAAAGTTATACAGGGCTCCAAAACATGCTCCGTTGGGCTACTGGGATCCGGGTCTCCGGAAGAAGCACTAGACCTTCTTTTGACTGCTTCTTTTCCGGGTTGTTCTGAGGTTCCTGGAACGGAACACTCAAAGACCAAAATTAGTAAGTCATCTTTTGAGGCAAGTTTCTACGCCTCATGGATGAAAACTCTCAAAATCAAGTGGGCTATGGAATCCTTCGGATCTCATAAAACACCGGGGATAGATGGAATTAAGCCCATCATCTTGCAGAACCTAGACACTAAGAGTATGGAATGGCTGGCCCGACTATTTTGGGCCTCAATTCGACTCTCATATGCTCCAAGACAACTAAGGAAGTATAAGGTCATCTTTATTCCAAAGCCAGGTAAGGATGACTACTCCAAGGTAAAGTCTTTTCGTCCTATTACTCTCACTTCTTTTATTTTGAAAACGCTCGAAAGAGTTGTTTTAAATAAAATTGAAGAAGATTATCTAACTAGGATTCCTCTGAACCCTAATCAACATGCTTTCAGAAGAGGAAGGAGCTGCGACTCTGCTCTCTCCTCTATGGTTGACCTCATTGAACGATCTATCAACAGGGGTCAGTATAGTCTCGGGATTTTTCTGGACATCTCTGGTGCATTCCATAATATAGACATTACGTCTGTGGTCGAAGGCCTCAGGGCTAGGAAAATCTCAGAAAGTATTATTAAGTGGTATGAATCCTACCTAAGAAGTCGCTCCATCACAGTCGAACTCAAGGGTATTAGAAAGAACCGAGTTCTCACCAGAGGGACACCTCAGGGTGGTGTACTCAGTCCGATTGCCTGGAGTCTTGTATTTGACAAGCTTTTGGGGTTATTTGATTCGGGCTCAGTGAAGGCCATTGGCTTTGCTGACGATGTTGCTCTTTTAATTCCAGGTCTGGATCCGAGTTCTATGGTCTGTATCCTTCAAGATGCCATTAACAAGGCTCTTGAGTGGGGTAATGGCTGTGGCCTTGAGTTTGCTCCTCATAAAACAGTAGCTATTCTCTTCTACAAGAAGAAGAAGGCCCCTAAAATAAGGAACTTGAATATGAATGGTATTAACATATGCTTATCTAATTCTGTTAAATACTTAGGTGTTACTCTGGATTCGGGATTAAATTTCGGTCTCCACATCACATCCAAGCTCAACCAATCCAAAAAACTACTGATGGCTTGCAACAACGCCGTCGGGAAAACCTGGGGCCCGAACTCCAAGGGCAATGAGATGGGTATATACCAGTATAATTCGTCCTAAGATCTCTTATGGATCGATTGTCTGGTCTTGTCGAGCCCAAAATTACTTGAAGAAATTGGAACGTATCCAACGGCTTGGTATGATAAGAACAACCTTTATCTATCGTAGTACACCTACGAAAGGACTAGAGGTAATCTTCGATTTGCCTCCTCTAGATTTATATATCAAAATGAGGGCCAGAAAGGCACTTTTTAATTTGAACATCACGCCACATGGATGGGAGAGCATTGGGTCTAAACCTGGTCATATTCTTGAAGAGTGGGGTGAAAATAAAAGTTAGGAATTTCATCTTGTATTAACAGAGACTTTTCTAAGAGTCTAAAAATGAGTTGGAAGAAAACATTTTCCATTAATTATGATAGCTTCTCTGTAGGTGATGTATTGAACGCCAGTAATGGTATTCAATGCTACACCGATGGTAGCAAAATTGCTAACAAAATCGGATGGGGCTATCATTTGTACAATCCTTTATTTTTTATAATAAACTCAGCTGGGAAACTCAGTGACGAATCCACTGTGTTTCAAGCTGAAGTTTGGGCTATCCTAAAGGCAGCCAACTTATTATTATTAAAAAAGAAAATCTCAAACCAAAAAAAATGGACACAGGATAGCTCCTGTAGACAAAGTAAACTGTGGCTTCCGAAGCCGGACCCTAATGCATCGAGACGATTGATTAATCTTAGTCGTGAATCTCTATGTATTCAAATACAGATAATAACTGGTCATGACTTTCTTAGATATCATCAGTCATTGTCGAACAAATTTCTCACTCCAGAGTGTCGTTTTTGCCAGCAGAGTGATGAGACGTTTTATCACATGTTGGCTGAGTGTGATTTCTTTTGTCTTAAGAGAATGATCGCTCAAAAATGCTTTAACCAACATCCTCCAGAGTTAAAGCAGATACCAGCAATTCTTAGGAATTGTAACATTGGTTACCTGTTTGGCTTCCCGAGAATGGGTAAACAACATGGTTAAAGTGGTTGTGTGTTCTAGGGAATGGGCTAAGATCACAAATTCAATTCCGCCTGGACTCAAGACTCAACTTCAATTCGTACTCTTGGATCCTACCCTCAAACAAACAAACAAAATATATATATATATATTCCTATTAACAGATATGTGAAACTAGATCTTATAGCAATTATAATAATGTTCAACTTGATTTTTTTTGGAATTATTTTGGAAACAATTAAGTTTTTATGAATATAAACGATATTGAGTACCCAAAAGTTTGAATTTGTCACCAAGGGATTGTATCAATTGTATATTACTACTATATGTAAAAAATATAATTAAATGTTTATTGTATCGAATGAAAGTGATGGAATGTTATAATTGGAAGGCTTTTGATGATTGACTTTTTTATTATATTTAAATACTAACATGAAATATATTTAAAAAAGGCAATTATAGTTTTGGTTGGATATTTAAAAAATTAAATACATTTTGTTTACTTCGAATGAACCAAAATTGAACCCAGTTAAAAAATGTGTATATAAACTGAGTTCAATAATGATTTGCTTTATATAAACATTGGTTTTACATCTATCCATTCAAACCTGTTTTTTTTTTTTTTGTGTGTTGAGTTAATTAGTTGATTGGCCAAGAACAAAAAGATTAAACGTAAAACAATTTGTGAAAAGAATGAATGAAACTAGTATTTGAATTTGATATTTTAGCTTTGATTTTGTGAAGAAGTGAATATGTCAATAATACCTAATTGAAATATTAAACCAGTATCTCTTTTATCAGTTTTATAGCCATATTTTTGAATTCACGGATGTGTGTTGTAAATATGGTCAAATATGATATTATCATCCTTTCTTTGAAGATGATAAAAATGTTAATAGCTTCTACGATTTTGAGTACAATGATACTAATAAAGGCCAAATGTGGTTAGATTGTCTTTGTTATCTATAAGATCCCTAAAGTATTTTTATTTTATTTTGCTTAAACTTTAACAAATTTATTTATAATTTTAATCCTTATTGATTTTTAAAAGTAAATGGATAAATTTGTTTAAAAGAGATTTTATCAAAAAAAGGGATTATGCTGAATTTTTAGAATAAACAAAAAAAAACAATATATATTAAGACAAATTCCATGCATTTAAAAAAATAAAGAAAGGTACTCGGTATTTTTAGATGTGGAGTTCATATTACTTAACAAATTTGGATTGTTATGAATATTTAACATTTGTATTATTTTATTAAACTTTTATTTATATAAAAGTTATGCCTGTGTCGGTAGCAACCTGGTCACTCATCCGTAGTGGCCACTCCAATCTTGCCCGCAGAAGAAAAATTAGTACTTAAACCATCTGTGTATATCAGTAACCTGTCTCTAACTTTATTGGTTCTCTTGAGTTACCGCTATAGACAAGTTGGGATCTATTTGAATATTGATTATGAATTTGGAAATGAATAACAAAGAGATATACATAAACTTCGAAAAAAATTCGGATACATCATTATATACATATGCTAATTAATAAATATATATATACATTTATACGTATATATATATATACCTATATATATATATATGTATTTATACCTATATATATAAACAGGAAACGACCGATACCCGGACCGGTTACCGGCTGTTTTTTGAACGTGTGATTTTTTGTTCGTTCGTCACTCTGAAGTGACGACGGTTTTTTTGCAGAAAAATTTTAATATTTGTAAAAAATATTTTTTTAAATTCTAACAAAAAATCATCATTTTCTGTTATATTTTTTTTATTAGTATTAACAATTAATAGGAACAATTATTTTCTAAAAAAAAAGTCGTCACTTTCAGAATGATGAAGGAACGAATATATTAAAGTATCGACCCAGTTTGGGCCCCGCCTGGCCCGGCTCCCGGTGAAAAAAGTGTCCCGGTCGTTTCCATATATATATATATATATATATATTGTTTGTTTGTTTAGCTCCTAGAATAGACCCACCTCACCGGAACCTAATCCGGTATCAGCCGGTAGTGACCTATCTAGTAGCTATTGTCTTTATTAATAAAAATATCATTAAAAGTGCATAAACATTTAAATGTTCTAAAAATATATTCCTCCAGAGACAACCTTCTTTCACCGATATTTCCCTCGAGTTGTCTTATCTTCTGTCGTGTAAAAGGACAATTGTAGATGAGGTGATATGGAGTTTCCTCGTCGTCGTTACAGAGCCGGCAAGTTGGGCTCTCAACCTTCCCCATCTTAAAGAGATGCCGATTTAGATCAATGTGACCGCTCACCATTCCAACAATGACAGAGATTTGGTTTCTCTTGAAACTGAATATCTTTTTCCCAACATAGGGCTCAGTTTGTTTGACGACAACACTTCATACTTTGCCAAGCAATTCGCCATTCTTTCAAAGATTCTTGTCTTAGGGAATTCTTTGATTGGCACATAGATACTGGTACTGAGATTGGTGTACCTCTCATGGCGCCATCCTTTGCCAACATATCGGCGTATTCATTCCCGGTGCTATCATTGTGTCCTCTGATCCATCCTAACGTGATTTTACAATTATAATTATTGATGGCGTCTTTACACGCGAGAATTTCTGCACTCAAAAGGTCACCTGGTTTAATGTCCAGACTATTGATAGCCGACATGCTGTCAGAAAGGATTATTATTCTCTTTCGTTCAATTTTTTCCCCATTGAGATTACTACATATGTTTCTGATGGCTTCCACTTCAGCTTGGTACACTGTGTTTGTGTCTTCAAGTTTTAAGAACTTTTGATCAAGTACTTTGTCCCCACACGTTATAGCCCATCCAGCACCAGTTTGATCCTTGATTCTTGACCCGTCAGTGTAACCGATGAGATCAAAATCATTGATACACCAATATTTTTTGATGTCGTAGCCCAGATTATTGGACCAGAAAGGGATCCGAAGTGGAGGAGTTGGGATATTTTTTACTTGCAAATATTTATCTAAATATTGCAAGTGTCCTCTTTGTAGGTGGTCGAACCATTTCAGTGGAGTTTCCTTTTTAGTCCGAAGCCTAATTAAACTCGCACGCTCCATTACAAATAGATGAAGTGGAAGGAGCCCACATAGTACTTCCATAGTCGCAGTAGGTGTAGACCTCATAGCTCCTGTTATGCTCATCAGACCAAGTCTCTGTAGTTTACTAAGTTCATTTTTGATGAACCTAGTGCCTAGAAGTTTAGGTGCAAAAACAATAGCGCCATAGCTCACTATAGATCGAACATAGGTCTCGTAGATCCATTTAGACTTTCGTGGGCTAAGCCCCCAGTCGGATCCAACAAAAGTTCGCAGGGCAAAGAGACTCCTCTTAGCCTTAGAGATTGCATATTCTATGTGCTTTCTCCAGTTTAGACTATCGTCAATTATTACTCCAAGATATTTAAATGTTCGAACTCCCTCAATCTTGGCTCCATTCAGGTAGAGGGAAGTATCCTTGCATTTTCTTCTTTTTGAAAAAAGCATATATTTTGTTTTGGTTGAACTGAAGGTAGTGTCTCTAGTGTTTGCCCAACTTTTAAGCCTATTAAGGGCACCTTGCATCAAGTTGTTAATGGTTTGACGATCCGTACCACGAACACACAAAGCCAGATCATCAGCGTAAGCAACTGTATAAACCGGTGGTTTGAGCTGGTCTATAGCTTCTTGGAAAGCAAGGTTCCATGCAAGGGCCGATAGGATTCCTCCTTGTGGGCATCCTTTGGTTGGTGAAACTGAAACACGTTCGCCACCCAATTCTGCAAAAACAGTTCTATTCTTCAGTAGGTTGGCATACCATCGGATTGTCATATTGTCCACTCCATACTTCCTCATTCCATCTATGATATGATCAAAGCTAATCCGATCAAAAGCACCCTCGATATCCAAGAATACTACAAGGGCCTCTTCATTCCGGTGGTAGCTGCTCTCAATTGAGTCCACGAGTTTGCTGATGGCTGTATCAGTGGACCTTCCTCTTGTAAATGCAAATTGGTTCGGCAGAGCCAAACTACATTTCTCAAAGATCTTCCATTGCAGCATTCGTTCTAAGATTTTTAGTGCCACATTGGTGAGTGAAATGGGGCGGAAGGCTCGAGGTTCGGAATAATTATCCTTACCCGGTTTGGGAATGAATATTACTTTACTTATCCTCCAACATTTGGGAGTATACCCCGAGTAATAAACTAAATTATAGAGATCCGTTAATCTCACTATAAAACCATGGGGCAGATTCTTAAAAGCTTGAGGAGGAATTAGATCAGGGCCTGGCTTTTTGTTTGACTTGAGACTTAAAATGGCGCACTTCACAAGATCTTCGTCAAAGTATTTTATATGGGGTTCAAGGTTAATGGAAGTACCGTCTTCATGGTTAGTATCGTTGACGTCCTTAGAATTAGGAAAATGCTCTCTTAGAAGCGACTTCAAGCTCTCTTTTTCGTCCAAAAGTCCGTTCAAGATACCTACACGAGCATTGGTATGATTCATTTTGGTCTTCATTAGCCGAGATATATCTTTTGGACCTTCCAAAGTGCCAATCCACGCTTTGAATGCCTCCCTCTTGGCCTTTATAATCATTGTTTTATACAATTGTTTTTCGACTTTGTACATTTCATACTGCTTCTTACGCTGAAGAAATTTGACTTTGCGTCGCTGTACCCTAAGCTCATTGCTCCACCAAGGGTTTACCTTTCTCAAAGTACCAGACATCACCCTACTTGAATTCTTCAAAGATTCAGAGATTTCACCAGCTATGTTGGAAGCCTCTAGATCCATTGCACATGTGTCCAAACAGCTACTTCCCAAGGGAAGTGTTTTAGTCTCTAGTATGGATGCAAACTTGCACCAATCTATGCTCTTCAGATTCAAACCTCCGGAAAAGGTCCTGCTTGCATTGATTTTGAAGATACAGAACCTGTGGTCAGATCCTGAGTATTGTTCTTCAGTTCTCCATTCCGAAACAAGGTGGTGACTCCAATGGTTTGTCAAGGTCAGATCTATTATAGACTGGCCCATTCCGCCCACAAAAGTCGGAGTACATCCGACATTTTGTAGACTCAGATCATACAACGACATGAACTCTTCAAGTTTTTCCCCACGATGATTTGTGAGAGTGTCCATCCACAAAAGACTCCTAGCATTGAAGTCCCCACATATCAAAAGAGGCTTATTGTGACAATTACAAAAGTCAACGAGAGGTTTAATCATGCCACAAACGTCATCCCTCGTGATATCAGCATAATAGCTCGCAACAACAAGACTTTTGTTATAAGCAATTTTTACTGAACATACAACCAAATCTTTTGAACAGAGCTTAGGAATTTTTGTTATAATCAAATTAGAGGATGCTAAGATTGCCGCCCTTGGTTTTGATCCGTCGTGAACAAAGATTGACATACCCTTAAAGCATGCAACAGTAGCACCATCCCGTTGTAGGTGGGGTTCTGTCACAAAAACAAGGCAGGTAGCGCTTCCCAACAATCTCAGATTAAGCTCTGTTGAGCAGGTAACTCGTTTGCCCATATTAATTTGCAAACATTGAACTGGCTCATTTTGATAACTATTGGGCACGTTAGCGTGATTGTCATTGTGTGAAGTTGATGAATTTGCCATATGTTGATAATTGAATAAGATGGGTGATGAGTCGTAGGGAGAGAGGTTTTGTACTTTTATTTATGGAACGGAATTAAGGTTTGGGGAGCTTTTGAATCAGAGTCTTTTGTACGTTTTTGGGAATTTGTCTCCGGGCTAGTAAAGGCCCGTTTACTTTTCTTCAGCTCCGAGTCAGAGTTTGTTTTCTTCATTGGGATTGAAGAGCCCCTTTGCATAACTTTGATCCAGTCATCCCTCATCCCATGGTTTTGTAGAACTCCAGGAACAGAGGCCTCTAGACTAGGAAACTCATCACACGCTTTTGAAACATTAATCCCTATCGTCCCAGGGCTTTGTTTAACTGAAGACGTTCCATCTTTATGGTCCAAACAAGGCAGCTCCTCCGCCGGCTGTTGCTCATTCTTCTTTTGCTCCACATCCTGCAGCTGTCCTTCGTCCTCCGGTTGCTCTTCTTCCTGCGGGTGACCTCCGTCCTCAGTTTGCAATTGGTCCTCTGTTCGTCCTTTGTCTTCCGGTCCTTCTTCTTCCTCTTCAAGTCCGGCAGCCTCTTCTACTGCTCTCCTCTCCTCTGCACTAGAGATCCTTGTGGGAAGTCCTAGCCCAATTCTAAAGTTTTTATAGAACTCCGAGTATGTGACTCTGTGAGAAGATGGGCATTTAACCTTAGTGTGGCCAAATCTGAGGCATCTAAAGCATTGGACAAGCTGTAGAGTTGACACTAGCTCAACCTTCCTGCCCCCCACAGGTATGACCATAGGCAGTCTTTTTCTAGGTTTAATCTTGAATTTTATTTTTCCTGACATTATAGTGCTAAACATCTTAGAAAAGAAACCGAATGAGGGACGTTTTCGAAACCTCCCACAATGTCTCCATATTCTTCCATTAATTCTTTTAATTCCTCCAGGTTTGTTTCTGTGCCATTCTTGATTATAACATCTATAGGGTTTTGGGCAGCTCGAGCATTTTGAAGACCTCTGATGTTAAACTTAACGCCATTATCGAGAAAGACTAATCCATTCATACTCTCAAAATGCGAAATTATGTTTAAGGGTTTCCTAAGCTCTATAATTATAAAGCCTGCAGCACATTGATTATCGAAATGTCTCCCATGTTTAACTTAAGAATTTCAAGCAATTTTTATATTGTACAAAATTGGGAGAAAATCCTCTTAGGCCCTTCCCAGGGGGGGGGGGCAGAAACTCATGTAAACAAAGAAGGATATTTCCAATAAAAAAATGTGACGTCATCACAGCTACGATTGGCCTATGTATCTAATACCTATAGGACAACTAAGCTAAGAACGTAAATGCTCTCAAAGGAATAACGTCCGGAGGCTCCCTCCAGCCACGAGCCACCCGGGGACGCACAGCTTCAGCATCAGGAGGAAGTGGAAGTCCTGAACACCGCACGGGACTTGAGGTCTTTGGCTGGTAGCCCGCACGCATCTAGGAGCTCCGGAGCAACGTGGCCGTCCTCTGCAGCTCCGCCTCCGCCGGAGAGCTCCCGGGTTTCAAATTTTTATTTCCTTTTGAAATTAATCACTATTTTTAATGTACCTTTGATTTTATTTAATAACAAATAGCTACTGCGACGTCATCTGTGACGTTTCAGTTTTTCTTTTCTAATCAGAGGAATCTAAACATTGCGTTCTGCGCATCTTGTATTATCTATTATCTTTGGGCCCTTCCATCAATATCCTTCCAGTCTATGGAAATCTTATTCCATAGGGGGCGTATATTTAATTTCTTATTTTCATTTTTCCTCGCTATCGTTGAGTAGGTTTAAAATCCGTTTGTACCGGTAAATCTACTCATGGAGGGATTTTCTTCCTTTGATGTATTTTCTTCTATTCTTTGATCTTTACGCATGCCCATCATGCCTTCTTTCTCACTCTTTCCTTCTCCATGTAGCTTCTCTCCATTGTTTATTTCCTCCTTACCTGCCTGCACATCAGGAGGTTTATCAGGTGGGAGTGCTGACATATTTTTTAATGTGAAAACTTAGAACTCCAATGCATTTATTAGAAAGTTGTATTCACCCATGATTCCAAACATACATTTGATTATATCTGTTTATTAGTACTCAGGCAAATAATATTACAATTAAAGGGATGTTGCATGAATAATGGTGTATTTCTATATCAATGACATCTTATGATCATTGAAGGCTTTATTTTCTCATATCAACCGACATGAAATTGAGAAACGTTGGAAAATTGAATATATATTTATATAGCTGAATATAGACGTAAATACTCAAGAACTGGCTTTCGATTAGGATGACACATCATTTAAATATTTCACTATTGCTTAAGACACATTAACATATTTAAAAAATGATGCACAAATTCTTCTCTGTAATTATAACTTTACGAATCAGGCGTCGAAACCCTTGAACAGTATTCTTTAATCAAAATTACTCATCAAATTCATAAAATTAATCCTAATAATCCTTGTAGCTTGTTCAGGATTAAAAAGATTAACATATTTGGGTATTATCCTGATCATCAAGGCAAAAAAATATATTCTTAAATGAGCTTAATTTCGATTTTATAAGGTATCAAGTTAATTAATGAACAATATCTTCCTGTTTCGTAAAAATGATTAGATTTCGCTAGTCCTTTTTTAAGGACATAAATCAGATTAAGAGATTATATACTTCAAGAGGCTTAATTGGGAGATATTGTCGAGCAGAGAACACTGGACTCTTCATTCAACAGAATACAAAAATACAAAAGAATTGCGGCTTATTGATCTTTTTTTTTTTTTTTTTTTTTAAAGGTCTTTATTATAACTGTACTATAAAATATACAATAATAAATAAAAGATAGGTAAAATTGTGTACATGGTACATTAGGGGGTATTATAGAAACCTAATATTAAGATATCAAAATTTATCCCCCCGCGAAAGTTGCGTCATAAGAAACTAAATGATCGTAGAAAAATGGATTTCGGTTTGACCCCCCCCCTTACCCCCCCCCCAAATTGCGTTCAAAGGTTTCGTTATGAAGCAAAACTTTTTTGTTATTACTTATTTTGAAAAAAAAAGTTTTACAAAATTTAGCTATAATCAATTTATAACTTTATTATATTTTGCAAATTTTCGTTATATAATATTTAATGCCAATAAATGAAAAAGTGCTGACGCACCAACCATTTTTTAAATAACGACTCCTACTAGGGTACTTTTATAGTTTCAAGAAAGAAAAAGAAAAAGTGGGTACTCATGTTGATGGTTTAGGTAATTTTTTAAATACGTTTGCTTTTAACATCTTAATTTTCATACAGTAACTCCCTCGCATGGTTGAGAATATAAATCTATGACGTTGATTATATCCATAAGCTTTTGCAGATAATAATATAATGACGAAACAAAATATTTTTAGAACTCCACCATGAATAAATTGATCACGTATTACTAAAAAGTGGCATAGCGGAAGATCAAGCAAAATAACTACTTTCAGTAGTCGAAGAACATTAATGACTTGACACTTTGGTCACTGCTGTGTGTTACAGATGCAACACCAATGTCAGAATATGGTAAGGAGTATAAAAAAAAGACTCGAGTTACGTCTTAAAAGACCACTTCAGTGGATTATTTGTCTTCTACACATGAATGAGTTACCTTTTAAATAAGTTGTTAAGCATTTAGATGGCGCACAAAAAGGACCTCGGTACCATAGGAAAATTAATTAATACAGACTTTACCACAAAAACAGTAAAAAGTTTTAAATACTTGTAGGAAAAGTAAAATACTTAAATCAAAGTTTACTGTATTCTTTAAGCTCAGATAAAAATATATATACGAAATTCCATTAGAAATACAAGCAGGAAAATTTTCGAATTCAAGCTTTTGCTACAGGTCTCCAGGAGCATTACATGAGGCAAAATGTCTTACCAAATCCAACAGAATTTTAAGAACCTATATTTCACAAAAAAATCCATGTGAGTCTCACATAAAACTTGTAAAAAAATTATTAAATTTTACGCTCCTATATGGTTTCAAACCAAGTTAAATCCTCTTAAGCAAACGTATTTAAAAATAACTTAAAACATCAACATGAGTACCCTCTTTTTCTTTTTCCTTCTTGAAACTATAAAAGAACTTTAGTAGGAGCCGTTATTTAAAAAATGGTTGGTGCGTCAGCACTTTTGTTCATTTATTGGCATTAAATATTATTTGACGAAAATTTGCAAAAAATAACAAAGTCATAAATTGATTATAGCTAAACTTTGTAAAACATACTTTTTTCAAAATAAGTAATAACAAAAAGTTTTGCTTCATAACGAAACCTTTGAACAAAACCAAAATCCATTTTTCTACGATCATTTAGTTTCTTATGACGCAACTTTCGCGGGGAGATAAATTTTGATATTTTAATATTAGGTTTCTATAATACCCCCTATGGTACATAAATAAAAATTATAGTTTAAAATTAGATTACCTATAAAAGACCAAACCTCTATTTATAAAAAAGTGTACAAACATAACTTTAAAAAAACCACACCAAGTAAATAATAAAATATAATGAACACAACATGTCTTTTGATGTGTGCTCTTGGGAGTGGCCTTCCTGGAGGAGTAGTCATAATTGTCGCCTTGTGCCCCTGTGAACTTTTCTCCCTTGTTCCGCCGCTCTCGCTTGAGGTGCTTACGGAAGGCGATACGCTCCCGTTTGGGTATCCAGCGCTCAGGATCGGGCTCCACGTTGGGGTCGTAGTTCATGGGAAGCTTCTTCTTCTTTTTCTTCTCGACAAGGTCACCGCTATCCTTTTTGGTTATTGATCTTGTTTGCAAATAACAACTGATATCCTTTATGAATTGATAACACTGATTAATGGTTGGCTTCTGCGTTTTTAATGTCTTGGGCTTCTAAATGCAATTTTGATTAATTGATAAGGGCTGATTTATTGATTTACAAGACAATTTTGAGTTTTTGTATGTGACAATATACTTGATGCATTCATATACTTATACTATATTGAATCATAGCAACAAACAAAAAAAACACGCAATCCATGATCACTGACGTTTTGCTCCAATTTTTTTCTTACTTCCAGAGAATTCTTTGTCTTCGATATTTTTCGTTACATCTTCATTTTTTGAAGAGAAATTATTGCCTTTTTTGCCTTTGGATTATCAAAAGTAATTTCTCTTTTTCCTTTATCCCATTTGTATATTCGTTTTTGTCCTTGTCGACCTGAACGGACGCATTTTTTTGGACTTCTTCGACTTCCATCGTACCATTGTATCATTTGGCAGACTTGTTGATGCTCGTCCTATTTATATCTTATTGCACAATTCTTCATATAAATTATTGATGGAAGACAATGCGTCCTTCTTAAGGTGATACACGCATTCCTTATCGGCCTGTTTTTTAATCCTTTGTGCGGTCCTGGGAAAATAAATTAAATTAAATAGCATTTTAATATTATTTTGTTTAGCATAAATCAAAACATCAGATATATAAAACTATAAAGCTACAAACGGGTGAACCAATCAATAGTTCATATTTTTTTCAGCAGAGATAATTTACAAAACTATTCAATACTACCAATTCCCTAGTTTTATTTTGAAAAATATACTTGTGGAAATGGCTCGTCATTCTTGTTATATGCGTGTATAAGTAAAGAAAAAAAGTCCATTTGTAGTTTTATATATACTTCTGATCAGAGCAGAGCAGAGCTGATTGATATTCGATCTATCAGTGCTATCGGCAGAAGAGTTTTCTCTAACGATACCACTGTATTTGGAAAATCTACCAAATATTGCTACCGATTGCATGACTTTAGTCGATTGTTAGCGGTAAATTGAAAAGAGAAAATCATATATTTATTACAAAAATCAACCAATATAAAGTTCAGTAAAACATTACAAACACACACACATCAGCTATGAATTTGTATGAAAAGAACACGGGTCTCTACTACGGAACAAACTGTCTATGAGTCCAGTTTGTGTTTAAATTTAACATTTCTTAGCTTGATGTTTATCTTTGGAGGAAGAAAATAAGTTTTGTAATTTATGAATTTGAAGAAAAAAAAATGAAAATAAACATATTTTTATTACATATCAGAGACAACACAGAAACTATGTTGTGGGTCTTTAAAATAACTTACATTTTTATATAGCTTATTTAACCTACAGATACCAATACCACTTTAATCGATCTACCGATCTATTGATATCCATTGGACACAGCTTTTTTCCATCAGCAAGGTTTTTATTATTATAACGTGCATAAAATATATGCTTATAAACTTTTTACCGATTACCGATACCAGTCGTAGATTTTTTTACTGAATTCCAGCTCTGTTTCTGATAAATAACGGTATAATTATTATATTCGATATTGGGCCTCATGGAAATTTATTCCCATAAAAAACACCTTACTCAATCTTGGTTTATATCAAAAAGGATTTTTAATACATATAGATTATACATTTCGAATTATGATTTACTTTTATGTCCACCACAATATATTGTATAATAAATATAAATATATCAATGAAAATTATTGTTATTGAAATACTCAAAAGCCAATATAAATTATGTTACCGTTTCCTTCTTAAATTGACCGATTGTCGTACTTCAGGAGTCTCATGAGCCAAATGAAGTGTAGGAGTAGCGTCAATTTTTAATTTCCTCCTTATCTTGCTGCTGGAAGTCCTTTCATAATTTGACATAATTCTTTCAAAACATTCAAACTCAAAATGCCTTGAACAAATCCTGGCAGTTCGGAGACTAATTGGATCTTCTCTATGGCATGCGTGAACCCATTTTTGTTGGAGATCCATCCTTTTCGGAAATCTAAGGTACGAATATCCGCCATCCGAGTCTATATGTGGAGAAAAACATGTAGCCACGTGCTGGGTTGCCATTTTTTTCTTAAGATTTTTTGAAGTATTCATAATTAATTCAGGATGATATGTTTTCACAAGAAAATATTTTTTCCAACAGAAAGTTACTGGCAAAGTATACAGACAAAATGAATAATAAAATATGAATCTTAATCCATATCATTCATATAAACTAGTATGGATGATTTACTTTTCAATGCACTTATTCAAACTATTATCCGATTAATATAACAATCTTTATACTTTGTTCAAATTTAGTATACTACGTATCCTGGGACAATAAAATCCATTTATTTTATTATAACACATGTTTAAAGTTTTGAGCTTCTTTTTAAGATACAATTTAATTGAGTGTTTTTAACAACATGGTTGCAATAAATATTATTGTGATTTGTTACGAAGAAAAAAAAAACAGGTTTGCCTTTTATTTTCATATAATTATTTACAAGTGTCAAAAATATTTTTATTTTTTGGCAAGTTACTGTGATTTGGAAAATTGCATTCCAATGTTGTTATCAAATTATTTAAGGAACATGCAAATAAAAAGGCAAATCTGTTTTTTTCTTCTTCGTAACAAATCATAATAATATTTATTACAACCTCAATGCTTCACCTAAAAGTAGTTACTTAATATGATCAATACTTCGTCCTACTAAATTGATCTTTTCTTTACTTTCATGCCAGATATTGAAATTATAAAAACATTATAAAATGCATTGACATCTACCAAAAGTATATTACATTTTGATTATAGTCAAAAGACTCGAAACAAAAAAAATATAGCTGCTTAAATAGAACACTAAAATATGGTCAACTTTTTGAAATATACAGCTTATTTTGTCGATTTGTATGAAAGATATAAAATTTATAAAAACGGATTTGAAATGCACAGATATAGTAGAGAAATAAATACTACTGACATTTGTGGTTATTCTTACTTTGCACGAAGATAACTGGGCCTGAACCATTAGAAATGATGAAAATCATGATTTTCAAAAAAGGTCATAAAGGCCTAACCTTTTTTCGGACGAAATTTTAAGTGGTATTTTTGGAATCTGCGTAAAAATGGGACTCAAATTAAAAATTTCAGCCAAAGGGCAAACAAGGACCTTAATTTTGTTACATAGTGTTATTTATTGTTAATATAATCCAAATGTGATTTTATCGAGGAGGACATCGCATTTAATAAACAACACACAAAGTTTGATAAAAAATTGCAAATATATTTTTCAAATATTCCTATATCAATTTCATCAACCAATATAGTATTTCATCTGCACAAGTAACCTGTCTAAATTAAATTATCATATTAGATACAGACAGGCTTGTGAACGGAACGCAAAATTGAACGGCGTTCAGCTGAACGCACGTTCAATGAACGGAATGCTGAAAGGAACACAACTTTTTTTTAACGCTGAACGTTGAACGCAAAAAAAGAGTTTTGCGTTCAGCTTTCAATTTTTCAAAACATTTTTAATGTAGTTTTGATTTTTTTTTTTAATTTGGAATGGAATTTTTCGAAATACTCTTTTCTAAAAAAAACGTCGTCACTTATTTGGGAAAATTCTTTTCTAAAAAAAACGTCGTCACTTTTTATGGAGATTATTTTCTAAAAAAAAATCATCATCCTTTTTGGTATTTATTTTCTGAAAAAAACGTCATCACTTCTTTTCTAAAAAAAAACTCGTCACTTTGTTTAGAGATTTATTTTTTTAAAAACGTCGTCACTTATTTGGGACATTACTTTCTAAAAAAGACCCTCTGATGTTGTGAATATAGGCATTCTGTAGACCCCAGGTTGGGAACCCCTGGGTTAGATCCAGTCAACAAATTTATATCATTTGAAAATCGGTTTGGGCTCACTTTTATTATAAAAACCCTAAATAGTACTTTCATTTTTCAAAATTACAAAATGTAATTTTTTTAAATATTTGAACGCTGAACGCTAACGGAACGCTGAACGCAAAAACATTGAACGGAACGCTGAACGCTAAAAAGCTGAATGCTCACAAGCCTGGATAAAGACCATATATATATAGGGAATGGGACAATTCAGCGCCGCCGACTCAGCGCCGCCGATTCAGCACCACCGATTCAGCGCCGGCCGATTCAGAACCAGCCGATTCAGCGCCGGCCAATTCAGCGCCGACCAATTCAGCGCCGGCCAATTCAGCGCTGACCAATTCAGCGCCGGCCAATTCAGCGCTGACCAATTCAGCGCCGGCCAATTCAGCACCCGGTCAATTCAGCGCCAGCCAATTCAGCGACGGCCGATTCAGCGCCAGCCTCTATGACTTTGATTTAAAAAGATTCAGACCTTTTTTCAAAGAAAATTTTGTGTTCTGTAGCAGTACAATTGGTCAAACCTAGCACAAGATAATTGTCTTGCAGAAGTATTCAACAACAACGGGTATTGGGGTTTCAAACCCACCTACATAGGTAAAAATACGAGTAAAGAAACCCTCAATTCTTGGGTCCTCAGGTCACACCAGACGCAACAATGGTGTATTGGGGTTTCAAACCCATCGCAAATTGTAAAAATACGAGTAAGGAACCCCTCAAATGCCCTTTTGCGCACCTTAAGTTCTCGGGTCCCGCCAGCCGCAACAGTGTGGTAATGGGGTTTTAATCCAACTGCCATTAGTAAAAATACAAGTAAGGAACCCCTCAAATGCCATTTTGTGCACCTTGGGTCCTGCCGGCCACATCAATTGTGTATTCGGGTTTCAAACCCATCGCAAATTGTAAAAATACGAGTAAGGAACCCCAAATTCCCTTTTGCGCACCTTAAGTTCTCGGGTCCCGCCAGGTGCAACAGTGTGGTATTGGGGTTTTAGTCCCACCGTCATTAGTAAAACTACAAGTTAGGAACCCCTCAAATGCCATTTTGTGCACCTGGGGCCTTTGAGTTCCGCCAGCCGCAAAAAATGGGGTATTGGGGTTTGAAACCCTTCGCCAATTATGGTCGCTCACCTCTAATAAATACTTTTTTTGTGAAAAAGGTTGCATAATTTTATATAAATATAATTTGAAGGGTTCCTTCCACGTATTTTTACAATTGGCGGAGGGTTTGAACCCTAATACCCCATTAATGCGGCTGGCGGGACCTGAGGACCCAAGGTGCATAAAATGGCATTTAAGGGGTTCCTAACCTGTATTTTTATAATTGGCGAAGGGTTTGAAACCCCAATACCACATTGTTGTGGCTGGCGGGACCCGAGAACTTAAGGTGCGCTAAATGGCATTTGAGGGGTTCCTTACTCGTATTTTACAATTTGCGATGGGTTTGAAACCCCAATACACAATTGTTTTGGCCGGCGGGACCCGAGGACTCAAGGTGCTCAAAATAGAATTTGAGGGGTTCCTTACTCGTATTTTACAATTTGCGATGGGTTTAAAACCCCAATACCCCATTGTTGTGGCTGGCGGAACCCGAGGACCCAAGGTGCATCAAATGGCATTTGAGGGGTTCTTTACTCGTATTTTTACAATTGGCGAAGAGTTTGAAACCCGAATACACAATTGTTGTGGCCGGCGGGACCCGAGGATCCAAGGTGCACAAAATGGCATTTGAGGGTTTCTTTACTCGTATTTTTACCAATGTAGGTGGGTTTGAAACCCCAATTTCCCGTTGTTGTTAAATACTTCTGCAAGACAATTATCTTGTGCCAGGTTTGACCAATTGTACTGCTACAGAAAAATAATTTTCTTTGAAAAACGTATGATTTTTTTTAAATCAAAGTCATTGAGGCTGGCGCTGAATCGGCCGTCGCTGAATTGGCTGGCGCTGAATTGGCCGGCACTGAATTGGCTGGCGCTGAATTGGCTGGCGCTGAATTGGCTGGCGCTGAATTGGCTGGCGCTGAATCGGCCGGCGCTGAATTTGCTGGTGCTGAATCGGCGATGCTGAATCGGCGGCGCTGAGTCGTCGGCACTGAATTGTACCGTACCCATATATATATATATATATATATATATATATATATATATATATATATATATATATATATATATATATATATATATATATGTATATATATGTATATATAGAGTCTTATTGTGACTTTTTTAAAGACTTGTCGTGACTCTTGACTACTATTTGCCTCCTTCATCTTTCGAACAAACCTTGGTTTAAGCCTAAAGGCTACTTCCGAGGCCCATGGTCTCCTAGAATAAAGAAATAAATATTTCTTTCATCTACCTCTCCTCGGGGTTCTACTCGTCAATCTTCACGTCTTCATCCAAAGTCCTTCCCTTCTTCTTTCGTTCAGGTGAGGGGGTCTGGCTTTTCTTTGATTTTTTTCGCACTACGGTGTTTTTGTTTTTATCAGCACGCCTTTTCTTTTATTTTTTTATACCCTCCCCTTCCCCCTTTTTCTATTTTTTTTTTTCGTCTTCGTTTTCTTCAAAAAAAAAATTTATCACTCTTCGTTTTTTTTTCGTCTTCGTATTTTTTTCTTTTAAATCACCCTTTTTTTCGTCTTTGATTTTATTTATTTATATATACTTTCCTTCTTCTAATCTCTTATTCTTCTCTTTAAAAAAATATTTTAACGCATAATTTTTCATATTATCTTCTCGTTGAGATTTCGTGGACCTTTGATTTTTTTTTTTGCGCTGATATAACTCTCCTTTTATTTTTACTTTCTTCGCCTTATTATTTTTACCATCGTGATATGATGTCTGAGGTTACAAGGGATAATCCTCCTGATAAGGTTAATGATGATTCTTCTATCCCATCTTCAATTATACTAGGAACCTCTTCAAGTGTATCTGAGAACACGGTTTTTCTTGGATCCAATGCTAGTAGTTCAAGAGCCAGCTCCATGGACACGGTTTTCCAGGAGGCTAATCAATCAAATAAAAAATGAGTCTTCCATGTCGTATAGCAGCATTGCTGGTGCAAACATAAAAAGTGATGCATTTAAATTTGTCTCTGATGGTTCAGTTAATGATAGAAAAGGTTGGATTTTTTTTTGTCTTTTGCTCTAAGGATTGATAAACGGTCTCTTTTGAGCAAAAGTCAAATGCACCCAGGAAATATGGCCCACATAGCTACAAATGTTCTCAAGCTTAAGCCACAAGAAGTCCACAGCATAAATTGGGACAGACCTCATAGACCCTTGATTATAACTAGTCAAAAAATCCAATGGATAGAGTCCTTAATGACATTGTTCTTCCGATAGAAGTTGATTTCAGAGATGAAGATAACAACCCCTTTAAGTGATGATAGATTGTCGCAAACTTATGCTTACAAGGGATGGAGAACATAATTTTGACCTGACCTTAAAATACGGATACGGGAAAATTTGCGAACAGGTAGTGCGCGGATTATTAAACCCCTTTTGTAAAGTAAACTCTCTTCGTGATGGCAATGCATCTGTCTCTGACAAATCGGTTCTGAAAAAAATTCCGATCTTCAATGACCCGAAGTATCAACATTGGAACACAAAAAGTTATGATTTGATCGTTAACGTCAATGGAAACCCAAAAACATACTCTCATTGATCCCATGTGGAGAGGAGATTAAATCACTGGAGTTTATTGGCCAGGCAAGACAATGTGCTAAATGCTTCAGGTTTGGACATTTTAGATCAAAATGTGGAGAAAAAACACGATCAATACATTTTTACAAGTCTTGGATGATGGCCAGGCTAAAGAAAATTAAAAATAAAGAATTGTAGTATTTTACAAAAAATGATTATGCTGTTCAACACGATAAGGCACAAGCTGAAATAATCAATGACATACCCGTTAATATAACCCCTGAAGTGAGTACACCTATTGAACCCGTAAATTCTGATAATATAGCCCCTGAAGTGAGTACACCCATTGAACCTGTAACTACTGATAATATTATCAATAACTCGACTGGGAATGTAATTGCACCTATGGAAAATGATTCAAATGAAAATGATGCTATAGTATCTGATTCGACTAGTGTAGGAGCTCATGGTTCTTCTGCATCTCAAACAAAAACTATGGGAAAGCCAAAAAAGCCACTATTAAATGAAAAAATAATTTTGCTGGGCGCACGAGATCCCAGTCCCTAACCAAAAGTAACAGGAGAGATTCAAATAGTGGGCCTGATATAAGTACTTCTAATAATAAAAGGAAATCCAGAAATGATTCGGAATAATTTTTTACAATATAAAATCACCGACCACTTCCCGCCTTCGATTTCTAAGGATATAGAGACCAGCATGGGGGTTTCAAAATCCTTTCTTTTAATGTTAGAGGTGGTAGAGATAGAAGGAATAGACATGCCATCATGAAACACCTTCTGTCTCTTAATCCGGATATTATTTGTTTACAAGATATAAAAACCAAGGTCTCGTCGACTTGCAACGAAAATTGTAGGCTTTGCCTGCCAAAAAATTCCATTACTTTTTCTCGGGCACGGGTAGAAGAGGTGTGATAACTTTTATTACAAGGCGAATAGAAAAACCTCTTTTTATAGATGATTTTATCAATGACGGTGAGTGGCACAAAATAATTTTAAACACCACTGGTTGTTCTTTTTCTATTGTGAATGCTTATGGTCCGAATTCCCGATCGATGTCATTCTTTCAATCAGTTATTGATGCGGAAAGACTGAGCCATCTTCCTTTATTGTTGATTGGTGATCTTAATTTAGACTTACATAAACTTCAGATCAATTATCCCAACTCAGCAGCCCTCAAAGATCTGATTCATAAACTATGTTTGGTGGACGTCACAAGATTTTTTTGTCCCGAAGATACCGTTTCTTGGAGCTGTGGAAAAAGATCTTCAAGAATCGATTGGCACTAATTTTGCCATCACTAATGCGTTATATTAAGACAGCTTTCTATAAGCCTGATCCATCCTCCGATCACAAAATTATTGATATTACCATAAAATATATTCCACGCAAGAAAGCTTTTCAAATTCCTAACTGGATTCTCTACAAAGATCGATTCGCGAGATCACTCGGTCTAAATCTTGACAAAAGAGCCATCCTGATAACTCCAAAGGGAGCTTATCTATCTCTTATTAATATTATCAAAAAGACTGTTCGCAAGTTTGTCGCAAACCACAAAAAGAACTCTTCGAAAACTCAAACGACATTGAGAGTGCCATGAAGATGAATCTTACCTGCTGAATGAGGCTGGAAAGAAAACAACAGAGCGTTGTATTCAAGTAAAATAAAGGAAGGACTGAACAACAAGGAAAATGTCATACAAGATCCCTTATGGGAGAAAATCTTCATAGATTGGAAGGAGGAAAATCATAAGTCCTTAAAAGGGTTATGCCCAAAATTAAGGCACTATAAAATGCTGTTTGAGTCTTTGGCTCTCTCTGGAAACGAAATTAAAAGGCTAAACGATTGTAAATCTAATGTGGGATACATTATCATTTCGTTCAAATCTCCGATAAATGTAATTTCTAGATTCTCAGGAAAGGAAGGGCTTATACTCCTGGAACGCGGTGTTTGGTTCAATATTCGAGGACTACACAATATAATCAAGGCCCAAAGACCAATCGAAGTAACAATAAAAACGGCTGGGAAACTGACCTGAAGGCCCTCAGAATGATGATGTCAGAGTTTGGAGAGGTTCTTGGGGACTATGAGGAGGTAACTCATGAATTTACACCTGAGGATGATGAGAAAAAGAATACGCCACAATTGTAAACAATATAATGTCCGGAAGACTAAAGATTAAATTCATACCCAAAAAAGGCTGCCAGTTTTCCTCCCAATAGGAGATAAAAGGGTGGAACTGGTTTCCGAGTTCCAAATGTTCCAGTGTTATAAATGTTTAAAGTTTGGACATAAGAAGTCTCTTTGCAATGACGAAAGGAAGATCACACTTTCTGAATACGACATTTATTTAAGGAAACATTTTAATCTCCCTCTAAGGATTGAGAGTTCCAAAGTGATTTGCACAATGGAAAATACATCACAGGAAAAGGAAATAGAGGTTCATGAGGACTCATCTTGCGATAACAAGAACGTGCCCCCAGACTCGCAAAAAACCCCAAAAGGAACCCAATTTAAGAGAGGACTGGAAAATAATTTTAAGAAAACGCCCTGCAGCAAATAAAACGCCAAAAAGTCAAGAAGAATGCACTTCCAGACACAAAGGAGTATACGGAAGTCCTCTAGAAGACGATAAAAATAAATCTCGGGAAAGAAGCCCTACGTTTGAGGAAGATGAGCCCCAGGAGACAGAACCACCGAACCCTCTTGAAGAAGCGGGGAAGAAATTGAGCGAAAGAAGTCCTTCGTGTGAGGCAAGAAAAAAAATCAAAGGAAAGCCAAAAGGATTGACAATACGGCGGTAGGCCTTAGTCATTTTTATTTAAAAAAAAGAAAGAAGGCTACAACACCAGAAGATTATAGAAAAGGCTAGTCAGCTCGGTGGCGATATTTCAAACGATATAGAACTTAGTCAAATTCACGACACTCTTACAGAAGGTATTTTAATTAGAGCAGGCCTCAAATATGTTTCAAAAAGCATGTTTTATTTCAAAGGATTAAAAAATAGACAAAATATACGGAGAACCAAATAATGTCACGGCACTTTTAAATAAAAATGGAAGCTCAGAAACCTCTTCAGAAAAATCCGGAAAAAGTAACTAATTCCTTCCAAAATATGTTTAATTGTAGAGATTGAATGGAAAAAACTTTTTATGACAAGAAATGTATAATTTTTTTGTTTAATACTGCAGACTTTGCCTCTCATATTCAAAATTTTGATACACAGTCTCTTAAGAAAACAGTTCCTATTTTAGATGAAAAAATAAATAGAACTATACAAGAAATAAAGAATATCTAGACAAATACGACAAGAAAAATAAATTTCTAGGCCCTAATAGTTTTCCAATGGAGTTTTTTAAGAAATGTTTTAACTTTTTATGCCCTTTACTTTAAGAAATCTATAAAGAATCAAACTTAAAAGGATACTTTGAGGAACATATTTCAATTAAAAAATTAATAATAATTAAAAAAAAGGCAAAGATCCCAAGCAAATAGATAATTTTAGACCTTTAACAATGCTTAATACTTCTTTTAAAATATATAATGGGATACTGGCTAGTAGATTTAAAAAAAATATACCACTTATTATAAGTGACTCCCAAAAAGGTTTTGTACCAGGACGAGGAACCGAAGTAGTTTGTAGAAGCCTTTGCGACTCAATTTCAAGCATCCAAAAGGATAATAAAGCGATATTGGGAATTGATTTTATGAAAGAATTTGATTGTATATCCCACCAATGGATTATAAAATGTCTTAGATCCCATGGTTTTAAAGAAAATTTTATTCGTCAGATTGCTTTGAGCTTGTGTAATATAAAAACCTTTATGATAAACCTGGAAATAATTTTTTTGTGGAAAGAGGATGCAGGCAGGGAAATCCACTTTCCCCTTTTTATTCATTATTGCTCTTGATCCGCTTCTTACGGAAATCAATTTGTGCCAGCAAATCAAAGGTGTTACATTAAGAGAAACGGAACTTAAAATTGAGGCTTTTGCAGACGATGTGACGGTAATGTACACTGGTAGCGAAGAAGAAATCGGCTCATCCTTTTATAAAACAATAGAAGTTTTTAAAAAAATTGAAGAAAATTCAGGTCTGCATATAAATTTTAATAAATCAAATATCATGTCTAATTTTAATATCAATTTTAATTTACAAGGTATTCAAGTGTCTAAATCTATGAAGATTTTAGGATCTTTTATTACAATTAATGGCAAGGATAGGAAGGAAAATATAAGTGAGGTTCTGACTCGGGTTGAAAGAGGCATCAAAAGATTTTACTACTTTCTGAAAAAGAATATTTCCGCATGAATCCATGTATGAAAGACTATTTTTTACCAACTTTAGCACATATTTTAATTTTAAGGCCTGTGTCAGAAGCTTTATGCTCAAAGGTGGAAAATCTATGAGAAAGCTTTTTATTTCCTATGGGAAGGAGTAGGAACACTACATGGAAGCGAATAAATTGTCCCAAAAAAATTGAAGGGCTCGGTTTACTCCCCTTTAAGAATTTTTGGAAGGTCCTGGTTTTAAGTGGTTTCAGGGACTTTTTAATAGTTAATCTATATGGAGTGAACTATTGCATCTTAAAAACATTGAAAAGTTCTAACAGCCCTTAGACAGATTTTGGAGCGAGGATCCATTTAAGGTTTTAGATGTAGTTTCGGCTATAAGTCCATTCTGGAGTGAGAATAAGAACGTGTATGAAGAACTGTCAAAAAATGTCCTAAAAACGATGAAATGGCAAGAACTTGTTAAAGATAACAAAAGACTTTGTTTTATGAGAGATATGTCTATCATTAGAAAAATCAACTATCTGGGTGACGTTCTTAATAGCAACCTTTTTTTTACTGAAAATGAAATTTTAGAGAAAAAGAAGATTTTATATGAAATAAATTTTAGAAAAAGACCAATAGGACCAAGAGACGATAATAAAAAAATTAATACTATCAAATAATAATTTCTTAAGAAATACCTTTCTAAATAAATCAGTTTTTTATCAATATTTTAGCCAGATTGAAATAAAGAAAGGACATTTTAGATTAAACGCTTCAGCATGTCAGATAATAAAAGTTTTTAACTCCATTCGACTGGATGTCTCATTGTGCTACTTGAAGTACAGAATTGTTACCAACACTCTATCTCTGGGAAGTATATTTGGAAGAACTAGTGATGAAATATTTTGCTTTTTTATAAAGACTCCTGGGAGACTTTGAATATTTTTTTATTAGAGTGTCCCTTGGTTGTTGATGTTTTATACAAGTTAAAATTGTGTTTTTTACCAATTTTCAATAAATTTTAACTTCTAAAGAATTGGTTTATTTGTATCTGGGCAAGAATCAAGAGAGAGTAAATTTTATTACAACTAAAGTTCAGTATATTTTATACAATGCAGAAGTATAAAACCCCCTCCTCCCCAAGATTTCGACCCTATAATAGAAAATGTTTTGTTGTGCTTATGTTGTTTGAAGAATAATGTTTTGATGTGAATTATTTTTGAAGATGTTGAATAAATAGTACCGAGTGTACCAAAAAAAACACAAAAAAAACACAATCCATGATTCCTGACGTGAGGTTGCAAAAAAAACATTTCCCTTTTTATAGAGGCAAACCCAAGCAATCATTTATAGTATTCGAGTAGTATATTAAATAAATATTTATAGGAAAGCCAACTTTTCCTCAAAGGCGATTGATTGAAAAAAGGGGCATGAATAATGAAAAACATTTCGAAATATCAAATAACACATCATCCAACTTACACTGGTTGAGGTGTAAGCGCCTTCTCAAAGCAAAACTTTTAATTATTTAAAGAACTAAGTGTCTATTTGAATGACCCTAATAAAATGTCACATACAAATCAATAGAATTGAGTATGTTGATATGCCTTTTTAATTTTGAAAAATACGCCATATAATCAATGAACGGATGTCTGTTTATTTTGGTACGTCCTATCTGACGATAAATGGGTCATATCTCTGGCGATGAGGTGTAGAATATTCAATATTGGTTTTCATTTAAACATTTTTTCAATTATTTTGAAACTTTACGTGCATTTGACATTGTTTGTGAATAAAGGTAAACTCTTTCATCAATGAAAAATGATATAGTATAGGTGGAAAAGCGTGTCTTACAAAGAAAGGGTCCAATCACCATTTAATCTCCTAATGAAGAGTTACATTAATTGGACAAGAAGTTATTACGTTGGAATATAGTATAGGAAATTGTTTCCCCTTCACAAAAAAATACAAAGGGCGTCCTTGGTGTAAACAGGAAGACAACCTCATTGTCCTAGGTGATGGTCATATAAGAAGACCTTTTTGTATAAATGAGGAAGGGGTTTGATATCTTATTTGTTTGTATTATATTTTGACAAAGGTTTTGAGCGTGTGGAGAGCCATTTGATAAATGTATGAGTGGGTGGAGGAGCTTTACACTTATTTATTCGATGATGAGGAAAATAATATCCTTATTATTTAGTAAAGCAAATGAACAGTTTTTCCATCAAGAAAAACGATTAAATATAACTAATGAATTTACACTTTCCAGTAGCAAAAATATAATTGCTGAATTTTTATCTTTGGAAGAAGCTATTAGAGAAGCTGAAGACCAGCAATCCATCTTCATATCAGCTCGTTACATAGGGCTCTCTAAATTTTATGGCTATTGAGAATTGGAGTCGGAGGTTTGCGTGGCATATCGATCGGTACTTCCCTCCGTGCTCCGAGAGGACGTTCCCCTATCAGAAATTATAAAAAAAAGTTGTAAATTAAGTGTATTTATTCATAAGCATTTCAATTAAAATGTGGTAGGCAGTTAATTTTCATTTTTTATGTTTGTATTATACTTATTCATTTTTTCTTCTCAACTTTTAAAACTTTTACCATTTTCGGTCGCAACAAGCATCAACCAATTGTTTTATATAAACTATAAGGTTATTATCAAGATTTTCTAGCTCTTGGATTTTCATTTTTTTAAATAATTGACAACACTTATTACTATAACAAGTTACAAGATTTTCAAGACTATACAATGCCATATCATGGGTTTAAAATATAGTGGAGGTGTCAAAAGAGTTAGCAAAGCTAATAAATATTTTAGACATGCATGTGAGTATTTACTGTCCTGCACTCTGCACAGGTTTATATTTAGAAGAACGTTGTTCTTAAAGGACATGGTGGTATATGAGCCAATTTGTTCATTATACTCAAAAGTGTGAAAAACAACAATTATGCGCTGTTCAAAGTAAACCATGCAAATCTTAAGGTTGAGAGTAGAGCGACGCCATGATTTTTTCCTCCTTTCCTTTAAAAAAGGTGCAATCTGGATTTTTTTTTAAATTTATAAACAGAAGCTTAAGGTTTCCCTCTTGGGTACTCATAAACAATATGCTTTTTAATTAATGCCACAGGAAAGAAAATAAACAAAGAGAGATAAATAGTGAGGGTCCTCTTTTAATATTCCGTTTAACGTGAAACTCTGGAAGACATTGAAAGCAATGCAATCTATTTTATTTATAAATATTCAGAGAACTAAGCAAATTTTATTAGAAATCTTCGATACATTTTATAGCTTTATATATATATATATTTATAAAAAATAAGCAGCTGATTTAAATAATTTAGTTTTTAGACCTTGTTGTTCGATCAATTTTTAAAATATTTTTTCCGCCTATGGTTCGATATTGTAATTGTAAAATCCGACTAGATGCAAATAAGCATTGTAGCATGAAGGTTAGTCTGTCGAACCTTGGATCTTATCAATGAGGTGAACCATAATTGGCCTTCCCCTCTCTGGAATCGAACCTTCACCCCCCAACAATGAGAGTTGAACACGCCTTAATGCACTGATCCATTGCACTCTTTTTTTGCCTATTTTGTTCAATAGAATTGCATCCGACTGTATATAGATATCAGAGCTGGGACTACCGAATGTAAATCGGTATTCGATACTACCGACGGTATATTTCAAATATCGAACCGATTATACGATATTTGGTAAAAACTACTGAATACCGTATCGATTGTCAATCGGTACGGTATATTTGAAAGTATGACTTTTGTAGCATTCACATTAAGACATAAAGATACAGAGATCTTATTCCCTTCAATAGCAGAGAAACATCGTTCAACTGCCGCTTTGCCCAAGCGCTCCCTTGTGTGAAGAAATTGAACTTTGAAAATAAATAAACAACTATAACTTTTAGTATTATAGAGCAGATACATAAATAGACATTCAATATAAGCTTATGCTAAGTATTGAATACTAGAGTACCTGAAAGCGCATTTAATATCGGACAATAAGAGACAGTAAAAAAACTGTAGCCTTCCATTTCCTACAAAATCCAAGTACATATATAATTTATATAGGATTAGTACGGATAAAATTTCAAATAATCTCTAATTAGGCGACTATAACAAATGATGTATTTAATTGACCTTTGTTATAAATTGTCCGATATAAAATGCATATGAAGAAGTAAAAGCAGATACACACATACATTTCTCTCTTTTTCTAATCTACTGCACCGAATATCGATCAATACTGTAGATATATAATAAAATCTACCAGTATCGACATCGATCGGTAGAAGGTATATACCGTATATCGAACCGGCGGTAGATTTTTCTACCGAATCCCAGCTCTGATAAATATGCATTTTAGCTTTAAAATTATTTCTTTTTTAAAGTTATATTATAACTTTGAAAATAATGTTACAACATAACATTTTTACTTCAATCAAAAATGAAAAAACAAAGGAATTAAAATTAAAAGACCGATAAGAAAAAAAAATCAAAGACCTTTTATAAGTTAAAAAGTTAAAAGCTTATTCTATAAAAATAGATATATACATTAAAATACTCACTTTCAATAATAGTAATTATATTTTAAAGATAAATCATTATATATCTGGAGATCTCTCGAAGTGAGAAATAATACGGTTTTAATCTTTCATCATACAACTTAGTTTTGAGGCACATAAAATTTCTTTATCATTGAGAGTACTGAGTATCAAATATTTAGATATAATATATGATAACTGATATATAATACACTTTTTGATAATGTGATAATGACTATCTTTCTTTCATGGCACGAGTCCTGGCATACGTTTCTTATAATAATTAGTAATGAGTAACTAGGAGATATTTTTAACTGTCTGATTGTTGATGTATAGCTTAGGTAAATTAATTTATGTCTTGAGATAGAACCTTAAAATTATTCTAAAAACATGAAATATTTATGAAAATAAATGAAAGTGCTTAACAATCTTGATATTATATATATATATATTTTTTTTTTTGTACACGCATACAACAAGTTTATTCATTAAAAAAACACTCAACAAATCATTCAATAATAAATATATCAAAAAATAAAAAACCCAAAACAGATTCCACTGACCTGAGGTCAACGTTTGTTGGTAAGGAAATATCAGCAGATAATCCCTCCAAAAATGTCCTTGACAAATAATTGAAAATTTTCTGGGAGGGGTGTTCGTGTACTTCGGAATTTGTATAAGATATTCTGTATCTTTGCTACAATGAAATTAACTTTTTCTTGGAAAGGTCCCACATAAATATAACTAAAATATTTTACCCTTAAAACAATTCCAAACTTAAAAAACAATTCCTCAATCAGAACAATCCAAATGCTCTTTAATTCTGGGCACTCTATTAGAAAATGTATCGAAGTTTCCATTGAACCTTTGCAAAAAAAACACACTCTCTCTACCTCAGTCCCCCCAAAAATGCTTCCCAACGAAAGAGTATTTGTTATAACGCGATATTTAAACCAAAATAATGTAAAATCAAAGTATTTATTTTTTAAGCACTTCAGAGCATCTTTCCATGAATATTTAAGACCTAATCTATCTATTTTCCTTTCAATTTGTTTTGTGTACAAAGACCTATCATTTTCTTTTGCCAACAGTTCTCGTATGTTGGAATTTTTTATATTTTTTAAATAATTAAAAAAACAGTCCCTTGGGCCTACTAACCTCTTTTTAAAATCAATTTCTCGCACGACCTTTTCCCTTTCAAGGACTTCATTAGGAACGAAGTCATTGTTATCATTAAAGATTTCACCCAGAAATTCAATTTTCCTTTTAATCGAAGTCGATACCAAAAAAGTCAATCTTTTATTATCTTTTGTTGGTTCCTGCCAGTTCATTTTAGCGAGAACTATGTTAGAAATTTCAATGTTAGACTGGAAGCATTGACGCCAAAATTCACTTATAAATTTTGAGGATTCAATTACTTTGTGTGGTCCCCTACCTCTCAAATCATCTCGAGACAATCCAAAGATTTCACCCATTTTTTGCTCTAGAATCCCTGACCACACTGTTCCAGAGTCAAGCGATCGTTTGAACCACGAGAATATGATTATATTCCAGAAGGTTCCGAAATCGATCAATCCAAGTCCTCCATACTTTTTAGGGAGGATAAGTCTCTTCCAAGTAATCATTCTTGTTGGACCGTCCCTAAAAAGAAACCCAGTAACGATACCTTGGACTTCTGTGACTAGCACACGTGAGAAAGTGGTTGTTCTAAGTAAATGAGTTACCTGAGGAAGGATGAAGCTATTCCATACAAAAATTCGGGCAGGTAGGTTTCTGCTGATTATGCTGGAATACTTGGAAGTGGCATTGCGTATTTTAGTTTCAATTTTTTAATATTTTCGATTTCCCCTGCCGAGTCCAGAAAAATATAAGCTCCCAAAATCTCCAACATTTTGACAGTTTTCAAATCACCTACCTTCAACCTATTTTTACAGTTTGACATGCACATAGACTTTTCATAATTTATTTCAAGTCCTGAGACTTCCGTGTATTTTCCCAAAATATTGAAAGCACTCTCAATAGACTTTTCAATCATTTCCTGTTCTCCGGAAAATAGGATTGACAAGTCGTCCGCATAGGCCTCAATCTTATGTTCTTTTTTTGTACTTTTATTCCTTTTATATCTTTCACAGCACCTATCTCAACCATTAGTGGATCCAGTGCAATTATAAAAAGATACGGTGATAATGGATCCCCTTGTCGACAGCCCGGTTTATTTGAAACTGGCAATCTTTTGATCCAACTCGTGTGACAAGTTCCCCAAGACATATGCTAACCATTCGAATGAAATTTCGCCCAAAACCTTTGGCCCTTAAGCACTTGATGATCCAATGATGATCAACACTGTCAAAGGCTTTTTTAAAGTCTATTGTCACTACAGCAATATTCTCACCTCTCTCTTCCATGGATGCAATGCAATCCTTTATACTCCTTATCACGTCCTCCATACATCGGCCCCGAAGGAATCCTTTCTGAGCCGAATGTATAAGTGTAGGCAGGACCTCTTTTAATCTTTTAGCTAAAATGCCACTGTATATCTTGTAGGACGTATTTAAAATTGTAAGTGGTCTTAGGTTTTGAACATACCTTGGGTCCTTACCACTTTTGGGTATTAAGACTAGATTGCCTTCAGATATATTTGAGTCCAAAATTCCATCGTTTAAGGCTTTGTTGTATATTTTTTGTAATAAGGGTGTCAAAAGTTTTTGAAATTTTCTATAAAATTCAATTGGGAATCCATCAATTCCTGGGGCTCTATTTTTTTTGTAGCTATATAATTTTATTTCTTCCTGTGTTATATTCTCGTCAAGCAGCTTCCTATTTCCTTCACCTAAGGTATTTCCTCCATGAGGTATGAAATTCATGGGTTGAATTGTATCCAGAATCTGTTTTCTTTTTATAAAACACTCCAAGCCACACTCCAAGTCTCTTTTCACACACTCCCAGCACCTATGCATTTTGCCAAAGTATTCTTTGATAACATTGGAGATGTCAGTCTTATTTTCTAACAAATTGCCCCCAGAGTCAAATATTGCATTAATTTGTTTTTTCCCCATGTTATTTGCTTCCCATCTCTTTAAACTCTCCAGTACTACATTTTCCTTGGGTAAAATCCTCAATCTAGACCTAATTAATCTTCCCTGGGACCTATATTCTGTAATTTCTCTAAGACGCTCGTCGAAAGTTACATTCTGCTCCTTTGTATTTTTTAATTCTAAAATTTTCTTCTCCATCATCTTCCTCTCGGCACTCAACTTCGTACCTAATTTAATATATTCTCGTCTACAGCTGTCCAAGATTAACTTCAACGCATGCGCTGGCGTCTTAATGTATTTGCTATCAAACCTTCCCAGTATGTGCTGAATTATTTGCTCAACCTTACAATTTGTGCCACTATCAGCCTCCAGTAAACTCACATTGAGCTTCCACGCCCCAGCCCGATGTGACTTGGGTGCCAAGAATTTAGCTACTATTGGGCGATGGTCAGAATGAAAACTATCGAGTGTGCAGAAACCATTGAGAAGTGGATATAGACCACTGGATATTAAGATGTAATCAAGTCTAGCAGTTATTGAGTGCTGACTTTCTTTTGTCCTTCTGATGAATGTATGGTCAGGAATTCTTTGAAATTTAATAGCTGCATCTTTTAGGCCCAGCTTTGCTATAATTTCTTTCATTTTGCGCAAAGATTTTTTATTATTTTCGTGTCTGTAATTCTGGGTGTCTCTTTTCTGATCAATGGCCATGTTTAGGTCCCCTAGAATTATGCATTCATCACTCCAGGAACCCTCCCCGGACAAAAAGTTTTTTTCCATTTTTTGATAAAACTCCGGCTCATCTCTATTTGGGCCATATAGGGATATTAACTTGATAGTTTTTTTGCCAGGTTATCTTTATAATGGCGAAGTTTCCAGCTTCATCGCCAGCCACAAATACTGGCTGCAGAAACTTCTTTATAGCCATCCAGATGCCCCTTGAGGGGTGACTTCCCCCCTTTCTGATTGCCGAAACTTTGAAAGTGGCGTAATCTGGTGGGAAATCCAAATCTATTTTATTCCCTACAATTCTGGTATCGCATAGTGATAAAATGTCCGGTTTAAGATGCTCGAAGTGTTGAATTACTTTGAGACGCTTTGCAGGGTCTGAGATAGAGTTAACATTACTTGACATGATATTAAGATTCATGTTATAAAAAATAGGTGGGACCCTCCTTTTTTAAAATAACCACAGTAATAATTAATCTAGTATCGCAAAGCGATAATATGTCGGGTTTATGTGACATGAAATAGCTAACAACCGACCCACACTTTTTTGCATCAGAAATAGAGTTTACATTTGCTGAAATGAGTTTAAGCATATTAAAAAGTTTGTATATAAAAAAAACGCAACTCCGGGAGGGGATGGGTGGGTATACTTTTTTGAATTAGGAAGTAGGGGGGCAGGACCATTAAAATAGAATAAACAATACTTGCAGGAGAGTGATCCGACACGTTTTCTTCGATGATTTATTGGCCGTCGTCTGTTTCCTTATTCCTCTCGTTCCCCGGCTGATCTGGGCTCGTAAAAGGACCGTTTTCATTTTCTGTCCCATTAGTGTCCTTTAACTTTTTTCCACTTTTTTCTTCTGGGCTTTGAATATTTCTCTTTGCACTCTTTTTCCCCTGTTGTTTAATGGATAGTACTGTTGTCTTTTTTGTGTCTTGGCGTTTTCTCAGTACTAAGCTCCAGTCCTCTCTTAATTGTGAACCTTTTGTTTTAGGTAATTGTGCACCTGTCCCATCATTTTTGCCGTCAACGGTTATAATCGCAGCAGGGGCCACCGTGGTGGAATTCCCCGCCGACTCTTCATATTCCTCCTCTTCCTCGGCCCGTGCCACCTCCTCCGTCAGTTGACTCTCCTCCACTCCTCCGATCCGATCGGCAAGTCCCAATTCTGATCGAAACAACTTTTCGAATTCAGCATAAGGGGTTCTTTTAAGCGCATGGCACTTTGCCTTTGTGTGGCCCGTCTTCAAACATCTGAAGCACTGAAGTACCTGCAACTCCGACACGAGCTCCTTTATCGGTACAACCGCTGGTAATCGACGTTTTGGTTTGATTTTGAAGCTCATTTTCCCGGATAATATTGTGCTGAAGGTATTCAAGTACTTTTCCTCTTCAACATTTTTTGGGGCTATAGAGTGAGGGACCCCCACTATGTCGCCCACCAATTCACCGTATTTTTCCATTGTCTCCCTCAGACAAGATAAGTCTACTTCCGAGCCATTATTGACAGTTACCTCTATAGGTTTTGTATTCTCCTTAGATTTTCCAGCCCTCTTATTTGGAATCCAACCTCCTCCTCCATTTCGAGTCGACCCGAGATGTGCTGGAATCTCTCTATTACATCCATATGTTTTTTGAAAGTAATAACTACGTAGCCAGCCCCACTTTTGCAGTCATTGATTCTGAGTATCTCCTCCTCTTTTACCATCAGTTTTTTCAAAAGCTCTCTGTATTGTCCTAGACCAGGGAAGAACCCCTTTAAGCTTTTATTCTCTTTATCCCTCCAGCCAATGTAGATCTTGTTCCATATGGGATTTGATCTTAAGACCTCCTGTCTTCTATTATTATTAATTCTTATCTTGTGAGAATATAAACTCTCATTAGACGTTTCTTCTTCTTTTCCTTCCACCTTCTTTCCCATAGGTATTCTACCAGAATCTCGCTGATCTTCTGTTTTCCCTTCACCATCCCTAGGCTTGCTCCTCTTCTCAGGTGGATCCCCAGGTGATGAGCCGGTCATCTTTCCCTGTACTTCTTCTTTTCACACCACTCCAATAAAAATAAAAGTTCTTCTTACCCGTATTAGATGGTAGAATAAATTCTTCTCCTCTCACCTCCCCGGCATGCCCACGAGCAGGCCGCTTGGAAGGGGGAAGGGATATCCTTAGGAAATTTGACCGTAGGAGGGAATCTAAAGACCCCAAAAGAAGTCTCCAAACTAGGCCCCATGGCCCTCCAAAAAAAACGAGGAAGTCCTACCGCAAACAATGATGTAAAAAAATCCTTCGTATTCCTATGATGACCGGAGCAAACGATTTTCCACTAGAGAGAAAAATAACACACGTCTTGTCTGTTCTTTTCCTTTTTTCCAATCTTGATATTATATTATAATATTGTATTAGAGCTATTTATGACCAATTCATATCTATTTGTAGTGTTTAGTTGATGTGAGTATTATTTATACTTCCTGTGAAGATGAAAAAATAATTCCATAAAAAACTTGATATGGAATAGTTTATATAAGTCACAAATATTTATCATTCTAAACACATTAAAACTAGGTATTAATTGTAAAACAAAAAAAAACTGTTTTAATATAGTCTAAGAAATAAAGGAGTGGCATTTCAAAAATGGAAAGACATAGTTATTTAAAATACATCAAAGTTAGTCATTTACTCTACATGCAAAATCAAGAGTATAAAATACTGTTAATTGGCCTGAAGATTTTTGGTATACATTCTTGTATTAGGCATATAAAAAGACCTTTTTTTACTGAATAGATGCCCATCTTTGTGAGCCCATAATTATATATATATATATATATATATATATATATATATATATATATATATATATATATATATATATATATATATATATATATATATGTATGTATACAGTTGGCCATTACTTTTTGCCTCATTCTTAATCATTGACCTTAATTAATAAATCTTCTTTCTTTTTTTCATCAGAGTTAAAATAAATAAATGCAAGCAAATATACAATTCTTTATTGAATCACGTTAATAAGTTTGGGCTACTTAATAACACCATGAGTTTAAAAGAATATGAATTTACGTATTAAAAAACGAGTTTTAAAAATGAATGTATTTTTGCTATTTAGTCCATTCTGGGGAGAAAATAGTTAGTTCCTTGTGATTGCCACCGAGGCATAAAGGGACTGCAACCGTTTGAATCGTACAGACCAAATACTCAATCTCATAAGTCTCCCCATAAAAAGTAAGATTTAAGTAAGCCAATCAGAAGTTATCAAAATTATTTCGTTTACTTTGAATATTATCTCCTTTGCCAATTTAATAGTCTGGGTAAATCATTGACCGAAGTAGAAAAAATGGTAAGAGGTCTATCATGGCCTTGACACGCGAATAGCTACTCCAAGCCATCCCCCACTGATCTATAACGTAGTAAAGACATATATTTGTGCTATAAAAGTATCATTGGCATGGTGTTGATAAACCAAATCTACTGTAGGATCGACGTGATAAAGGACGGTCTTTCGATGTATCATAACCAAGATGGACCTGAGTTCCCTGTTAACAGTAGTGCGTCCGATAATATCAAACTTGGTCAAGAAGAAGAGAGTGATAAATTAGTTCAATTAAGTCCAAAAAACGTTGTGGCTGCACAGATCGTTAGATATACCCTTTTTAGCCTTGGTCGTCCCTGGGTTCTTTGATAAATGTCAGGACAGAGTATCTTAAAATATCTGCCTTGAAAATATCAGGGACTTTATTCAATCACCCACAGCCACAATAAACATATAAGATAATTCATTTCAAATTTTGATTGTTTTTTATGATATTACGTAGCTCTTCTTTTGTACCTAATGGCAAATACATTTTTTCTAAAAATCGAAAGTCATATTCCTACTCACACTCATTATGAATGAGTACAAGATTTCCCAGCAATCATCAATTTTGGTTACCCTTCAAGAACATATTTCTCGAGTAAATCAATGAAAATAAAACGTTCAATATGGAGTTAACCCATTGTTCAAGTACGTGGTTGTTCTATATAATGTCTTGAGGCAGAAAGGAAATCGACATTGTTGATAAAAACTATTTTATTTTTACCTGTTTTACTACATGTTGAATACATTTTCCTTCCGTTTTTTGGCTTTTAATTTTTAACAATTTTGACTAAGATTTGATATATCAGCGTTCATAATTTGCATTGGAGCATATAACCTAAATATTTGACACTAAATAATTTTTTTTATATTCCACAGTTCATAAAAATATATACAAGCATAAAAAACAGAATGTATATAAAAAGATCCTAATACGTAAAAACATAATTAAACATTTTAGTTTAAAATTTTAACATCAAATATGAACGAACGCTAAAATACAGTTATAATTAAACAACTTGACAATCTAAAACAAAACATAAATTAACGATAAAAACGGTCTATTTTAAATCCTTGAATTGGCGTGAAAGTTTTTTAATAATTGTTCCATAAGCCAAGGAACACGAAGGGAAGTAGCGAATTACATCACCAGCCCAACTCCACTTTCCATCGGTGACAGAGGGGATCTTGAGGTCCAACGCCGTGTATCTTGCCGCAGCCGCTAGAATAATTGCCCTTACCTCCCACGGACTGATAGGAGAGTGAGATGCTAACCTCTTAGCTATAAGAGCTTTGGCATTTAAGAGAGTGCTATTTATTGCTCTAGATTTTGCAGAAAGAGATCTGCCAAGACCGAAGAGGACGATGGCTTTGCAAAAATTGTTTGTATCTGGGGTATGAAGTCCTTTGACATTCAAACTGATGAATTTTTTTAGGATGGATACTGAATGACAATCTACAAAGGCATGCAAAGTAGTGTTATAAATTTTCCCACAATCTTTGCATGGAATTATAAAACGAGTGAGATCAGCGGATATCTGCAGCTGAGCCGTAAACTTTGTCCCCTCAGCAATCCCTATAAGAGATTTAAGAATCCTGGTTTTCCAACAAACTGGAAGTTTGAGGAGGTCAACGTATTTTTGACAGATGTTCAAACTTTCTTCAGAACCGGAACGAATAGGAGAAGTCATTTTAAGGTACCAGGGTCTGAGCACCTGATAATCGAGAGCAGCTCTTGATAAAGGAAATAAAAACCTGCCATCACGAAAAGGACCCACAGGAGTCACATCGTGTAATGATAATATGTTACTTTTTATGGCCATCTCCTCGAGGACTTCGGGACAATTCAGTTTCCTGAAGAAATATTTTTTGCCCGAATTGCACTTGATTATATCGGTAATGCAGTTTCCTTCAAACACAGGAACATTTCTCCATAAAATTCTTTGGGCACAACCCCAGACCTGTGAAAGAAAACTGGTTTGAAGATTTGTTAGCTCAGACCCAAACAAAATCCAAGTGCAAACATTGCTCAATGAAACCGATCTGCGCCACTCTACAAGAGGGTTTGGAATAAATTACGGAAGAGTTTTAAGTACATGTTGGGAATTATAAGGGAAAGTTGTACTATGTTCCCCCCTAAGTGAATTCTCTTTCTATTTAAGGCTTTAATGTAAGAACTATGAAATAACGATCCAAGCCACTTATCTTCGTTCATGATTGCCTTTTCGGCAAAAAAGGGGGAAGAGAATGCTCTATACAACACCAAAGGAATAACCTTTGAGTTGTACAAATCAATTCTCTTTTTAAGGTTGAAGAATCTCCACATTTTGGTTTTTTGAAGAACTAGACGATTTAAGCTATTCCAGTTCCTTTCATCAATACCCCACCTATTCCAATGAATGCCCAAAATCTCTATTCTCGACTTCACTAAACAAGAGTGAATCCTAAGATCCTGAGATGGAAACCAAGAACCAATGGGGAGAATTGCAGTTTTAGCTCTGTTAACGGAAAGTCCAGATATTTTTTCGAACTTTGTGAATTTTTTTAAAATAATTTCAATTATTTTCACCAGTTGAGGCTCAGAGTTGGCTTCTACTGAAATGGTAATATCATCAGCATAAATATCCAAAATATGAGGCGAACCTTCGATATTAATGCCAAAGCCTCCAAAAAAATTAAGATTTTCTGGGCGAACTCTTCAATTGCTGCGATGAATAACAAAGGAGCCAATGGACAGCCCTGCCTACAACCTCTTCCTATTGTTATCGGACTACTTTCCAGGCCGTCCAAGGAAAGGGATGAGGAACCATTAAACAATAGCGCTCGCACGGGATCGAAGAACTTCCGAGGCAGAAGTCTCCGTACTGCTCTCAGGACTTGGCTATGATATATCGAGTCAAACGCTTTTGAGAAGTCTACAGCAATAATTGCTGCGAATTTACCTCTCTTTTTTGTAGAGTCAATGCAGGCTTGGGCATTACGGGAAATATCATAGATTTGGCGATCCTTGAGAAAACCTTTTGGTGACAACCAATTTTTCTATTTAGAATTGTCTGCATTTGTTGAGCAAGGACGCCTGATAAAACACGGTATGTTTGATTTAAAATCGTGATAGGCCTCCAATGGCTAAAGTCTGTTCCATCCCTCTTTTTAGGAATCAAGACGATTCGTCCTTTGGTCAAAGAAGACGGTAGCCTGCCTTTTCCTTCCATTTGCGCACCAATTTTTAGAAGAAAAGGAATTATTTGCTATGGAGAGACCGAGAAAACTTCACTTATGATTCCATCTAGGCCACAAGCCTCGTTCTTTTTAAGATTATTCTTAATATAATTTAACAGTGTCTCATGGGCGAATATATGCTCATGACTATTAAAACGTTTGGCTTTTGGAAGTGGACCATCACTGTGGCCTACCAAAGATTGAAATCGTATATAAAAATATTTTAAAATGTCTTCCCCACGTGTGAGGACCTTACTGCCATCAATAATTTTGGAGACAGAAGAGGTAGAAACTTTATCTGTCTTAAACAGATCCCTGACTCTTTTATTTGTGTTCTGTTATCGAGCAACTTAAGCCTCCATTTCCGCTTCAGTGACGATAGCAATGTTATAGATGTTAATGGTATCTGTCATGAGCGATTTGACAAACAAAGAGTCCTTGTTCAGTACGTCTTCAATTAATTTTTGCTTGGAATACTTTTCTTTTTTGATGGTATCTTTAAACTTATAAGCAGAACGGAGTATAGTTCTTGAGAGAACGGAAGTTGCTTGAGCAGGGGACAGATTTGCATGAAAGTTATTCTCTAAATTAAATTTAAGCTTATTGATGAAAGTATCATAACCAAGGACCCATCTTGGAAACTTTTGGTTCAATTTAGAACCCCTGCCTATCAATTTTAGTTCAATGATTTTATGATCGGAGAAAGTATTGGGACAGTAAAACGCCTTTTTAACTTTAGATGCAAATGATGAAGACGCCAATGCTAAAACAATTCTTGATTTGATCCTACCTCTAGACCAGGAAAAGCTCCCAGGACTCCATTTTTACTGTAAGGTCAGTTAAGTTCAGTTTAAACTAATTATATTTAAATCAACAATATAAAACCTGGGGCTAGTTTATCATTCTAAAGGTGGAAAATATTAACAAAATTCATCTGTCAACCAATACCAATATAAAATATACTATTATTAATTTTAAAATAATTATTATTGTCCATATTTTTGTAATATAAATATGTAAACATAACATTAAAATAAGTATGTATTGTGTCTATGTTTACAAATCCTATTAATTAAATAATTTCCCTAGTAGGGAATATACTTAAGCCGATCAAACATTTTTGAAAAAAAATAATAAATTAGGCTATTTATATAAAGCCATTGGTGAGATAATTGGCCTTTTTCATTTTTGCACGTTTCTGTAGAAAAAGAAAATAAAGTTGATTGTATTTATGCATTCATGAATTTATAATGAAGAGTTTGAAGAATGGTATTTGAACCCTGAGCACATAATTGAAACATATGCATGGATAATTGGTAGGAACTGTGTAAGGTCGGCAAGATTGAGTCACTATCGTGCATATGACTGTTAAAACAGAAATTTGTATTCAAATAATTTGCTTTTTACCTTGAAGGATAATATGAGAACAATTCAGTTGAACTGTAAACGGATTTTGGAGAAGAAGTACACAAACAATATTCGATAAATTTAATTTAAAGTTTCAGGGATAAACTAAAATAAGTATAATCAAATGTATCTGCAATTCAACTCTACCGACCTATATATATATATATATATATATATATATATATATATATATATATATATAGACAGTAAAACTCAGTTTCTTAATTTTGTAAACCATTTAAATTCTTAGACCATGTATATACTGCAAAGTCAAATGAATGTTAAATAATCCTTTGGTTTAATATAGATCGTTGTGAAGCACTAATTTTATCACTTAAATTTATGGTTGAAGGCGTTATAAATCTTTTCTTTTTTTCAGGTAAATCAAATCTTCTTAACTTAAACATTTTTTTCGGCAAATACCTTTAATGAGGTGATATCATTATTTGTAACCTATAAATGTATTTAAGGCTAACGTTAATAAAATGTTACAGATATCCTTTTATGCGTCTGCCAAGAGCTCTTTTATATCAAATGTATTTTTATATTTTAAACCTGGAAATCAAATTTTATTGGCTCTTAATATGGCTCATATATAAATATAATCCTCTTATTATATACAATTTGTAACTTTATAGGCATTCCATAGGTTAAATCCCTTTCCACTAACATACACTAACTTTTAAAATGCAAAAGTGTTGACAGCCCCTACCTTTCAGCCTGCACATTATTTTGCAATAAAAAAACAGTGATTGTCTTCGGTTTTAATATATCTTTTTAATATTTTTCTCTGTTTTGCTAAAGTATTACGTTTTGTCTGTTTACTGTGATTTTACTTTTATGCTTAGATTTGTTGTAGTATTTTTTTAATATGTTCTATGTAATTTGATGTTTTAAGGTCTGAAGGAGGAAAATAATTTACACTATAATGTTTGCTTAAGTTTGTTTCAACGCAGCACAATTTTCCTTTTTTAATTTTGTTAATATATATGTGTATATTGTGTACGTCGTATATATTAAAGAATGAAATAAAGACCTTGCTGAAGAGGGAAAAATATATGTATACTTTGACTTATTTGATTATACTTACTTAAACAAAAATATGATACATAAAGGGTATTTTTTTAATGGGACATTTATTTTAAAATCATACATAACAAAATATATACAAAAACAAATAAAAAGAGCAAAAGGGGTTGTGATAATAAAACCATTAATAAACATTGTAGTTTAAAATTAACCCTCTGAAGCAAGACCCATCACATCATTAAAACATCATAATATAAATTATATAATTGAAGTGAGTAACACGAATTAGAGAAAACAAATTTTGTAAATAGTATATAAGAACATCTTTTATTGCACGGCTCCCTCGATGATGTCATTTGAAGTCCTCTTATATCTTCTAACAATGAGCCTCAAACGAGAGTAAAAATGGCAGGACCACCGAGGAAAAACTATGACGATATCCGCGGCGAAGTCCCATAACGTCACTTGCTTAGAATGTGGAATCTTGAGGGCAAAGGCTTCATATCTTGCAGCCGAAGAAACAAATATGTTTTTAAACGACTCATTACGAATGAGTGTATTGGAGGTTAGACACTCTGCGATGTGGGCTTTAGAACTAGCAAGTGCAAAGCTCAGAGCCTTGGATTCAGGAGATGCAGTTGTTGCCTTTAGAGAATAACCAAATAGGGTATAGGCCGATAAAAACTTTGCCTCATTTTCATAGCTATATAAATGACTTATATTATGGGTCACGAAAGAACGAAGATACGACAAGGCAGGGCAATCAGCGAAAGCGTGAGTGGTCGAATTATAGATTTTTCCGCAGTCCTTTCAAGGAAGGTTGAAAAAGATACAGCCTGTAGAAATTTGAAATTGTGCTGTAAATTTTTTGCTACCTTTCACGTTGATTGAGTCCATTATTATTATATCCCATCTTTGTGGAAGATGTAGCTCTTGAATAAAAGCCTGGCAGATTTTCTTCGCGTCTTCGTCGGGTACTGGACTTGTACTTAATTTAATATGCCATGGAGTTGGGGATATATGAAGCCTAGCTGCTCTAAGAAGTGGGAAGTAAAACTTTCCCCCTCTAAGACCACAGTCTACATCAGGGGTCACCAACACGTCGCCCGCGGGCGCCATGGCGCCCTCGTACACTACTTGAGTCGCCCGCAAAGGCATTCTCAAAATAGTAATACTTAAGTAAAGTTATCATGTCTATTAGTTTTGTATAGTTGTGTGACTGATGTATATATATTTTTCCGTTATGTCTTTGTTATTGTCAATTTGTGACGTCAATACAAATTTGTTACTAATACAAATACCTACTAATTTATGATATGAAATCTGTTTTGTTTTGGAAGTTAGTCAGCTGTTTGTTATGACTCATCAGTAGGTCGTCCATTTGTATTAACTGATCTATGTATATTTTTCCGTTATGTCTTTGTTATTGTCAATTTGTGACGTCAATACAAATTTGTTACTAAATACAAATACCTACTAATTTATGATATGAAATCTGTTTTGCTTAGGAAGTTAGTCAGCTGTTTGTTATGACTCATCAGTAGGTCGTCCAGACTCTCCTACTCTAAGGCACTGGTTCAGAAGAAGAGGAACAGATTGATCAAAAACATGACAGAAAAAAGAAAGAGAACATACAATTTTAACAGTGACTGGGAAAATGAGTTCTTTTTTACGACTGTAAAAGATTCATGTGTGTGTCTCATTTGCCGGTTGACTGTGGCGATACCAAAGCGCCACAACGTTGAGAGACACTTCAAGACCAGGCATCTAAGCTACGATGCTAACTACCCACCGGGCAGCGCTCTACGGGTTGAAAAAGTAGGTGAGCTAAAATCAGGCTTGTGTAAACAACAATCTTTTTTCACAAGGCCTGCGAAAAAATCTCAAAAAGCTACTGAGGCCTCGTTCAGAGCAACAGAACATCTAATTAAGAGGAAGAAGGCATTTACAGATGGAGACCTTTTCAAAGAAACAATGATGATAGTTGCCAACACCTTGTTTCAAGATGAGAAATATGGGAAGGAAGTGTTCTCGTCTCTGTGATATTCAAATGGGGGCAAGGACAATGGCCAGAAGAGTGACAACTATGTCTGACAATTTGACTGATCAGCTGGATCGGGATCTCGCGGAGTGCAAGTGGTTCAGCATTCAATGCGACGAGTCCATCGACAGCAGCAGTACGGCGCAGCTTATGGTGTTCGTTCGCATGGTCTTTAAAGATTTTTCTACAAAGGAGGAACTTCTCACATTACTCCCTCTAAAAACCACAACGAGGGGTGTTGACATTTACAATGCAGTGAAGGAGTTCTTCAACATCAAAAATATCCCACTGCAAAAGTTGGTGTCAATCACGACAGACGGGGCTCCTGCGATGACCGGACGGCATGTAGGGTTCATTGCGCACTGTAAAAGTGATCCAGCATTCCCGAAATTCGTACAGTACCACTGTATCATTCATCAACAGGCGTTGTGCGCAAAGGTGCGTTTTTTTAAATTTTGTATTTCATATATTTCATCCTTGTTGCTGTCCTGTTCAAGGCCCAATTATAATACCTATTAAATGCGCATATTTCATTTTTCAGGTGATCGGCTTTGAGCACGTTATGACTCCTGTTGTGAGGATCATAAATAGCATCCGCTTCAAAGCCAAACAGCACCGAAGTTTCAAAGTGCTGTTGGAGGAGCTGTCGGCTGAATACAGGGACCTGCTACTCCACACGGACATCCGATGGCTCAGCAGAGGGCGGATTTTACTTCGGTTTTTGTCGCTGTTGAGCGAGATCAAGGAATTCATGAAATCTAGAGACGAAGACACCTCTATGCTGGAAGACACTGCGTGGCTACTTGACCTGGCATTTCTGACAGACATTACTGGAAAACTGAACAATCTGAACCGTGCGCTGCAGGGGAAAGGAAAGACTGTTGCAGACATGATCAGTGCTTTAAATGCGTTTAAAGCCCAGATGAACATTTTCTCTGCGCATTTACAGAGGAAAAAGGTCCTGCATTTCCCCTCTTTGCAGATGGTGCTGAAAAACAATGTTTCTGCGTCTGAGAGTTTTGACAAAGTTGCTGAGAAGTACTCTCAAGTCATAAACAGGCTAGGGCAAGAGTTTGAAAGTCGGTTTTGTGACATTGATAAGCTGGAGCCATGTGTGTCGTTCATTTCAAATCCTTTTATGAACGTGGACACAACGTGCATTGCTGAGCAACTAAGTGAAATGCTTAGCTTGGATGCTGGGCAGGTGGAAATGGAAATAGTGACATTACAAAATGACATCCACCTCAAGGCCCATAAGGCTACAGAAAATTTCTGGGGCCTTGTTGATATAGAAAGGTTTAGTGGTCTATGCACAGCAGCTATGAAGGTGGCTAGCCTGTTTGGTTCAACTTACCTTTGTGAATCAGCCTTTTCTGACATGAATTACATCAAAAATAGACACAGAACAAGGCTCACAGATACACATTTGCAAGATTCACTCAGAATTGCAGTTTCAAGTTACAGCCCAGATTACAATGCACTGGTGGCCAGCATGCAATGTCAGGCCTCCCATTAAATGTATTTCTGAAGATTGTAAGATATTTCAAAAATATAAATAGTTTAGTTTTGTTGTATAACTGTGATGGTTAATTCATTTCTGTAAAAGATCAGTAAAATGTCATTTGTTTGTGTGCATAAGTAATAGGCCTATGTCACACATGTTAGGATACTAACCTATAATTTTGTTTTAATGTAAATGGTGCATTGTTATCCATGATTTCAGTTCCTTTTGCAAATCTAAGGAGTTGTTTGAAATGTTTAGAAATAAAGCAACAATGTATCTTCCTTTTAAAGTCATTATTGATGATTATTGTGAATTTTTATTATGAAAATAATCTAAAGCAGGCGAATATCACTAATTAGTATTAATAACATACAGGTAAACCGAGTAAATTTGTCATATCAGAAGGCATATCAAATTGGTAGCCCTTCACATGAATCCACACCCAAGAGGTAGCCCTCAGTTAAAAAAAGGTTGCCGACCCCTGGTCTACATCTTTATTGAAATCGTGGAGGGTGAAAGTTTCTGTTCTAAAGGCTTCTAATTCCATGCTCTGGGGAGTTGCATGTTACAAAAAAAATGCCCTTTTCTTATAATTATGGTGAACAATATCTACAGTAGAGGAAAAGTCGTCAGGTTCGAATCCCGATAGGGGATCATACGTTCGATAGACTAATTTTAATGCTTATTTTTACCCTGTCGGGTGCAATTCTATCAAACCATACATATAGGCAAAAAAGGTATTATGATCTGGTTTCATTATTGGACTCTCAACAGAATGATTGGCTTGTGCTAGAATTCCCGACCTATAAAATTACTGGAAACTCAATTAAGAAATAACATTCAACCTGTTTGAATATATATGGAGATAAAATAGTTGACACGCACAGTGTATAATGTAAACAATGATATATCATCTACATTTACATATAATACTAGAGAATAGAAGAAGGGAAATCTTAAGTTAATGCCAGGTTTGTTGATTCTGTAGGAAAAACTTTTTTATAAACACAGTTCATGAAAATATATATAAAATAGAGAATATATATATATATTTACAAATTAATCGTATATAAAAATTTAGTTTAAAATTTAAACATCACAGATGAACAAACTATAATAAATAACTATGTATTAAAAGCATAGGGAGTGCGTTATCTTAGTGTCTGTAAGCGTATTTAACTTTTATTGTAGAGAGAACAAGTTTAGCTGTGAGGAGGAAATCAAGACAACACATAGGCAAAATAAAACAAAAGCCTTGACAGATAATAAATGTGAATTTTGTTAATTAAATAATTTAATTTGTCCACTTGAGACTTAATCTATCATAGCATACCTTATAAGTGGGTAAATGTATATAATATATTCAATTTACAATATTAGTGGACATTTACTATAACGGGAAGCTCTTGTACTCAAAGATATATATATATATATGTATATATATATTGTTATATCTATCAATATAATTGATCTATATACCGTTTGTCACCTTTATTATGCTTGAAATTATCATATTATTATAATTGATGTATATTCTGTTTTAAATTATATGCTACACCATCATTTGATTAACTTTTCATAGTTCCGGGGTTTTTCTCACGAACCTTTGTTCTATATTTTTTTCGTATCTATTACTGATGGAACTCAAGGCTAATAATTAATTATAATAAAAATGGGGGTTTGTGCATATTGTAAATAACCCATTTGGTTTGGTATTTATTATATTTATACACCATAGATGATAAGAGACATTTGTAGTTATCACTCCAATTATATAGATTATATATTTATGACTTATCGAAATCTATGATTATTCTCAGTTAAATAATAATATACACAGTCGACCAATACATAGTATGAATAGTTGACTCCTTTGTCAAAAAAAGACAAATATTTTATTTTTTATTTGAAAAATCTCCTTTCTTAAAAAAACGTCATCACTTTTTTTCAGAATGGCGAGGAAAAATTTCCTTTCTAAAAAAAATATCATCATTTTTTTCAGAATTATGAACGACGAACGATTCAATGGAAAATTAACGATGAATGTCGAACGATTCAATTTAAAATTAACGATGAAAGACGAACGATAACTTATGGCGAACGACAAACGAACGACGAACGAATTTTTTTTTTGGCGAACGTCAACAACTCTGACACATACATTATGAAATATATCAAATGTCTATTTGAAACCAATATATTGACAATCAAAGGATCCCTATATAAATAAATATCCTGGACATGACATAAACTTATTTGCTATTTAAAATAAACACTTTTCATTGCCTTTAGGAAATGAATAATAATGAGCACGCTAATAAATTATCAGTAGTTGATGTGATGAAGTACCTTCGAGCTATCATATTATAAGTAATTTCTTTTCTAATACAGTTTAAGCTAATGTGTAAATAATAAATCCATGAAATTGTAATTGAGTAACCACATTTATCTATTATATTGTATCAATAAAAAGAACGTTTTCACGCTTCCACATCTACTAAGAATAAAGATCCATCTCCTGTAACCGATATATATTTTTAAATTGTTTTTGAGCAATCCATTCAGAAATAACTCTTTTTAATATTGATTTTGAAAATATTATTTAAATCCAATATTATAATTTTCAATTCATCTTTAAGATTGACAACACATTGAATATTTATGATAGAAGAAAATCAAACACTTTAGTGCAACTATAATTGATCCCTTGATGGTGGATCCTCTGTCTTTATAAGGCTATCAATTATTAAAGTTATTTCGCTGAAACAAATTTTCTTTCATAGCTAATTTTTATGTATGTATATATGTATTCTTCTATGCCAATGAATATGATTTAAAACAGTATTAACGGAAAAAGATATATTCATACCATCCAAAGAAATATAATTTTATGTAATCTATGATTTCTCATTGGATCAAAACTCTTGTGGAATATGTCACGGACAAGGACGTTGCTGGAAATGCCACACTTGAATTGAGATTAGCCAGAGCAAAACGGGAGTCAGGGAACTACAGTATGACTTCGACTTGGTATCCTTCAAGCTACCTTCTTCGAGCTATCACTTGACCCACCCCCACAAGATGGTCCATCGATATCTCCGTATTCATAACTCGCTGAAGCTTCTTTTGTTTCTTGTTTATTATCGTGAATATGGTTGCTGTTTAGTTATGTTTTAGATTTATTTTAAATAATAAAATTATTATATTTTTCTGCAATTCTACCTATTTTTATAAGTGGTATTTAAATTATTTAATAATACCTTACATACATAATATAATAATATTATATAATATTATTATTAAAAAGACGTTGAAATGAGAAGGTCAATGACATGGGTCATATGTAAATAACTTTACAAAGACTTGTATATGATTAACAAGACAAGTAGACAAAAGTCTTTAAAAGTATACTTGCATGGTTTTTGTTATCCGTCAAAAAACTAAGAAGGATCATTTACAAACTCTTTTAAGGGATAAATGTAAGTGAATAGTGTTTCCACTTTAGTAAAAATTTGTCATCGTAAATGTAATGCAGACTAGAGGTTATCAACTAAGTATACAAATAGAAGTTATGCATAAGGTAGGAACATATATTTTTTCATGACAACACCTTAATGTCTCAATTCCTTTTTTTGGCGAATGACATAGTAATTTGATATTTCGTAAAAAAAGTAAATGCGATTATCTTCTATTTATTTCAGTATTATATATATTATATGTGTACATATATATCATATACACTTAAATTCAAACATTATCTCACTGTAATTTTATATTTATGTCCAAGTGAACAAAAAAAACTTATACAGATATGCATATTTAGAGTACAACATATTTGTTTTGTTTGAGTTGGAATAGTAATGCTGACAAGAAAGAAAATATTTCTTATGGACTGTTGTTTTAATAATCTTATAAATTTATGGGGGTTGTTAATTAATAATACACTTGTATGGTTGAGAGAAATAAGGAAATTAATGTTTGAACTGATTAATATAGATTGGTGTTATTTGTGAAAATTCACCAAATTTCTTAGGATATATAATTATTCAATTTTATTCCTGTTTTCCTTATATTGAGCCTATTGTTTCTTATATTTAGTGTAAGCATTACTTAATATGAATCTAAACATTAAATAAAGATAAAATGAATGAATGATTTCAATGTGCAATAAAATTTAAGAAAAAAAACGAAAACTAAAAAGAAACACTATGTAATAAATATAATGTATTACTTACATTGTATAAATGTCTATTGTTTGGAACAATACATTTATGTAATCCTTAAAAAGCTTCAAACTAAAAGTATTCGACAAATATTTATTTTTTCTCATGATATTTACTAGCAAATAAAGTTTGAAACAGCTAAATGTTTCTTTTTAGTTTATAAATTGTAGCTTATTTCTATAAAAAGAATGAGGACACGAGTTCTTTAAGACCCTTTGGGTGCCAAGAAACACAGAGTCTTAAGTACACATATAAAGTAAACAATAGAGCATCACCTCATGTATAAAAATTTCTTACCTTCATCAATATTTGATCCTCAAAACAACACTCCAACAAAAGTTATATTAAAATCACTCACTACCCCAGAAAAGGGACAAAAGTTTTGTCCTTCAAAATAAAAATATACATATATACATTGTATAAGTAGTGGAAGTTTATTATATATTAAGCCTTTTGAAAATATATGTAGGTCTGTTATTGCTCTGAAAAGACACAGATTATAGTCTTTATGGCTTGACTCGACCCTTTTTATAGATTTATAGACAAGCATTTCGTAATAAACATTTTATATATAAGGGTCATAATTATTTCTCATTTATCGGATTTAGAGTCGGGCACTCCCTTTGATCTTACCTTAGAGTATAATGCTTAGATCATTTTCTGAAAGTTTGATGAGAATCGAATGATGTTAAGTGTCTCGTCAACGGACCCAAAATCTATATACTTAACATATGTAGTATTCATTTTTCCCCATGCAATCGTCTCTCATGTCCTCAATTTCAATGCTAAAGATAATTAGTAGATGCAAAATATAGGTAGGATCTCAAGAATAGCATATTAGTTTTTGTTTTTAGCTCTTCGTTCCCCCCTAAGGGAGAAATTTGCCCCTGGTTGGTAACCTCTGTTTCAACAAGTACGTGAATATTCAAATAGGTTTTATGACAACTAAATAATATATATCGCAATAAAAAACAAAGAATATTTATTTATTTAATTACCCCATTAAGGTCGACGCGTAGATTTATCTACGTGCATTTTCTTTGTGACGTTATTCAAAATTATTTAATTACGTTTGATTGATTTTTTCTTTCCTTTGTTTCGAAATGATATAACAAAGAGAATGGAACTTTTTAAAATATTGTTTTCGTTTTTGATTGCATGATTTTACGTTATTTCGTGGAAAATGGCCGAACCGCTCAGATCTACTTCTAAAACGTAAGATGTATTTTTCATTATTTTAGAAAAATTACATATATATTACATAGTTATTATCTTTTGCTTATTATTTTTGAAATAATTTTACGTTCTTTTTATTTTTATTCGTTTACTTCTTGCTTCAATATTCAGTACATATTTTTCAACTAAAACTTTGAACGTAGATATATCTACGCTTCGGCCGTTTGGACATAAAAAGTAGTAACAAGTCATTTATTTATATTTTCAAAAAATATCTATATATTTTGATTTTTAACTATTTATAGACTCTCCACTGCTGAAGTACTTAACCTCTTGGAAGATCTTGACGGAAACGGAAATGTATTTATGGGTCTTCCAACAAACCCAAATATCTCCGATGGGGACAGTGATCTTTCAGATGACGAAGCTGAAGGTCTCTCAGAAAATCTTTCAAGAATCGTACTCCAGGCACCCACTGATTATTCGTTCGACGAAATTGAGCATTTACCATCGGAAAACGTAACAAGAATTTGGAAAAAGATCACTAGTTACAAAGGCATTGAACAAACATTTAGAATATAAAAAAATAAAATTGAAAATTTGGAAAACGCAAAAACTCCAATGGACTTTTTTGAACTTTTATTTGATAAGGAATTATTTCAATTGATGATGTATCAAACTAATTTGTATGCCCTTCAAAAGAACAACAAAGTTTTGGATGTAAGCATTGAAGAGATAAAAGTTTTTATGGGAGGACTCTTATTATCGTCAATCGTAAAATTGCCTTCCAAAAAGAAATATTGGTCTTCTGGAGATCATATTCTTAAATTATTATCTAATAGCATTAGACGTGATAGATTTTTGGATATACTTCATAATTTTCACTTGAACGACAACAGCAGTACTTCAGAGGATCGTGCAGCCAAAATAAGGTCATTACTCCAACATTTACAAAAGAACTATCAAAAATATGAAAAAATTCCCGAACATGTCTCGATTGATGAAAGTATGATCCCTTATTTCGGAAAACATTATGCGAAACAATTCATTCGAGGCAAGCCCATAAGATTCGGATATAAAATGTGGGCAATGTGCTCTAGTGGTGGATACTTCATTCCTTTGAACTATATATGGGTAAGAACGTCCAATATACTAATAAAAGTAAATCGAAAATTGGAATCGGAGGACAAGTTGTGTTGGATCTGATAGAAAAAGCTAAACTTCCCCCAAATAAAGGCCATACACTTTTTTTTGACAACTACTTCACAAGTGTGTCTCTTTTGGATTCTTTGACATCAAAAGGATACTTAGCGTCTGGAACCTGTAAGGATAACCGTTCCGGAAAATGCCCCATAGCCAAGAAAGATTATTTTAAAAAGTGTGATAGAGGTGCATATGATTTTCGTTTCTCTGGCTCTACCTTACTTGTTCGTTGGAAGGATAATAAGGAGTTCAATATTGCAACAAATAATGAATCATTGTCCATAATGACATGTAAAAGATGGGACAGAAGCAAGAAGAAATATATTGATCTACCTCAACCAGAATCCATTAAAATTATAATCAGCATATGGGATATGTTGATGCTATGGATCAAGCCGTTGGAACATATCGGATCAGAATGCGTCAAAAGAAGTGGTGGTGGCCGATATTTTCATATATGGTGTCAACAGCTATAAATAACTCCTATTTTTTAATGAAATCTAAAGGAATAAAAATGACACATTTCGAATTTATAGAAACTCTGGCAATACATTACTGCAAGTCATATGGAACACCAAATAAACAAGGGAAAAAGGCATCATCAAAGAAAGTCATCACAACACGTTTTGATCAATATAATCATTGGATTTCCCGCACCGAAAATGCAAAGTCTGCAAAGAATGTAATGGCAGAACTCCTTATATGTGTGATAAATGTGAAGTAGGATTACACCCAAAATGTGTTAAAAAGTATCATGTTTTGTAAAATATAGAAAATGTTATATTTTTCCTGTATATATTTGTCAAAGTGAATATTTAATAGAACAATAGAAACTATACTTCAAAAAATCCTTCTTCTTTTTTATTTTATTATTCATGTTTCTTGGCCAAACGGCCGGTGCGTAGATATATCTACGTGCAAATATTTCGCGAATCTATGGCTCGATATTTCTGAAAAAAATACACAATGTGTAATTAACACGCCATGTAATTTTCATTATGATCGGACAATTTTGCAACTTTCGGCCTTAATGGGTTAATTACGCATTTTTTTTCTTCACCTTTATTGTTTAGATAATAGATATAAAATTTTATAAAAATATAATATATAAGTAAAATAAACATTATAGTTTATAATAAAAATCTAAACAACAGGTATATCAATAAAACAAATCATACGGGTAGCTATTTATAATATTTCACTATTTTTTTCATAATTTTAAAATACTCATCTGATTTTGAAAGATATAATTTGATGACGTTCCCCGCAAGAACCCATGAATCCGCGGAGACGGAGGGGATCTTGAGAGTGAGGGCGGCGTATCGGGCGGCAGCAGAGATCATCACGGACCGAAGAATAGACGGTTTTATAGTTTCTTTTTTGGTCAAACAACTCGCTATGTAAGCTTTGGAGTTTGATAGAGCAAACTCTATTGCATGACTTTTAGTGGAATTGTGTCCTTTTTCTTTAGGAGACCGAATAGGATCGTTGCTTTGGTATACTTGTCGTCTTTGGTTTTAAGTCTCTTCACGTTGAATGACAGAAACTTAGTTAAAATTGTGACAAACGGGCACTTCACAAATGCATGTTCAACGTCGTTGTACAGTTTGCCATAATTAAGGCAATGGAAATCGAAGGATATACAACCAGCAGAAATCTGCAACTGAGCCGTGAACCTTTTACCGTCATAAATTCCAGAGAGAGATTTGAGTATCCTTGATCTCCAGTCTTCTGAAAGAGAAACCCTTTTCAAATGGACGTTGGCAATAGACTCGGCTCCCTCATAGAAGCTTAACGATGACATTTTGAGGTGCCATGGACAGGGAGGTATATGCAAATGAGCTGCTCTTTCCAAGGGAAATCGAATGCGTCCGTCCCGAAAAAGACTATCGGGTGACGTATGATGCAGACTTAACTGATCGCTTTTTCTTCCAATCCTGGAGGGCTAACAAGATTTTTGAAAAAGTACTTTTTCTTGATGTGCTTTCGAATAATGTCCACAGCGAAGTCACTTTTATAGTTAGGGACCCATCTCCATATAACGCGTTGCGCTGCACCCCAAGTCTCCGAAAGCCTCGCAGTTTTTGCATTCGTTAGATCAGTTCCAAATAGAAGACGAACATACAAATCATTATTTGTTATAATAGACCTCCATTCTCTATCCGGATTCCTAGTGATATGTCAAAGAAAACTTTAATATAGATTCTTGGAATGATCCGAGATAAAAGAGCTAGACCTCCTCTAATTTGATTTTAGGTTGTTTTTGAGTAGGAAGATAGTGTCGATGGAAAAGTTTGAAAAGCCAATTATCTTCCTCCAACATAGCCTTTCTTCGATTAAAAGGGAGATGGAAGCCTTATATAGTACGGCGAGGACGATTTGAGTTTTTTATAGGTCAATTCTTTTTGAAGATTAAACCGTCTAAAACTTAAGATCCGGTTATTGATGAGGCGGTACAATTTGTTCCAATTTTTGTCAAGAATAATTTTGAATCCCCAGTCAATTCCTAAAATCGAAAACATCCTTTTAACATAATAGTTATGGATCAACTTACCCTCCATAGGATCCCATAAACCTATAGGGAGGACGAAAGTTTTAGATCGGTTCAATTCAAAGCCCGACCTATTTTGAACTTGTCAAAAAATTTAAGAATAATTTCAACTCTTTTAGTCAGTTGCACCTCAGAGTTTGCTTCTATGGTTAGAGTTATATCATTCGCATAAAGGTCAATCAGATGTTTTGAATCATGAAATTGGACTCCCAATCCGATATATTTTCGCTATAACTCAACTACAAGTTCTTCAATGGCGGCTATGAAGAGAAGAGGTGCAGATCGACATCCCTGTCTACAGCTTGTCCTTAGTAAAATGGTTTACTTTCAAGGCCTCCTAAGGTTATCACTGACGATTCATTTAGCAGAAGAGCACGAACAGGGTTGAAAAAATCCTTTGGCATCAATTTCCTCAGTGATTCAAGTATCTGTTGGTGGGATATAGAATCAAAGCCTTTTTTTGAAATTTATTCCCACCAGAGCTCCATATTTTCCTCTAGACCTAACCGAAACTATCACTGCTTGGATATTACGAGAAACGTCGGAAAGTTTACTATTCCTTAAGAAACCCTTCAGGTTATTCCCAATTTTGTATAGAGCTCTTTTTCCATACCCTGCGCTAAGATTCCGGATAAAATCCTATAGGACTGATTTAGGACTGTGATGGGTCTCCAATGATTAATTTCGGTCCCGTAGCCCTTTTTAGGAATGAGAAAAATCCTGCCTTTGTTAGAGCTTTTGAAAGTCTTCCATTTCTTTCCATTGATTCTCCGAGCCAAAGAAGAAAAGGTGAAGTTTCTTCAGGAATGATGTATAAATTTCCCCGATTTTACCATCCACACCAGATGCCTTCTTTCTGTTGAATTTTTTCTTGATATATGTATTAATTGTGGCCAAGGTATAGATTTTGCGCACTTTTATTTTCCTTTGTCTTGGTAGTTGATCGAGTTGGAATGAACTATTTTCTGGAATTGTGAATAAAAGCAGTCAAGAATGTCTTTAGGACGAGTGAATACAGAATCTTTGTGGATGATTTTTGATTTGGATATTGCCGAATATTTTTCCTGGAACGATAGATTTTTCTGCCTTGAAAGAGGGTTACATTCTGCTTCTACTTTTTTGACATCTCCGACTCTGCCACTTCCGCAATTCTAAATGAATTATAGACCTCCACTGTGAAAGTCTGGATAAAGGATGAATGGTCACTGAGTATGCTGTCAATTTTCTTCTGCCTTTCCCTCTCCCGTTGTTTGTGTTTACATAAGAAGTTCAAGGTAGAATAGCAAATCACTCTATTGAAAACCGAGACTGTTTGATGTGAAGATTAGGATTGACTGAAGTTTTCTTCTAAGTTTTTTCATAATTTTTCTTTGAATTTGGGTTCTTTTAGAATCCATTTAGGAACTTTAAAGGACGATTTACAATGGGAAAAATCCATCTCGACCTCCAAAGTGAAATGATCTGAGAATGGCTCAGGCTTATAGTTTGTCCCCTAATTTGTCTGAACACTGATGGTGAGACCAAAACGTGGTCAATTCGCGAAGATTGGACCATTCTTTCATGAAATACATGGTTGAGGATTATTTCTTTTTGTGCCGTCAATCAAATTTAATTTTGTTATTAAGATGTTGAGAAAATGAACATTAGGGCAATTCTCATTATTTTTTTCAATGTCAAAATTAAGATTGCCGATGATAATCAAAGGAAAATTTCTGAATGGCTCGGAATCCATCATAGAAAGGAAAAACTGAGGACAATGTGTATTTGGTCCGTAGGCGTTAATGATACAAAAGCTCATGCTGCTTGTCGATACGTATAGTTTATGTCAATCACTTTGTACTGAATAATCTTCAAAACATTCAACAGTTACTATCTTTTTCATGATGAAGGTGATAACTCCTCTTCTAGAACTTTTCCTGTGAAAAACGCCCGATAGCGCCCGGGCTTACAATCAAACAATTGGTTGGCAAAGACGAAGAAACCTCTTGTTTTATTTCCTGGAGGCAAACTATGTCCGGGTTTAGTGAGAAAACAGAGTTTTCTCTGAGATGAAAGCATATACGCAACTTATTGGTCATTATATTTTTTATCGATTGGAAGTTGTTTACAAAGTAAGTGTGACGTTATGGTATTGAACATATTGAGCTAAAAAGGGCAATCTTTAAGACAAGTGGCTGAGACCAAGTATTTGGCATCCTGAAGACATATAATATTTGCATTTAAAGATAAGAGATGATTTAATAAAGCATCCTTCCATCTTTTCTTCTCCTTGTGTTTGAGGAATTGTTTGCTTGATTCCCTATTAAAGACATTTTTTACGTACAAAGTACGTGATCATGCATAGCATATATATATGTATATATATATATATATATATATATATATGTATATATATATATATGCTATGCATGATCACGTACTTTGTACGTAAAAAATGTCTTGTAATATGGGAATCAAGCAAATAATCTCTTCAAACACAAGGAGAAGAAAAGATGGAAGGAGGAGTCCTGCTTATTAAATCATCTCTTATCTTTAAATGAAAATATTATATGTCTTCAGAATGCAAAATACTTGGTCTCAGCACTTGTCTTAAAGATTGCCCTTTTTAGCCCAATATTTTTAATACCATAACGTCTCACTTTTATTTGCAAACAACTTCCAATCGATAAAAAATATAATGACCAATAAGTTGCGTATATGCGTTCATTCATGGTGGCACTATTTTTGATGTTTTGAAGTGTTATAATTTTTCTCAGGTGACTCCCCATACTAAATCTAGGGGTTGCGCCTGCTATATCATGCTCCTTTATGTCATAGCTCCTGATATTTCATAAACATTATGTGACGTATGTTTTCTCTTCTGAAAGGGTAAGATCTTCAGCATTTTCCACGGTGATAACAAAGTTGTACACTTAAAGTTACAGTCAAGGTTTAGTTGAACTACTGCACGATCAGTGCTCTTATTTTTTATAAAAAAAATATGCATATTTTTTTTAGAGATGACAGATGATGAAGAGGCTGACGCTGCTATGTCATCAGAGGGTTTATCGGGAGGTAGGACGATCATATTGCTTTTTGAACAATTGGTCTACTTATCTTCACTTCCCGAAAAAAATCCTAAACATAAATCGGCGCCCACGAACCAAGAGTTGAGGAAGGAAGGAATCCATAGGGTGACGAAAAGGAGAGCACTATAATTCTTTTTGAAGACAAAGTGGTAAAACAATCTTTTAAATCCCTCAAAATATTAAAACTTAGGACGAAGGAAAAGACGTCGGTCTCTACGTATACATAAACAACATCTTCTATTTAATTAAGTTTCTTTTTACATGTTTGTCATATACCAACTAATTTATTACTAACTTCTACAAATATACATATTTGCAAAAAAAATAAGCACAAACTGTTCATTTCAGACACATTTGAAATGATTGTTTTGAAGGTTTATTGGAAATAGGATAAATATTTGATAGATACTCAATTTTTTAACAAATTAAGCCCATAAATTTACATACTTCACTTTTTGAAATAGTATTCCTTAATTTTGTCACAGCGATTCGTGTACATGCCATAAGTGGGATCTACAATTTCTTGACGGTCTAAAATGAGTTTCTAATTTAATATCTGACAATATATGTAGAGATCTGAAATCATAAGTCCTTGTAGTAAAAGAAGTAGCATTGGACTAGGCCATAGACTTGATCATCTACAACAGTTTCTCATCAGGTTTTTTTCTCCTAAAGAAGATTAAAATCGTCGTTTCTATGACTTGTATCCGTTTGTTACTCATATATGGAGCTAAATTGTTAACTAAGATTATGGTTTATCATTTTAGGTATAGAAATTTAAAAACAAAAGAATACAATTTTTTTACAGTAATATTTATTCCTAAAAAAGGTAAATTATGAGTTTCCAATCATAATGCAACATTTTTTTATGGTAAAAAAATACCAGGCCAAGATAGTTCTTTGAATGGTATGGGGATAATTATTTGAGTGTCAAATGAGATTGTGGATATCTGATATTCCATGGTTGCAAATGATGTAAGTAAAAGTTCACGAATCCACGAAACATTTTTAAACTATTTTTTAAAATGCCTTTACTTGACTTTCTTCATGTCATGAAGCCCTCTTGCTCCAAGTATATATTATTTATATTAAAATAAATGATCCGTCTTAACTGATGATCTTCATGTCCGACAACCATACATTTCTATTTATCAACGGATAATAATGGAAGACAGAAAAAAGTATAAGAGACCTGAACCTCATTTTGGTTTGTGTGTATGACACTGTGCTATGATTTGTTACACACTATTTCAAGCAACACAAATGCACGTCAAGGAAGAATACAAACAGGAAGAAAAGGTTATTGAAGCTTAAGATCAGGCATTTACTAATGAGGTCATGGTATGCCTGTCTTGGAGATGTAATATTGTACATTAACCCATTACTTCCATGACCCCATTAAAATTATTTTTTTCGCTGAAAATTTGATATGTTATTCCTTTTAGTATAAATATGGATAATAATGATATTTTTTTTCTCTACAGCCCCTCAGACCTTAGCAATGGCCACGTACTTTAAGTACGTGATGGAAGAACTAGGAAAAAAAATTATTTCACTTTTTTACTTTTATTGAGAAACTAAGCATATCAAAATAAATATTTTCATTTATATACAATTCTTACAAATTATTTGCTTTATAACTTATGCAAATACCTATGAACAATATTTTATTTTCATTTACTTTTTGTGTGGTAGTCCGTCAAGTATTGTGGGTGAAGACCCACATCACATCTTTAGCAGCGAAAAAAGGATCTCTTTTGCTTGTTTTCCTTTTCCTTACATTTTTTAGCTTTCCAACTCGTCTATAGAGGCGCCAGGCCTGCACCATTTGGACATTCAGAAACCAGTTGTATAATGCCCAATCCCATTTTTTAGTCCGCGAAGTAATTCTATAATTTGAGACTGAGTTATCCAGCAAGCCATATTTTGACTCTAAACGATAGATGAATTAGGGCATGCTGTGGGTATCTTCTTCCGTTGTTCTCAGGCCCGGCGGGATGTGCGGGCCCCAGGGGGTGAGGCCCGCCCACTGAGTGACGTGGGCCCAATCTTTTATGAATGTGCCAATTGTGCCCCCCCCCCCATAACAACTGTAGGGTCCCTCCAAAACCTTGGCCTGCTGCCGGATCTGGTTGTTCTCGATTGTATTTGTTCACATATCCAATTAGCTCTGAATCCAAAAAGTTTGACCCTATGAAAGCTGACCCTGAATCTTTCCACGCTGTAACGCACAATAGTTGTCAATATAAACATATTTCATAAAACCTTTGTTCGCCTTGTTCATTGATTTTTGTGTTGGTAGATTCAATTTTTTTTTGCCTCATTGTTCCAACTATTCCAAGGCCTTTAGATCCCAAATAATCCATAAGGTCAAGAGAAGCAAATATATTATTACAAACAATCTTATGGCCTTGTTTTAGATCAAGTTGCTCTACCATTTAAACGACCACATCTGGACCCTGTCCAAGTCCTCTTGGTGTAATCTTTGTATTTCCCCTATGGGGAAGACAATAGAGGAGCTCTCCAAATGGAGTACATGCACACCAGATCTTGAAACCGAAGCGTACTGTTTTTCCACGCAAAAATTGTTTGAGGGGATGAGGTCCAAAAACTTCACCACTGACTCATCGATCGAAATATACTCAGTTCTTTGAACATACATTTTTGCAGTTTGATTTATGCCGTCCATCAAAGGTTGTACTTTCCATAATGTATTTTTAGGATTTGGGATACTTTCGAAGTGTATTGTATTAGTTTTTCATAGTTTGATCTGGAGATACATTTTTTCCAAAGTTCCCTCGTTTCCCAATACATTATTTTGGAAGATGCTGTCATATAGCCACTCCTCATCACTTAAATCGTTTGTCTCAAGAGGAAGGAAAATCACAATATCCGTTGATTGTTTGGAGGGTAGTCATCAAGTAGATCCAAATTTCAATTGTGCTAAGTCCAAAAGTTCTGAATGTCCCAAAAAAAAATTATAACGATATAATATGTATAATAAACAAACACAAATTTTCAGGTCATCTTCCATCACGTACTTTAAAGTACGTTCAAAATCTACAATATAATTTTGACCACAAAAACTACAATTACGACATTTTTTTTTCATTGAGAAAAAAGTTTGGAAGTATATCTTAAGTAATTAAAGAAATTTTTTTAAAAATGTGACAATACTTACGTTTTTTTAATGGTTGAACTTAATGGGAGCACAGATTTTTTCATTTTGAAATATTGACTTTATTCTTTGACTATTTATAACATTTGAATCAGTTGTCGGTGCAATGAAATAAAATAATGAATGTTATTAACACGTACATCTATCTATTTTATTTAAAAAATAATCTTCTAAGATAAAGTATTTGAGCAGCATAATACCACAAAATCAGGTTACAACACGTACTTTAAAGTACGTAATGGAAGTAATGGGTTATTTGACAATGAGCAGAGGAACTTTTTTGTTTGGTCGTAGTTGTGATGCTAGAAAATGAGTAAAATTATATATTCAATTGCTATATAACTATTACAATTTGTTTTTTATGGAAGTCTTAAATCCGTTTTGGTGGTACGTATTGACTCAAATTGAGAATGTCGGCTTAATATAACTAATAATAGTATTGCTATGGATATATTTGACTCCTCAAAATACGTTATTGATATAAAATAAAATAACTTTAGTTCAATACTCTCATAACAAAAATTCAAATAGTAAATTCAATTGCCAGACACCGTAACATTCAAATGTTTTAGATTAATAAACTTGAAATAACTTTGCATAAACAAATACGTTGGATCCCATATAAGTAAAAAGTAAGGTAGAACCATTTTAACTAATGAAAGTAAAAAAATTACTCTGCCACCCAACCTACCTCATGAGCATGACGTCACATATGCCAAAAGAGGGTCTATTTATAAGTAATATATGTTAATATAATCAAATTTAGCCTTTAATTGATCATAGAAGAATTCATTATTAAAATTCTATTAGAAATGGAAAAATAGTTTTGATTACTCATGAATTTTTGATGAATTACAGTTGCTGAAATTATCCAAAATATTTCATGAAAAAGCAAACTCTTCAATCATTATATGATAAAACACATACAAAACTACAAAATAAATTATAACAAATACTGTTTATAATTAGAAATAGATTACACAAATATAATTACAAAGACATATTTAGAAAAAAAGTATATAATTTATAAACTATTACAAAACAAAATACTGTTTATAATAATATATGTCATAAATATTATAAAAAGCAAACTCTTCAATCATTATGATAAAACACATAAAAACTACAAATAAATTATAACAAAATACTGTTTTATAATTAGAAATATATTACACAAATATAATTACAAAGACATATTTAGAAAAAAAGTATATAATTTATAAACTATTACAAAACAAAATACTGTTTATAATAATATATGTCATAATATTATAAAAGACATATTTAAAAAAAGTATATAATTTATAAATGATAACAAAACAAGATACTGTTTTTAATCATACATTACATAAATATTATTAGAAAACATATATAGAAAAAAGTATATAACTTATTAGAGCATTTAATTAATCCACTATCTCATTTTTCGCCTCTCTCTAAAGCTTTTCTATGATTAGCTTTTTGCTCTTGAAGGTGTTTTTTTCATATTTTATTTGGAAAAATATAAAATTTAGCAAATATATTAATAGTTTCCAATGGAACCGACGTCACCTTTGACATTAATTTGAAACTCTTTTTACAATGTTGTACAACTCTTCCAATTACTATATAATTATTTGAAATTTTTTGTTCACATTTCCTCGTAGCCTCTAAAAATCTTTTTTGATTTTTTAAAATTAATTGAAGCCATTTTTGTAGTAGTAAGATGTACTCATGATAATTTGAGTAGGGATTTAATACTTATTATTGAAAATAAAAGTGATTAGTTTATGTTTTCTGGTAGATGTAACGTCACACTAAAATATTTCGGAACCTAAGTTTATATATTATGAAACGATGGGGTGTTGTTGGATCCTTAATAATCAGAATCTTTATGAAGAGTGCCACCTACCGAGCTGTTTGCTGATATAATGATGGAGGTATCCTCTGAAATAAGTTATAGATTATTGTTTTAATATGCATTTGATAAGATGTAACTTACAACTATGCACATAGTATGGATGCAAACAAATATAAGTCAATATACAACGAAAATATATTTGAAAAAATATTTTGAGTATTTGCATATTCTATTTTTACACTTTGAATGTCTCTTTAATGGAAAATAAGAATGTTAAAATAAGTGTAAATAAATGTATGCCCTTCAAACAACTTTATGGGCTGACTACGACTATTCAAAAAAATATTTTAAATTAACGTTAAATGACATAACTTTTTTTCATCAATAATTTATGTTTTGTGAAGAAAATATAAAAATACGTAAACTTATCGTAATTTCGCAGATACTTTAGAAGAAATGTATTCGAAATAAAAAATATGTATTGATCTATGTAATCTTTCAAGTGCTTAAGTTTTTATCATTTGTTGGCTAGTATTACAAAATTTGTTAATAGATAACAGAACAAATAATATGGTGGAACTACTTGTCTGTTGTAAACAAGAAGAAATCTTTCTTACTAGTGAATGGAAGAGGCAATGGGAAGTTATGAAACGTAAAGGGGTTTTAATATTCTAGATTTACAAGGGGAACAATATGGCATGATGATCCCTGGTTGATCAGCCACAATACCTTTTTATGACAAGTCACTAGTATGAAAAAAATCCCTTCCACGTATTGCAAATTATATTATTTGATTTTTAATTAACATTTTCTTCTAATTACGAGTATTTAGATTTTTAATAAATATAGCATTATATAAATATTTACAAGGCAATTAACTCCTTTTTTTAACCTTTTTAATACAATTAACTTTTATTGAAACCTCGTTCCACTTTTTTTATTTCTGCCCGATCATTGTCCCTGTTGTTAAGTCAGTAGAGGAAAAAATACAAAGGACATACGGTGAACACCTTGAACCCCCTGACTGGCTAATATCAACGTCCCCCAATTATGAGAACGCTTTTTAAATAGAATTCATAATTTCCAAGGTTCAAGGCGTTCTGTACGCCTCGCGGGTCAAGGGGAACCATTTCCCTATAGGACTGGACAAATTTGTGGAAAGATACATCTCCCTCCTAGACCAAATCAATTATTAATGTAAATCATCCTTCCTTTCCGGAACGATATATTTTGTATAGATGTTTGAAGATAATCATATTAATAGATAGTATGTCCTTTTGTCAGAGTCACAATTATGTCAATTGTTTTGTTCTACGAAAAGTTTAATGAAATGAATGTAATATGTGAATAAATTAAGAAAATATATTTTAAAAAACCAATTAACTTTTATTGATAAAATTTTATACTCTTAATCACCATAATCATTTTTTAAAGCGGGTAATATTTGTGGAAAAATTAGTTAAGCTAATGAGCGTTTGATCAATATTTTCCTATGAAAACAATAAATAGCTACAAACAATGGTTTCAAAGAGTGATTATATATATATATATATATATTGATCCAAGTAATAAATGCTGAAGCGTTGTATGCCAATTAGGAAGTTTTTTTTGACTCACTCATTTTTGTTTCCTATCAGTTTTCATTCAAACAATATATTAAACTCATAATTAAGTAAATAAAAAGAGGGTAAAAGGAAAGTCAATACGCCAAACATAATTTAAGTATTTTAAACAAGATTAATATGTACCCAAGCGTACTTAATAACAGACCTAATTTTTATTGGAACATATTAAAAATATATTCTTCATATAAAATATTTTAAGTACTTTTTTATATATTAACTGGGAGAGATATCGACTGTACGTACATTTTATAAACACAGGTTGTCTTAGTTTATAAGCAGGTCATTTTGATCATGAAAGCTAAGGAGAAGAGTCGAAGTTGTTCATCCCTTGTGTCCGACTTCCCGCTGAAGTTGTATACCATTATATGGATCATAAATGATATGATTTCCTCCATAAACTCTGTAAATGAATACAAAATATTCTTAATGATAATATTTATTCGACATAATATCATTATGAGATAAAACGGTAATTTGCAATGTCAATAGTAAAGGGTGCTTAAGCTTATCACATACACATAACAAAAATATCATTTACGCCTTTGTAAAGCTGAGAAATTATAGACTATTTATAACAAAAGCAAATATTCCTTCCGATGTGTGACTTATCAGTTGAAATTAAATATATATATATATATGTATAAATATATATATATATACAGCTATGCAATCGTAAGGCATTATTTCTTATAGCAAAATTGGATCCAGGACTTTTGTTAGACAGCCATATCTTAGACGGACACTTCTTAGACGGACATTTCTTAGACACGGACACTTCTTAGACAGCCATTTCTTAGACGGACACTTCTTAGACACGGACACTTCTTAGACAGGGACATTTCTTAGACACCCATTAAAAATGTACTCACAATTAAAATAGGTCCTCGGGTTCTGCCAAAAATAATCATGGTGTTTCGGAATTACAAATCCTCCACCAATGAACCCTCGGGTTCTGCCAACACAATCGGGGTGTTTTGGGGTTAAAAATCCCCGCCAATGGGCCCTTGGGTTCCACCTAACCTAATCGGGGTGTTTTGGGTTACAAACCCACCGCCAATGGGCCCTCGGGTTCTGCCGAACACAATCGGGGTGTTTTGGGGTTACAAATCCACCGCCAATGGGCCCTCACATAATGTTTTTTCTCCCTTTATTTACATTTCCCAAGAAATATTTATATTAAAAGATAAAGCCGGGCCACAGTGTTCATTTGCACAAACATAGAGTAATTAAGATAAACAAGAAAATACAGATTGTCGTAAAAAAAATATTTTTGCTATAAAAATATATTTAAAATAAATCATTTTTTGGTTTATGTAGAAAAAATAAAAAAGCTTCTTATAATTAAATCCATCAATTAATTTAATGACATGTAATTAGATAAACAAAAATATTCAACCTCAAAACTCAACTAGAGGCATATTTACACTCAGAGAGTACAAACCTCCGCCGTCACGGGGTCCTTATGAGCCTTCCGAGGCGGATTTTTTACGACTGGGGGCGGCGTAGAGGGACGAGGGAGAGTTCCCCTCGACGGAAAGAAGACACTCCCGGCACCCGATTTCACAGCACAGCGACATCTATTGGCAGAGTAGGCTAACTTGAAATATTTATTAGTATTTAGCTCATTTTGCATCTTAATTCTGCACTCAGGGATGCCAAAATAAATCACTTGTTTCTTTTGGCATTTCCAACAACTCCACAAAGTTTCATTGAATCAGTTCCGTACTTTTTGAGTTATCCTGCTGACAAACAAACCAACCAACAAACCAACGCCAGTGAAAACAATACCTCCTTCGGCGGAGGTAATAATATATGTCGATATAGTTATGAGCCAAAACATAATTTATGACTTAGCATGATCAAATTCAATATGTTTAGTTCTCCATAAGCCTTGAAATAGTTTGTTCATAAATATACAATGTATCTTTTTTAATTCAACAGCTATGTTATTTTACATTTCAAGTAAAAACTCAAATATCCAATTAATAAAAAAATGAAAAATACCAATTATATTCTAAATATTTATATTTCCAAATTTTATCCCAGGTTCCGAATTAGTTATATTTAAAATAATATATTTAATTATTAAATTAAACTTATTATCTCCGCCGAAGGAGATATTGTTTTCACTGGCGCTGGTTGTTTGTTGGTTGGTTGGTTTGTTTGTCAGCAGGATAACTCAAAAAGTGCGGAACGGATTCGGATGAAACTTGTGGAGTTGTTGGAAATGCCAAGAAAGACAAGTGATTAAATTTTGGCATCTCCGAGTGCTTCTTTAAGATGCAAAATGAGTAAATACTAATAAATATTTCAAGTTAGCCTACTCTGCCAATAGATGTCGCTGTGCTGTGCTCTCCTCTTTGATGACGTCAGTTTCTTTTTCTTTCCATGTAGCTCTAGAGTGTAAACAATGATATGTTTTGACATCTGCTCTGGCTTTTTCTTTTAAATAATTTTTTGGAGTGTGGATTTTTCCTCCTTTTTTCGGCCCAGAAAACCGCAAGAATCAATGGGTAAGCCTCCAAGGGACTGCCTGTAAAGGTCCTGCCCCCCCCCCCCCCGTAGAGCCCCTCGCCTGCTCTGGCGGGTCAACCCGGGAGCGTCTTTCTCTCGGAATTTCCGTCGAGGGGAACCCTTCCCCGTCCCTCTACGCCGCCCCAGTCGTGAAAAATCCCGTGACGTCATTTGGACAACCTGGAGGGGATTGGCGGAGGTTTGCACTCTCTGAGTGTATACATACCTCCAGTTTTCTTATTATAATATAATGAATACATCAAAGTTGCTCCCTGGTCAGTTCTGAATATTTTGTGCAAAAATACATTGCAAAAACTTGCAAATTGAAAAAATCCGGATCCCAGCCCAAGTATGTCCCGGTGTCTGGACATTGACTGTACCAACGTAGGCGTATTTTGCAAGGCCTTCATTTCGTGTTTTTTGACTTTAAAACACTTTTGAAGTAAAACGTTGCCCAAGAGGTTTTATTGAATTTACCAACAGGCTGGTCCGGTTGTCCGGGAATTTTTTTTTGGGACCCGATTGGAAACCCTATTCTTGATATACTTTCGGAGTGGTTTTTTTCGAAATGTGAAAAAATCAAAAGTTAAGAAAATGTCATAATCCGGGTCCGGGAGAGTCTGGATCCGGTTTTTTTCAAATTAATGTTCATAGGGCAGAGATGCAGATAACTTATATTTTGCATTCTTTCTGTAGATCATATCACTTAAGAACTATGGACAACCAAGCCACTATGCCTTGTTCTTGTTTGTAACAAAAGATGCCTACGGCCAAAACCCACAAAACACCTTTGTAGTGCCTGAGCCCTCTTAACCCTCAAAAATCCATGCAAACTGCAAAACCCTCTCACAGACGCAAATTTGATCTGATCAGAATCTAACCTAATTCAGATCGTAACAGGACTAGCACCCCCCAGACAATCACCCCCCGGACTAGCACCCCCGTGCCAATCACCCCCCGGACATTTACCCCCCGTTAGTAATATTTCTTATCTCTTAAAGTCCACTTATGAAGTTAACTATGTTTTCCAGCTATTAACAAAGGTGACGTCACTAGTGAACCACTTTCTTGATCTCCTTTTCCGCTGCTTGGGAAGACTAATGGGGACTTGGATATCTTAAAAAAGCCACAGGAACACGTTTTTGGGTGTGAAGAAATGAATATAATAGATTGAGAATAAAATTTATATGTCAACTTATTTGAGTGGATGAGTTTTTGATCATAGTCTTCGATTTAGGACAAGTGGTTCCTTGATGAAATCTTAGAAAATAGCTTAGGACCTATATGAGATAAATAAGATATCTTGAGTTGATAGGTTACAAACTGTATGATTGTCTAGTTGTACATACCTAAGTAGCCCAGATATAAGGTCTAAGACACGAAATTTGCAAATTTATGCACATTTAATTAATACATATTCCAATTCTCAAGGACTGGGACTGCGTACTAACCAGTGACGTCATCTTTGTTAATAACTAAAAAACATAGTTAACTTCATAAGTGGACTTTAAGAGATAAGAAATATTACTAACGGGGGGTAAATGTCCGGGGGGTGATTGGCACGGGGGGTGCTAGTCCGGGGGTGATTGTCTGGGGGGTGATTGCCCTAGAACCAATTCAGATCTATCCCAGGGTCATGATGCATCTGTGTGTCAAATTTCAGCTCTTTAGCTGCTGTAGTTTGGCCGTCTATAGAAGTTGGACGGACGGACAAACTTAAATTATAATATAGGTGGGTATTAGTCCATCAGATATGCTTGTTTCCATGGTTTCATAGTATATCTAAGCTGTAGAGCTGAAAAAATAAGATTTAGTTTCTTCCTCTTATATTATGCCTAAATTACATTTTTTGACCTTGTTATCATAAAAATTATAATTCTAAGAACAAAGGAACAATGGCCCTCTTAACTAGACTTCTCTTATTTGTGAGGAAGAAATAAAAACTACAATTACTCTTACATTTCAGGGTTTGCGTCATAGATAAAACTCTCCCTACTATTTATTTGTCATTCAACCTCTTCATTCTTTTAAAAGTCAATCATATACCTACATTAGAATTCAACCATATAGGTATGTGTACAATATGATTAAGATAGAGTAAATTAATTAAGACATATTATATGTATTATAAATTATATCAAGAGTTATGTTACACACGAAATTACTTAGGAATATTATATATAAATGTATTGCTGCAAATTAGATGACAGTTGAAAAATCAGAATGCATTGTTAACTAGCCAATAACTTACGTTTTCGATTGCATATTCTAAGTATTTGTCTCACCCAGGTTTATCAGCATGCTTAATGATATAATTTGTAGCTTGGCATCCTAACTAAAATTTAAAGGGACAAACCCAAAGAAAGATTTTTGAGCAAATTGTTTTTCATTTCACCTATGGGTTCAAGCTTAGAAATATAATATTATTAGACTTTTTATAGTTAAAATAATTTTATTATGTCACTACAAAGAAGAATACATTGTAAAATAAAAAATGCATTAAAAATATACAAATAACATCTAATATTATTAGATTATAATTTGATTTAAAAAAAGATACGCAATATTACTTAAGGCATCTGAAAGGTCTAATGCGCTTTAAGAAAAATACTTTGTTACACATTAAAAAAAAGATTTGATGCTCAGAGTATGTCGGACTAAGAAAAAATAAAGTCAAGACAAGATAATATTTTTTAGCAAATTAAGTTATAAAAATTATTCATATTTACTAAATGAATAAAAAAGTCTAGGTATTACGGATATAAAGCTTACGTTATGTTTATGGTTTATTTATTACCATTATGCTTATCAAATCATAATGTCCGACTGTTTACTTAGTTATGTAGAAAAATATGTATGCTTTTTTATTGACGCAATAACATATTGAACATATTTTATCAATTGAATTCACTTTTTAGTATATCGATAGAAGACACAAGTGATTCCTTTACCAATAGTTTGACATGTTATTTGTATGATAATACAGATAAAAACATTTACAGAGATATTCAATGACTCAAGAGACTGTACGTGCATCAAGTATGTTTAAAACTAGTAAACAAATCACATAATAAGCTTGTCAATCAAATACTATACTATCATATAGAAACATAAAAGTATTAAAAATGTGTTATTTATGATGGAGTGTGGTCTCAAAAATGAAATAATAATTGAGGTTCTTAATAGTTTTCTAATCCCATGTTAATAATAATGTGAAATATGAATACTTGCTATATAAAACCCTTTAAATTGTACTTCTATATTTAGGGAACTAATTTTTAGCCACAATGTATTTTATATTAATATTATTTATACATATGTTTATAGTAATTATTCTGATTAAATGAAGTTATTTTATGAGAAAAAGCACTTTAAACAATAATATTTTTATCTATGTAATTCGATGGAATTATATTTGTATGGGTGACTGATATTGGCCATCTCTCCTTTGAAGTCAACATGCGCCCTCAACATTAAAAGACCATTGAACTTCCTTAATTCAGGAATTATCATTTACTTTACCTTGTAACATTTACAAGGGGGTATAAATATATATTTTTTTCTTCTATAATAAAAGCGTAAAATTATATACATATATATATTAAAAACAAAGTAGACACTAAATAAGATAAAAATCATTGGACAGTTGCATGAATACAAATAAATAAATAAACATAACAGTAATCAAATAAATATTATAGATTTTTAATAAGAATTATGTTTCCCCACCTTCTTTATCTAAAATCATCCAAGAATATATTTAATTTGATTTATCTGGGCGTCTTAAATACAAAACCGAGAATTGATAATAATATCTTAATAAAACAAAAACAAATATATTGAAGCATAAAACAAGAGGTAAAATTTATCAAAAATATATGAAAATAAACAAAACATAAAAATATGGTAATAAGATATCAAGATCGCTTTTATTAGAATGAACCAGTAAATGTATATCTGCTCTACACTGACGAGGAAGTTACAGTATTACATCTTTAACAATGAACGAATGCTGAAGAAGTTTGTCCTCTGGTCGAAAGCTTGTCGACCTTTATTGGAAAACATTTTATCACTGAAAATTATTTATCCCTTGGCTGTAGTTTTTGATGCAAATCCTTGTTACATTATTATCAATTCTCATCATCATGCTATTGAGTTCTTCTCTTTTTCTATCTTATATCCATCATTTACATATATATTTTTTTAGGAAAAATGAATCCATCAAATAGGAAAATAATATATATATTTATATGTGTGTGTGTATTTCACCCCAAATTTCATTTTGATGAGTGATAAATCATTTTCTAGTTGACCATCATTTATCATTTTATCTATTCCGTTGACACTCTAACGAGAGATAATGTGTACATAAATATCTAAATAACTCTACAAGAGATCCATATTGCCATATGCCGCAAATAAATGGTATACAGGGGTGTGCAGGCGAATCTAGACTAACTTTGAGTACTTGTATCTCAGAAATCAGTTAGGGTAAAAGCTTAAAAATGTATGAACTGGTTAGTATATCCTATGAGCTTGTTTAATAACAAAAATATTGAAAACGTCCTCGGAACTTGAGCGCAGGACGGCCATTATTGTGGCACTCCGCTGCGGCCGTGCGCCCAAGGAGATCATCGACTTCTTCAAATTACCCAAAGCTACTGTTTATAGCATTGCCAAGTCCTTCAAGGAGTCGGAGGACATCGAGGAAGATTCGTAACACCGGAAAGAAAGACTCCAGACCGATCCTAAGTCAGGAAGAGGAGCGCCGACTTCATTGATCGCCTCCAGACGATGATCAATGACGATCCATGTGTTCCCGTGTCGACACTGGCTCAAAAGCTAAATGTGCACAGGACCACTGTTCTCCATGCCATTCATGAGGACCTGAGGTGCAACAGCTACGTCTGAGAGCCTCACGTCCAATTTGGTGCAAAACTGGTGCTTAGAGAATCTCGACATGTTCTGGTCAAAGGAGTTCTGGCCCCCCAGTAGCCCTGACCTCAACCCCTGCGACTATTACTTGTGGGGCGTCCTTGAGAGGGACACTAACAAGCATGCTCACAACACTGTGGACTCCTTGAAAGATGCCATCATCCAGGCAGTGGCCAACTTGTCCAGGGAACAGGTGGCTCATGCCGTTGGGAGGTTCAGGCACCGTGTGGAGGCTGTTATTGTGAAAGGAGGAAGTTGGATCGAATGAACATTAAGAGAAAAGTCATTTAAATTTGTCTGATATGAAAAAGTCAATTAAAAGGTCTTGTTCTTGGATAGTAGTATCTTGTTTCCATGCTAAAAAAGTCTAGATTCGCCTGCACACCCCTGTATATGAGGAAAATATGTGACTGATGTAATTTTAAAATTTATATTGGTTTCTTGACTTATCAAAAAATGAAATCCGGGAGGAAATTAATGGTAAAATATTTATGTTGCATATGAACATATTTTTATTTAAGATGATTTTTAGATATTTATATATATCCGTCTCAAAAATATATTTTAAGATTGAGAGGAGCGACAAAATCAATATTGAACAATAAATGAAAGGAAAAGAAGAAATATAATTGGTTGCAATTTTTTTTGTAAAAAGTCTATTTAGAGAAAAATTATTGATTTATAAAAATGTTGCATAATATAAGCTTTTCTTATTATTATGTATTTAATATTTTTTACAAGAGGCACTTCGCAAACATCTTATAACCACATTTTCCCAGTGAAAACTACTCTTGAATTAAATTATACCAATATTAGAAAGGCAAAGGCTTGTGTATGTACATTATTATAAAGTAATTGCATATTGAATAACTTTAGTTGATGTTACTTTTTTTATTTTTTTATTTTTTTTATTCCACAGTTCATAAAAATATATACAAGCATAAAAAGCAGAATGTATATTAAAAGATGTTAATGCGTAAAAACATAATTAACATTTTAGTATAAAATTTTAACATCAAATATGAACGAACACTAACATACAATTATAATTAAACAACTGGACAATCTAAAACAAAACATAAATTAACGATAAAAACGGTCTATTTTAAATCCTTGAATTGGCGTAAAAGTTTTTTAATAATTTTTCCATAAGGCAGGGAACACGAAGGGAAGTAGCGAATTACATCACCAGCCCAACTCCACTTTCCATCGGTGACAGAGGGGTTCTTGAGGTCCAACGCCGCGTATCTTGCCGCAGCCGCTAGAATAATTGCCCTTACCTCCCACGGACTGATAGGAGAGTGAGATGCTAACCTCTTAGCTATAAGAGCTTTGGCATTTAAGAGAGTGCTATTTATTGCTCTAAATTTTGCAGAGATAGATCTGCCAAGACCGAAGAGGACGATGGCTTTGCCAAAATTGTTTGTATCTGGGGTATGAAGTCCTTTGACATTCAAACTGATGAATTGTTTTAGGATGGATACTGAATGACAATCTACAAAGGCATGCAAAGTAGTGTTATAAATAACTTATTTATAATTACTTTAAAAGTTCCATTGATCACTAAAATGCAATGACTATAGGAAAAAACTCTTTTAATTATAGGCCAATCATTTTGATAAAGCCAAAAAGATTATGTTTTTCAGCATAAAAAATGAATTGACTCTAAATGTCAAGTATGATATTTTTATTTGGAATGTGGAATCTGTTTTCTTTCGACATAAAGGTTATACAAGGATATTAGCAAATCATATTCCTCTTGACCATCTATCAAGTTTAGTTATCTTCTAAAAACATCATATTTTTGATGGATATTAATACATTTGTATTGAATTTAATTAAAATGATGCACAAAAAAATATATTAAGAAATTCCATATCCATTTAAGAATTCGTTCTTATGCAACTTCTGTTGATAGAACTGACAATTTTTATGGCAAAACATTGCAAGTCTAGCAGTTCAATAAAATAAAACTCACTATAATGTTTAATAATGTATTTTTTACGCATTAGCATCCAAATATATACCTTATACTTTGGATATTGTATATATTCCATGAACTGTTAATTAAAAGAAAAACACTATCAATAGTTTTTCCAATTTCCAAACGTTGTAAAAATAAAAGTAATAAACCTTTCGGAAAAAAATCCAAAAATGTATGTTTTAGTAATACAAAAAATATAATAAAATAGTTTAGCAAACGGCAAAACAAGAGTCTAAGGTATTGGCTTATCATGTATATATATATATATATATATATATATATATATATATATATATATATATATATATATATATATATACAGTGCGTTTAAAAAGAACGAGGAAAATTTCATTGCTCGTGAAAATGGCTTTTTCTAGCGTTTCTCTTACGTTTACAGGTTTGGTTTATACTTCATTAAAAAGGGCTTTAAAAGAGCTTTCAGATAATACCCATTAGGTTGATGTAATACTTCAGGTTGGCCTTGAAGTTTAGGATGAAGTTCATATTGGATTATTAACAATTTTAAATTAAATTGGATACCCTGCCAACATGCTTTAACCAATCAAAGTGAAAGTTTGGCCAATTATGGATAGCTATTTGAAGTATTGATTGCACCATTATTGTCCCCTGAGTATGGACATCAAGGACATTAAGGCCCAAAATATCCTTTTCTTTGTTTTCTAAAACAAGACTTTTGAAAGGTTGAATGAGAAAAATAAAATTGTTCCGTAATCACAGTAACCAATTAAAACACAGCCCTGAAACGAGTTGAGTTAAAATAAGAGTATTTTGAGCTGAGATATTGCGCAAAATGGAAATTAAAGGAGAGCGCGTGGCATCTCTCCTGGCCGCTGGACACAAAGTCCAGGACATCTGCAAGGCCGAGAATGTGGGTAAAACCCTTGTGTACAAGGTAAATACCCTTGTAAAGAATGGAAGCGACCATAACAGCAAGTCTGGGTCTGGACAACCTGCCAATATGGAGCAAAAGGCAGCGATTGTGGCCACAGTTAAGGAGACAACCACTGCATCCTGTTATATGGTGGCCAAGTCCTGGGGACGTCAAAAACGAAAGTTTGGAGGGCTGTGAGGGATTTTGATCTGAATTTTTACGTTCCTCGGCGCCGTCAGCTACTTTCGGCGGCCTCCAAGGACTCTAGGGTCATGAAGGACAAGAAAATATTGTCATGGCCGAAGAAAAAATCCACATGTTGTTCGCGATGAAAGATTCTTTGTTGTGGATCCATCCAGGAACATATAAAATGACAGATATGTTGCCAGTTCACCCAGCAAAGTCCCTCCCCACCTCCATACCAATCATCCAGTAGGTGCCATGGCCCTGGGCGTCGTGGCCAGCGATGGCAAGTCCATACCCCTGCACTGGCCTCAAAATTGGCACAGATAAGTATCTGGAGGTCATGAAGGATTTTGTCAAGTTCTGGTTGGACTTTACTTACCCTGATGGCAATGATGTAAGGCAACAGGACTTAGCACCTGCCATTAAAGCTAAGAAAACTCAGCAGTGGTGTAAAGGCAAGTTGGGAGATTTTTGGCCATATACCAAAATATTAAAGCTGGTTAACCAAGCTTTCATTTGATATATTTTGTGTTCTAAAAATCGCTATACTTTAAGAGATATAAGCAAATACGTACTGTCCCCAAAAATTGTCTTTTGATATGAGAATATACGATTACCATCTGGTAATGATGTTAGTGTTACCTGGATAGAAAGAGAAAGAGAAAGGAGGGGGTATTTTTCCTCCCTTCTCCCTTCTTTTTTTCTTGCTATCCAGGTAACACTAACTGGCGTTACCAAATGGTAATCGTATATTCTCATATCAAAAGATCAATTTTTGGGGGACAGTACGTATTTGCTTATATCTCTTAAAGTATGGCGATTTTTAGAACACCAAACATATCAAATGAAAGCTTGGTTAACCAGCTTTAATATTTTGGTATACTAAATCATGTGAGTTTAATAAGTAGAGAGTATATGTACATTAAAAAAAGCCTATTTTGCGTACAAAATGACGCATATAATGGATTATGTATGCGTCAGAGACAAAGTAAAATTTTGAGAGGATACCTTGACGCAAATCTAAGAAACAAATTATTATTTATTTTTTCATAATCGATTTCTTATAGGTCAATACAGGCTCTGAATCATATAATGTAAACTCAGATTGTACTGAATTCTGAACTGATAGAATGCAACCAAGGTCATTTTTGGATTTATCATCTAAAGTTTTACTAAACTTAAAAGTACTATTTTACTCTGAAGCGAACAAGTCATCTTCTACAGGCGAGTGAAGTTAATTGATACAAAAAAGCTATGAAATAAGCTAACAATACTCACTTGCTTTGTTTTTACTGAAAATTTGTTTTATTAAAAAACATCAGACATACGTCTGGTAGTAAATTAGATTTCCTTTAAATTAATAATAATTATTGAAGTCTTTAACGTCCACCATTTGAAGAAATTTGCGGAAAAACTATATTTTTACTAAATTTTTAAAACTTTGACCTCTTTGCGCGACCTCGTAATGTTGACCGATTTTGTTCAAACTTTGTATGTCGTCTTCTTTTATCACCAAGAAACAGAAAATGTTCAAAGTCGCTAACATTTCAAACATTTGAAAAATAAGAACAACCCTAATATATATACGAGTATAATAAATGATATCCTAAATGATCTCGTTAAAAAGATGTTTACTGTTATTTACAATTTCTTTCAAAGCATTATTTGTACGATTTGTATTTGATACCTTTTAGCTATCAATTATTAAAATATTTAAATTTGGATTTTTATAATATTATCGATCATACTTAGGATCAAATAAAGCCATTAAAATTACTTTTTTATAAAATAAAGTTTGAAAACTAACATATATCGTATATGGCCAAAAAATAATTGTAGTAATGTTTAATAATGATAATATATATTACAGACGTTGAAGGCGCGTATATAGCTTGAAGGTGAGAGCACGGAGAGTGCTAGATTGTGTAAGTGTGGTGAGGCTATGGCTCATTGATACAGCGAACAGCTAAGTGGCAGTGGGCTCGGAGGAGCTGTAGACATCGTGGAGACGGTGGGAAGGCTTGGGCACGAAGACGGCGAAGGGCGATGTAGCGAGGATGGACTCAAACTGCAGGAATCACTGCAAGCCGATTAAATACACCGGAGCCTTTAGAGCCTATAAGAAGTTGGTAAATATGAAGACGGCAAAGCTCCAGATGTGAGAAGGACGAGGACGGCGAGGTTCCAGTAGTAAGAAGATAGAGTACGGCAAGGCTCCAGAAATGTGAAGAGGATGGCGAGGCTCCAGGAGTATGAAGCGAACGGCGGAAGTCAAGGGACGAGGAGGACGCCGGAGATCAGGAGGTATGGTAAGCCTTGAATCTAGTAAGCCAATCTTAGATAACTGGAGCCGAAGCGTCTCTTACTAATATTTAGGGGTCACCATCGTCCTCTCCAGGAGTATGGAGAGGACAGGATCACGTCGGGGTCACCAATGTAACCAAAGGGAAATGAATGACTATCACCTTTGGTTATCTAGTCTAAACTGTTCTATATTTATTAGAGGTATTCCTTAATACCTCTTTTTCAAATATAAATCTTATTCACAAATTTTAATTAAATATAATAATATACATAAAGGAGCAGAGAGAAGGACTCTGCTACACCTTAATATGGGTACAGTTCAGCAAACTGAACATATGGTAATCAGATGGGTCATTAGTAGAGAGCGGAAAAAAATGTGATGATTTTGTCAAAAAATGTTTTTTTAATGTTACCCAAAATGAGCAAAAATGTTAAGAAATGTTTAAAAAATGTTAGTTATGTAGACTCCAAATTCGATTTAATGTGAATTTATTCTTTCATAAAAATAGTGAGATACAATAATCTCTGCCAATTTTTTATCGGTGAAGATTTGGCGACGGTCGAATAAAAAAATCAACCTCAAAAATGATATCTCAACATTTACCGAGGTAATGGGACAGTATGAAGCAAATGACAAATACATGTCACATGCATTAGAGACGGATAAAATACCCTAAGGTATCGTCCACACTTCCACATATACTCAGCTGCGTCAGTCTCGATAATTTTGCCACAAGCTTGCGTAAAACTGAGGATCAATCATTCTGCGAGTATCATTGACGATCCTAGCCATAGTGTTTGAGTCAGAAGCTTCAAAAAATTTGAATTAAAAATTGTGGATCAATAAAAGGGCCATTGGAATGAGGATTTGTCGAGGCCTTCCATGAAATGAAAATGCATACAACTATCTCTTGCGAGAGAAAGGAAGGATTGTCTGATAATTCCATCAAAGAAAAAGAGTAAAAACGATTAAGTCTACATGCAAATTTGCTGTTAAACGGAAGGGGTGTAAGTTGCTTTTTTAAATTGAACTGAAGTACATTAGCAGCCCGGGATTACAGTAACCACCAAAGCTCTATTTATAAAGTTTTCCTTACCTTGTGTCTAATAGAGGTCAGACTTAGTGATGGAGTCCAGCACAATAACAATGATTGATATCGATCAAATAATATGGAATAAACATAACTCTTCCTTTTTATAGGGAAAACGTTGAAAAGTTGAAAAGCCTCACTAGAAGTATATTTACTCAAAAGGCGCCATAACTTTAGACGTCCATTATTTCCCTCCAAAAATCAACAAAATGAAGGGAAAAATTATAAAATTATGGGGTTATGAAAACAAGTTCAACAATATTTCTAAAAAGATAAAATAGTGTTTGTTTCAGGGATATTATAAAGAAAAATGTGTTTGTCTTAAATTTTCAAAACAATGTTTTTATTTGTAAAAAAATGAAAAATATGTGAAAAAATATTTTTTATGTGATTCACATTTTCCCCGCTCTCTGGTCATTAGTAAACACTTAAAAAAGGATAAAAAATATCAATATACGTATTTTTGTAATTTAAAAAAAATTATATAAATATATCACCTTAACTGCACGAATTTAAATGTAATAGTCTAGTTTAAGATTTATGATAAACGATTGTGATAACTTGGTTAAAGTTAACTTTTTTTGTTTGTTTGTTTGTTTGAGGGTAGGATCCAAGAGTACGAATTGAAGTCGAGTCTTGAGTCCAGGGCGGAATCGAATTTACGATCTTAGCCCATTCCCTAGAACACACAACCACTTTAACTATGTTGCTTACCCATTCTACCTCGGGAAGCCAAACAGGTAACCAATGTTACAATTCCTAAGAATTGCTGGTATCTGCTTTAACTCTGGAGGATGTTGGTTAAAGCATTTTTGAGCGATCATTCTCTTAAGACAAAAGAAATCACACTCTGCCAACACGTGATAAGACGTCTCATCACTTTGCTGGCAAAAACGACACTCTCGGGTGAGAAATTTGTTCGACAATGACTGGTGATATCTAAGAAAGTTATGACCAGTTATTATCTGTATTTGAATACATAGAGATTCACGACTAAGATTAATCAATCGTCTCGATGCATTAGGGTCCGGCTTCGGAAGCCACAGTTTACTTTGTCTACAGGAGCTATCCTGTGTCCATCGGGAGGCCCATTCTCTATAGAGACCCCTCCTTGTCAGGTCTGACATAAAAGAATCTGGAATAGGAATGTCCTTTAATAGATTTGATCTTGATCCAGCTTTTGCAAGTCGGTCAGCTTTCTCATTTCCTGGCCAACCTACGTGGGCTTTAATCCAATGAAGGTTGACATGGTTTACACGTCCAAGTGCATTCAAAACATTGATGCAATTGTTCACTGTACGAGACTTTACAACAACCGAGCCCAAAGATACAAGAGCTGCTTGGTTGTCGACATAAAAATCAATTTTTTGGTTTGAGATTTTCTTTTTAATAATAAGAGGGCTGCCTTTAAGATAGCCCAAACTTCAGCCTGAAACACAGTGGATTCGTCATTGAGTTTCCCAGCTGAATTTATTATAAAAAATAAAGGATTGTACAAATGATAGCCCCATCCGATTTTGTTAGCAATTTTGCTACCATCGGTGTAGCATTGAATACCATTACTGGCGTTCAATACCTCACCTACAGAGAAGCTATCATAATTAATGGAAAATGTTTTCTTCCAACTCATTTTTAGACTCGTAGAAAAGTCTCTGTTAATACAAGATGAAATTCCTAACTTTTTATTTTCACGCCACTCTTCAAGAATATGACCAGGTTTAGACCCAATGCTCTCCCATCCATGTGGCGTGATGTTCAAATTAAAAAGTGCCTTTCTGGCCCTCATTTTGATATATAAATCTAGAGGAGGCAAATCGAAGATTACCTCAAGTCCTTTCGTAGGTGTACTACGATAGATAATGGTTGTTCTTATCATACCAAGCCGTTGGATACGTTCCAGTTTCTTCAGGTAATTTTGGGTTCGACGAGACCAGACAATCGATCCATAAGAGATCTTAGGACGAATTATGCTGGTATATACCCATCTCATTGCCCTTGGAGTCGGACCCCAGGTTTTCCCGACGGCGTTGTTGCAAGCCATCAGTAGTTTTTTGGATTGGTTGAGCTTGGATGTGATATGGAGACCGAAGTTTAATCCCGAATCCAGAGTCACACCTAAGTATTTAACAGAATTAGATAAGCATATGTTAATACCATTCATATTCAAGTTCCTTATTTTAGGGGCTTTCTTCTTCCTGTGGAAGAGAATAGCCACTGTTTTATGAGAAGCGAACTCAAGGCCACAGCCATTACCCCACTCAAGAGCCTTGTTAATGGCGTCTTGAAGGATACAGACCATAGAGCTCGGATCCGGACCTGAAATTAAAAGAGCAGCATCGTCAGCAAAGCCAATGGCCTTCACTGGGCCCGAATCAAATAACCCCAAAAGCTTGTCAAATACAAGATTCCAGGCAATCGGACTGAGTACACCACCCTGAGGTGTCCCTCTGGTGAGAACTCGGTTCTTTCTAATGCCCTTGAGTTCGACTGTGATGGAGCGACTTCTTAGGTAGGATTCATACCACTTGATAATACTTTCTGAGACTTTCCTAGCCCTGAGGCCTTCGACCACAGACGTAATGTCTATATTATCGAATGCACCAGAGATGTCCAGAAAAATCCCGAGACTATACTGACCCCTGTTGATAGATCGTTCAATGAGGTCAACCATAGAGGAGAGAGCAGAGTCGCAGCTCCTTCCTCTTCTGAAAGCATGTTGATTAGGGTTCAGAGGAATCCTAGTTAGATAATCTTCTTCAATTTTATTTAAAACAACTCTTTCGAGCGTTTTCAAAATAAAAGAAGTGAGAGTAATAGGACGAAAAGACTTTACCTTGGAGTAGTCATCCTTACCTGGCTTTGGAATAAAGATGACCTTAGACTTCCTTAGTTGTCTTGGAACATATGAGAGTCGAATTGAGGCCCAAAATAGTCGGGCCAGCCATTCCATACTCTTAGTGTCTAGGTTCTGCAAGATGATGGGCTTAATTCCATCTATCCCCGGTGTTTTATGAGATCCGAAGGATTCCACAGCCCACTTGATTTTGAGAGTCTTCATCCATGAGGCGTAGAAACTTGCCTCGAAAGATGACTTACTAATTTTGGTCTTTGAGTGTTCCGTTTCAGGAACCTCAGAACAACCAGGAAAAGAAGTAGTCAAAAGAAGGTCCAGTGCTTCTTCTGGAGACCCCGATCCCAGTAGCCCAACGGAGCATGTTTTGGAGCCCTGTATAACTTTGAAGAGCCTAGAAAGTTGTCTCCCGTCTTTTGCAGACTCAGTGAACCTCTTCCAGCTCTCCCGCTTAGCTGACCTTACCAGCCCCCTGAACTCACGTCGTAAGCTCAGATATTTGTTCCAGTTAGCTTCACTTTTATCTGATTTGTAAACTTTGTAGAGTCTCCTTAGGTTACTTCTGCAGAGCGCCACCTCCCGCGACCAAAAGTCAGGTTTTTCACTTCCCGACCTAACCCAAGCGGAAGGGCACGCTGTGTCCACAGCCCTTTGGACACCCCCTACAAATTTACAAAACGCCATGTCCAACCATCGGGGCGTGATAGTGCCCGGAAGTGACATGTCTATTTTCATGGAATGCCTAAAAAGATTCCAATCTGTTTTACGGAGATTTCTTATCTTGACACGTTTATTAGGTGCTGGGATAGGAACCTCAAACTCAATGAGAGCATGATCCGATAATAGATCCTTATCACTGACCCTCCAGTTAGTAACTCGGATTTGGTAACTAAGAGTAATGTCTATATGTGTTTCTGCGCCCCTCCCTATAAAGGTTGGCTTCAGTCCACAGTTTTCAACAACAAGGCCATTGCCTAAAATAAATTCTTCAATTACTTCTCCCCTCCTATTGGTATCCACCCCCCAAAGAGAGGAGTGAGCATTTGAGTCCATGCCAATAATCAGTGAGTAGTTTTTATCCTGGCTGAATTTCATTAGTCTTACCAATGAGCTTGGTAAATCATTATTAATATCCAGGTAAACAGAACAAATAATAGTAATAAAAGTTAACTTATATGTCCAGTCCAAAAAAATATATATATATTTGATTGAAGATCCGGTAACGTTGGGTGGGGTACGTTACAATTCAGCGCCGCCGACTCAGCGCCGCCGATTCAGCACGGCCTATTCAGCGCCGGCCGATTCAGCACCAGCAATTCAGCGTCGGCCGATTCAGCACCAGCAATTCAGCGTCGGCCGATTCAGTACCATCCTCAATGACTTTGATTTAAAAAAAACTCCGACATTTTTTTAAAGAAAATTATGTTTTCTGTAGCAGTACAATTGGTCAAACCTGGCACAAGATAATTGTCTTGCAGAAGTATTCAACAACAATAGGGTATTGGGGTTTCAAACCCATCGCAAATTGTAAAAATACGAGTAAGGAACCCCTCAAATGCCATTTTGTGCACCTTGGGCCTTCGGGTTCCGCCAGCCGCAACTGGGGTATTGGGGTTTTAAACCCTTCCCCACTTGTAAAAATACGAGTAAGGAACCCCTCAAATGCCATTTTATGCACCTTGGGTCCTCGGGTTCCGCCAGCCGCAACAATGGGGTATTGGGGCTTAAAACCCATCTCAAATTGTAAAAATACGAGTAAGGAATCCCTCAAATTCTATTTTGAGCACCTTGAGTTCTCGGGTCCCGCCGGCCACAACAATTGTGTATTGGGGTTTCAAACCCATCGCAAATTGTAAAAATACGATTAAGGAACCCCTCAAATGCCATTTTGCGCACCTTAAGTTCTCGGGCCCGCCAGCCGCAAAAATGTGGTATTTGGGTTTCAAAACCCTTCTCCAATTATAAAATACCGGTTAGGAACCCCTCAAATGCCATTTTATGCATCTTGGGTCTCGGGTCCTGCCAGCCGCATCAATGGGGTATTGAGGTTCAAACCCTCCACCAATTGTAAAAATACGTGTAAGGAACCCCTCAAATTATTTTTTGAGCATCTGGAGTCCTCGGGTCACGCCAGCAGCAACAATGGAGTATTGAATTTTCACAGGCTTGTGAGCGTTCAGCGTTCAAAAAAATTAGCGTTGAACGCTGAACGCTCACAAGCCTGTGAAATCCAATTCCATTCCAGGTGCTTTTTTTCTTATTTTTACAATTGGCGGAGGGTTTGAACCTCAATACCCAATTGATGCGGCTGGCAGGACCCGAGGACCCAAGGTGCATAAAATGGCATTTGAGGGTTCCTAACCGGTATTTTTATAATTGGAGACGCCCAGGGCCATGGCACCTACTGGATGATTGGTATGGAGGTGGGGAGGGACTTTGCTGGGTGAACTGGCAACATATCTGTCATTTTATATGTTCTCGGATGGATCCACAACAAAGAATTTTTCATCGCGAACAACATGTGGATTTTTCTTCGGCCATGACAATATTTTCTTGCCCTTTATGACCCTAGAGTCCTTGGAGGCCGCCGAAAGTAGCTGACGGCGCCGAGGAACGTAAAACTTCAGATCAACATCCCTCACAGCCCTCCAAACTGTAGTTTTTGACGTCCCCAGGGACTTGGCCACCATATAACAGGATGCAGTGGTTGTCTCCTTAACTGTGGCCACAATCGCTGCCTTTTGCTCCATATTGGCAGGTTGTCTAGACCCAGTCTTGCTTTTATGGTCGCTTCCATTCTTTACAAGGGTATTTACCTTGTACACAAGGGTTTTACCCACATTCTCGGCCTTGCAGATGTCCTGGACTTTGTGTCCAGCGGCCAGGAGAGATGCCACGCGCTCTCCTTTAATTTCCATTTTGCGCAATATCTCAGCTCAAAATACTCTTATTTTAACTCAACTCGTTTCAGGGCTGTGTTTTAATTGGTTACTGTGATTACGGAACAATTTTATTTTTCTCAATTCAACCTTTCAAAAGTCTTGTTTTAAAAACAAAGAAAAAGGATATTTTTGGCCTTAATGTCCTTGATGTCCATACTCACAGCAACCATTCACATTGTGGATATAACATTTGGACTGAGGAGAAGTTCTTTGGAATCCATCAAAACCTCGTCGAAAATACGACTGAGTGTGGACAAATGAAAATATCTGTGAAGCAAATGATAGGAATGAGGTTAAGGCCATAATCTTCATTGTCATTATTTATGGTATGGTTCCAATCGTTCGTGCAATCCTTTACAAAGACCGCCATTTGTTGTAGGTTAATGGTGTTTCATACCTCAGATTGCTTAAAGACAGAATTTGGCCAAGGCTGCACCATTCTGCATCTCGTTCTTCCCTTTGATGTATGCCAGACGACGCTCAACACATTACACAAATGCAGCTTTAACATATATACCTAAATGAAAAGTTTCGAGGCCGAGTTATCAACAAAAGGGCAGAAAATCCCTGGTCAGCTCATAGTCCAGATATAAACCCATTATACTTCCACATCTGATCTGCCACACAAACTCGAGTTTATATGGAAAAACAGATTTCATTGAGTCTCTCTACCATTTACCCAAACCTTCGCCGAAGGATATAGTCAAGAGACGATCAAAAACGTTTGCAAGAATAGCCTGAAGCATGCGTTTTTTTGTCTTCAGGCCGGAGGGGGTCCTTAAGCCATTTTAGTATGGCCTCAGAATATGTGCCTCATATAATATTGGAAAGTAAATGTTTTATACTCATAATAGACCAATCTTTTTCTTTAAAATGATGTATCTATGTGATAAATTTACGTATTTTATATTCTTCTAATCAGCATTTTAAAATTATATTTTTATAGAACACACACACACACTATATATATATATATATATATATATATATATATATATATATATTAAAAAATATATACATATATATATATTTTTAATATATGTATACCTATATATTTATATATAGTGTGTGTGTTCTATAAAAATATAATTTAAAATTGCTGATTAGAAGATATAAAATACGAAAATTTATCACATAGATACATCATTTTAAAGAAAAAGATTGGTCTATTATGAGTATAAAACATTTACTTCCAATAGTATATAGTGGGAATCAAGTTTTATGTTGTTTCATCATCTTGGGTGGCCAGTTAATAGAAACTACGACGTATATATATATATTATATTAGACGTGTTCAAATTTAACACTTTCCTTTAAAAACATTCAAATAGATGCTTTTCTGGTTCTCCAAGGCTTAAATAATCGACAGGAAAAATATTTTTAAATTTGGGCTGCCGGAATGCCTGCCGCATGGGCCATTTAGGGCGGCGCCAATGAAAGTCGAGTTTTATGATGATATAGTAGTCCAAATGAGATTTGAAGAAAAATTATTATGCAAAAGGGGTATGACAAACAAAACATATTTTTTTACAAAAAGCAATTTGTTTTTTTAAATTTCAAGTTTATTTAGTAACCGACTACATACATAGAAACGCATGTTTTAAGAGAGCTATGCAAGTACGTCGTATTGCATATATTTCAACATTGGAAAGGAAGGAAAATTATTTTTAAAACTAAAATTGTACCTTTTTTCCTGAAATAATTATTAATTTTATAAAAATACGCTACAATATATATGATACCAATCGAAATGCGCAGTCTAAATTACTTACTTATACATATAAACAAAGGAAAATCAAATAAACTGATTCAATAGAAGGGATACATATTTGGTGGTATGTTTATATGTAACGTGTCCTGCAGTAAATATTTTCTGGTTTCTTTCATTGACATTATTGGATGTATTTTTATTTTTAAGAAATAGAATAAGACTAATTGATCGGCAAATTTTATTTTCAATATATACAAAAGTTCAAAATACATATACACATACAAATGCAATGTAAAATAGTTTGAATGAAGACTAATTTATTTTTTAGATAGTCTGATTTTTATACATACATGTATACCTTGGTCATTGATTCGTTCTAGATTTCTTAAGATTATTGAATTTTCGCCTATTGTATTTGACAATTTGTAATAAATGATGTCTCGGCTCTTCAGCTCTTGTTATCTTTTTAACGAAGTCACTTATCATTTTTACTCCTCTTTCATCATTTGTCTTTTACTGATTTTAAATTTCAATACTTTTAGGTAAGAGGAGTAATGTTCCCAAGTCTCGGCAGGAATTGCTAGCCGATCACAATTTACTCACAGAGCATCAAATAAAAGTGCGATTCAGGTCCGGTAAGGTCAAAGAAGGTTGTTGTCTAAGTAATCACTGGTTTTCGTATTCTGTACCGCTCAGGCTTCTCTGTTTTTGATAACTTTACTGCGACCTTTTCTTTAGCGGTCTTGGTTATACGTTAGTATGAGCTAAACAATACAATTACTACTGTTTTCTGGGTTAGGTACCAACGGTTGTTATTTAGCTTATTGAGAACAGAAGTTGCTACTTTACTGTCTTGACGAAAATATTGAAGCATGTTTTTGAAAAGATGAAGATCCTTTATTGGAGCATCCACTGTTGACATAGAGGTTATCCAGTATCTAGTGTAGAACAAGGCCAAAACTTTGTTTAATCACTTTAGCTTGGAAGTATTGTAGTTGGAATACTGCATTTTTTCAGAGAAAATCTACATCTTCATAAAGTAAATATTCCTCGCCGTCCATTGTGCTTGTTGAAAAGCGCCTGATTTGGTCCAATGGACGTCTCGAGGAGGTTTTGTCTCAAACAGTATAAGACACAAGTCGACCACTTCTCTGTAATCAGCTCTAGGACTGGTCTTGTCAAGGATTTTTTTCAATTGCAGTTGTATTTGCCTTTAATTCCTTCCATTCTTGCTCAAATTATTTTATTTTTGTATTAGAATTTGCTTGTTTGTGCCATTTCCTCTCAAGTAATCCCTCAGACCCCCCCTCCCTATGTAACGTCGTATTGATTAATCATCTCACATCATTCCAAGTTTCCATGTAATATTTATCTCTGTTTTGTATACAAACTCCATTCATTTATAATAAATAATATATTTTCTTTATTTAATTCGCATATCGGTTGGTATCATATATACCTATATATTGTAGCGTATTTTTATTAAAGTAATAATTATTTTAGGAAAAAAGGTTTAATTTTAGTGTTAAAAATAATTTTCCTTCCTTTCCAATGATAAATAAATGTAATACGACGTACTTGCATAGCTCTCTTAAAACATGCGTTTCTATGTATGTAGTCGGTTACTAAATAAACTTGAAATTAAAAAAACAAATTGCTTTTTGTAATAAATATGTTTTGTTTGTCATACCCCTTTTGCATAATAAATTTTTCTTTAAATCTCATTTGGATTACTATATCATCATAAAACTCAACTTTCATTGGCGCCGCCCTAAATGGCCCATGCGGCAGGCATTCCGGCGGCCCAAATTTAAAAATATTTTTCCTGTCGATTATTTAAGCCTTGGAGAACCAGAAAAGCATCTATTTGAATGTTTTTAAAGAAATGTGTTAAATTTGAACACGTCTAATATATATATATATATATATATTAGGGCTGTTTTTATTTTTCAAATGTTTGAAATGTTAGCAACATTGTGGATTTTCTGTTTCTTGGTAATAAAAGAAGACGACATGAGAATATACAATTACCACTTGGTAACTGATGTTAGTGTTACCTGGATAGAAAGAGAAAGAAAAAAAAGAAGGGAGAGAAGTGAGGCAAAATACTCTCTCCCTTCTTTTTTTTCTTTATCTTTCTATCCAGCTAACACTAACAGCAGTTACCAAGTGGTAATTGTATATTCTCATATCAAAAGATCAATTTTTTGGGGAGAGTACGTGCAAAAATGTATTTGCTTATATCTCTTAAAGTATAGCGATTTTTAGAACACCAAACATATCAAATGAAAGCTTGGTAACCAGCTTTAATATTTTGGTATACTAAATCATGTCAATTTAATAAGTAGAGAGTTATATGTACATTAAAAAACCTATCTCGCGTACAAAATGACGCATATAATGGATTATAAATGCGTCAGAGACAAAGTAAAATTTTGAGAGGATACCTTGACGCAAATCTAAGAAACACATTATTATTTTTTTTTCATAATCGATTTCTTATAGGTCAATACAGGCTCTGAATCATATGATGTAAACTCAGATTGTACTGAATTCTGAATTGATAGAATGCAACCAAGGTCATTTTTGGATTTATCATCTAAAGTTTTACTAAACTTAAAAGTACTATTTTACTCTGAAGCGAACAAGTCATCTTCTACAGGCGAGTGAAGTTAATTGATACAAAAAAGCTATGAAATAAGCTAACAATACACACTCCATTTTTTTCTTTGTTTTTACTGAAAACTTTGTTTTATTAAAAAACATCAAACATACGTCTGGTAGTAAATTAGATTTCCTTTAAATTAATAATTATTATTGAAGTCTGTAACGTCCACCATTTTGAAGAAATTTGCGGAAAACTATATTTTTACTAAATTTTTAAAACTTTGACCTCGTTGCGCGACCTCGTAATGTTGACCGATTTTGTTCAAACTTTGTATGTCGTCTTCTTTTATCACCAAGAAACAGAAAATCCACAATGTTGCTAACATTTCAAACATTTGAAAAATAAGAACAGCCCTAATATATATATATATATATATATATATATATATATATATATATATATATATATATATATATATATATATATATATATATATATATATATATATATATATATATATATATATATATATATATATATATATATATATTTTATTTATATATGTCTCGTTTTTCACCTCAATCGAGTATTTAGAAGATTGTAGACTTAATTGATATTTAATTTGAAAGATTTATCATTTAATGAAGGCATTCAAGGATGGACCATTTAGCCATCCTGTAGATAATACTGTTATTTTTGGTTTTCTTGATCAATAAATCTTGAAATTGAAGGTCGTAGCTTCACTTAATTGGCCACCCAAGATTATTAAACAACATAAAACTTGATTCAATTTAATTTTTATTTTTTTGAAGATCTTCATACACAAATGTATGTTCATAGTTTAAAATATACAAAAACCAATTAAAAAATAAATAAAGATAAAGGAGCTATAATGCGTAGATAAACTGAGCAACAATTAAATTTAATATAATAATAACAAACAAGAAAACAAAATAAAACTGAAGTGGGTTATGAAAACGAACATTCTGTATTAATTAAATTAAAATATTCGAGGCTAATGAATATCATTTACTTGAAGCACAAAATCCCACCTATCGAAAAATGTTTTAAATATGCAAATAGAATTGTTGATGATGTTTGATTTTATTTGATTAATATTGGTTGTGTTAAATTTTATGTTTGTACGTGTAGTAAATAAGTTTTTTGATGTTTGGTAACACTAAAGAATAAATGTGGTACGAATGTACAAAAAAATAAAAAAAATATTTACTTAAAAATGTGTGGGGTGAATTATTGATGGACAAAGTTATGATACAAAATATTGATTTGATTCACGATTTTTTTGCATCACTGTGATACAAAAATTGAAATCGCTAATCCAGTCAAAAATATCATATTCTTAAATTAACAAAACATAATTTTTTTTTTAATTTTATGAAATAATTTTTTGTCAAATTATATCATCTTATAAAGATGATGAAAAGTAAAATTTCATGTCCGTTCTAACAATAAAAAATATTTTTGAACAAAATGATTTTAAAATATACATATTTGTTAACCAAAAAAATTATTAACTATTATAAATTTATATATGTCATTTTATAAACTAATAAAATGAGTAATAAAAAAGTTAAATATATTTTAAACAGTGTTTACATTAAGTAAACAAAACATATTTTTGTTAATTAGACAAATTAAAGTTCGTGAGTGAGTTTATCATCTTATTAGTATTGAATTTCTTTCCAATATGGAAGTCCAAGCAATTCATAATAATATATGTATAATCAATGAATACTAAAACAACAAGGAAAAGAAGGCTTGTGAGGAAAATACGATGAGGGATCTAAAAATGAAAAAGGAGAATACGCGTACATTCTCCCCTTTTCTTATTTATTTCCTAACAAATTATGATTTTGAGAACGAAATTTATATTTTTTACTATTTACAAATTTTATGGACATATATTAAATAAACATAGATACATTTAAGACATTCTGCAAAATTATAATAATATACATACATTTTGTTTATTCTCCTTTAAGTTTTTTCAATCTCTTAGAATTATGTGTCATATTTTGACTGCCTGTTTTTCTTTTGTTTTTGTGAATTTGATCATTGATTTCCGAAACATAATTTTTGGAAATACAATTAAAAAATTTAGCAGCGATTTGTGGAATAAATTTTTCAAAGGAATGGTCTTCTTTGCATTCTGCTAAAATAATTTACAAAGCGTAAGTATCATTTTCTAAAAGTTTAATAAACGAAATAACAATAATATTTTTTGAAGAAGGGGAAGAAATCAACTTTTTGAAGATACTTTTTGAATTTTGAATTTCTGAAAAAATGAATAAGTAAAATATTTAACTCGTTTTGTACAATATGTTTCCTCAAAAATTATGCTAATATTTGTATCCCTATTTTGACTTAGAGCCTTGAAGCGAACCTTTAGGTAAGTTATTGTAGAGTCAGCCAATCCAGTTTCTAAATTCAAAGATGAAGAAAGTTCCGTAAGGCGACGTATTGTAGGTAATGTGAGAACTTCTTGACGTAGATCTCTATAAAGACTCGTTGAAAAACCTTTCCAGGACATAGATAAGGCGTACAAGGCAGGACAGGACAAGGATAATTGTTCAATCAAAAAGTGTAATTTCTTCTCTTTTGCTTCGTCCAAATGGGGCAAGCTATTTGTCAAATGATTTAAAGCTGTGTTTCATTCATTTTCCAAGCTAAATAGTAGATTGGTGGAAGTGTTTGATGTCAATGAATTTAAGAAGGCCAAAATATGAAGAAGGGTGTCACATTTTGTAATATGATTGTTCTTGGTGATATGTTCGAGATGATTAAAAGATAGATCTCTATCTTTCACCTTGAAAAATACAACATAGCAGGGAATAAAGTCATCGTAGTTGTATGAATCAGTATTAATAAGAAAATACTGAGGAATAGTCAAGTTTTGATATGTGAAAAACAATATAAAAATAAAGAAGGTTAAGGAATGAAGTTTGGCTTACCGTATATGGATTGTCATTTCTTTATTAATCTTTAGACTAAAGTCTATTGACGGTCCTCCATGACTAAAGTTCATCTTGAAGAACACCAGCTCTTTATCTTTTCATCATAATGTTCTTGAACGTCGCTCGGAAGGCAAGTCCTATCCATTTTAATTTGAAGCTCTTCGAGTGTTAAAAATGAGTTGGCCTCTTCAAAAGCCTTAATCTTTTTTAAAATTCGCTCGTTTTCATTAAGGAGTTGTGAGGAGGAGGTTGAGGTGGAGGAACGCTTTGGAGGAGGCTTTTTTAATAGTAGTGAGGAAGATTTGGAAAATTGGAAGGGACGGCATCTTTTTTTTATATCTTAAGACAAAGAGTTTTTCCAGATCTGTCTGAACGTGATGGATTAGAGTCAGTAGACTCTGGCTTATAATCGGAGGGCATGAAATGTACGTCACACAACGCAGAATGTCTTGAAGGTATCTAATTTTTTCACGGAAGAGCCTTTGTCCAGAGTTGGCGTAGGGACTCATCCTTGGGGAACATATGAAACCGTCTCTTTTTCCCCTCATTACCCTTTGGTTTGTAGCCACTCTAGCAACCCGGAGCAACACAAACCTTCCCCATTGTCGTCTAGTTTGAAGATAATTAGGTAGTTCTAAGACGATTCCTCTGCACACTTCCACTACTTCATTCACGCGGCAAATAAATAAATTAGTCGATCCCACTTTGTATTTGTGTTTTGAAAGGTTGCACGACTTTACCATTCCTGATTGTTTTAGTATTCAGTGGTATAATATATATAATACTAACTTTTCAAGTGTAATACCCAATTAAGTTGATCATAGCAAGCTTGTTTTCAAAATAACAAAATAGCTGAAAATATATCAATTAAAAATAATTAACATTAAAAAAATGCCATTGTAATTTATGACAAAAATGAATTCATTGCTTAAAAAGTTATATATTATTGGGAAAAAATAAGTACTTCATATATAAAAATTAAATAACAATATGCTATTCATGAACTGTAGGCAAGATTTTCCGTTGGTTGTTGATTCGAAAGATGTTCAATAAATGCAAATCTCTGATTTGAAATACCAATTCATTCATTGAAGATTTGATAAAAATGATATTTTTTTTCATCAGTGATCAGTCGCGGAGACAATGTAAATTTACAGCTAAATATCATGAATGTGTATTTATCCGAAGGTCATTGATAGTAAGTGTACACGACTTAAAAATAAATATTTAAATGGCCGAAATTAAATTTGAAAAGTTCGGGATCAAAGATTGCATTCAAAATCATATTATATATGCATTACTTTTTAATTACAATTATTTGAACGCGGGAAAATGTGTTAATAATATCCGCATAGAATAATATAGTGAACATATTCACTATTTTTCATTTTTTTCATTTAATAACAAAATATAATTAGCAAATTTTAAAAACTTAACTTGACTCTCGGCCTCGTATGCGACATTTTCCATCTATATATTTTTTGTTTTTCCGATTAAATACATTTTATTTGGTAATCTGAAATTTTTTTATTAAGTGTAAAAATTAAATACGCTTTTTTTTATTTACTGGAAACACAGTAAATCTACTCAAAGAAGTTGCGAAGATACATAACATAAATGTATTTTTTGGTAAAGTGGTCGTTAAAATAAACACAATTTAATAAAAACACAAGAACGTGACATTTGAAAGATTAAAGAATCATGTTTAAATATTGGACATTTGCAGAAATTTCAATTAATAATTATTTACGTACATTCTTTAATACAACTAATGTTTTCGATTTAACACAATCGTTACACAATTTTATTTTCATTATCATTGCAAGCAAAATAAATAAGTTTGTCAAAAGTTATCTGTCAAAAGGCAATTTTTTTAAAAGTTGGTAGATAGCTCCCTGACTAATATATATGTACTCTTTGACTAATGATCCACTTAAAATTCAAATATTATTTTCAATAAAGGATTCATGACAACTAAATAGAAAATAACTGATTTAGATTATGTCATTTGTCAGTGGAAAATGCTCCACTTTAAGTTATACACAAAGAGAATGGTAGATTGTTCTAAACAAGGTGAAGAAGTAAATTAAATGTATTTTTTATGGTTTGATGTAATTATATCTCCTTATAGGTATATTAGCACGGAAACATAGTCCCTTTGTATTAGATACTTGTGCCGTCAAGTGCTTAAACTATTCTATTATCTAAATAACTTGTCATATATGGTTCGTTGACGCACAAATGATTTATGAGAGCAAATATAATTGGATATGGACTTCAGAAATGTTTCCTTGGTTTGCAGTACATAAAATAAATGGTCATAGTTGTCATGTATAGGTGCGACCCTTGTGACGTCACCATTCCCTTATCATTTATTATTGATATCATTTCCGCGTCCTTTGTTTTATTCAGTATTATTGGAGGCACAGTGCGGTGTGCCTCTAATAAAAAACGATATATGTATCTCCCGGGTTGGTTCATTATTATGACTGCGGGATCGAGGATGGGATTATAACTGTTATAAAATCATCTTTAAGGTATATCTCGAGGGATATTACATTGGCGAAAAGAGAATGCCCCGCCTACTCATCAGGTTGTATTGGGACGAACTCTGGGAGGAGGCCCGAAAGATGGAGTTGGTGGACACCAAGGAGGCCCTTCTAAGAATGAAGAAAGCCGAGCCTCGGAAGTGGCAAAAGTCTAACAGGAAACCGCTCCCCAAAGAAGAGGTCCAACAAAAGGATATTATTTAGTGCAAGTTCTGCGGGGTAAGCACCGTCCTTCCCGTTTATCGTGTCCAGCAAATGGCAAAGATTGTCGGAAGTGTGGACAAGCAGGTCACTTCACTTCGTTCTGCACAAATAGGGTGGTCAGCTGCATCGTAAGGAGTGTCTCTAATACACCAACTTTGAAGACAGCAAAATGGGCATTCGTTGACGCCCGAATCTCTGGCAAGAATGTAAAATTTCTCCTAGATTTGGGGGCAAATGTGAACCTCATTCCACGCCGTCTGGTTCCCGGGAAGGCCTATCCGCGCCAGGATGGCTCCATCACCTGTTTCAGAGATGGAAGCGTCCCAATCACGGGTAAAGTGTCGCTTCCCCTGGTCATCAGCAGGGGTTAAGGGGCACCGTGGAATTCTTAATCACGGAGGTGGATACGCCCATCCTAGGATCGGGAGCTTGTCTAAATTTTGGCTTGGTATCAATCCATAAGCCCTCATTCCTCGTAACGAAGTGAGTACCGTTGGTGAGGATTTGGAAACCCTGAACTCCGAGTTTCATCATCTCTTCGATGACATCGGTCGCCAAGGCTTAAATCATGCGAAAGCCGACGACGACACATATTGACAAAAATGCGTCTCCTCGATACTTACGGGCTCGTTCAGTCCCGTTGGCTCTCAAGGACAAGGTCATTACGTGGCTCAAAGCCATGGTTGAGCGCGGTACTCTGGAGGAAGTACAAACCTCAGAGTGGTCGTACCGAAGCCTGATGGAAGTGTGACAATCTGTGCGGATTATACACAGACGATCTCACCGGTTATCAACAAACTTATATACCCTTCCGGAAGAGCTCTTTTCAGGCCTAGTAGGGGCGACGTATTTTTCAAAGCTAGACTTCAGCCACTGCTATGAACAGTATGAGGTGGAAGAGCGATCGAAGGAGCTCCTGACCATTAATACGCCCATAGGCCTCCTTAGATACAACGTCCTCCAGTATGGGCCAGCCTCAGCCCCTGCAATTGTGCAAGCTGCACAAAAGAAGTTTCTGGAGGGTATACCCGATGTAAAAGTGAACATCGACAACTTGTTGATATTTTCTAAATCTTTTCCGGATCATATCACGACCTTGCGCCGGGTTTATGAGAGGTTGGCGAATGCAGGCGCCCGCCTAAACAAGAAGAAATGCCTCATTGCCCAAAAAGAGTTAACGTACCTGAAGAGTGGCTCGGTCGGTGAATACTTCGGCACACCCCTAGCTACATGAGTTGACCCCTCGAGTATGAGGAGGGTTTATTTGTATTGTGGTCAGAGGAGCGAGTGGACCTAATATTTGTAAGGAGTCATGTTATTTTTGTGTGCATATATATTTGTTAATGTCATTTATGTATTATTATTATAATAGTTCGATCATTCCTTGAAATATACGTATTTCCCACGGAATGACTCACTGTTCATGATCGAAAAAGCGTGTTCAGTTCCCCCCACACATCGAAATGCCGACTGAGATCCCATGTCAAATTGAAGGATGCAAGGCGGTCATCAAACACGAGCTAACGGAGGTTGTCTTGGCGATGTATAGCTCCCATGCTCAGAACCACGAAAGAGCAGTGGAGAGAGATGAGCCCCAGAGAGACAATGCACCCAAGCTTGACCGCCCAAGGATATACAGGAATGCCACAGAAGAGGCTTGGAACGTATTCGTCGCAAAATGGAACATATTCAAGGAATGCTCGTCCATGCATGAGTCAACTGCCACGGCCCAACTCATCCAGTGCTGTGATGACGATGTAGCAGATGACATTCTTAAGGAGGACCCCGGCATAGTGAAGGAATCTGTGAAGGACTTACTTGCGTCCATTAAACGGATAGCAGTTTTACCCGTCGCTAAGTCAGTGAAGAGAGCTGAGCTATTTTCCCTCAAGCAACGGGTGGACGAACCGGTGCGCTCATTCTACGCACGAGTTAAGGGCAAAGCCGAGACCTGCGGCTTTTCGAGCAAATGTGGTTGAAAGAGGATGATTGTTAAAGACATCACCATTGCCGCTTGGCAGATATTGATATTCGGAGGGGCGCGACGAGCCTTCCAAACGTGGATGATAAGCCGCTAGAGGATGTCCTCGCAATCATTGAGGCCCGTGAGACCATACACAATGCCCTACTTGGCGAGGACACCCATGTGAGAGCGGCAAAGTCGACCTTCAAGAGGGAAGGCGACAAGACAAGGCTATCAGGAGAGGGTCCTAATTGTGGAGGACAATTCAAAGTATATACGGCCTCACGAAAGGGTTTTAATAAGACACCGCCTAGACTGCTGGAAGAAAGATTGATATACCAAAACCGACGAAAGGAGGGCTACAGCGCACGAATCAGGCGCAACAAACTGTGCAAAGCTTAACGTCAGTTCTACTTGGTGGAACAAAGTAAACAAGTATGCTCATCTCGAGCTACACGATGGCACATGGAAGAAGTCAAGCCCACCACCCCACTCTACCTTTGAGGTTTCCGTTCGAGCGGATGCTGATGGGTATGCTCAATTGGGACGGGACCCACCAAATGCCGGGCCCACTATGTTAAGTGCGATAGCCGACACGGGAGCCAATATGTGCCTTTGGTCGAGCTATCGTGCAGGTTTCAAAAAATGTGATCTTATTCACGTTAAGCATGGATTGACTGCGGCAAATGAGAGTGTAATTGAGACCGAAGGAGCAGTGCTACTCGAGATGCCAGTACAAAAGGATCATTATACTCGAACACACTCGGAAATGGTATATGTCAGCCCGACAGCGAAGGAACTCTACGTGTCCAGGAGAGTACTCTTAAAGCTGGGCATAATATCGGAGGGATTCCCTAAGATGTCTTCTGTTTCTTCAGGCCGCCCAAGTTGTGATTGTGTAGCCCGTACGAAGACTCCAGGACTACCAACGCACTTACCATTCCAGAGCACGATGGATAACGTACCCTTGATGAAAGAATGGGTCCTGGCGAGATACGCATCATCAACTTTTAACATGTGTCCCCATCAAGAGCTGCCAAGCGTAACAGGCCCCCCAGTTCGCATTATGGTAGATCCCACAGCTAAAACAAAGGCTTGCCACACCCCTGCACCTGTCCCGATCCATTGGCAGAAAACAGGTGGAACAGGATATACTTGACGACGAAGCTATGGGAGTGACAGAACGAGTGCCACATGGTGAAGCTGCAGCATGGTGCCATCGAATGGTTGTGACATGGAAAGGTGATGGCGGATCAAGGCAGACGGTTGATCTTTCCCCCCTGAATAAGCACTGCGAGCGAGAAGTCCGAGCCATGAAATCACCGTTTCAATTGGCGAGGTCAGTCTCCCGAGGAGCCTGGAAAACCATGAGTGACGCCTGGAACGGATACCACAGTGTACCAATCCACGAGTTAGATCGACACCTCACGACTTTCATCACTAGCATGGGTCGATTTCGCTACAAACGTGCACCACAGGGCTTCGTTTCTAGTGGTGATGGTTATAATCGGCGTCTAGATGAGATCACCGAGGACGTACAGAGAATAGTACGGTGCGTAGATGACAGCCTACTATACGATGAAAATGTAGCTGATCACTGGTGGAGGGTACTGGAATATTTGAAACTCATGGGCTTGTTGGGAGTAGTTTTGAATAAAAACAAATTCCAGTTTTCGGAGAAAACAGTCAACTTCGCGGGGTTTAAATATCAGAAGAGAACGTGGAACCCCTCCCGAAATATATAGATGCCATAAGACACTTCCCAACACCTAAATCGATAACCGACATACGGTCATGGTTTGGTCTCGTCAATCAAGTGGCACATTACGCTCAACTGCGTGACCTTATGTCACCATGCAGACCGTTCTTGAGCCCTAGAGTCGGATTCAAATGGACAGAGGAACTAGACAGGGCATTCGTAAATTCAAGAAGGGCATAGTCAAGGCAATAGAGTCTGAAGTAAGGATCTTCGACCAAGGCAAGCACACATGTTTGAGGACTGACTGGTCTAAAGCCGGAATTGGCTACGTGCTCATGCAAAAACATTGTAAATGTCCTGGGAACCTTCCGGACTGCTGTGTCGATGGTTGGAGAATTACCCTTGCGGGCTCAATATTTTTGTCTATAGCAGAAACCAGGTATGCCCCAGTTGAAGGAGATATGCTCGCCGTAGTATGGAGCCTAATGCAAACGCATAACTTCACACAGGGCTCCGACAACCTCACTGTTGTGACAGACCACAAACTACTTGTGCGCCTTCTTGGGGACAAGACCCTCGATGAAATCCCGAATGTCAGGCTATCGAGAATGAAACAAAGGACAATGGCTTGGAAATTTAGTATTTTACATCGACCTGGTCAGTCCAATCATTTTGCTGATACCACATCACGACACCCAACGGGACGCCCAGATTATACTGACTTGGAAGAGGAACTATTCATGGCTAGCGTGAGAGGAGACTTCAGAAACTTCGAAAAAAATTCGTGGGCAAGAATAGAAGAAGAGTATGAAGCCGACCCAGAAATGACGACCCTTATGGAGCAAATTAACAATGGTTTCCCAGCAAAGAAGACAGACATACCTACCATAATACAGCCGTACTGGGGTGTTCGGGGATCGCTACTAATCGCCCAGGGCGTTATTATGAAAGGAGACAGGGTAGTCCTCTCACAATCATTAAGGCGTGAAGCTCTAGATGCACTGCATTCAGCCATCAGGGGGTGACGACAATGAATGAACACGCAAGAACAATAATATTCTGGCTGGCCTATACAGGGATATTGAAGACACAAGGTCACGGTGTAGGATGTGCAACCGAAATGCCCCATCCCAGCCACGACTGCCCCCCCCCCCCAAAAAAAAAAAATGTCAACCCCAAATGGGCCATTCGAGGAGATCTTTGCTGATTACTTCAATTTGGATGGACAGCGGTACCTCATCGTGGGAAATCGATTCACTGGGTGGACTGAAGTCTACTTACCGTCACAAAACTCCCATGAAGCGAAAGGTCTGATATCTGCGTTACGCCGTTACTTGGGGACGTTCGGAGAACTTAATGAGTTGTCGAGCGACGGAGGGCCAGAGTTTACTTCAATCGATACTAAGGAGTTTCTGCAGAAATGGGGTATCAACCACCGAATATCATCTGTATATAATCCCCAATCGAATGGACGGGCCGAAGTGAGCGTCAAGGCAACCAAACGTCTTCTGAAGTGAAATAGTAAGAATGGGAGTCTTGATAACCATTCATTCTTACGGGCGCTCCTCGTAGTCCATAACACACCGGACCCAGACTGCAAACTCTCGCCTGCGAGGATCCTGTTCGGACCTTAATGATACCTTCCCTCGGTTGAACAAGATTACGAGCGTTTTCTTCAACAACCAAGTTTCAGAGATGTGGCGTGAGATGTGGAGGATGAAAGAAAATGCCCTTAAGACTCGGTGTGTAAAGACTGAGGAAGCCCTCAGGAAAGGATCCAGGGCCTTAGGAAGTCTCTGCGCAGGAGACAGAGTTTTTGTGCAGAACCAGGCGGGCAACCATCCGCATCGATGGGACAGGAGCGGGACGGTGGTGGAGATCATTCCGTATGACCAATACAACGTCAAAATAGACGGCACAGGGCGAGTTACGAAGAGGAACCGGCGTTTTCTCCGCCGCTTCACTCCATTTACCCCTACTATTTATGACTCACCTCGTGCTGATCCTCCAGTACAAATTACTATCATTCCCCCTACACACCAGGAAGGCATGACTACGCATTCCTCGGATTCTGTGTGTAGGAGATCCAAAAGAAATAGGGCACCCAGGAAGTTTTATGAGCCCGAGACTGGAACTTATGTATATAAAAATTAAGTTACGCTAACATTTCAACAGATTTGATGCTAGCGTGGAGGTGGATGAAGAGTGGCTCGGTCCGTAGTGTGTATATTTCGGCACACCCCTAGCTACATGAGTTGACCCCTCGAGTATGAGGAAGTTTATTTGTATTGTGGTCGGAGGAGCGAGTGGACCTAATATTTGTAAGGAGTTATGTTATTTTTGTTTGCATATAAATTCGTAAATGTCATTTATGTTTTATTATTATAATAGTTCCATCATTCCTTGAAATATACGTATTTCTCACGGAAGGACTCATTGTTCAGTACCTCGGATTTAAAGTTTCGGAAGCGGGGAGATCGTTAGACCCGGAACTAAATCGCCCAATAATGGAATTCTCTACGCTTTCATCTTTATCGGAAGTTAAATCGTTTCTGGGCCTAGTTCAGTTTTATGGGCACTTCCTAAAAGATCTCTCTAAAACAGCATCTCCTCTACATGAGCTTACGAGGCCTATTCCATTCAACTGGAGTGAGGAAGCCTCTAGAAGTTTAGAAAAGATTCAGAAAAACGGTTTCCAATGCTCCTCTCCTCGTCCACTACGACCCGTCCATCCCCTTGTTTCTCGCCACAGATGCCTCACCGATTGGGATTGGAGCAGTGTTTTCCCATCAAATTGACGGGGTGGATCGTCCGATTGCATTTGCTTCCTGGAAATTGAGAAAGGCAGAGAGAAACTACTCTCAAATCGATAGGGAGGCGACGGCAATCGTTTTCGGGCTCAACACATATGAACGCTATTGCCTTGGTCGTCGGTTTTGTATAAAAACGGACAACAAGCCCTTGGAGTTAATCCTCCATCCGAAGAAAGGACTTCCAGCCGTTGTCCAGCCTATCTTGGTTCGCCCTCCGACTCTCCTCATTTGATTTTGACATCAATCATGTTAAAGGAGCGAACAACTCCTTTGCACGAGGCCCAATCGATGATCCCCCTGCGATGGAAGACCCCGTTGAGGTGATGATGTGTGCGGCAATTTCTTCATCCCCTTCAAATGGAGAAGAGCTTCGAGAGGCTCTGATGGCGGATGAGTCCCTACGCCTGGCCCGGGATGCAGCCAAGACCGGGTCATTGGTGTCAAATAAGGAATTCCTCGGAAGTGCTTCTCATTCTCCGTGAATAATGACCTCTTGTTTTGGAGGGTCCGGTTAGTGGTTCCGTCTCAACTAGGAGGAAATTCCTGATGAGCTGCACCTAACGCACAGGGGCATTGTAAAAATGAAATCATTAGCTCGATCTAAAGTTTAGTGGCCTCGGATCGACCATGATATCGAGGCGTTAGTCGGGGCATGCGGGACTTGTAGAGCGAAGCCCCGTCCCCGCCTCATCTTTTGTTCCCTTCCGCCCTTCTTTTGCATGGGACCGAGTCCATATTGATTTTCTTCAATTTAAAAGAATGATTATTTGATCTTGGTGGACTCGGGTCAAAATGGATTGAAGCTGCCTCTATGGTGAGTACCAACACGGTTCAGACAATTCAGAAGCTCCTGTACTGGTTCTCTAGATTTGGCTTCCCTAAATAGGTTCATGCGGACAATGGTCCTCAGTTTGCAAATCCAGTTTCAATCGAAGTTGGCTGAATGAGGGGTAGAACTATCATTTTCCCCACGGTATCACCCCCGTCTAACGGCCAGGCCGAAAGAGGAGTGAAAATAGTAAAAAATCTCCTGAGAAAGAGCCCTGGAATCTCAGTAGATGACCTTCTCTTCTGCTATAGGGCTACGCACTTGGCTTGTGGGATGACTCCGGCGGATTTATTGCTCTCTCGGCCCATCAGGACCCGTCTTGATGGGTTCTTCAACTCCTCTCCACGTCCTCAAAGGGGACATTAAAGAAGAATATGCCAGTGTGGGCGAGGTCCTACGACGCTCGGAAGCTCAAATGGGTACCTGGGAGCTCATCGAGGAAATTGGGAAATGTTTGTGGCATTGATGGACAAGGTTGCACAAGACATGTAAATCAACTCCGGCCTCGCCGGGTTGATGGGGGGCTATGTATAGGTGCAACTCTTGTGACGTCACCATTCCCTTATATTTAATATTGATATCATTTCCGTATCCTTTGTTTTATTCAGTATTATTGGAGGCACAGTGCGGTGTGCACGTGCTCTAATAAAGAACGATATATGTATCTCCCGTGTTGTTTCATTATTATGACTGCGTGATCGAGGATGGGATTATAACTAATATACAAATCATCTTTAAGGTATATCTCGAGGATATTATAATAGTTGTTCTTCTGCAAATGTTTCCATTAAAATATCTCATTTAGGCTTGACATGGTTATAATTGACTCTGGGAGTTTTTAAGCAAAATTAAAAAATTGACACTTTATTTTTGGAGATCCATTTCATCACATAGACTTGTATACATATATTCAAGTCAGGAGGACCTTGCTCCAACTTGGACTTTCATTAGAATTCTCATGTTGATATATTTTTACTATATTTTGTGCATCACAATAGAAATCATTAATGATCAATTGCTTAATGGTAAATCAAAACATTGGAAAGGATATTAAATATAAATTGGAATAATATTTAGGGATTCATCTTGACAATGACGAAAAATTTACATCTTCATTTAAAATGAAATCATACTGTCATGCAAAAAATAAATTATCTAAAATCTACGACATATTTAATTTCAAAACCGAGATATGTTGAAATACCCCCCTCCACAAAAATATTGGAATACATTCTTATGCGAATTAATAATTGTATTTAATAAAAAATTTTGAATATTATTTAAAAATATATATTCATGTTATTTGAAATTTTTCTCTCCATAAGTATGTTTTGACCACGTTTTCTTCATTTTGATAAATAAATAATGTATTAATTCATTTTTTTAATATGTACTTTTAACAATATCTAACCATCAGCATTCTATTTCTAACTATTTATATTTAAAAATAGGACATCTGTAGAAACAAGTGGACTGTGTAAACTCAATTAGATCCCCAGAAGACCCAATGTGATGACCAAAGTAATATAATCTATTAAATACTTTAAATAAAACGAAATACAACTGAAGTAGGGTCAGGTGTTCTCTTTATTGAAGATCGATGATAACTGAACATGAAATGATAAAAAAGAATAACCACCCACTCCTTCCCCGCGTAAATGCTCATATTCAGAGAGCAGCCTCCTGTCTTCCCTCCTGGCAGAATAGGCAGGCTATCTTTTAGCGGATGAAGCACGAATGAACATGAAGCACTGGAGGGGGGGAAGGAGTTGATTTCAAAATGGTTGCCTCCGTTTTCCAGGGAGATGTGCATACCAAAGAACAGACACGCTAACTCCTGGCGCCATAAAGCAAGTAACCAGGATGAAATGTAACAAATATAAGCTTGTAAATGATGCTAACATTAATGATATTATATTATACTAAAATGATAGGATTGACATCCTTCAATTTGATTTCGTATGCCACATAAACAAATTTTAAAATGAAATTATTCTTCATATCTTATTTACTTTTTTAACACTTCTAAATATTTTTACTAGTACCTTCAACCATTATAACAAGTCATATTATTAAAAGTTACGACCCAAGTATTATTTGAATTTATTTATTATGCATCTGGGCTAGAGCAAAATATTTCAGAGTCCCATTAATTCATAAAAGTATATGATATTTTATTCAGTTTTATAACAATTACTTTGCTAACTGTCTTGAATTTCCTGTAAGTTCTACAAAAGTCGTTTATTTATCACCAAAGTTTTGTTGACGCATTTAGCAAGATTAATAACTTAAGTGAATTGAGTAAGAAATAAAATAATTTGCAGAATATAAAATATATATATTTTGTATTTTGTGGTATATTTTTTCCTTAAAAGTAATTTAAAATGATTCTTTGGTCCTGGAACATATTTGACGACAACCTTTAAATATAAATCTTCCTACACTTGTCATATCCTGTTCTTAATATTTTGCATATGGTTTATTTATACGTCTTCAAAAACAAATACAGTCAAATCATGTCTTGTGAGACCCGCGAATATAATAATAAGCACAAGATACCGTGTACAATATTTCATTTGAATAAAAAACGATTGCATTTCATTTCAAGAAAAATAGGAATAAGGCTTAGGGTGTCCCAGAAGGCAGTGATATACATATGCTTGCCTGAAGGAGCGCTCAAGAAGAGAATAAATAAGGCCAAATTGTCAATCGCTTTAGATTCAGTTTTCTGTTGTGTTGGGATACCTTTAATAAGAATATATGATTAGTTTATCAATATCCAAGAGTAGTCGCCCATTAGTTGCACGGCAGGAAGGAATATAAAGAACGAATTGTGTGAGAGGGTCATGACTTGAAGTCTACTTCTTTATTGTCACAGTAGGAAAAGGATGGAAATATATATGCACGGAAGAGGAAAGAGTGAGGCACAGTAGACATGACGTCAAGGTGTCTTGCAACGTGACGTCAGGGGCATAACAGTTTCTAATGACGAACGATTGGTTGTCTTCGTAGTCAATTACAGTCAATATAACACTGTTTTGATGCATATTACACCTGTGTCTTTAAAGCACACCTTTAAATTGATATTGGATTTGTAAAATAGATTTTTTATAATTAAAAAAATATATGACACAATATCATAATACGTTTAAAAATGAAGGATATCATTGAAAAATTAAATTATGAACATTTAATAAAATAATAATTTCTAAAAGGATGAATGCAAGACGCTTAGAGTAATTTTTTAATAAGTGATGTTGAATAGAAACTAACTCTGATCCATGCTTATGAGTCTTAGTGTCGTTTTACTCGCATTCATTTTAAACATACCCATCTGTGGAAAATCTGACTCTCTCACATATCCGAACATGCTAAAAATTATGAATTGGATTAAAGCATACATAGTTTATTCCCGCTCAAAATATAGGGAGTTCAACGAATAGCAAACGAGAGGGCATTCATTATTCTTTTTCCCCTTCCTAAGCAGGGAGGGTTTTTTATATTTTTATATGATTCAAATGTGTTTTGGAGGGAATATCGTGAGTGCGGTTTTATATTAATCATAGTAATTGAGAATTTTATTTTATGTAATCCTTTAATTTGTGTACAAATAAAGAGGTTTCAAATACAATCAACTAAGACGATGATTAAAACATTTTTGGTTAAATTAAAACGTGCTAGGTGCAGTGGCCGTGTCCGCTTTTGATGTTTCCGTTTTGAGTGTAACCGTTCTCGCCGTGACGTGAGTGGCCGTATTCCTACTTTGCAGTAAATGGATTTCGTCGTTTAATATGAAGCAAAAAAAGGAAGAATAAAGCGTGCGCTCAGCATCCGATAATTGATGCTCATCAAAATAACCTACATAGCGAAATAGTTTTTTTTTGTTCCAAATATCATGACGTTTCAAAATAAATAAAGTCATCTTATCATGATAAGTTTTGAGTGCAAATAAACATTTCGAAATAGCAGAAAAACTATTGTGCTCCGGGTTACAAATAAGGATGCTGAATTCGTGGAGAATCCAGCATTACTCTTCAAATCATTTATTTTAAGGACATAATACCAGGTCTCTGTGATCATCAGAGAAGGCGCTTCCTATGATGAATAAGACATATATGCCATGTCATTCGTGCTAACGGCTACGGACTCGGATCCGGACTCTTGGACTCGTCCACTTTTAATGACTCTGATTTCAGTTCGAAGGCTTGTGATCCATTCTGTGAGGACTTGGATACTCAGGACTCATGAATGTTATATTAACGATTTGGACTAATAAACTCTATTTTCGGCTGTTACATCCAAACTGTTTTATTTTTGATATTTTTAGAACCATAATTATGACGTTATTAAAAGGATGCCATCTTTCTGTCGCTATCATATATTTTTCTGGAACATAATTAATGAACAAGGACAATGAAAACATGCTTGCTTTAGAATATTTGAAAGTTGACTTGATTTTAATATGAAACTAATAGACTTATCAATGTAATTTTTCTTCAAAACATAAAAAATTAAATCAGGCGACTTTTAGTATTTTTTAGGTTTATCATGAATAGTTTTAAATAAGTATTAAATAACTACTTGAATAAAGTTGTCTGTATCCTTGTTGATTGTTTTTACGTTTAACTTCAAAAATATAAAACTTTATGTATTAGTGTTGTCCCGATCACGTTTTTTTTGCTCCCAATCCCATTCCGATCATTTAATTTGAGCACCTGCCGATCCAATCGCTTTTTTTGGCTTCCAATACAATTCCGATCATTTCTGATCGTTTTCTCGATCAGATACATTTTTGGCAATATCTTAAGCTATCAAAACAATAAAACTTATCAGCACTGGTGTGCCACAAAATAGTACAGTATATAAAATGCATAAAATAAGTAATACCAGCAGTGCTGAATAGTGCAATGACAATATATATATATATATATTATATATTATATATATATATATATTATAATATATATATATATAAATATATTATATATATATACATATATATATATATATATATATATAATACCTTAGTGCATAGAGATCATCGTGTGAAAGTTTGAAACAAAATTGAATATTGGGAAGTGTCTCCTCAACAGACCCAAAATTTATGGTGTATTTTTTTATGATAACAAAATTTCAATTAGTATTTAGTTTTTGTACATCCAAAATTGAAAGATATATTAATCTTTGAAATAGTCATTATTGGTGTATTTTCCATAAAAACGACTTTTTCAAAACTCTAATATCTCATTTAATTTGGATGTACGTAACATATAAACTATTTGAAATTATCTTAATTATACCAACATTTTGCAACAAATTGTTTGAAAATAGCATTTATGATCATAAACTTCGTTATTCTTTAGAAATAATATTATAAAGAAAATATGTTTAATTTTTAATTATATAACACATATTACATTAATCATAATTCCTTTATATTTCAAAATCAATAGCATTCCTTTGTAATAATGTAGAGTTTCAATTTTAATAATGCAATTATAATCAAATAAGAATGAGGGGGTTTCGTAAATCCTTGTAAATATAAATCCAAAACATCAATAAATTTTGGTGCCTTGTATAAATTCTCTTAAAATTTCTCCGAAGTGACGGATTTCTCGAAGAAAACTGATGTTACTCTTGATTGTAGTGTTAAGTGAAAGACAATTGCAATATTTTTAATTTTATTCCACCTTGTCCAAATATCATTTTCTTAGAGTCGTGTAAATAACTACTCATTATTCTCTAAGTGGAGTCCAAATTTTTGAGCAGGACCTTCACATTATTGCGTCAAGGAGTATTGAAAGCGGGCAGCACTCTTACTCCTCAGCCTTGGAGGCGGCTCAGGCTCCGACAAACCAATATGCCCAAAACCCGTCCTGATCTAAAATATAATTCGTATACTCCATTTACCATTTCATGGAACGACTATATACACAACCGTACAGACATGCGGACTCACATCTTTCAACCACACACAAAGCTCTTCGCCGGAAATAAGTCACCTTTTCTACTTGCAACTCGACAAAAAGCGATCCCAGCGCTGGCAGAAAGTGGAACATAACATCAACAAGCAAAATACAACGTAATGCTTTTCATCAAGTCCCGTCTTCTATCATCTCCATATTCTCCACAAAAGCCCGAGGGCCCAATGTTTGGACGAAAAACATATTGAAGATTCTTCTGCATCTGTTAAAAGAACGATATAACGTCCCTTCTAAGTTACAGACCTTTGTAAATAGCTGGAAAAGCGCAAGTGAACTTTCCTAAAGGAGACCCATCTTCTGCCCGGGATGATTAATTAAAATTGCAAAGTTTCGATTGTTTAACCCAAGTTGAATTTAATAACCTTAAAAGAAAAGAAGGGTCTCCGTACTCTCAGTTTTTTTGTTTTAATCTCATCAACCAGTAGTGTATTACGTAATACTTTTTGACACGAGTTCATTTTTTAATCATATAAACAGTAAACCTGGAATGTTTATGCAATAAAAAAAGAAACTATATTAAAAATTTTTCAAAATTTAAATTCAATACACTAACAAGACTGTTTATTGATTTAAGTTTATAATGATTACACTGTATTGAGAATTACGGGCACATTGGATTTTTTGACCTTCCCTCTGACGTTTCAGTTTTTTCTTTAAATAGGTTTGCACAATTAATAAAAATTATTAATTTTAATATTTTAGTTAAATGAATAAGATTTTTTTCTTAATCATACTGTAAATGTAATCAATAAACATGAATATGATGAGAGGTTTTAGTGATTCTAAAAGTTGCGACAAAAAAAGTTAAAAAATATTTCATTTTTTACAAGGTAAATAAAATTGGAAATGTTATCCAATATTTTCTATATAACTCCAATTCGGTTAAAATCCATTTTTCTCTTGTTCTCTGCAACATCTCTTTAAATACGTCTATTTACCATTTTATTTTCCAAACCACGACTTTGAAATATATATGCCTTCTACGGATCATATATAGCATTTTTTTCTTTTCCATTTGGCCTCCAACCAATTTCTCCTCAGTCCCCCTCTCGTTCATAATTGATTGTCCTTTCCCATAATCTTAAAACCTTCAAGTACTATATTATATACATACATATATGAATAATTCACAATTCCTTAGTTGTGGAAAAAAATTGAATCAATTCTCTGTAATGCCATTTTGCATAAATATATTATAATTTATTTAACTATCTTAAAAAATATGTAGATTCCAAGCAATATTTTTTTTAAATTGTATTTTATCATTATAATTATAATTAATAACTAGAGGCATATACACTCAGAGAGTGTGTACCTCCGCCGATCCCCACAACATTCCCATTCAAACATTCTCCCTTTCACACGCCCGATTTTCTATCTCTAATCATTGTTTCCTCTCTGTTAGCTCATTTTGCATATTAAAAAAGCACTCAGAGACGGAAGAGGAAGAAGTTTAAGCTACGTCACTGGGTTAACATAGTCCTGAGCTGATATATCAACAATAATACGTCAATGAATATTTTTTTAGCGTTTGTTCTTTCCTACTCCCTGAATAGAGACCCATTTCATTTAGTATTTTGCTCATTTTGCATATTAAAAAAGCACTTAGAGATGCCAAAATTTAATCATTTATTCCTTTTGGCATTTCCAACAACTCCACAAAGTTTCATTCGAATCCGTTAGTACTTTTTGATTTATATCCTGCTGACAAACCAACAAACTAACAAACGCCAGTGAAAACAATACCTCCTTCGGCGGAGGTAATTATATTGAATAGGCGTTCATCCACTTTCAAATAGGTCTTCTTCCGATATCTCTCATCGCCACGGCGGAATTCAAGGACCGCCTTTCTCGCTAGATTTTCTTCTTTTTAAAGCTGTTAGGAGTTTCCATAAATTTGGATGAACTCCAGAATAGATGATTGGAGAGCATTGTGGAAGCCCTCAACACTATTATTCGTCCTGGGCTTTTTATTAAGCGTCCGCTGATGGACATTCCACAATTCTATAGGGAAGGTGGGCTGGAGTCGTCTCCTTCTCTCTCCTTGACCTCGTTCTCCCCCAATGTAATAAGTTTCGAAGTACGCCACGAGTTCTTGGGGAAAGTCGTCATCGTCTGTCAACTCGAGGAATCCTTGCACTACGTCTTCTATAGGAAGGAAAGCTAAGGCGGTAAGGGATTTTATTTTATTATTGAAATTCCCATCAGTCTACCACATGACAGTAGATATTTTTGGCCATGTGAAAGAGGCAGCCAGTAACGTTGGTATTTGGAAATATCTCCATAAAGGCACACATAATCGCCTTTTCAAAATCAATCATGAGGCTGGATGGTTTCAAGCCTGGCCTTAGTTCCTTTAGGGATCTAAAAAATTGTAAGTATATTCCTCTGGTTTTTCCGGGAAGGAGAGCAAATATCCTAGGAATACTGGTATTGTCGAGGACAATATGTAAGGTAAATAATTGGTAGAATATACTTGGGCAGCAGCGGAATGTTCCGTCACACGCCCAATCTTCATTTTTCTGTAATTCCTCCAATCCTTCCTCAGCAGCGAAAATTAGTATTCTCTCCAAATCGTCAATCCCACTGTCATACATAAGGAAGTTTTCCCGTTTTCCAACGTTGCTAAATCCAGTGGGATAGCGAATCCACATCGTCCAGTGGGAATCGGAGGAGCTTGATTCTCCTTTACCCTCCATTCCCGAATACGTTTGGAAAGATTAATAGTATTTGGAAGAAGCACGAGAGTATTTGAGTCAATATTTGAGGAGGTCTCTGCAACGATGGCTCTTGCAGACATTTGTGTGGTTAAAGCCAGGGATTTCATTTCATACTTTTTTTTTAGAGCCATTGGCTTGCTAGACTGTGATGGATGAGGGTGATCTCCTAATTTTTTGACCACAGAAAGTTGATTCCTCTCCTCCGTAGTATGTATTCTCACTTTGCAAAACTTTTCACCACATTTCCAATAGGTCTTGTTGGACCCCTTGTAGTCGACACGGTATATAAAATTAAAATCATCAACTAACTTGTGACCTCCGCGAGTACTTGGAATTAGGTGAACCATTATGAAAACAATAAGTCACTGAATGAAAGAAAATACGAATAGGATATTCCGGTTGAGTAGGAGACTCTGAACACCCTGCGCGCCACATAGTGACAAAACGGATGAACTAATGATGTGAATCCATAAACGTTATTATATATATCTATAAAACAAAAAATATAATCACTATTTTGAAATCAATGTATATTTATCAGATTTAAACTTGTTTTCTGTGAAGGCTTAAACGCTTAAACGGACAGGATATCTTGTATAAGCTTTTTATTAATTGTGGGATATCTGTCATCACCTATGGATTCGCTTGTCAAAAAAGTGTCAATAATTTGACCTTTTTGTAAACACCATTCCAAGCTTCTTCTAATAGCTTGATTATTGATAGAAGCCACTTGGAGACCAATTTCGTATAAGGAGCAAATAATTTGATAATTTTTTCTACTCAAGCTGCGCTCTTAAGTTTTTCGTAGCTGAAAGTCTTTTAGAAATTGAAAAAAAAAAAGATATAACTTTATCTGAGAAGAGTCTGAAAGGATTTGAATTTATAGCTGCAATATCGAGCAGGTCTATTTATAGGACGATTACTTACAACAATAAATAAAAGTTAAAAAAATCCATGTTATATATATATATATACATATCCAAATAGATGAACTAAAAGTTGGAACAGTTTTAGTTTCTTTCCCTTGAAAAGAGAAAGTTATTATTCAAATGAGTATAATTTAATAATATCTTAAATAAAAGTTCTGTTTCCTGATATTAGTCAATACATCTCAAACACATTATTCATATTAAATGATTATATTTCAAATTGTTTAGGATGATTATTAAAGAAATGAAATTCGTCGATTGATAAAAATTATCGAACATTGGTTAACGTGCAATTAATGCAAATTTATGCAGTTTTAGTAAAAAAATGACCCATATATATATATATATATATATATATGTGTAGCACTATGAATACTTCAAATCCCCCCTATTTTTGTGAAAATGATTGAAAACTTAAAAAATTCAAAACCCTTAAAACAATGTTAGATGGAATATTGATTTCACCCCACGAGATATTTGTTTCTTCATGAGATACATATAATAAAAGCCATTTATATGGTGCATATTTCCTATTTCTACAACATTTGTGTCAATGCCATCACCCTAGATAACTTTTGCCATCTGATTGTTGAACTAAAAAATATTTACAGTAAAAATAAAACCAAACCTTTTGTATACAAGAAGATCTACTTTTAATATACGAGTACATCCCTTTTTAGGACCTTTATATATACATGCAAATATATACATAATTACCAAACATATTTGTATTTTGATTATTGGAAAAAACTTTTATTGCACAAAATATCGTATTTTTACAAGGTAAATGAGCATCTCCATGTTCCGTACGGGATGACGGGCATTCTTAGCCCTACTTTATTCTTTTTTCTTCATGATATAAGGGATTTATCATCATCGTCGTGCAGATCTGAAGAACTCTCGTCGAGATCCACAACATCATCCCTTAACGAAGGATCACTTGGACTGTCTCATCCCGAAGGTTCTGTTTGAATGCAAAAGGGAGCTCATGACGTACTTTTTATGAGATGCAGAAGAGGCTTTTCTTGTCATTATCCCCAAACCCCCTTCCTTTCCTAGACGTTGAGGAATTGACTGTCCGTAGTGTTCTATGTTGGGTTAACGAATGTGAAGAACTCACTAGACTCTTGGGGCTTCCGGGAGCCTTAGGATCTTGTACATGTATAAAGGAGATGCGCGCGTTTGGGAGAAGCAGATCCTCATGTCTGATGTTGTTAGCCTTCTTTATAGTATTGAGGCGTGAGTTCCCGGACTTTTTCATGGATGGAGAGGGTTTTTTGCCTATATGATTCGCTAGAATTACATCCAACTTGATATAAATAAGCATTATTAGTCTATAGAACCTAGGATCATGGATGGAGAGGGTTTGGGGGCGGATGGAGAAGATGGACTGGTCGGAGTCGATACTTCATACGTGGCTTACAGAATTGATGGCTGTCCACTTGCAAGGCTCTGTAACTTGTTTTTTAGCATCTCGATATGAGGGAGGTCATATCTATCAACACTAAACATTATCTCACCATGTATTTATTTGATCAGAGTCCTAATTTTGATCAGCATCAATTATCGGATACTGAGCGGACGCTTTCTCCCTTGATTCTTCCTTTTTGTGGCTATACAGTATATGCTGTACACGACATCCACCTATTAAAACGGCGAAATCCACTTACTGCAAAGTAGAAATACGGCCACTCACGTTCACGGCGAGAACGGTTACATTCAAAACGGAAACATCAAAAGCGGACACCGCCACTGCACCTAGAACCCCCAAAGGAAGAGGAGCTCCCTTAACTATAGCGGCATAAAGGATCTCCTGGACAGTCGAGATGATGTGTTCCATTTCAAAGGCATGCTTCTAGGAGGCAGATGTAGAGACCAGCCAATCCCTAGGGTTCATGCCACTCCGTACACCTTTTGAATGTCTTCTTCTACCGCCCGAACTAGAGTGAGGATTCGGGGATAGAAATAGAAGAAATGGAAAAATGTCTCCGTTTCTTTTTCGCACCAATGCAGGAGTATTCCTCTGGAGAAACTTTTGATTTATTTGTGTTAGGGAGGATGTTGCCAATCTGTGCCTCAACCATTTTTGTCTCGTAAATCGGGATGTTCTTAGGATTAAATAGACTATATATCTTCATTTTCTTTTAGGTTTTTGAGTCTCTTTATGACAATGGACCGAGGAGATGTCCCGACTCGGTTCCCTATAAGAGATTCACGAATCCTTCGGTTATTGAAAGAGGTGAGTGCAACGAAAAAGGAGTAGGTGGAACGTTCAGTTTCGATGATGGGAATTTCATCCTTTGTATTCTCATATCCAAAATGAAATTTTTCATAACTTCATCAGTAACAGAAAAATGGTCAATGGAGATAACATTCATGCCCTGATAAAAGTCTTCTTCACTCTTTAATCTCTTGTTGTAATTCAAGGGCTCATCAGCTCCAAGGAGCGGAAGGACATATTCTATAATATAATTTCATGAAAGTCTCATCCTTTTACAATAGATACCAAACTTTCTAGTCACTTTTATTCACTCTGATAGACCCATAAATATTAAGTGCTCAAATTGATGGCCTTTTGGAAGGAGTGCTTTAGTCTAGATGACCAGAAATCACGACTCGTTTGAAATCTCCTCATCCAGGTCAGGTTCAATGTCTTCCACATGTGCTCCATATCATCAGACCAAGTCCCCATTCACACACAGGGGCTTCTTATCTTTTTCTTGATATATAAGGTCTTGAATTAGCTCATATTGGATTGTCCCTATATTTATAAATTTTGATACAGATGTCTGTAGAACATATTTTACAGACTTCTGTAGCAAAATTTATATATCTAAATATATGAAAAACTTTTGGGAAAATATTTATATCCTAGGTTCTCATTTTTTCAAGCCTAGAGTTGGGAGCACTTTTATAAAACACTGTTCTAATCTAAAGTGGCCAGAAATTTTATTTGATTGAGTTTTTCAGAGTCAACTTCCGCGCTTGATACTTCCACTCCCAATATCACCGCACTTTGGACAAATTTTACTCCATCTTCCATGCTTGCAACAAGCTATCTTTGCAGTTGGAAAGGATATGAGATTTAGGACATTTATGGACAGCTTAGATGTATGCTTGTATTTTTCAATCAGGCCAATAGACTCCTCAATGAAATTTGATATGCTACTTTCGGATCCGAACATAAAGATGGTAAGATCATATGCATACATTATACATTTCAAAATCTTTTTTCAAGACTCAATCCTTCATTGCCTTCATTTTCAACTATTTTCCCATACAGGTTGTTGATACACAGTATAAACAAAGACGGGGATAACAAATTTCCTTGTCTCGCACCTCGGTTAATTTCAAACATGGTCAGTGATCCTCCTAAGATGATATTTGAAGAATAATTCCTAATCACCGATGATATAATCCCAACAAATTTATCTGACAGGCCGCAACGGTATAATTGTTGCACAATGATCTTGTGGGAAAGCGTGTCAAAGGCCTTCTCGAAATCGACCATGAAAGCTGCGTAATTAATTTTGGAAGTTTGACAATGCTCAATTGCGTCTTGAATGGATTTAAGGACATCCTCTAAATGGTGTTGATGCATAAAACTTTTCTGATCGGTAGATATAATTACTGGAATAATTTTCAGGATCCTTTGGTTTAAAATAGCATTGAGTATTTTGAACAAAGTGTTTAATAATGAGATGGACCGTTAGCCTTTTATATTTCCTCCTTTTTTGCCTCTTTTCAGAACCAATATCACCAGGCCACAACTCATGAAATCTGGGACGAATCCTATCGCGAAGATTTCAGTAAATACTTATTCGAGAATCAAAAAGAGTTGTGCAGCAAAAGATTTTATTGAATGAAAAAGGAAGACTTAGAGTTTTATATTTTTTATTATAATTATTAATGAAAGACAAAATTTCATCCTTTGAGATTATAGAGTCTAATTCCAGTATAAAAAATATTTAATTCTTGTGGTTGTAATATTATATTCATCATCATACTGTTCGAATTTTAATATCGGCTTTCAACTCGCTGGATCTTTGATGAGCCTCCATTTGGAACAGAAATCACACAATTTAGTTTTTAAGCATTGGTCACAACTAAATAATTGTGAGTAGAAGTTTCTTGCTTCTTCAGTAATCCCTGTGGGTCATCTTTAATTTCGCCGGAGTTCAATCTTAAGGAAGACAATTTTTTTTAATTTAAGGAATTTTCCGAGTCTCATTCATCTTTCGTTACAAGTACTCTATTACTCCTTTCACACCTTTCTTAACTGTCTTAATTATTTCACTTTTGAGTAACAAAAATAATACTTGAAACTTGGTGTTGTTAATAACCTTTCTCTTCAAAGATATGTCTAAGTAAGTGTTTAAGTGTACTTTAATTCATTACCCTTCGGTAATTTCGGGTAATCACAATTTTTACTCCTTCCATCCTGACGTTTTGATAAATTTTACAAATATTTATGTAATGTTGTAGGTATAATGAAATCTTCAAAAGAAAAATATGAATATTAAGGCTACATGTCATTAAACTAGTCTTTGTATTATCAACTTTTATAACTTCATACCCTATTATATCAAAACAATATTAAGAAAAATATTAAATTCTATCGTATTCTACATACATTATGGGGAAAACAATAGTTTTATTTCAAATTTTATTTATCATAGTCATTTACTAAATGCATTTCTTTCAAAATATTTTATTAACATAATACATAATAAAGGTCAAATTTTTTGGCCTTTATTGTACGATTTAATTACATAAATTATGATATTGATACGCGCTATAACGTTTTAATTCGAGAGTTAAGAGTAATATATTTTCACTAAGGTTATCAAATTGACTTTTTCCTGCCTTAACTTTAATAATTTATCATAATTTATTATCAATTTTTCCAACTCTTCTTATAACACAGGTCAACGAAAATCAGCTTTAAATTATAGGTCTCACTAATTTTCACTAATTCTAATAGAGTTTTGTCCACTGATTCCGAGTTCATTTTTCAAAGTTAGTGAGGAATTCAGAGCAAAATGAATTTCAAATTTTCAGCACTTTTTCGGTTCAGAGCCATTTTTATCATACAAGGACTGAAGGACTGCTTTATTTTAATAAGAATTAGAAAATGATTTTTTTTAATCCTCTCAATTTTAGCCTATTTTAAAGATATTCGTAAGTCACCAAGATGAGATAGAAAGAGACAAAACTTGACGTCACAGCGTTGGTCAATAAAAAAGAGGAATTTTACCCCTTCATTTGTATTTGACTGCTATTTCCCTAAAATCTTCAGACTTGCCAACTGTGGAGTTGTACACAACATTCATGACAAGAATCCACCGTGACGCAGCTTCGAATCAAAAATGGAGCAAGGAATGGAACCCTAGGAGGACAGGACTCCCCAGAGCCTATCAAAGAGGACGATATGTTGGAGACAGACAGACGGACAGACCCTGAAGGATATTACTCCCCCCCCCAAAAAAAATCCTCCTAAAGGCTGGTTGGCTTGATTATTCCGTCTGCATCAAATGAAGTTATTGCTATTTATTTTTATATAGTTCAGTCCTTGCATGTCAAAAATGGCTCTGAATCGAAAAAATGCTGAAAAATTGAAATCCATTTTGCTCTGAATTCCTCACTAACGTTGAAAAATGAATAACTAATTCAGAATAAGTGGACAAAACTCTATTAGAATTAGTGAAAATTAGTCAAAGTAAAATTTGGTTGTTGACTAGTGTAATCATTGTTAAAACAGTTTTAGTGGAAGTAAGTTTTTTCTATAAATATGCTCCATTATATATGTGAATTTAGAAAAAGATTGATTTTAATCCACTATGTTTATTATCTTTTTTGATATGTAATATTTTAAGTTCAATATGGGGCTTTAAAACCTTACAAAAATTATTATTATTTTGGTTGTTAAATCTATAATAAAACGCTTGTCTTTGAATTTAATATCCGAACAAAAATGTTTATTTTACTTATACAAGTTATTTCAAGTGAAAAGTTAACATTTCAAATTTAAGTAGTTATAACTTATATGCGTAAAAGTTGTAAAATGTAAATACAATAGACACACATACATTCTACATTCTGACAAAATATAAGTTATCAAATCAAAATTTATCCTTCACAGTTATGTCATATCGATTCAAAGAAGAGTATTGGTTTTTTTCATACACATATACAGACAAATATATATATATACATATGTGAGTGTGTGTATAAATATATATAGTTTCATTTTAAAGTATTTTTATCACTTTTAATCAAATACTTTAAGATTTTCAATTTATCATATTCCTATCATGCCTCTATGTATTTACATATGATCCAATAATAGTCATGACAATATTTCCCATTCAACAAAGTGAGGGAAATTTATAGAAAAAAAATATTTTCCTTCTCAAATATATATATATATGTTTATATATATATATATATATGATGAATGGATTTGAATGATTAAGTATAATAAATTTCGTTTGACTATTGATCATATGTAGAGTATTACAAAAATAACTTTTATTATATTTTGAATTGTGCACATTTAAAATCTTTCTTAACCTCAAAAACTTTGTTACATAAATAAATAAATTAGAATCGATTAGAACCCGTCAAGATTTTATATAAATTGTTGTTGCTATATGATTTATTTCTGAGTTCAAAGAACTTCATGGCTATTGAAAATATATATTGTATTAGCGGATGATACTCAACACTGTCCGGGATTTTCCAACTTAAATATAGTCTATGGAATAGAAAAAACATCCGAATAATTCTAGTGATGTCATTGTATATTATTTTTAATATTAAAAGTAGTTTCTTAAAACGTCGTTATTGCGTCTTCATTGTCATTTTTCCATTTTCAATTCTTTACGGCGGGGTATTTTTTATAATAAAAATCAGTTATTTTTAAGTCATTTCATAGAGAACATAGAGTGCAGAAGATATGTATGGAAGTTGTTCACGTTGATAGCCTTCCAAGCAGATATAGCAGCCTCTTTCACTGTGTTCTCATTTACGGATGGGGGATGTGACCTGTCGAGAAGGTCGGCATCAAGCAAACGATCTGCTCTCTGAACTCCCAACAAAACGTATGCTGGATAGTCGATGGTAAGTTGCGCATCTAAGCTTGCTTTTACCGTTGTAGGGACTTGAGAGTTTTCAACGGAAGACGATAATTTTGCCCTTCTAGTCACCCAGGCAGACATCTGGAGTTTCCCGGTAACTATTGCCCTGGAAATCTTGATTAGGAGTAACCCTTGCAACACTGTGGCGCAGAGCCGGCGGATGACTCCGGTTCTTTTACTTATATTCTGAATTCATTTTTCTGTGATGGTGACCAAATGTCAAATTCCTGCTGACTGTGGCCCCAGAAGGTCGAGTGTAGCTGTTGCAGGAGTATCTGGACCACTTATACACAAGTTTTGGATTTTCTTACGTTAAGGTTAGTAATTTAATACGCCTCCAAGGCCTTCAACTTGTTCCAAGGGTGGATCCGAGACGATGATGAAAGTGTCCTTGGTGTATCGTACGACTTCCAGCTGAGCTTTTGGGTTGATAGCTGTTCTCAGGTAATCAGGCAGGTCAGTCGTGGGATGGACGAAAAGTTGGGGGGCAAGCAGACAATCCTACCTGACGGCGTTCTTTATGATCAGGAAACTGGACCGTTGGATATTCCAATACACTTCCTGTGGCTCTCCCGTTAGGAAGCTGAGCATGCGCTCTTTGGTGGACCCTGCCTTCCATTTCAGCTTTGCGAGGGCAGTGTCGAAGCTGCGTTCAGTTCAGAATCCGTGTTAATCCTATGGGAGCGTGTAATAGGCTTCGATGAAGGTCACGTGTTGATTGTAAAGTACCTATTCATTCAATTTTGAGATTGCGCACAGGAATGAGACAGGTCTATAGATAGAGAGTTCTCTGCGTGGTTTGCCCTTCTTCATTACTGGGATGATGATTGCCGATCTCCACTCGTCTGGCCAGACCGCAGAATAGATGTTCGTGTTGATGAGATACATTTCGACTTTTTGACTCAGATAATTGCCATAAGTAGAATTAATTACTTAGATTAATATTAGAAGCACACATTGATGTAACCCTTTTATGAGCAACCAAAGACATTGTTGACGTGAGTTTTGCAAATTCACAACCCTCACCATTTTTAAATCATCAATGGTTCAATTACTACATTATTTTAATAAGTGGAAGACTAGGTACTTTTGTTACTCCTGAATACATAATTAAAGTACTCTGCTATCAAGCCTACACCAGGAACATTTCAATTATTGTCTTGTTATCTAAAGTCAATCTGGACCTGACAAGATAGTACGACTGCGGATACTATAGATATAAATTAATATAAAGGAGAAGGGGCTACTAAGATAAAAAGGGTCTTCAATTGTAACGGACAGGTCTTTCTAAGTCAAATATGTATTAAACCGAGATAAATTATGTACAGACGGAAAGGAAAACATTACAAAAGAGAAATTATGTAAAAAAACCTTATAGAAGAATGAATAAAATATAAATATTTTATGCAACCCACTTTAAATACGTGTTGAACGGAGTGGTTTCACGGATAAATAAATTTGATTTAAAAAAATAGGTAGTCAAAAGTATTTCCGTTAATGTAATATGGACTTAACTGAAGTAAATTTTCAAAAGACAGATTTTATTTATCCTTAACAAATACAAGTATTAAATATTTAAATGTTCGAAAAAGATCTACGTTTTTCAACTTGTTAATCAAATCGAAGGAAACAAAGAATATTAAAGATTTAAAACTTCAGTAAATTTAAAAAATAAAGTTTTTAACATAAATCGGTTTGGCCTAACATTACACTATTTGAAGTACATAAATGCTGTCAAAACGCTGTCTCTGGGGATATATTCCGTTGTTCGAGAAAGGAGATAATGTGCTATCTCTGTAATAATTCCTTGAAGAGCCATTAAGCATTCATTTACTATGTTTTTCATACATGGTTCTCAAGCAAAATGTGGAGTTTTATTGATTGTCAATTATTTACTTAAGGTTTAGTTATTGTATAATTTTTGCATATTCAGAATTGCTGTTCTTTTTGCATAAGTAGATAAATATAAACATTTCTAATTCTTTTGTTATCAATGAGTAGGAAGCAAAAATCTTTAGATCTCAGATCTTCAAATCGCCAAAATTGAAGTACAAAAACTTAAAAGAAAATTATCTCCGTTGACAGGTTCTACAATTATTGGAGCAAGATGACGCCCACTTTCCTTTTCAGATGCCGAGGAGAAAGTCGGAGAAGAGGCCTTTAAAGAGAAGCTTAAGGTCATCCTACTGTCGAAACAATTATATGTGGACCAAAGTAGATCAACCCACACACACCGGTCAAATGTCAGAAGTTCAGCCCCAAACCTATGTTGAGTGTCAACCCAAAGATTTATGGCCATCATTTTAACCGAATTGAGTCCACAGACCTTTGCTAGGTCTGGCATATTGGAGAAGGATAATAAATGGATATTTCAATCCATTGTGGACCCCGTGGAAGACGCCATCATAGAGAAATGGAGCAATTTGTCATTGAAGTTAATCACCACTTACTGTAAGTATTCAGTCGTCATTTCGCAATAGCAATTTCCCCCAAGGAAGACATTATTGAGTAAACCAGTTCACAAATATACTATCTAAAAGGTTAGTAAAATAAAAAAAATATTTTTCGAACTTAAAAACATGAATTCTTATTTTATTGTAAAAGCTCTTGTTTAATATATGTTCATTAATATGGCGTCATACAAAATATCCTAAAACGAAATTTAAAAACTTTTCAGCACTGTTGTTTAAATCAAAACATATACGAATATTATAGTTTCAAAGAATAATGATTAAGCCAATTCGATTAAGCTATTCAGTTATTTCCCTGATCACGCCGAAGGTTGTATATTTCGCCGGAACGGACATTTTATCGTTTTTCTAAGACTGGCATAGTTAAATTTAACCCTTTATACGCGGCTCCGTGAATTGTTGTCCGATTTTCTTCAAATTTGAAATAAAATCATATTTTTACCTTATTTAAACGTACCATATTCGAAATTTAGCTGACTGAGTTCTAAGTTATTTTTTTGGTATGTTCCCAAAATTGGAACGTTGGCACTTCTAGTACTACAATTTTGTACATTTTATTATTATTCTTTATTTCCTTTTCAACATTTTATTGACAATGGAATTTCTAATTTTTATAATAAAGAGGACTACATGCCATACCTATGTATCTTTAATACACTTTTTACTTTTCTGATACAAGACGCATCTTTCTTGAGTACATGATTACAAAAAATGATTTATTCCGTCAAGCTTATATCTCTGGGGCTGAGAAGTACGTCCTCGAAGAGGCAGTCGATCATTTTGACTTTGTATCAGAGTCAATAAAATTCCTAAATTGTTGATGGCTCATATTATGTCTTGGTTTGCCAACAAATAACACTTAAAAACTCCCACAACCAATAAATTGAGTGCAAGAATACAAATATTCCACCACCGTTTTTGGAGCAGATGTAGGATGATAATAATAGATGTTCGGAAATATTACCTGTACATTTCAGAAATATGCACTCTTGTTGTTTTCCTTGTTTCGTGTTTCCCAGATTAGATATCGAAATTGTATGGGTATCCATCGGAGCTACACATAATCCAAATCTTATAGCTGAATTATATTGACTTGTTCCTCAAATAATGTTTATACCTAGTAATCCACGATATGGGACCATGTATTATCCATGCTAAGTCTTTCGTAAAACCCACCACACTAGAAACATTTTTCTTTAAGCATGTTGTATAAAGGTAAAATTCTACAAATTTAGATTTGTCTAATTGAGGGTTGAAATACAATTGTCAATGTCAGTTGTCAATTGTAATTTACTTCACCAAGAATGAAGTCTTGATACATATTTTTGTTGTCATTTTCTTCAGTCATATATAGAACCACAAACTCAATTTCCTACTTTTGATGTCTTCGATCTCCTCTATAGCACAATGGGGAAGTCACGGGGGATATTTTGATAGATTATCTAAATCGTTTGACTCATAAAATTAATTGAAATAAATTATTAATATTAATTTAATTACTATTCACCTCTGTTCTCCTTTTTATAAAAATAATTATAACACACATATGTGTTATATAGTTAAATGTACTAACGTACGTAAACCATAATGAAATGAAACAAATAAGTATTTGCAAAAACGTAGAACATGAAAATTGTACTTGGGAACATCATTTTAGTGGTCGATTTAATCTATTAGAATATTTATATTATTTTAAAAAATGTTCACTTTAAATCTTTAGTATATTCGTTTATAGAAATAGTTATGAAATAATACTAATAATACCAGTTTTTACCTCTATTTTTCTAATTATCTAAAGATAAGTAAAAAACTAAATAAACTTTGATTTTTCAAAGCCCTCATAAAGTATTAAAATATGTTTTTCTTCTATTTACGAATAATATGTTTGTTTTCTAAGTTTAATTTATAATACAATTCCATTCAATTTTGTTTTTATTAAATATGAGGCAATGCAGAACACTTGAAAAGTATGTTCCCAAAATGGGAACGTTGGCTTGTAAAGAGTTAAGGTATTTACAGAAGGTTTAAACGTTTATTTGCAGGTGATTTAGAGGGAACAATCACTGTAATGCACAGTTCTTTTAACATTATAAATTTATACAATTTTTCAGTATACTTGTGTTACCGTATTTGGGGCAAAGTTATTAGACTTTGAATTTGAACACTTTTTACGGCCAAAGTTATGGCCTGAGTATTTTTTCATTTTTTTAGTCCCTATAAAATTATTCCGAAATCCTATTTACTAACATTGTTGGATTGTGAAAGATCAAGCTCTTTCAAAGTAATATTTGACCAACACTGTATACATATGGGTCATTACAAAAAATATTTGACTTCAATGAAATCAAGAGTTCATGAATCCCCACGAAATTCACAGTAGAAAGGGATTTTGTCCGATAGATTATATCTTTAAAGTTTCAGAACAAAATTTGAATTTGGGCAAAGTTATTAGACTTTGAATTTCAACACTTTTTGAGACCAAAGTTATGGCCTGAGTATTTTTTTTCATTTTTTTGAGTCCCTATGAAATTATTCGAAATCCTATTTACTAACATTGTTGGATTGTGAAAGATCAAGCTCCTCGATATTTATTTTTTGCATTCGAAGCCTCTATTTTTGAGAAACGGAACTTTATATTTTTGTCTTTGAGGTTCATATTTATAGCTAATCGATTATTGTGATGTAAGGATTTGTAATGGCAAAAAAAATTGAGTGTCGAATCATATAGCTGCAAGGGTTTTCTAGCACAAATCAAAAATTCAGAGGGGTGTTTTTTGTTTATGCGGAGAAATTAAGGGTTATTTTTGCTGGTCTATGAAAATTTAAAAATGCTTTTTCATCAAGAAGAAGAAGTAGTTCATGGTGACGTCACAAGAATAAATAACGGAATTTTTTAACGCCTAAAAACAAGACTCTTAACACAACCTCATCATAACAACAAATCTTAATCAGGATTTGAATATAAAGGGAGTAAGCTATTAATATTTTTAAATTTATTTCTGAGTGAGGCTGGGCTTCCTTTTTCGTTCCTTGATTCATGTGATCTGAGAGGTTCAATATCATCCAGCATCCTGAGAATGTTTCCAACTTCCTAGATCATAAGGGAGTCAAAATAGATCCTACGTATTTCGAGGATACCCCGCACGGAGGTGAATCTCAGTTTTTGGAAGATAATTTCACGCGTATAGTGTCGAAATAGTGATTTATTCCATAAAGTGTTTTTTTGTTCATTTCCATTAGTTATCATCATCATCATGGGTCCCCTAATTTTCGCTGAGGAAAGAACATCAACTAAAACTCATCTCAACGATACGGAGAAAACTAATCACGAGCATCCTCGTGAGATTATAACTCTCGTCTCCAAATACCTGTGTTCTGACTTGAGAAATGGAGCCGTGAATTGCATATAAGAATAATTATGATGTATGCTATTTACTCTAGTATTATTATCCTTTGAGCATTCAAAGTCTAATTACCAAGCTCTAAGGAATATAAAAAGAAAGAAATGACAGTCCAGTGACGTCATGTAAGAGATCATTTTAATGAAGCATAGGTTAGAATGACATCACTGGATATAAATTGCTTTATTTCATTTTATTGTCACAATACTACTTAATTGCTTCACCAAGTGAGGCAGTCATGTCAACTCCTTGTGTGTATTCAATGAGCTCTTTAAGTGGCTCTATTTTTTATTTTCTCTTGGAGTGGCCAGTTATTGCATAGGTCGATGGTTTATGTGAATGAAATACATGCTTCGTCTTCGAAGACAAACTGGACGACGAGAAGGATGAACACCTCACCGTAAGTGAAAACCTGGAGATAAAGATCACAATAGGCACCGAATGGCTAGCTAGTCTACCTATCAGGGCACAGGACACCAATCCTCGTCATGAAGTCCCCCTGGATCTCCAAAGGCTTCACCATCATATAAAAAAGCTTTGTCCGTATTCTTCCGGGAATTCAAGGAATGGAGGGAGGGGTGGAGGGCCTTCTACCACTCACAACGCAATTTCATTCCACATCGATTCGCGAGAAGGCGCCGCACCATTCCACATCAATGCTCCAAGACCTATCACCATGCCTATGCGAGAGGAGACCAAGAAGTTCTCTTCAGCCTCGTCAAAAAAGGGGCTATAGCAGAGAAACACGAGCCTACGGTCGTCTCAAAACCCAGCAGTGGGCTCTGACTATGTGTCGACCTAATGAATCTCAACAAACACGTCAAGAAGCCTCGACACTCAATCCGTTCAAAAATAAGTGATATCAAATATTTCACTGATAACTAATAGTTCCTCGGCTATAATGTATTTTTAGGTACTGCATTTGTATACTCGAAGGTTTCATCTGAGTCCTCACTAAATAAAAATATAGTTTGTTGTGTTGCAATATAATATATATGTATGTAGCATATATTTATGTAAAATAAGAAATAACATAAAAGTTTTGCGTCATAACGAACCTTTGAACCCAGTGACGTCCGATTTCTAACAATGCTAGAAATTTTTAAATTAGATATTCGTTTTCGGCATCAAAAAATGAACCAGAATCGTTAGGTATATGTAAAAGAACTAAAAAAGTGGTTTTATTTGGGGAGGTCATATATATATAGCATATATATAATAGTATATATATACACTTGTCTCCATTGATATACCTTTTTTCTTTTCCAATGAATTGTTCCCTATAACACTGGGAGTTCAGGAAACTGATCATCATTTGAAGGACACACGTCGACAAAGGAAGGAGGAGTTCAGCATTCAGAGAAGCGTTATCCAGAGGAAGGAAATTATGGGAACTCATCATGCCAGTATTCTCCTTGGGCACCTATAAAATTTTTTTTAACCGGTCCAACCTGACGACTCAGTCAATAAGTGTTCAAATTAATTCTACTCTTGTAGACCTATCCTGATGAATGGCTACAAAAATAACAGCAATCCATGGTTGCGCAATATGATGATAAAAATTCACTTGCACAAGCTTCAGATCTCGGCAACCTGCTATTTTTCCCAGTCTCGCGTGCAAAACTGCGGAAGTATATTTAATTTCAACTATAAACCCTTTGTAGATTGGCCTTCATGGTCAGATATTTTGAATTTGTGGGTAGGCTCATAATGTTAACGCCAGATCAATCCTAACTCTTGATTGAATGTAAAAGGCATGTGTACTGTTTGGAGTAATGGAAGGCCAATCCCCGTCAGAGAATTTGAAGGCACTGGAGTGTGCTTTATTGCGTGCTAAATCACCCATTGCGAGCAAACTCTGGTATGGTTCTTCTACACGTCCTTTATTCTCAACAGTTCGAAGCGCACTAATTACTATAAACACTCAATGGGGAGAGCGTCTATAGTGATAGAACGACCGGTTTACCCGGTCCGAACCTTCAAGACACACGCCCCATGATTTCAAAATCACATAAGATAAATTTCAATAATCAAATAATTAATAAATTTTAAAGAAACATTTACATATATACAGTAGACCTCCCAAAATGAAACCACTTATTTAGTTCTTTTACATATACCCCAGCGATTCTGGTTCATTTTTTGATGCTGAAAACGAATATCTAAATAAAAATTCTATGCATTGTTAAAAATCGGACGTCACTGGTGTCAAAGGTTTCGTTATGAAGCACAAAACTTTTTTTTATTACTTATTTTGAAAACAATTAGTCTTACTAAATTTAGCTATGATCAATTTATGACTTTGGATATTTTTTGCAAATTTTCGTCAAATAATATTAGTGCCAATAAATGAACATGAGTGCTGACGCCCAACCATTTTTTTAATAACCAGCTCCTACTAGGGTTCTTTATATTTTCAAGAAGGAAAAAGAAAAAGAGGGTACTCATGTTGATGTTTTAAGTTATCTTTTAAATACAATACAATAACCAGTTAATCTTATTTCATCAACACCTGTTTTTATTATAAACACGTGATCTAAAACCCGTATCAGATTCGATTTAACTCTTTGATCTATCAGTCAAATGTCTTTAACATAAAATGGAAATTCGGAAACTGAAGAATTGCTTAAGCGAGGCACTGGGTATTGGTTATACTCTAGAAATTTTCTAACCAGGTCCATTCCCGTTAACCGAAAAGGTGCTACGGCACTTAAACTTTCATCTTTGGTCTTTGGGTTGACCGGACGCGCAGCTAGCTGCCCGTTGCACCTCCGTTCCCTACTTCGTCTTGGGCACCGTCTTATTTGCCACTCATGGTGAGGCAAATTTAATTAAGAAGCTCCATCGCCTCCATGATCTATTTCGTGGGGTGGTGGATTCACTGCGGCAGAGAGGGCCATCAAGTTCGGGTCTGACTTATTAAATGCTGACCAAGAGCGAGAAACAGCGTCAGAACATTCTTCAGGCTGTTGAACTTTCACGTCGTGCGTTTCCTCACGCAACCAAAGTGTTTCAATCGTATCAACGCTACCAGCTCTGTGATTGAGCTGATGGTATCGTCTGGCTATGACGCCTGTTAGATTCATTTACGGAATTTATAGTTCAATCCATAATTTTTTTATTGTCAAATATGAGATATATATATACAAGCTGAAGAACCGCGCTACCCGCGGGTCTCCAGCTTGATAAGGGGGCTGCGCCCCTTATGATCCCCCGCCTCGGGCCTTCGGCCTGACATTGAGTAAAGTTACATTTGACTCTTGCTATATATATATAGCTATGTACTTATGAATAATGCTAACCATTAAAACTTTTTGGTTTTTTCGTCCAATTTTAAAAATTTATTCACATTTGCATTATTCTCCCCCATGGGAACATTTATATTACCAAATTTAAAAAGTTAAAAAATTAAAAAAAATGCCAAAAATCATGGTTTTTTTTGAAAAAAATCAGATTTTTGGTTTTTCTGAAAAAATATGAAACTCTTGAGAATGATTATTCTTAAAGTTTGTTGTCAGGCTCTTTAAGCTCCTTCTTATGAACTCAAGTTGAAATCTGTGAGTTACCCAGGAGTGGAGAAAAAAACACTTTCCATTTCTTCAGTTTTTATGCCAAAACTCAAAAAGTTTAATACCTAAAATACATTTTTTATCCGACACAACTTATTAGAAATGTCACAATCTATAGATACTATTTTTATAACTTGATGCGATCATTTCAACAGACAACCCACAGAAGGCCCCCCAAAATTTAGGATTTCAAAAATATTCCGCTTCGTCCATAAATAGGACCTAATATTCATCCCGGATTTGAGGGTCTTAACGACCTCAGATTCGGATACTGAATACATCAAAGTTGCTCCCTTTTGGAAGCTGAATATAATTGGGCAACCATAAATTGCGAAAAACTGCAACTTTAAAAAAATCCGGATCCCGGTCCAAATATGTCCCGGAGGCCGGACATTGACCTTAACCAACCTAGGCTTATTTTGCAAGGCCTTCATTTCGTATATTTTGTTTTTTGAACTTGTTTTCGTATTAAAAAGTCGACCCAGAGGTTTTCTTGAATTTCCCGACAGGCCGGTCCGGTTTTCCAGGAAATTTCTTTGTGACCCGATTGGAAACCCTATTCTTGATATACTTCAGAGTATCTTTTTTTCGAAATGGGAAAGAATCAAAAGTTAAGGAAATGTCATATCTATCTGGTCCGGAAGTTTCTGGATCCGAATTTTTTTCCAGATCCAGGTTCTTTGGGCAGAGATGCAGATAACTTTTAGTTTGCGTTCTGTCTCTAAAACATCTCACTTACGAACTATGGACAACCAAAACTTTCAAACCCTTTTTTCAGGCCTTTGCAAGGCCGCTAGGCCTTAGTTTTGTTGATATCAAAAGATGCCTACGGCCAAAGCCCACAAAACATCTATTTACATCCTGACCTCCTAACCCTCAAAAATCCATGCAAACCGCAAAATCCTCTCACAGACACAAATCTGGTTGATCATAATCTAACTTAGCCCAGAACCATCACAGTGTCAAGATGCATCTGTGTGCCAATTTTCATCTAAAACGGTCCAGTAGTTTAAGAGATTTCAGTCCGGACGGAAACACGGACGCTCCCCGCTTATTTATAAGAATAATATATCAGGCTTGTGGTTGTTCACTTTTTTAAATCGTTTAGTTCACTTTAATCGTTCAAATTTGTTAACCGTTCAGTTAATTAAATCGTTCACTTTCATATCGTTCACTTTTAATCGTTCACCTTAAAAATTATACAAAAAAATAAAATTATATATATATGTGTATATGATATATGTTCATATCTCTGCCCACGAGTCAGAGATGGCATAGACCTAAAATATGTTTGGGAAATGTTAACCACAGCCTTTAAACATCACATCGGAAGGAACCCCACGAATGAAGAAAAACTTTATGCTTCAAGAAACAACCATAGTCTTTAGAATATAGCCTCCAAGTGTATCGCAAAATTGCAAACGATGGTTGCAGCCTAAGAATATGGAGGAAAAGAAATAAAAAAAAAACAATTATCCCAACAGTTTCAATGAATTCAAATACATATTTTATGAAGTTATATTTATGAAGTTATTTTACGCTGTGCTATGTTTTTTCCTTTTATCGTGTTTTATATATATTTATAATTTTTATTATTTTGTGATCGACTGAAAATTTTAACAGTAGATGTTATTGTATTGTTTGATGTGTTAATTTGAATAAATGATCATTGAAAAAAAAAAATATATATATATATATATTATATATATAATATATATATATATATATAAGGGACGTTTATTTTGTCTCTGTTTGTCACTTTTATTTTACTTACGACTGCGTTGTTATGTAAGGTGTCAATATTAAATTATGCAGTCTTTCAATGACATACCAGCGAATGATCATAGTCTGTTGACAAAAAAAAACAATAATAAAACACAAGTTTCATAAATATATCAATATTCATATATATTTTACTACATATATACACTACTATATATATTTAAAATATGACACATTTACATAAATATTATACAAAACTAAACTTTCTTATTAACACAGAGTAAAAGTTGTTCTTCGAAATGTTGGTCAGACATTTTCATCCTATTGTCTCTTAAAATTAATTTACCCCGGCTGAATAGTCGTTCAGCCGGTGCTGAGGCTGGAGTAATGTTATTAAATTTTTTAAAAACGTTCGTTATTTTTTTATGGGCCAAAACAGTTTCCAAATTTCGTGACCTGTCAGCTAAAAATCTATTAGTCTCATCATCAGGTGTATCTTCGGATGATGGTTCCGAACAAAAAAAATGAACTATTACCTTTTGACGATTCAATTTCAGGCGAATCCAACCCATCGTCCATGGAAGTTACCTCTTCCAGCAAATATTTTCGCCCTTTTTCTATTTGTTCTGAATTGAAAAGACGTATTTTGAATTCAGGCTGAAAAAGACCAAATGCTCGCGTGTTCTCAGGCAAGCTAGCAGGGAAGTAGTCACTCTACTATATGGTAGTATATCTACGACTGCAATCATACTCTTGATGCCACATCTGCTTAGGAAAAAAACTGATCTCAACGTGAACAAGATTAAACGGGAATACGTGGGAATTTATTTTACATGAATAAACTTGTATGTTATATATAATATTATTAAAGTGAACGATGAACGATTAAAAGTTAATTTTTTGTCGTTTATCGTTCATCGTTCACTTTTTCGAATTCGTTCATCGTTCGTGAACGATTTTTTGAACGATGAACGAATAGCACTTTGAACGATAACCCACAAGCCTGATATATATATATATATATTTATATAATAATATATGTTGAACAAAATGTCTATTGGCGAATTCACGAGATTACCATAATTACATTTCCATTGAAAAATCCATTTTGAGAAAAACAAAAATTAAAAGAATTGGTATCAATACTGATGAGAGGGATTCAGAGGGAGTAGATTGGGATTTGATGGGGAAAATTTACTATCATTAGTCGGTTTAAAAACGTTTTTAAAAGATAACTTAAAAACATCAACATGAGTACCTCTTTTCTTTTTCCTTCTTGAAACTATAAAGAACCCTAGTAGGACCTAAATTTAGTAAAACTAATTATTTTCAAAATAAGTAATAACAAAGAAGTTTTACAACATAACGAAACCTTTGACACCAGTGACGTCCGATTTCTAACAATGCTAGAGATTCTTTATTTAAATAATAGTTTTCAGCATCAAAAATGAACCAGAATCGCTGGGTATATGTAAAATAACTAAAAAAGTGGTTTCACTTTGGGAGGAATAATATACATGCTTGTTGATCGGAGGTTTTTCTGATCGGCAATCAATAGCGATATAGCAATATTTGATCGCTGATCGCAGTATCGCAAAAGGTCCTGATCTTTATATCTTTTGATCGTAAGAAAATCACTAAAAAATTGCGATCCGATCAATTTGTATAAAATAACTAAAAAAGAAAAAATGTTTGTAATAAGGATTTTTGAGACATATCCTACATTTCTTAAAACTTAACTAGCTGTCACATTGACCAAAATCCATTTGTTTATAACTTATATTTGTTTAGAAAACACAAAATACAGACTAATACTAATGGAAAAAGCCAGTGTGTGCTATCCTGATATTTTTTTGTCCTAAAATATACAGACACGCGACTATTTAGAAGTCATTGTTTTGGAGCTCATAGGCTATCAGAAACATTTATTCTGGCATCTCCTGTCTTAAAATATGCAGACATATGTCAATTGTGGAGCCAGAGTGTTGGAGCTTATAGGCTATGAGAAACAATCATTCTGATATTTTTTTCCTAAAATATACAGACAGGCGCCTATGGAGAAGTCGTTATTTTGGAGCTCATAGGCTATGGGAAACAATCATTTCATTGCCATATAAAGTTTAATACTTACAAAGGTTTTACTTTATATACATTTAAATTAAATTTTTTACTTAGAATTTGTATTACACAGGCTTGTGAACGGAACGCAAAATTGAACGGCGTTCAGCTGAACGCACCTTCAATGAACGGAACGCAACTTTTTTTTGAACGCTGAACGTTGAACGCAAAAAAAAGAATTTTGCGTTCAACGTTCAATTTTTCCAAACATTTCTTGGACTTTTGTCGGAAAAAATGTCATTACTTTTTTCTGAAATTCTTTTTAAAAAAACCCGTCATCACAACGCATTACTTTTTTCTGAAATTCTTTTCTAAAAAAACGTCATCACTACGCATTACTTTTTTCTTAAATTATTTTCTAAAAAAACGTCATCACTACGCATTACTTTTTTCTTAAATTATTTTCTAAAAAAACAAAAACGTAATCACTACACATTACTTTTTTCGGTAATTTTTTTCTAAAAAAAAAACCCGTCACCACTACTCAATATTTAAACGCTGAACGCAAAAACATTGAACGGAACGCTATTTTTTTTTAACGCTGAACGCAAAAAAAGCTGAATGCTCACAAGTCTGGTATTACATAGGTAATTTTTTTGTTGATCGCAATTAAATTGATCGGATCGCTGATCGGAAAAATCCCTGATCGTTATATCGCTATATCGCAAAGAATTTCTGATCGCTATTTTTGATCGGATCGCTATTATTTTCCAGATCGCTCACAAGCCTGCATATATATACTAATAAATATAATTTTCTAAATATCGTGGTCGAGCACAAACTCGAATTGGCCTTTGACTACGAGGATTTCCATTGACAACACCGGCGCTCGAGGACTGACTGGCCAAACGCTTCCTCACGTCGTATACGTGTCGAGGGGTCCCATCAACATCGACACTGTGCATGGAGTTGATTCCCGTGACCTTTCCTTCCTCCGAAGCCATGCCCCGTCTTCAATTGGATGACCGTTCTGGATAAGGACTGCTCCATACGCGATGGAGCTTGCATCACACCACAATTCAAAATCTCTTTCTTCCGGTACAGACCACAATCCTCTTACAGGGTCGTCCTTCTTGACTCGGGCGAGAATGTCGTCGAGAAGATCAGCAGGGGTGGATCCGGGATGATCTGACCACGCCTCACATTCGCAGCACCTCTTTATAAAACTCGTGGCCGTCCTTAGCCACCCTGCCACTGGGTAGTGACCCACCAATTTTCCACATATAGAAAATAGACCCCGCTTTGTCAAACCTTCTCGCTCTATCTCTTGATCTTCGCCATCCCCTCTCCTCCAGACCCTGTTCCTTCGTCAACTGTAGGCCAAGGACTTTTGCGTTTTCTAAAGGTACGGGTTTCTTTCATTCAAGGCCAAACTTTTTTGAGTTGCCGTCTCACTTCTTCCACATTGACTTTCTCAGTATCCACTATGATATCGTCAAAGTAGGTATCCGTAGCAGATTCAATTTTCTTGTCATGTCCAAGCACTACTTTAACGATAGTCTTCATGATCTCGGGACCACAGTTTAGTCCAAAGCCCATTCTCGTAAGTTGATAAGGACGTTTATTCACGCCTCGTCCACCCTGACCTGCATGTAGGCATCTTTCAGGTCTAGCATGGTGCAATTAGCTGACCATCTTCTCCACTTCCGTATTTTTTCATCGCACACGTCCGTCTCAGCTCCACTGCATTCCACAAACTTATGACTTCCCTAAAGTCGAGGACAGGCCTAACTTTATTTTTCTTTTTGTGTTCGACGGCCATAAAGGGAATTATACTCCTCCCGTCCTCACTGCTGGGCATGAGCCAGCCGTTTTCGATCCATCTCTCTACCTCTGAATCAAATTTTTGCTTTACATCTTTGCACATCCTATACTCTGATATCTTGTTCTGAAGAATCGGCTCCCGCTTCCAGCTCCACTTTACGACCCACTCGTTTCCGTCGAAAACACCCTCAAAGTTTCTCCCCTTCATCTTCAGTAATGGTGCCTCCTTCACACTGCACACGGACAGAAGGCTATTTAATTTCACTTGTCCTCTATCGAGTGTAATTATATGATGTTTCAAGACGTCCATTCCGACGATCACGTCTACTCCCTCGATCATTTTGGAGCTCACTAAACATTCCACTATAGTTAATGTCCCATTTATCTCCATGTTGGTTATGGAGGTTCCCTCACAATGGACCACACTCCCGTCGAAGGCGATCACTGGACATTTGCCTATTCTTGTTCAATTAAAGGGACGGTCTGAGAATCGTCCGTGTGCAACCCGAGTCAATGAGCCCCAACAACCTCCTCCCATTGACTAAGATCCTCACTATAGAAATTATCGCGCCCTGTTCTCGTAACGGGATACTGCTGGCGCCGGCAGCGTCCCCTCTTCGTTTCCCTGTTCCTGGCACAGACGGGCTATGTAGCCTTCCTTGCCGCACCTATAGCACACGATGCTTCTCGTCTTGGGCGGTCGCCCCCCCTTGGGATGGATTTGAGGTCGTCCCCTGGACACAAGCCCAAATTCGTCTCTTGGCTCTTCACCACTCTTCATCGAGAGGAGTCCCCTGGCCACGTCGAGTGTTATGTATTCCTACTGGCATCCGTGTGGGTCTCAGCCATCTATTGGCATCCCATAACCTTTAACCCTTGTCTACTTATTTTCCTTTTCCCTTTTCTCTTCACGTTCCCCTTTTATTATTATTTGCTTAGTCAGTCTGTCTTTACACTTTGTCCTGTGCACCCCTTCTACCTCAATAAAGATGTCCTCAACCTCCTCCTCGTGTTCTCAGTAACCCTCAGGGCCGACGTGTATGGGTTTACTGTAATAAGTGACTCCTTCTATATCCTCAGGTATTATTAGTGTATTTAAACACCACATCTGGCGACGTGTATGGGATTACTCTAATAAGTGACTCTTTCTATATCCTCAGGTATTATTAGTGCATTTAAACACCACATCTGGCGACGAGACGATGAGGAAACGACTCCCTCATCTAACCCTAGCGGAGCTTAAGGCGGAGTGCATCCGCATGGAGCTCGTTGAAGAGAACGAGGAGCTCATCGGCAAAAGGAAAGCGGAGCTAGTTGTCCTCGTGAAGGACCACCTCATCGCCTGCGGGAGTGACCCTGCCAATTTTCTATTTTCAGCCTGTCTCGAGACGGATGAACCTTCTGGCATCCCTGTGGGTCTCAGCCATCTATTGGCATCCCTTAACCTTTAACCATTGTCTACTTATTTTATTCTGTCAGCTCCCATCCTAACAACCTCGGGGTATCTCAGCCCCCTCCTTTCTCCCTCTCAGGCCCACGAAAAGGACATCGTTGGGCTACATGGTCTGACGAGTTGCAGACCTATGCCTCTCTGTTTGGGGACCTTCCAGAGCGCAAGACAGCTCTCCTCCTACACTGTGCCGGCTCAGAGTTGCAACAATGGCGGAAAACCCTCACCGTCCCCCCTTTGGAGGACAAAGACTCGTACTCGGCACTCCTCAAATCCATGAACGACGCGTTTTCTCCTGTGGAATCTATACTCTTTGAGAGGTATCGTCTCGGCAAAATCAAGCAGTCAATAGGAGAGCCGATTGATGACTTCGCTACACGCCTGAGAACTCAGGCCCGATTCTGCAAGTTGATCTGCTCTTCTTGCAGCGTGACTTATGAAGAAGACACAATTGTCGGAGCTCTCTTAAAAAATACAACCTCCTCCAAGCTCTGTCAACTAGTTTTCGAGAAGAGATTCGCTAAACTTGATGAAGTACTCCAGGTGGGTCGAGCACTGGAGTCTGCGGAAGTCCACTCCCGTGAGATGGGCAAGGAAACCTCCGTCCTGGTCTCGGAGTATAAAGGCCCCAAGGGCACACGTCCCACGGAGAGGAAGGCGAAACCCCTGCAATTCCCAAGGAAAATTAAGTGCAAATTATGTGCCACGATGCATCCTCCTCTGAAGTCCCAATGTAAGGCCGTTGGGAAGACCTGCCTTAAGTGTGGCGGCATGAACCACCTAGCATCGTGCTGTAGGTCGGGTATGGGCAACCCGACTGTTTCCAAAGTCTCCTGTTATCCTACTCCGTGTGCAAAGAGAGCCTTTGTGCAGGCTGTATTCCATGGCACTCCCGTTACCATCCTGTTAGATTTGGGTGCGAATGTCAATATAATCCCTCGTAGACTAGTCCCTCCTAAAATGGTCCTAAGCCACGAAGGCCATATCTCTGTCTTCGGAGGTGACAAGATACCTACTCTTGGAAGTGTTACCCTTCCCTCTGTCTAGGAGATGCAAAACCAAAAGTCGCTCACCTTCCTCGTGACTAACATTGAACAACTTATCCTCGGTTCGCAAGCTTGCATCGACCTTGGCCTCATTTCGATCCACAAACCTTCCTTCCTCTGTGATCAAATCCAACTAGTGGAACCTACCTTAAAAACCCTTCACGCACAATTTGGTCACTTGTTTGTTGAGTCTGGGAGCCAAGTCATGAACCACACGAAGGCAGTAATCCACATCAAGGATGACGCACAACCTCGATATCTACGCGCACGCCCAGTCCCTCTGGCTCTTAGGGATAAAGTTAAAGAGGAACTCTTGGTAATGATCGAGCGCGGAACGCTCGAGAAAGTCGAGTCCTCTGAGTGGGCATCACCTATCGTGACTGTCCTGAAACCCGATGGCAAGGTGTGCATCTGTGCGGACTACACCCACACAATTTCTCCCGTAGTCGACAAGCGCCTTTACCCTTTACCTCATCCGGACGAGTTATTTGGAGACTTGTCCGGCTCGAAATATTTCACTAAACTGGGCTTTCGTCGTTGTTACGAGCAATACGAGTTAGCTCCGCAGTCCAGGAACCTTTTAACCATCAACACTCCTATGGGCCTCTTCAGATACAAAACTCTGCCCTATAGCCTGTCCTTTGCCCCAGCAATCGTCCAAGCTGCTCAAGAGAAGCTTTTGGACGGTATCCCTACGTAAAGATCTACATCAACGATCTCCTTATTTATTCCAAGTCCATGCCGGAACACCTTAACACTCTGCGCAGGGTGTATGAACGCATAAGTGCCGCTGGAGCCCGGCTGAACAAAAGTAAGTGTTTGTTCATGGCGAACGATCTGACCTACTTCGGGGCCATCCTATCACATGTAATCGATGGAGTAGACCGTCCCATCGCCTTCGCTTCCAGGAAGCTATCAGCCACCGAGAAGAATTACTCGCAAATCGACCGGGAAGCAACAGGTATAATGTTCTGTCTAAATCGCTTTGAACGTAATCTTCTGGGTCACCAATTTATTATTCAAACAGACCACAAGCCCCTCGAGTACATCTTCAATCCCAGAAGGAACTCCCTCTTGTAGTCACGGCTCGCCTCTCGCGTTTCGCCCTGCGCCTGCGAGTTTTACTGTTGGTCTGATGTTCTTCACTGATCGAGTCATCTACACTGGCAATAGAATTGATGAAAAGCTGTTTCTTGGTTCCAGAAGATATTAGAGGAACAACATTCTTCATAAGATATTCCTTCCCTTCCTTCGATAACCCGTGCTTTTCCAATAAGAAATCATCATTTATTGATGTAGGTACATCTGAATAACAAATGCCACGTTTCAGAAAGTTCATTTGTACACTTTCTGAGCTATCTGACCACTCCTTTAATGTCACTATTCCAGGAAGTGCTGACTTAACAGTAAATACTTAACAGTAAATACATGAAATTTCTTCATTCCTTTAATAGGACGGAAGTAGGGATGAAGGAAATTCTTCCAGTCATACCACTGAATGGGTGGGCATCCTTTCTTTTTCGAAGATATGACATTGAATTTCGAAGATGCTTTAGCAACCATATCTATCATATCTTACAACACATTCGATTTTTGATAATTATAATAAGATTTTGATATAACTCCAAAGCTGCGATCGGGAGAAAACTTAGCGTGATTTTCAACGAGGAAATGAATAGATATCTCCTCAAATAGTTCACACTTTACCATAAATGCAGCGAATCCAATATTATTTTTATTTTGGCCTCTGCAAAATAAAATTGATATTTAACTCATAAAACTTAATGTATATTATCATCACCATACCCAAAATTATCACATTGAATTTGAAGGTTGGGAACCGGCTCGATACGATACTCATCCCAAGAAGAAAAGAAAAGGTGGATAAACAAACTCTTTGACCACTAATTTGGAATTTGATCTTTTTATCGCTTATATTAATTACTGAAAAATGTCCTAAGGCATATGCTTCAAGGCTCGATGGAGATATGAAAGATATTTCAAGGCATTGTTCTTGTCAATAGACTACTTCTTCTCGATTGAACCAATTAAAACATGGTGTCTTTTGCCCATTTATATCCGAAGGACAAAGAACACAGAAGCAACGACTGAGTATAAATTGATTAATCTTTTGACGCTCCGGGCCTGCTGTATGTTTGCCCCGTGGGCTGCGATGGCTAGGCCCATGAGCTCACTGGGCACGTGAAACTCCTATGTGTAGCCGTAGGTGCTCTGAATCCGCGCGGCCTCCAGGTGCCGCTCGACTTCCTCCGTCTTGCTCTTGAGGAGGACCTTCTGTGTGAAGTTTCGAAAGTGCATGCCCTGGATCATGGCGGCTTTCCGCTGCGTGTCCTCGTCCGTGTCACGACCCGCAGAGACCGCTTGGCGGGCTCGTACTTGACGGAGCAGGCGTTGATGGACTTGACAAAGACAAAGTCCTCGTCCTCTGCGTAATTGTCCTTCATCTCCGAGGGCAGCGGGATCCCAATTGGAATAAAAGTCCTGGATGTGTGGCATGTTGTATCGGGGGCGAAGGCGGTCCTGGTGGACCACTTGGTTGAAGCCCGGGAGCTCCCCGGCGGAGGTTGAGCTGCAGAGGACGACCACGATGCTCCGGAGCTCCTCGACGCGTGCGGGCTACCAGCCAAAGGCCTCCGAGTCCCGTGCAGTGTTGAAGACTTCCACTTCCACCCCGATGTTGAAGCTGTGCGTCCCTGGGTGGCTCCAGACGGAGGAGAAAGGGAAGCATGAGAGGGGGAGCTCCCGGAGTCGAAGCTAGCTCACGAGTCCCTCGGAGGAAGAGGGATAGATTTCCTTCCTCCACATGGCCGCTGTAGTAAGCACCTCCACATGAGAGGAACCGGAGTACCCATGCTCGGAGACACGGAAGAGGTTGAGGAGGCGGTCGGCGGGGATACTGAAGACGTACTCGAGGACACACAGCTCCTGCTCACCACGGAAGGAACCACGCCGGCGTAGCCCGACTGGCATTCGGGGACACAGCACTTCTTCCCCATGACGGACGAACAATCTTCTGGGAACGTTTTCAGAGCAGCAGCTGTTGTGCCTCCTCCCCGCCTTGGACCTTGGGCCTACTCTGCTAGAGGTTTCCTGATTCTTTTGAGAGCCTTTACGTCCTTAGCTATGTTGTCTTAGTTTTAATAATGTAGTGAATCTACTAAAAAAGAGGTTGGAAAAAGGGAGACTACTGCCTAATCCATTTTAATATTAGAAAACGTACATTAACTATGAACAACGTTATATGATTGGTTAAAAACACAAGAGCGTGCAAGATGATGCCAACATTCCTAGCCAATTTTTTATTTGATTAGCTTCTTCATCGACAATTATTCCTTAAATATCGCATCAATTAGAGGGCTAATTGAAAAAAAATATCAATACAAAATGGAGAAGAGTAAATGAAGAATACTATTATGGGTCCATCTCATTTTCACCAAAAAAAATCCTGTATTCAAATAGTGTTCTCACGTCACATATGTAAGTTAATGTTCTTTGATGTACTATTTGTTCCAAACTGTTCAAAGAGTTTTTATTTCATTTTTATTGCGTAGTTTTAGTTTTCTTTTAAAGGAACCAATAAATTGCCCCGTCACATTATATTTATTATTACTTTTGAAGTAAATATAAATAAATCTTCGAAGAGTTTTTATTTCAATTTTATGTTAATAGATACTAGGTACTCTATTAATCATAAATGGTGCTGTAATCCATTCCGGACCCACACACGAGAAGTAAGAGGTAAGTAACAATGGATATATGCATTAGAAAAATAAAAGTAACATTTTTTATTAGGCTTTCTTACAGAGATAAATATGGCTATAGCCAATTTTTTCTGTTCAGAAGGTAATAATATCATACCTGGAGAGAAAAAATGCATCTCTTGCAAAAAACTGGCCCTGAAATAGATGAAGAAATGGAATATCCAGGAAATCATCGTGAATAAGCTGGCGCAAGAATCGTGTATGCCCGATTCAAATGATATAGAGGATCACCAAGATCAATCAAAAATATGCTTGTTGAAGGAAAAAGCTAATAATTTCGACCAAGTTATGGAGAAAATAAGAAAAAGTCTTCAGCATTCTAAAGGCAGTGAAAAATTCCTTTTACTTTCTTTAGTCCCTCCGTCATGGTCGGCAACAAAGTATTCTGAATCCTCAAAATACAACATCATAGAATCTAGGAATAAGAAAATCAACCTAATCAATCAGAAAAGAACTGGACTCGAAAAAAAGGTCAGAAGCTTTTTGTAAGAGAAGATTTTTCAATGCTTATGCCAGGGAAAAAGGACTATATTGTTGATAATAATAATAACCAAATTCAAAAAAAAATCTTCTATTTAACTTAAAAAATATCTTTTCATCTTTAAAAAATGTTTTCCTTTGGAGAAAATTAGTTTTTCTAAATTTGCTTCCCTTCGCCCCAAATGGTGTATTCCAACCAATAAGGATACCCATAATACATGCATTTGTCCCATTCATCAAAACATTAACCTTATGATTATTGGCGCAAATTGAAAGGAAATTACAAAATTGTTTATCCAAATTAGTATGTGATATTTTTAACAAAATATGCATGCTTGAACTATGCAAAAATTGTCCAGGTATGTATACCAAAACTTCAAGAGCACTTAGAAAAAGAACTTTTTAATTCCAGATCAAACATTTATTGTAACCAATGGTCTTTAATAAGTCGAGCCAATCTCATTACATGTACACTTACCAAAACTTCCTTTTTAAATTTATTAAAAAAAAACTGGACATGTTTTCAAGTCACTCTTTTATAGCAAAAACTAAACAAAAATATTTTATTAATATGAAACAAAATTTAAAAGCACATGAAGTGCTTAGAATAAAATAGCTACAATCTTTATAAACACCCAACAACTGTTTTAAATTTAAAAAAAAAATTATTAAAAAAAAAAAAATTAAAGTTTCATAAGATTTAATTATATTTTTAACATTGTACAATACTTTGCCGAAACTTTGGAGTATAACTTAAATAAATCCGCCGCATATTGCCATCCAGTACCAAAAGCGTTATGAATCTTCAAAGAGAAGGACGAATAACGAGCAGCAAAAGATATTAGAACAGCTCTTATTTCCTCCGGTCCACAAGATCATTTTCGCAGAGTTTGCTCGCAAAGAGTGATTTAGCACCCAATAAAGCACACTCCAGTGCCTTCAAATTCTCTGACGGGGATTGGCCTTCCATTACTCCAAACAGTACACATGCTTTTACATTCCCCTCAATGTTAGTATGTCCGTTAACATTTAGAGGGTTCCCGGACTTTATGGAGACAGTGGACTATACAGAGACAGCCAATCAAATCACTTTCTCAATAAAGTCCCCAAATGGACTTTATGGAGACACGGACTATATGGAGACAGATTTAGCGACATATTTGTTCCAACTATCGGACACCCCAAATATCGGAGAGATCATTGTACACTTGAGCAAAACAAGGAATAAAATGTGTTTAAATAAGGCATCAGAGGCCTTCTTTAATTAGCATTTACTTAAATAATGTTGAAAAGGCAATACATATTTGATTGCATGCTCATTTAATCTCATTTTAAAGTTATGATGAACGTAACGATAATATTGGGAGTTCGAACCGGAAGAGGAAAAAAAAGCAAGGCAAGACAACGGAAAGAAACAAAGAGAATAACAACAGCTTAGAGTGAGAAAGAGAAAACGTACTTAGGGCTGCTTTGAAAAACTTCATAACAGGGATTGGACTTCCTGACGAATAACTTCCACGAATCGGAACAACGTTGGTGGACCTCAAATAGAGAGGAGGTGGTTTCATTCAATTAATAAGTCATATAAATATAAAATATTAATGCATCATGCTAATATAAAAAGAGTTCGAACTAGTTGTCTTAGTAAATAATTCGCTGTCGTTATATAGTCCGTTTTGGACTATATGGAGACATAAAATATATGGATACAAAGCTGTCTCCATATAGTCCACTGTCTCCATAAAGTCCGGTTACCCATTTAGAACTACCCACAATATTCAAAATCTGAACATGAAGGCAATCTACAAAGGCGTTTATGGTGGAATTAAATATCCTTCCGCAGTTTTTGCACGGAGAACTGAAGAATAGCAGGCTGCCCGAGATCTGAACCATGGATTGCTGTATTTTTTTATGCCATTCATCAGGAAGGTCTAAAAGAGTACAAAAAATTTGAACACTTTATTGACTTCGTCGTCATGTTGGCGGTTAAAACACATAGTATGAGTTCCATAATTTCCTTCCTCTGGAATACTGCTTCTTGAAATGGAACACTTTGTCGAGTGTGTCCTTCAAATGATGATCAGTTTCCTGAACTCCCAGTGTTATAGGGAACAATTTCGGAAAAGATAAAAAGGTATATCAATGGAGACAATTAATATATATATATATATATATATATATATATATATATATATATATATATATATATATATATATATATATATATATATATATATATATATATATATATTATAGACCTCCCAAAATAAAACGACTTTTTTATTTCTTTTACATATACCCAATGATTCTGGTTCTTTTTTAATGCTGAAAACGAATATCTAATTTAAAAATTTCTAGCATTGTTAGAAATCGGACGTCACTAGGTTCAATCAATTTGACTTTAGATTTTTTTGCAAATTTTCGTCAAATAATATTTAGTGCCAATAAATTAACGTAAGTGCTGACGCACCAACCATTTTTTAAATAACAGCTCCTACTAGGGTTATTTTTAGTTTCAAGGAGGAAAAAAGAAAAAGAGGGTACTCATGTTGATGCTTTTAAGTTATCTTTTAAATGGCTGGTTATTAAAAATTAACCATCGACTGGTGGACACGAGGACTTGGGCTGAATTTGAATGAAAAATAGGGTCCCTAGTAGGGTTTGGCAGTAGGTTTCAACACTAAATAATAGTATATATCGTCAGGCGGAACCCAAGGGCTTGGGGAGTATAAAATTGTAAATTACGGTTCCTCTCATTTATGTAATTAGGGTTGGCGGTGGTTTCAACCCTAAATAAAAGCCTATATCAGCAGGCAGGCTGTTCAATTAATTATTGCTTAGGGTGTATGATATTGAAAGTAAGGACTCCTTTTATACCTAACCAGAGTTGGCGGTGGGTTTCAACCCTGAATAAAAGCATATATCAATGAGTGGGACCCTAGGGCTTGGGGTGTATGAGATTGAAAGTATGGACTCCTTTTATACCTAGCCAGAGTCGGCGGTGGGTTTCAACCCTAAATAAAAGCCTATATCAGCAGGCGGGACCTGAGGGTATGGGCTATATGAAATTGAAAGTAACGACTCCTTTATACCTAGCCAGAGTTGGCAATGGGTTTCAACCCTAAATAAAAGCCTACATCAGCAGGCGGGACCCGAGGGCTTGGGGTGTATGAGATTGAAAGTAAGGACTCCTTTTATACCTAACTAGAGTTGGCGGTGGGTTTCAACTTAAATAAAAGCTTATATCAACAGGCGAGACCTGAGGGCTTGGGGTGTTTGATATTGAAAGTAAGGACTCATTTATACCTAACCAGAGTTGGCGATGGGGTTCAACCCTAAATAAAAGCCTATTTAAGCAGGCGGGACCTGAGGGTATGAGGTGTATATTATTGTAAATTAGGGTTCCTCTCATTCCTAATTAGGGTTGGCGGTGGGTTTCAATCCTAAAAGCCTCAATCGACACGCAGGGCCCGAGGGCTTAGAAGAACTTTATTTCTTTACGATAAAATCCTCCATAAATAACGAAAAAGGTGTTCTGTGTGTTTGGGTCTAATGGAATACCCTGTCTTAAATATCAATATTAACGTGCATTTTTAATTTTATCAATAAGCAGGATTATGTCCATTTGGTGACGTCACATACATTCACAGTTCATTAATTTTCATCAAAATGCCTGTCGAATATTTTTTTCACGAAAGTAATATGTAACTAGGATATTACATATTACTTGAAAATAATCTAATATGTTTGTTCTCTCTAGTTACTGCGCAGTAGGGTTGTTCTTATTTTTCAAATGTTTGAAATGTTAACGACATTGTGGATTTTCTGTTTCTTGGTGATAAAAGAAGACGACATACAAAGTTTGAACTAAATCGGTCAACATTACGAGGTCGCGCAACGAGGTCAAAGTTTTGAAAATTTAGTAAAAATATAGTTTTTCGCAAATTTCTTCAAAATGGTGGACGTTACAGACTTCAATAATAATTATTAATTTAAAGGAAATCTAATTTACTACCAGACGTATGTTTGATGTTTTTTAATAAAACAAAGTTTTCAGTAAAAACAAAGAAAAAAATGGAGTGTGAATTGTTAGCTTATTTCATAGCTTTTTTGTATCAATTAACTTCACTCGCCTGTAGAGGATGACTTGTTCGCTTCAGAGTAAAATAGTACTTTTAAGTTTAGTAAAACTTTAGATGATAAATCCAAAAATGACCTTGGTTGCATTCTATCAATTCAGAATTCAGTACAATCTGAGTTTACATCATATGATTCAGAGCCTGTATTGACCTATAAGAAATCGATTATGAAAAAAATAAATAATAATGTGTTTCTTAGATTTGCGTCAAAGTATCCTCTCAAAATTTTACTTTGTCTCTGACGCATTTATAATCCATTATGCGTCATTTTGTTCGCGAGATAGGCTTTTTAATGTACATATAACTCTCTACTTATTAAATTGACATGATTTAGTATACCAAAATATTAAAGCTGGTTAACCAAGCTTTCATTTGATATGTTAGGTGTTCTAAAATCGCTATACTTTAAGAGATATAAGCAAATACATTTTTGCACGTACTCTCCCCAAAAAATTGATCTTTTGATATGAGAATATACAATTACCATTTGGTAACTGCTGTTAGTGTTGCCTGGATAGAAAGAGAAGGGAGAGAATATTTTGCCTCACTTCTCTCCCTTCTTTTTTTCTTTCTATCCAGGTAACACTAACAGCAGTTACCAATGGTAATTGTATATTCTCATATCAAAAGATCAATTTTTTGGGGAGAGTATGTGCAAAAATGTATTTGCTTATATCTCTTAAAGTATAGCGATTTTTAGAACACCAAACATATCAAATGAAAGCTTGGTTAACCAGCTTTAATATTTTGGTATACTAAATCATGTCAATTTAATAAGTAGAGAGTTATATGTACATTAAAAAAGCCTATCTCGCGTACAAAATGACGCATATAATGGATTATAAATGCGTCAGAGACAAAGTAAAATTTTGAGAGGATACCTTGACGCAAATCTAAGAAACACATTATTTTTATTTTTTTCATAATCGATTTCTTATAGGTCAATACAGGCTCTGAATCATATGATGTAAACTCAGATTGTACTGAATTCTGAATTGATAGAATGCAACCAAGGTCATTTTTGGATTTATCATCTAAAGTTTTACTAAACTTAAAAGTACTATTTTACTCTGAAGCGAACAAGTCATCTTCTACAGGCGAGTGAAGTTAATTGATACAAAAAAGCTATGAAATAAGCTAACAATACACACTCCATTTTTCTTTGTTTTTACTGAAAACTTTGTTTTATTAAAAAACATCAAACATACGTCTGGTAGTAAATTAGATTTCCTTTAAATTAATAATTATTATTGAAGTCTGTAACGTCCACCATTTTGAAGAAATTTGCGAAAAACTATATTTTTACTAAATTTTTAAAACTTTGACCTCGTTGCGCGACCTCGTAATGTTGACCGATTTTGTTCAAACTTTGTATGTCGTCTTCTTTTATCACCAAGAAACAGAAAATCCACAATGTTGCTAACATTTCAAACATTTGAAAAATAAGAACAACCCTACTGCGCATAATATAACTAAGTAATATATACTTGCACGCTTGTTAGGGAACAACACTGTATATATAGAATATATAATAATTATTGTTTTTCTGGACCAATGAATTTCAATTTCATTACTTACTTTTGAACTATAATGTTCGTATATGTTTTGATTTAATCATAGTAAATGAATGTTTAATGACTCTTCAAGGAATTATTACAGAGATAGCACATTATCTCCTTTCTCGACCAACGGAATATATCCCCAGAGACAGCGTTTTGACAGCATTTCTGTACTTCAAATAGTGCAATATTAGGCCAAACCGATTTATGTTAAAAACTTTATTTTTTAAATTTACTGAAGTTTTAAATCTTTAATATTCTCTGTGTCCTTCGATTGATTAACAAGTTGAAAAATGTAGATCTTTTTCGAACATTTAAATATTTATTACTTGTATATGTTAAGGATAAATAAAATCCGTCTTTTGAAAATTTACTTAAGTTAAGTCCATATTACATTAACAGAAATACTTTTGACTACCTATTTTTAAAATCAAATTTATTTGTCCGTGACACCACTCCGTTCAAAACATATTTAAAGTGGTTTGCATATAAATATTTATATTTTATTCATACTTCTATAAGGGGTTTCTACGTAATTTCTCTTTTGTAATTTTTCCTTTCCGTCTGTACATAATTTATCTCGGTTTAATGCATATTTGATTTAGAAAGACGTGTCATCATCACCTTTACATCATACATTTCAATGAAATATTTGCCCTGACTTTCATATCTAGCGATAAAAAAAGGGTTGTTCTTACAAACTAAAAAAACGGTTTTTTCATTTGATTAGACTGTTTTTCATATTTTTACGTCTGATAGTCAGAGTAATGTTCTTTGTATCGGGAGGTAAAATAAATAAGCATCCATTTTCATCTTTTTAAATGAGCAGTTGTTTTCTTCAATAAGTATTTATATGGGGAAATATAAGTTCATTCAAAGGAATCGTAAATTATAGGCCCATGAAGTTTATGAAAAATTGATATTTTTAAGGATGAGTTTCTTCTCAAGTGTGTTGATGTTCACTCAGCCGCGAGTGAAGGGATACTTTGTAGCGATATACAAACTGCCTTTTAGGATTATTATTTTATCTTATTTTATGTCAACATATTACATCCCAAAAAAATCACTATGTTTGGTTTGCCACAACACTTTTTCTTCATTCTTCCTTAATGTAAACCAAAGTTTTTATACGAGGGTTGGTCAATAAGTCCGTGACTTTTTGTATTTCCGTCCATATAATTTGGTTGTCAACACTGCTCCTGTCAACAAGCATCTATCAGCTGACTTCTGTTAAAGTTTGAACACGCTGGATCTTTTAGTTTGTGTTTGACAGTCTTTACAGACAAACAACTTCGGGAATTGTGTAGAAAATGGAGAAAAGTGAATTTCGTGTGCTCATCAAGCATTATTTTTTGTTGGAAAAAAACATCGCTGAAACAAAGGCTAAGCTCGATAAATACTATGGAGACTCGGCACCATCGATATCAATGGTAAAAAAGTGGTTTACAGAATTTTGTTGTTGTCGTACAAGCACCATTGATGCCGAACGCTCTGGACGCCCAGTTGAAGTCGCTACACCAGAAACAATTAAAAAAATTATGATATGGTTTGGCCGATCGGAGATTGAAAGTGCAGGAGATTGTGGAAGCCATAGGCATATCACATGGGTCAGTGGTTTCGATTTTGAAAGATCACTTGGCTATGAAAAAGCTATCCGCAAGATGGGTGCCGCGTTTGCTCACAATCGACCATAAACGCAATCGGGTGACAACTTCGATGGAATGTTTGGCTTTGTTCAACCGCAATAAGGACGAGTTTTTTCGCCGATTTGTAACAGTGGACGAAACATGGATACACTACAACACACCAGAGACCAAGCAGCGATCAAAACAGTGGGGGTTGAAGGGTGAATTGGCGCCGAAGAAGGCCAAAGTGGGTTTATCAGCCAACAAAGTCATGGCTACTATTTTCTGGGATGCACGTGGTGTAATCCACATAGATTACCTTCAGAAGGGAAGAACAATGAATGGCGAATATTATACCAGCTTATTGGACCGATTTAATGAGGATTTAAAGAAAAAACGACCCCATTTGGTCAAGAAAAAAGTTCTTTTTCATCAAGACAATGAAAAAGTCCATACATGTGTTGTTTCCATGGCGAAATTTTACGAATTACGCTATGAATTGCTCCCTCATCCGCCGTATTCTCCAGATTTAGCCCCGAGTGACTATTTCTTGTTTCCTAACCTTAAAAAATGGCTTGCCGGAAAGAGATTTTATTCCAACAATGAAATCATCTCACAAACAAATACATATTTTGAGGACCTCGAGAAATCTTATTTTTTGGAAGGGATAAAAAATTGGAGAAACGCTGGACGAAGTGTAAAGAGCTCAAAGGAGACTATGTTGAAAAATAAAATTAGCTTTTGTCAAAAAAACTTTGTTTCATTTAAAAAGTCACGGACCTCGTATGTCACTAAAATCCTACCAACGATAAATTTTTGATGGTGAATTGATTGGGCCTCTTAATCATACTTTGGACACACATTTAATCATATATTTTGATAATCTATTCGAATCAAATACAACCATTTGTCACGCAAAAATATGTCAAATTTAATAAAAAACTTCTTGAAAGCGTTATAAGAAGTTTTTCATATAATATATTCTTGAACCAAAGAGCCTTTGCTATCTGATTATAGTCTGATCGAATATACATTTGATTGACAAGCTTATTATGTGATTTGTTTATTAGTTTTAAACATACTTGATGCACGTACAATCTCTTGAGTTATGAATAACTCTGTAAATGTTTTTATCGGTATTATCATACAAATAACCTGTCAAACAATTGGTAAAGGAATCACTTGCGTCTTCTATCGATATATTAAAAAGTGAATTCAATGGATAAAATATGTTCAATATGTTAATGCGTCAATAAAAAAGTATACATACATATTTTTCTACATAACTAAGTAAACAGTCGGACATTAGGATTTGATAAGCATAATGGTAATAAATAAACCATACCCATAACGTAAGCTTTATTTCCGTATTAGCTAGACTTTTTTTTATTTAGTAAATATGTATGAATTTTTATAATTAAATTTGCTAAAAATATATTATCTTGTATTGAATTTATTTTCTCTTAGTCCGACATAGTCTGAGCATCAAATCTTTTTATATATGTGAGAACAAAGTATTTTTCTTATAGCGCATTAGACCTTTCAGATGCCTTAAGTAATATTGCGCATCTTTAAAAAAAATCAAATTCGAATCTAATAATATTAGATGTTACTTGTATGTTTTTAATGTATTTTTTATTTACACTGTATTCTTCTTTGTAGTGACATAATAAAATTATTTTAACTATAAGTCTAATAATATTATATTTCTAAGCTTGAGACCATCGGTTTAAATGAAATACAATTTGTTCAAAAGTCTTTCTTTGGGTTTGTCCTTTTTAGGCTCTGTAAATGTGGTCTCAGAGATCTTTTTTATTATCGAATGATAAACTATTTCCGATCTATTACGATCGTACCATAAAAGAAAAAATATGACCGGTGTGTTTGTATATCATTTTAACATCGTATAATTTAATTTCTTGGTGATGCTGAAATTTACCATTTTGTCCAATCAAATCTAGTATCAAGGTACAGACAATCAACCAACCAACTGTACACGATGGCACTCACAGCACCTAATCAATAACCTTGACTAATTATTCAAGATTTATGGATTGCGTAGATGCATTATGTATAAATTTTAGTTAGGATGCCAAGCTACAAATTATATCATTAAGCATGCTGATAAACCTGGGTGAGACAAATACTTAGAATATGCAATCGAAAACGTAAGTTATTGGCTAGTTACCAATTCATTCTGATTTTTCAACTGTCATCTAATTTGCAGCAATACATTTATATATAATATTCCTAAGTAATTTCGTGTGTAACATAACTCTTGATATAATTTATAATACTATAATATGTCTTAATAATTTACTCTATCTTAATCATATTGTGCACACATACCTATATGGTTGAATTCTAATGTAGGTATATGATTGACTTTTAAAAGAATGGAGAGGTTGAATGACAAATAAATAGTAGGGAGAGTTTATCTATGACGCAAACCCTGAAATGTAAGAGTAATTGTAGTTTTTATTTCTTCCTCACAAATAAGAGAAGTCCAGTTAAGAGTGCCATTCCTTTGTTCTTATAATTGGAATTTTTATGATAACAGGGTCAAAAAATGTAATTTAGGCATACTATAAGAGGAAAAAACTAAATCTATTTTTTCAGCTCTACAGCTTAGATATACTATGTAACCATGGAAACAAGCATATCTGATGGACTAATACCCACCTATATTATAATTTGAGTTTGCCCGTCCGTCCAACTTCTATAGACGGTCAAACTACAGCAGCTAGAGAGCTGAGATTTGACACACAGATGCATCATGGCCCTGGGATAGATCTGAACTAGGTTAGATTCTGATCAGATCAAATTTAGTGAGGGTTTTGCAGTTTGCATGGATTTTTGAGGGTTAAGAGGGCTCAGGCACTACAAAGGTGTTTTGTGGGTTTTGGCCGTAGGCCTCTTTTGTTACAAACAAGAACAAGGCCTAGTGGCTTGGTTGTCCATAGTTCTTAAGTGATATGATCTAGAGAAAGAACGCAAAATATAAGTTATCTGCATCTCTGCCCTATGAACATCCATTTGAAAAAACCCGGATCCAGACACTCCCGACCCGGATTATGACATTTCCTTAACTTTTGATTTTTTCACATTTCGAAAAAAAGCCACTCCGAAAGTATATCATAATAGGGTTTCCAATCGGGTCCCAAAGAAATTTCCCGGACAACCGGACCAGCCTGTCGGGAAATTCAATAAAACCTCTGGGGCGACGTTTTACTTCAAAAGTGTGTTTAAAGTAAAAAAACACGAAATGAAGGCCTTGCAAAATAAGCCTACGTTGGTACAGTCAATGTCCAGCCTCCGGGACATACTTGGGCTGGGATCCGGATTTTTTTTTCATTTGCAAGTTTTTGCAATATATTTTTGCTTATGGAGAACTAAACATATTGAATTTGATCATGCTAAGTCATAAATTATGTTTTGGCTCATAACTACATCGACACATATTATTGAGTTTGAGGTTGAATATATTAGTTTATCTAAGTACATGTCATTAAATTAATTGATGGATTTAATTTTAAGAAGCTTTCTTTATTTCTACATAAACCAAAAAATGATTTATAGATATAGTTATTTAAAAAAACCACGTCACAGACTTGCAATGATTAAAGTGATCACTGATAAACCAGTAAACAAAGTCATGTCTTTTTCTTCTTATTTACAACCAGGAGAATATTTGAAGTTGCAAAAAGTCTCGCGTTTCTATTTATTCTCATGACTTATTAATTTAATTAGAACAATGTTAATATTGTCATTCCCTCATTTCTCTATGTAAGATGTCATTTTCTGAGTTTTTCAATACATATCTTACCTATGTTAAAAAAAATATATATTTTTTTCACTATATTTTTATATCAAAAAATATTTATTTACGACAATCTGTATTTTCTTGTTTTATCTAATTACTCTATGTTTGTGCAAATGAACACTGTGCCCCGGCTTTATCTTTTAATATAAATATTTCTTGGGAAATGTATATAAAGGGAGAAAAACAAACAATATAATTTCTATACATGTTTGCACAAACACTTAATCTTTGTGATCCATGACAAAGATTTAGACATACTCTTTGACCTATTTAAACTGAAAAGAAGTTGTCATAATATATATATATATATATATATATATAGGATATACATATATGTATATTGCGATGCAGTATGTTAGTTATATTACTTCTATGCTTTATAATGTTGTAATACCTAAAAAGATTATGTATTTTTGTAATTTAAAAAATTACGAAGAAAACGTTAATTAAAAGTCATACATAGCTTTAATATCCCCAGGTGAGAAAATCCCAGCACCGACTATTTTAAAGTCCAAAAAATATTTAAAAAGTATTTTAAACATTATGTGATTTAGTACAGTCTTTAAACGAACTCAACAAACGTCTGAATGAGAGTAGCTGACAAAACATCTTTAATAAACCATTTTTATTCTCTATTGGTTAAAACAATGACAGCTCTAAATTGGTCCAAGGACGATATACTGTTGCGTAATTAATAAAACGCCTCATGAGAAGAAGTAAATCGAAAAACATCTCCTTTTTTTAAACTGCACCAGCTCTTTCATTAATTTAGCTAAAAAAATTAAGCCTTACGATTGTATAACTGCATTACTGCATATATATATATATATTTATATATATATACTTAATTTCAACTGATTAGTCACAAATCTGAAGGAATGTCTGCTTTTGTTATAAATAGTCTATAATTTCTCAGCTTTACAAAGGCGTAAATAATGTTTTTGTTATGTGTTGTGATAAGCACCCTTTACTATTGGCATTGCAAATTACCGTTTTATCTCATAATTATATTATGTCGAATAAATATTATCATTAAAGAATATTTTGTATTCATTTACAGAGTTTATGGGAGGAAATCATATCATTTATGAGCCATATAATGGTATACAACTTCAGCGGGAAGTCGGACACAAGGGATGAACAACTTTGACTCTTCTCCTTAGCTTTCATGATCAAAACGACCTGCTCATAAACTAAGGCAACCTGTGTTTATAAAATGTACGTACAGTCGATATCTCTCCCAGTTCATATATAAAAAAGTACTTAAAATATTTTATATGAAGAAAATATTTGTAATATGTTCTAATAAAAATGAGGTCTGTTATTAAGTATGCTTGGGTACATATTAATCTTGTTTGAAATACTTTAATTATGTTTGGCGTATTGACTACAGGATTACCTTTTACCCTCTTTTTATTTACTTAATTATGAATTTAATATATTGTTTGAATGAAAACTGATAGGAACCAAAAATGAGTGAGTCAAAAATAAATTAATGAATCGAAGAAAAAAAAGATTGAAGGGAGAAGGTTTAAAATGTTTTAATTAAATCATGTAAGTACAAAAATCCAGTTTCTTGAAAGGTATTTATTATTTTATTGTTATATTTTCACCCATATGTTAAAAAGTTGTTAAGGTATATATGAAGTTATTTTATGCCTCCAGTTTCTAAACAATAGGTTTTTTTAAATATAAAAAGACAACAGGTAGTAAATATGGTCTATGGGCCGTAGTTTAAAATTATAAGTAAAAAATGAGGGGACTACGCCCAGTTAAGTATATGTCCAAATGGCGAAAATTAATTTGATGCACCTTCCCATTTGGTTAAACTTCCTAATTGGCATACAACGCTTCAGTATTTATTACTTAGATCATAACCATATTACATTACACACAGTAATCAATTAAATCCATACGATTGTTCTATTGTTACACTCAGTATATGAGTTTTTGTGATATCTCCATGATATGTATATATATATACATATATATATATATATATATATATATATATATATATATATATATATATATATATATATATATATATATATATCACTCTGTGAAACCATTGTTTGTAGCTATTTATTGTTTTAATAGGAAAAATATTGATCAAACGCTCATTAGCTTAAGTAATTGGTCCACAAATATTTACCCGCTTTAAAAAATGATTATGGTGATTAAGAGTATAAGATTTTATCATTAAAAGTTAATTGTTTTTTAAAATATATTTTCTTAATTTATTCACATATTACATTCATTTCAATTATACTTTTCGTAGAACAAAACAATTGACATAATTGTGACTTGACCAAAGGACTAATATCTATTAATATGATTATCTTCAAACATCTATACAAAAATATATCGTTCCGGAAAGGAAGGATGATGTACATTAATAATTGATTCGGTCTAGGAGGGAGATGTATTTTTCCACAAATTTGTCCAGTCCTATAGGGAGAGGGTTCCCCTTGACCCGTGAGGCGCCTTGAACCTTGGAAATTATGAACTCTATTTGAAAAGCGTTCTCATAATTGGGGGACGTTGATATTAGCCAGTCAGGGGGTTCAAGGTGTTCACCGTATGTCCTTTGTATTTTTGCGTCTACTGACTTAACAACAGGGACAATGATCGGACAGAAATAGAAAAAGTGGAACGAGGTCTCAATAAAAGTTAATTGTTAATTGTATTAAAAGGGTAAAAAAGGAGGTAATTGCCTAGTAAATATTTATATAATGCTATCTTTAGTAGAAATATAAATAATTAGAAGAAAATGTTAAGTAAAAAATCAAATAATATAATTTGCGATATGTGAAAGGGATTTTTTATTAAATAGTTACTTGTCATAAAAAAGTATTTGGTTGATCAACCAGGGATCATCATGTCATATTATTCCTCTTGTAAATCTAGAGTATTAAAACCCCTTTACTTTTCATAACTTCCCATTGCCTCTTCCATTCACTATAAAGAAAGATTTCTTCTTGTCTACAACAGACAAGTAGTTCCGCCATATTATATGTTCTGTTATCTATTAACAAATTTTGTAATATTATCCAACAAATGATAAAAACTTAAGCGCTTGAAAGATTACATAGATCAATAACATATATTTTTATTTCGAATACATTTCTTCTAAAGTATCTGCGAAATTAGAATAAGTTTATGTATTTTTTATATTTTTCTTCACAAAACATAAATTATTGATGAAAAAAAGTTATGTGATTTAACATTAGTTTTAAAATATTGTTTTTAATAGTCGTAGGCAGCTCATAAAATTGTTTGAAGGGCATACATTTATTTACACTTATTTTAAGCATTTTTATTTTCCATTAAAGAGACACACGAAGTTTAAAAATAGAATATGCTAATACACAAAATATTTTTTCAAATAAATTTTCGTTGTATATTGACTTATATTTATTTGCATCCATATTAAGTGCATAGTTGTAAAGTTACATCTTATCAAATGTATATTAAAACAATAATCTATAACTTATTTCAGAGGAATACCTCCATCATTATATCAGCAAACAGCTCGGTAGCTGTGGCCCTCTTCATAAAGATTATGATTATTAAGGATCCAACAACACCCCATCGTTTTATATTGTGTAAACTTAGGTTCCGAAATATTTTCGTGTGACGTTAAATCTACCAGAAAACATAAACTAATCACTTTTACTTTCAATAATAAGTATTAAATCCCTACTCAAATTATCATTTGTACATCTTATTCTTACAAAAAATGGCTTCAATTAATTTAAAAAAGCAAAAAAGATTTCTAGAGGCTATGAGGAAATGTGAAAACAAAATTTCAAATAATTATCTAGGAATTAGAAGAGTTGTACAACATTGTAAAAAGAGTTTCAAAATTAATGTCAAAGGTGCTGTCGGTTCCATTGGAAACTATTAATATATTTGCTAAATTTTATATTTCTCCAAATAAAATATGAAAAAATCACCTTCAAGAGCAAAAAGCTAATCATAGAAAAGCTTAAGAAAAATGAAACAGTGGACTAATTAAATGCTCCAACAAATTATATACTTTTTTATAAATATGTCTTTCTAATAATATTTATGTAATATATGATAAAAACAGTATTTTGTTTTGTTATCGTTTATAAGTTATATACTTTTTTCTAAATATGTCTTTTATAATATTTATGTCATATATTATTATAAACAGTATTTTGTTTTTTAATAGTTTATAAATAATATACTTTTTTTCTAAATATGTCTTTGTAATTATATGTGTGTAATATATACCTAATTTTAAACATTTTTTAAATTTCTATACCTAAAATGATGAACCATAATCTTAGTTAACAATTTAGCTCCATATATGAGTAACAAACGGGTACAAAGTCATAGAAGCGACGATTTGAATTCTTCTTTAGGAGATAAAAAAACCGATGAGAAACTGTTGTATGTAGATGATCAAGTCTATGGCCTAGTCCAATGCTACTTCTTTTAATACAAGGACTTATGATTTCAGATCTCTGCATATATCGTCAGATATTAAATTAGAAACTTATTATAGACCGTCACAAAATTGTAAATCCCACTTATCACGAATCGCACGTACACGAATCGCTGTGACAAAATTAAGGAATACTATTTCAAAAAGTGAAGTATGTAAATTTATGGGCTTAAATTGTTAAAAAATTGAGTGTCTATCTAATATTTATCCTATTTCCAATAAACCTTCAAAACAATCATTTCAAATGTGTCTGTAAATTAATAGTTTTGCTTATTATTTTTTTTGCAAAATATGTATATTTGTAGAAGTAAGTAATAAATTAGTTGTTATATAACGAAAATGTAAAAAGAAACTTAATTAATAGAAGATTTTGTTTATATATACGTAGACGACCGACGTCTTTTCCTTCGTCCTACGTTTTTAATATTTTTGGAGGGATTTAAAGATTGTTTTACCACTTTGTCTTCAAAAAGTATTATAAGTGCTCTCCTTTTCGTCACCCTTTGGACTCCTTCCTTCCTCAACTCTTGGTTCGTGGGCCGATTTATGTTTAAAGATTTTCAGGAATCGAAGCTAAGTTGACATAATTGTTCAAAAGCAATATGATCGTCCTACCTCCCGATAAACCCTCTGATGACATAACAGCGTCAGCCTCTTCATCTTCTGTCATCTCTAAAAAAATATGCATAATTTTTGATAAAACATAACAGCACTGATCGTGCAGTAGTTTCAACTAAACCTTGACTGTAACTTTAAGTGTACAACTTTTGTTATCACCGTGGAAAATGCTGAAGATCTTACCCTTTCAGAAGAGAAAACATACGTCACATTAATGTTTATGAAATATCTATGAGCTATGACATAAAGGAGCATGATATAGCAGGCGCAAACCCTAGATTTAGTATGGGTGAGTCACCTGAGAAAAATTATAACCCTTCAAAACATCAAAAATAGTGCCACCATGCTATCCATGATCACATACTTTGTACGTAAAAATGTCTTGTAATATGGGAATCAAGCAAATAATCTCCCCAAACACAAGGGAAGAAAGATGGAAGGAAGAGTCATGCTTTGTTAAATCTTCTCTTATCTTTAAATGTAGATATTGTATGTCTTCAGGATGTCAAATCCTTGGTCTCAGCCACTTGTCTTAAAGATTGTCTTTTTTGTTTACCCAAGAAACTCTACCATTTTTTACAAGATATACAAAACTTGCATTCCAGATGCTTTTTGGAGACAAATTGGACCGTTGCTTCGGAACAAATCAAATATTGTCCATCAATCTCCAAGCATCACCTCAAAACTGTTAAATAAGTGTAATAACATTTCAAGGGATTCTTATTAACTTCTTGATTTTAAATAATTTTACATAGATTTTCTAAACAATTTATTTATATGTCTCCTTAAGATAATATTATAATTGCCTGTTTATTAAATTTTTAGTGTTGAATACTGCCCCTGTACTAATTTAAGATTATAATATGTATCCATGTATTATACACTTTGGCATTTGTTCAGAACTGTTAATAAAAAAGGATTCTTATGATTCACATATTTATGGAATAATGTTTGCTTTAAATAGGCTCAACATATGTAGAAAATGGTTCAAATAAGATATTTTTTACGAGCGTTATCTGTTTTGAGTACATAATAAATTAAAATTATGGGCGTTTAATTTATGACATATTATATTTATAGTTGAATGATGAGGAATTATACATTTTTTTGTTATGTAGCATCTGTTAAAAGAGAAATTTGTTATCGTTCTCATATAACATTAATAAAAATGGTGATCTCAAAAAACAATAACTCCCCTGTATTCTTTTTTTCCTCTAATGACATCAAGGATCAACAAACGCATGGATGATTGGTTGAGTTACTACATACAGAATTAAATATTTGGGTCATTTATAAATTATATTAATATTCTTTACAAACAACAAATAAATAAAAAAATCATATATTTTTTTTACCATAATTAAAAAGTACCGAAGCAATTACGTTGAAATGTTTTTTTTCTTAATGAACGTTATCAATTGATTTTCAAGAAAATATTTGTTAATAACCAAAAACTACACTACCTTTTAATAATAAAAAAGTTGAAAGTTAATATAAAAATCAATCAGAGGATATTCGAAAACAGTTGTATCCCAACACCTTTATGGTTGAAAAGTGTGTGTAATCGAGTATATTTTGCCATTGGGCATATTAGTAACAATTGTAACTAGTCTAAAATAAATAAATAAAAACAGTAAGAATACGTTTAAAAAATAAACTAACAACAAATAAAATAAAATGTAGCATGGATTATGTGAGCACGCTTCGTCCAATGGCCCTAGATGCGGTCCTGGCAGCGTGAAGGGTCGTGGCCGACCTCAAAGCCTTAAACATGCTCCACACCGATATTGTGTGGCATGCAAAGGTAGCCGTCTCCCTTCTGAGTGGATACGCCATTGGAGTGGTGGACCTCATGGACCTCCACGGGATGGGGAAGACGAAGTCACCAACCTGGTTCCTTGCACCGCCGCCACCGTCGTTGGAGTAAAAGCATTTCCAGCTCTCCAGGACCACTGCCTTGGCAGCCACCTGGTTGAGGGAGGGAGGGTGTCAATGTAAGAATAGTATTAATTCTCCATTCAAATATTAGGACTTTGACATTATAAGCCAAATACCTTGCAAATGAAGACATTATAATTCTTTTGGGTTCATTTTCTTTTTGTGGTTGGTATAGAGTTAGGCAAAAAGAATTATTATAAAAGAAAAAAGAAATGTATATTGTATTTTTCAAAAACATAACAAACCATTGCCTAAGGCTGGCCTGAATACAGTTTAATTACATTTAAGATAGAAGGAGTTTACCTTCAAGATGTAATTTAAAGATACGAATAAACATAAAATATTAAATCAATGGGATATATATATATATATCAAATTGTAAATATAATATTATATCATTCATTTCTTATGATGCATTTAGAAAGCCTTTATTAAATTGTATTTTCTTATTGTAGATATACACATGGTTGTCAATAATAGTTAAATCTCACTTTAGTTTTTTTTCCTATTTATAAAGCATATGTTTAAGCAATAATAAAAATGATTTTTCGCCATTCATCGTCGAATTATATTAACCTATATAATGTATTTAAATTAATTTCTTTCCATTTAAAAAACACACTATATTTTCGTGGCTTGAAATGTATTCATCAAACAAAGTATTTTAATCAATTACTGGTTTTATACTGTTCTTCTAGCAGTAATAAGACACGATTTGCTAAAAAGCATTTTATTGAAAATCTATAGAGCCATTTTATTTCGACTTCATAGCATTTTAGTAGTATTTTAAGTGTATTTTGTATGTCCTGCAATAATTTATTATTTATGATTAATAATAATAATGTATTTTTACAATGAAATTTTGATGTAGGTATTTCATACATTTGCCCATATTAAAATTTGCAGAACACAAAAAAATATAATAAGGGTTTGATGAACCAAAGAAGAGTGTTTATAATATCTTATTTCCGGTTTCTATTTCTTTTAGATTGCCAATGAAGTGAGATACTTATATATGTCAAACGTAAATACAGGTTTATGGAGTTCCTCTTACCCCAGAGATTGATTGATTGGAGCGAGGTCTGTATAATAAGGTCTGGGCAATACAAAAACAACAATTGTAATCAATGACGTCACCGGAGAACAAAATAAACATTTATGATTATTCGTTCTCCGGTGACTTCATAAATTACAATTGTTGTTTTTGTATTGCCCAAACCTTATTATACAGACCTTGGATTGGAGATCCTCGACGGTGTCTTATTTCTCCATGGATAGATCCAGTTCTTAAGGAGGATTTTTTTGTTTACAAAATGGAGTTTCAAAACCATAGAGATATGAAGATTTAGAGAGCTGATTCCCTTCAATAGCATCGTAAGTTGATCATAGAGATAGAAATATTCGTTTATATTGGGCACAATAACGAATTCTCTAAAGAATCAAATAAGCTCTTTATGTCTTTATATCCCTATGGTTTCTTTACAAATTGGAGCTTCCCAATGTTGTTCTCTGGACACCTTATTTATTTTCTTATTTTTGTTATTACTATTATTATTACCTCATCTTTTTAAGAAATCTTAAATCCTTTTTGTAATTACCTGTTTCATGTTTAATCCCTACGACGACTATATCACTTTTATTGTATTTTTATGAATGGTAATATAAATGTGTTAGTTAATTATAATTAAAATATAATTGTTTAAAGAAAAGGTTATATGTTTTTAACATTGTTCAATTCATATTTCACATTTATAAATATATAATAAGCTTATTTTTTAAAATGAAATAGAGTTGAAAATTTTAAATCTATTATTTTAATATCATTTTACATTCAGTTTTTGTTTATTATTCTACGTGATAGATATAGGTTTATTTTTGTAATTACTTTTGATTAATTGTGTATTTTATTTGTAGATTCATTATTTTCTGACTTTAGTTTAGGGTTTTAAAATTAAGCTATAATATTTAATTATATATACATGTTTATAAGCAATAACTCTATTTGAATAAAGTCAATTTAAAAAAATCTATTATTATACATGCACATTAAACAACACTTAATTTTATACATGATTTTCCTTTATTGGATAAATAATAACGGAGGGTGAAATATACAAAAATAAGAAAAAAGGAAAAAGAGAAATATAACATACAAATTCTTTAGACATACAAACCAGATAATACTGGCAATGACATCTCTACATACATACATACTCGTAAGGTATGCACTCTAGTTTTGGCTTGATGGATATTCAAAAAAGGGCGTATTTTAATTGCCACAAAGAATTAAAATATGTCCAAGAGTCTTATCTTGATAGGACGTCACTCTTGAGTCTTTTTTTAAATTTTTAATTCACAGTATTCATTCATTATTTGTGTTAAAGGTGCTAAGTAACGCCTCAGTTGTACATTTATTTTATCAAGTTTAAAACTTTTTACTTATATTATCTGATATTCATTTTGGAGCCAGTAAAATAATTTATTTGCTAATGATTAAATGATTCTTATTGATTAATTAATTTGAACAAAAGCTGTTTCTAAACGATATTTAGCCCCATTTGCCGCCTATTTTAGAAGACTAATTTAATTTTAAGTTAATGTCAATTTACAATTTTTTGTAATTTTTTATTTTTCTCCGCTCTCCGTTTTTACATTGTTTTTATCACGAAGTATGTGATTTATATATTTTATGTTTTATTAAGCATTTTTATGATATGTTTCTTGTCCTTTAACAGTTGCTGTCCCCCATCCTTACATATGTTTTTTTCTATTAAAAAACTGTAATTTTTTTTTTCTCGAAGATGTGAATAAATAATTATTGAATTTTTTTATATCAATTTACAATTGTCGTGATCAGGAACTTGTCTCAGAAATTTATTTAATATTATTGGGACATTAAGTATTTTTCTACGTCGGAATGATGATTCTTCCCCCCCCCCTTGTTCGTTTATTATGTATATAAAATAAATGCATAAAACCCAGAGCAAATTCGTTATAATAACATAATTACCTCCGCCAAAGAAGGTATTGTTTTCACTGGCGTTGGTTTGTTTGTTTGTTGGTTTGTTGGTTTGTTTGTCAGCAGGATAACTCAAAAACTATGTAACGGATTCGGATGAAACTTTGTGGAGTTGTTGGAAATGTCAAAAGTAACAAGTGATTAAATTTTGGCATCTCTGAGTGCCAAATTAAGATGCAAAATGAGCTAAATACTAATAAATATTTCAAGTTAGCCTACTCTGCCAATAGATGTCGCTGTGCTGTAAAATCAGGTGCCGGGAGTGTCTTCCTCTCGGAATTTCCGTCGAGGGGAACCCTCTCCCGTCCCTCTACGCCGCCCCAGTCGTGAAAAATCCGCCTCGGAAGGCTCATAAGGACCCTGTGACGGCGGAGGTTTGCGTATCTGAGTGTATATATGCCTCTAGTTAAACATTGAAGTTCAAATTCGAACGATTACAATATAATGACACACAATATCAGATAAAGCTATCCAATTAACACAATATTTCCGAGAAGTAACTGTTATGATTTTTAAAGCTAAACATAATTTATATAATTTAAAATAAAAAATGCAAATTGCTAACAATTATCAAATCCTTGGTGTTGCATGAATAAGTTTGTACAATATTGGAATAACCTTTCACCGGACGTTTATGTTCCTTCTACGTCCTACGAGAAGAGTATCAACGGCAATGTCACATTTTTACTTATCTTTGATGCGATGAAGATGGCATTATTAAGTAATGATCCAGTTTTCGTTAAATGGGATTGAATTGAGTATGAGTTTAATGTATGATTTCTATTATCATAAAGTTTATTTAAATCAATATGAATGTTCTCCAATTAAGAAATACCTATTTTAAGGGATATGTCATTATATTTTCCTTCAAATAAAGAGCACAAACCCAAATGTTAAGGAATGAAGAATATATATTTTGATTGGAATTAACAGTTTGTTTTGATAATAAACTTAAATGAGTTTGGATATTAAAATGTTTTTGAGTCCTTAAACAATTTTACAAGATTACCCTTGCAACAATTGCGGTTGCTTATACAACAATATTTTACACGCATTCGTTGACTGCCCTGCGCTATCATTGGTGAAGCAGTTTTTAAAGCTTAATTTATCTGGAAATAAACTAATTTCCCCTAGTATTCTAAAGACCTACATTCTATTCGGACCATACAAATTGAAAAAAAAGTTCCCCCTCTAGTCATAAAGCTTTAAACGCAGCAATAAGCAACATCAAATCATTAATTGCTAAGCAACTAACGGCAAACTCTTATGTGGAAGCTGAGGACCTGAGAGCGATCATCCTTGGAGCAGCGGCTCGTTACAAGGCGCTAGATGTTAAAATTCCTGACCCTGGATCTCCTTCTTGGAATGGGCGGGAGATATTGTACGATTTGTGCCATCTCGCTCAGTAGTAAACCTGAAAGCTCTGAAGAGGATTTTAAGACGTCATCGGGATTTTTTAAAGAATAAATAAACGCTGTTTCGTCCATGTATATAAGGTTATAATCTCTTGACAGTAAATATGTTCTACAATGTTCATTCATGTTATTTATTTTAACGCAACTGTCGAGAGTATTTTTTATATATTTATTAGTTGTCTTGTATTTTAGTGTAGTTAATATTTTACACTGTCTTATAATATTTGATAGCCGAATAAAAAAAATTATGACCGAAAAAAAAATAATTACAAGATGTACTTTTAATTCCATCAACAGTATGTCAACAAAAACATGATATTCATAAGGTTCTTGGTATCATTCAATTTAAGGTTCGGCGCTTGTTGTATACTAATATAACACTAGTAACTTATATGTATTATATGCAAGTCTTTGTTTATCCAGTAATTTTAATTGATATTGTCAAGCCTAAATAATGATAATCTTTCATTTTCATTTTAAAACTATTCTCATATTCTCTGGATACCCATATGCTTAAATAGTTTACGGATTGTCCCTTAAAATGGTTGATTTATTTTTATAATTTTTGGTTTCATAAGTTGTTGTCATATATCTTTGACTTTTGATTTTATTAAATTTCATTCAGAAGGTTCAGGCGTCTAGTTTATGTCAGTTGTCATATATTTCCTTGATAAAAGATATTTCTTTTGCATGAGATTTGCAAAAAATAACACCGATATCTCCGTGCAAGGCGTTGCTATAACAGCTGTATTTAATTTGATTTTTCTTGATTTGTTTATTTATTACGTACATTAAGAAAAAATAAGCAAAATCATTAATAGATGTTATAGAGAAATACCTTTGAAGATAATAATATAATTTTTTGACCATGACTTATTTGCATATTTTCATATTTTTTTATAGAAAATAGAGTAAAAATAATAATACAGGGCTGTGCAGGTAAATTTGGAATAAGTTCACAGCCATCCAGATTAATAAGGAGGAGATCTGCATGGGTGAAATTAGCTGTGAGAGGTTGTGTGAATACTTGTTGTGAAATTTAAGATCGAAAACAAAAACAATTGTTTGCCATCACGATGGAGGTCTGCCGTTATTGAGCTGCACCGCGCAGGCCGCTCGGCCCAGGAGATTATCAGCCTCCTGAAGTACCCCTCTAGCACTGTTTATACCATCATCAACAGGTACAAGGCCACGGGGATGTCCAACAGGTCCAAACACAGCCCCAGAAGTGACAGAAAGAGGAACCCCAGGTTCTTGGCTGGCCTGAGGAAGTCCATCAATGCCTTCCCAACCAAGTCCATGTCTGCCCTGGCCAAGGACCGCTCTGTGCATCGCAGCACCATATTCAGGGCCATAAAACATGACCTGGGATATAAGAGCTACGTCATGAAGGTCAGGCACCTGCTGACAGACAAGATGAAGGCCACCAGGGAGGCCAGGTGCAGAAAAATTCTGAGCTCTCTGAAGAACACTGGTGGGCACCTGAGGTTCTTCTGTGATGAGAAGATTTTCCCTTTGGACAAAAAGAGGAACAGGCAGAATGACAGGTGGATCTGTAGGGAGGCTTCTGAGGTCCCCATGGTCTTCAGGACAAAGAACCCGGCTGCAGTGATGGTCCTGGATGTCATCAGCAGTGAGGGCCACGTCATGCCGCCACACTTCTTTGAGCCCAAGCAAAAGGTCAACCAGGAGGTGTACTTGGAGGTCCTCAGTAAAGTGGTCAAGCCTTGGATAGACACTGTGTCCTCTGGGAGGAAGTACACCTTTCAGCAGGACTCTGCCCCCGCCCACAAGGCCAAGACTGTGCAGGCATGGCTCAAGGAAAACGTGCCTCACTTCTGGGATCCTCAGACCTGGCCCTCCAACTCCCCAGATCTCAACCCTTGTGACTACTACCTGTAGGGGAAGTTGGAGAGGGAGGCCTGTGCGACCCACCACAACTCTGTGGAGGCCCTTAAGTCGTCCATCACGTCTGTGGCCATGTCCTTGGAGGCTGCGGAGGTGTCCAGGTCAGTGAGGGCATTCAGGTCCCGTGAGGAGACTGTGGTGGAAGCTGGAGGAAGACACATTGAATAAAAGTTGACCATAATTGTCCAATGTGTATTTTTTGTTTAATAAATATTTCTTTAGAACCTCTCCTTATTGATCCTGGAGGCCATAAACTTGTTCCAAATTTACCTGCACGGGGCTGTATATACGTTTATATATATATATATATATATATATATATATATATATATATATATATATATATATATATATATATATATATATATATATGCAAATTATTACAATTTGGCCTCTAAATCAATATTTCATTTCCTAAGCAGAAAACTGTTCACAATTCAAAAATTTGGCGGTAATATTATTAAGGATTAATCTAAGCCATCAAGCGATGTTGCTTGATTTATAAGAGGTATTAAAGGTTCCTATCCTTCAGTGTCAATAAAAAAGTATGTTAATATTTGTATTTTGGTGTGTGTATAAGTATACGTGACTATGATAGAGTATTTCCATGTCAACATTTGCAGCCCTTAAAAGTTTAAGTAAACATAACTGTTAAGAATTTTCCTGAGTTCCTTAGCCAGGTTGATTTGACTGTATGCCCCTATCACTTGTTTTGCATGTCAATATTATCAAAGAAACTTCGTATTATATCTACGACTTATCTCAGTACAACTTATGGTCAATTTCATTAGGTTTTTATAATGAGTGTGATTGTGATTATATTGTTATATAGAATGCATACAAGCTTTATTAATGTAACAAGCATCAAAATATAAATAAATTAATATAACATAATTTAAAATTATATTCATTATGTTCATCCATTTCGAAATGCGAGCCTGCTAACACTTTTGACAATTCTTGAAACTATATTTTAAAAAATTCCTAATAAATATCAAGCTCCAGTGGCGCAATCGGTTAGCGCACGGTACTTATAGACAGTATATTGCAGAGACATGCCGGGGTTGCGAGTTCGAGCCTCGCCTGGAGCAAATTCTTTAGTACAGCTGAAGCTATTAGCAATCACTTAAACTAATCATAATTTGTGGAGATTGAAGAATTTTGGCATATATATTTTTTTAAATTTCTTTTTATTGAAATGAATCTTACTCTTATATGTATTTGATATGTTTACTATTACTTTTATACTATTGCGAGTTTCTTCTTATTTTAAGAAATCAACATAAAAATATTTTTATAATATCATCAACTCATTTAATCAAGACTATTAATGATCAGTTGAATTATTATAAAAATATTTTTGATTATTCAAAATATCTTTCCAATACATCATTGAAATTTTATTATCTGCGATCTAAATAAACTTTTTAGAGAGGTTTTTTTGTCATATATTTTATTTTAAAAGAGATCTTACAATTCCATTTCAAAAATCCTTACATTTATCCGATGAAGATTTTCATTCACCTCAAAAAAGTTTTAAGATTCATGAACTCTTACAAATGAGATCATGCTGAAAAATATTCAAATGAATACAATTCCACGATAAATATTACGCTTAACTTTTATTCCGTAGAAATATTTTGTCCAAATTGAAAATGCTGTATCCGTAAAGTTTTAAATGTCGCATCAACTCGATTTAAACACACATTTGCCGCAAAGCTCAATGCAGAAGATAACATTATATATGTATGTTTTTAAGAATGAAGTAATATTTCAAAAGCATCGTTTTCCTTCGTCATAAAGAAAGATACAAAATCATGGCTTTGTGATGAGTTATATGCTCTGCAGAGGCCTCATTTGTATTCGTTAGGGCGAACAGTAACACTCTTTCTATCTTCAAAGAATTTATTTTGTTTCTTTTTATATTCTTTGAAGGTTCCTTGTGTTTTCTTCGCTAAATTTTGACTCATACAGGGATTTTTGATCATTTTAGCTCGAACTATAGATATGTTTATCTAAAAATATTCTTCTTAAGAGGATGAAGAAGAAACATTTGCATTCAATAGCAATTAAATCTCGTGTATGACGAGCCTCAAATTGTACATAATAGATAATAAGACACTTTCAGCTAACGTATTGTTCTTTCTGTTGAGATGAACTAATACAGTATGTCTTGACAATGTTTTTTTAAACAATAACACTTGATTTGTATCAATATGTTTGACTCTATATATTAAATTCTGAATTTCCGGTGACAACATCATCTCAGGTTCATCAGGGAACCTTTTTTTTATTTCTCACTTAATCAGACATGTACTACAATCTATAAAACATAACACGCCACAAATAATAGTGGATACAATAGGATGTAAAATGTTGGGGGAGTTCCAGTGCGATTAGAACTCCGCTTCAATGTTACTTGTTTAATTAGTTCCTAGTCGTAATTTAATCAGGTATCGGTCGGTAATCACATATCAATATTGATATATTTTTGAATGAACAATAGTACAAAACATTGAATACTGTAACATACTTATGAAATAAATAAAATTCTACATAAAATAACATAAATCAATATTTTAGTTTTAAGGAATGTTGAAGTCTTTTTTCATGAAAACTGTAGGAGCAATGAAGCAAATACATGTTCATAGGAGTTTTGTCGTCCTATTTTTATGGCCTCTTTTGGCCCAAAATAGGTACGTTAAATTTTTACTCAAATTTGAGATACAAATGGTTCTAGATATTTTATGACATGTTCCAATTTAATTGATGTGATGCCCATTTGTTCATTTTCATAATGGTCATTTGATAATAGCGATACAATAGGAAATGTTGTGTTCATTCTAGTGAAATCTTAAACCATTGTCCAAAGGTTATTATTTTATAGGTTTTTCTAATATTAACTTTTTCTAACCATTTGAACTATTTTCAAAAATGTTTTCAAGATATGTAAAATAACTTAGTACGTAGAATATTAATTCCAATATATATATATAAATATATCTATATATATATAATCAAATTTACATTCAAAATTTGAGAAAAATGAAAAATGTTTCGACGAATAATATTTATTATTTAAATGTATAAATTGAAATAAATTTTCATGAACCATAAAACATGTTTTTTAATTACATTATTTTGGTTGTGGGGGTCGTTCGCTTGAAATAAATATTTTTATATCATTACTTATTAAAAGTCTTCTTTTGTAAAACTAAAATCAAAATGTAAGTAGTTATACTTTGTATTATTGAAGACACAGAGGATGGCTCATTCTCAAGGACATGGACAGTTGACCAAAATCATGGATTTACAATTATTTTGAAAAGATTATCTATTTGGAGTCATAAAGATATAGTATTAGCAAAAGGCATAATTGTAAAAATAATATCATTTACATGATTTTCCACCTCCAAGACAAAAATAATGGTTCTTGAGGGAGAGATCGAGGAATGAAGTGATTCCTTACAATATTTTAAAGGTCATTTAAATTTATAAGCATTATTAAATTAATTAGTAATAATAAAGATAGATCTTAGATCGTTTCAGCACTTACTAAGACTGGACTAAGTTCCAGTGAGACTCGTCTAATCTATGAACTAATCAAACAAAAAATATAACATTGACGTATTTGCAAGTGTTTCGCTTTTTTTTTATCTTTAAAAAGTATTGGTTTATACTACAATTTATTACTAAAGTTAATTACAAAAGTACTTATAAAAACATCACAAAATGTCATTTCCATTAGTTTTTACATTATCATCCTCAAATATCTACAAAATAAGAAGTACCTAATACATTTGATCGGTTTTTTTTACAAATACGCCAATGGATTCATAGCTTTGAATATTTTTTAATACCAAAAAGTGGTGAAACATTAATTCACGAAAAACACTTGAAACTTTATATACACTTCAGTTGCAATACAAATAAGTAAAGTCGTGATGTGTATGATAAAAATATAATAAGAGGCTTAAGTATACATATTAATATTGTTTGCCCCGTTAGATCCCGGCAAAGGACATTTTCTATTTTTATTGGGAATGCTATGTTTTGAATATATTAATTTTATCGCCTTCCCTCAAAAGCCATATAACTTTATTAAACCTTTTTAAACTAAAAAAATTCTTAGGAGATGAACCGTATTTGATTAAAAAGATGGAGTCCTTTTTCTTTTAAAATAAGATTAGTATGTCTGAACCAGAAACAAAAATATTTCATCATGACAGGCGACTAAATCATTCCAATAACTTCTTTCTTCTCCAATAATGACATTCCCCCTAAAAGGAAATATTAAAAAATAAATATAATATATGAATATATTTATAATAAAAAAAACGTTTAGTAACAAAGGGATTATCTCCTACAATAAATCAGTCATATACTTTGGGTGTGACTAGACATAACAATGCTTATTAAACTTTCAATTATGCCTGGTGCCCGTTAATTATATAAAAAATGGTCTTAACTGATTTCATACAAGTTAAAACTTAAGCATGATAATTTGGAATGCCCTAGCAAAAATAAAAAAGATAGTATTTTTACCCGAACATGATATCCATTAACCTACATATACTAAATTATATTCAAATTTGCGCAACGGACCCTTGCCCCCACCCACCAACATTTACTCTGTCAGAATAATTGGATATTAGGGTTCCAAATCCTCCTTCTATGGGTCATTGCGTACCGCCAGTTTATTATTATTAGTATTATACATATATATATATACATATATATATATATATATATCAAGAAACGACCCGGTACCCGGCTATTCTTGTAACGTCCCGGCCTGTTGTCTAAAAATCACCGGGCCGGGACTTTTAAATTTTCGTTCGTTCGTCATCATTATGTGACGAAGTTTTTTTAGAAAATAATTTTAAAAATCAAAAAACATTTAAAAATTATTTTAAAAAAGTGATGACCACTTTGTTTGATAATTTTTTTTACTTAAAAAAAAAATAGGAAATTGTTCTCTAAAAAAAGTCGTCACTTTTATAATGACAAAGGAACGAAAATTTAATAAAATCCCGGCCTGGCTTGAAAAATTTATATCCCGGCAAAAAAATGTGTCCCGGTCGTTTCCTATATATATATAAAGATCGTCCTTTACACTATTTTTTTAGTTGCTTTACTAAAACTGAAAAAATTGGCCCTAACTTTTTTTGTAAAGACTCTCTGTTTAATTTAAATATTAATTACTTAGCCCTTAAAGACTGTTTCATTTTATTTTTTAGCTATAACTTTTCATTGATGGAAACAATTGACTGTATACACCCTAGATAAGATTTTCACTCCTCCTATTAAATTCATCAGTCATGTGTGTAACCATCATTTATTTTATAATAAAAATAAACCACAGATAGTTATCAATTAAGGTATTCTATATAAGGGCATTATGAATAAAGTTTATTTAAATTTTGTTAAAAATATATATTTCATTGATATAAGAAAAAGTGAACGCCCTCATCAACAAAAGTCCACATTATATTAAATGCAAAGTGCTCAGCGATTAGGTTTTATTATGATAAGGGAATCAAAAATATATTTATTTTAATGTTTTAGAAGAAAAAAAATTATTTTGGTGGAATTTGCTATATCTGTTTATTTTAGTTTGAAGGATTGATCATTTTTGTCGGTACATTTAATAAATATATTTTTCAAATTGTTAAAATTGCTATGGAAAAATGGAAAGTATGTCTTATATAAGTGTTGTCCCCAAAAATATTTTTTATCTTTAAAAAAAAGTGATTTTTAATAAATAAAGTAGTTTTTACATCAATGAGCTCCATAAATCCGAAAAACATATAAAACAAAAAGTTCATTTTTAATTCTTCACTTTAACATTCGCTCATTTGCTAAACAAAATAAAAATATAATCTATTATATTTTGTTTTTTTAATGATTCTTAAAATGTGAGACTGTTAAATCATATGAAAATATTATAAGCAGTGCTTAATGTTGAATAAACTTCATGCATAATTAGATTGCTTTGAAGTGTAAGTATATAATTCATTTTTCATTTCATGTAAATCAAGTGTCCATTAAAAATAGTTACTAAAATCGAAAAATGTAAACATTAGTTTTTAAAAAATAAAAAAAACTTTTTTGGTTGATGAATTAATATTTTTTATATAATAATAATTTACATTTTTAAAGTCACAAATAATAGTAAAGGCCAAATTAATACAAATAAGAAATATTCTTATAGAGAATAAATATATACCTTAATTCGTAGACTTGACTTCATTCATGAGATGAAGTTGAATCTATTGAGAATAAATTGCACTCTTAAAACATCAAAAGAAAAAGATCATGGAGATAGATAAAGTCCCTATTTACTAGGCCAATAGCATAACCAATAACTTTTACAAAAACCTTATGGATATTAAAAGGCTATAAAAAATTCTGAGAACGATTTGTGATTATGAGGCAGTAAACCATAAATTAAATATTGTACGATCTTTCAGAAGCAGTTTCTTAGAAACAGAGCTCTTAGGCAAAGTACCTAAGCCAAAAAAAAATACTTCATGACATTTGTAATGTCCTAATCCTTTTTGAGTAATCAAACAATTCTGACATGAGTATAATTTATGATATTTGAGAATGTTTTTATATCAACATGGATAATATCCGTATATGAATTCATCGGAAAAAATCAGTGGATATATAAGAGGAACCAATAACTTATCAAAGAATTGCCAATATATATATATAATATGATATATGCCCTATCAAATGAGCTATACAAATCACATAATTTAAAATTTATTAATGCTTTATAAAATTATAAAAAAATTAATAAGGTTGACAAAGAGGAGAGTGATAAAAACATAATTTTTTGGAGGTAAATCACGAACTTTTCTAGATATTAACTAATTAAAAAGAATTAAAATACATCTTAAAAGATGTCTTGAGTTAAATTTGGTGTTCGCTTTTGCTTTGGACCTCCGTCGTTGTTCAGTTCCTCCAGGAGGGAAAGCTTCCGGTCTAAAAGACATTCAATTCCATATGGGAGTTTTGAGAGGTTAGTTCTCGCTGCATAAATAATCCGCTGGATGCAACATATTATCTCCTCTACTTTCCAGTGAATTAGTTTAATTTATTAATAATAATTTAAAAGAGCTCCATTTGAACCAATGACGTCATTTCCAACGCTGGTACGACTGTCATTAAATTTGAATCATTTTTTTGTAGTATATAGTTATGTAAAGTCACTATGTATTTTTATAACTTTTTAATAGCTTCCGTTCAAAAAGTTTTTTTGCGGCCTACTATGAAACTATTTCAAAGTGTTTTTTTTCGCTTACAACTTTTTCTTCCTGTTGTTCGTTTATAATATAAATAAAATAACTACGAAAATAATATTTATTTATTGCCTCAATTTTAATCCTAATAAAGAAGTGTAGTACATATTTATATAAACATTTTTTATAAAAGTGTAAAACATAAATTCTTTAAAAATTACGTCAAAATAAAATAAAAAGAGTTTGCATACAACCCCCATGTAGCTTAAATTTACAATGAGGTGAATAAAAATTGTACAAATAGATGTCTTCTTATCATAGACTTGGATAATGGTCATATATTTGATTGTGCTTATCTGATTGAAATGACCCAGGTCTCCTGCCCATTTCCATGAGGGTGACGATAACGGTATTTTACAGCAGCACCAATCATTAACGTCTTCGATATGGACCAAAGAGTTTGCGGTCAGATCATGTGCAACTAAAGCCATACATTCAAAAGGGTTTGAATGTATGGCGTTACGTTTTAAAGAGGAGTTTTTTTGTTTGTATAATAAATGTAGGCAGAATTTTTTTAGAAGGAATAACTTCTTCGATTGGTACGTTCAACAGAATGAAATGGTTTAAAAATTATTCATTTTTTTGTTAGGCAGCAAATGCATGATTTAAGAGTTAATATAAAAAGCTAAAAAATTTACAAGGATTAGTTTATTCAAGTGATTAATATGAGATTTGAAATTCGGCTGTAGACATTCATTAACTATACTATATGGAGATTTTTTTAAATTTTTAGCTACATATTAATATTAAGTGTATAAGTAGAACAAAGTCCGACCTTCCAAAGCACAAAAGACTTTTACTTTATCTAGATTTTTAAATCCATATATTATATGTTTTTGAATCACTACAAATAGGCACACAAAAACACATTTTTTTTTTAATTCCACAGTTCATAAAAATATATACAAGCATAAAAAACATAATGTATATAAAAAGATGTTAATGCGTAAAAACATAATTAAACATTTTAGTTTAAAATAAACATTTTTATATTAAACTTTAAAGCTAGGATAATCAGGAAATACAATCAAATAATTATGGTATTCTTTCATAGAATCTTTTAAGAGCATATGTTCATAAGAATTTTTCCTTGTCGTGTTCATTGTATCAGCATAATTTTCAAGAAAATGTATTGATTTAAAGCCTTAATTCATGAAAACTCATATGTTGTAATTTATATGCACTTTATACATGTATATGCACAGATACTATTATTACCTACAAATAGCCTCCCACAATCCGAGAGTTTTTCTCTTAATTTGACAACAATTGATCCATTGTAACACAATTTGGACCTTGTTGAATGGCTTATACTGCCCCTGTGTAAATAGCATAGTTTATAAAAAATTCTATATGGGCGTTTTTTCCAGGATTATATTGACGAAAAAGGAGAAGGTGTCCCTGAGCTATTATAGAGTCATATATTTTCACCAAGTATATAATTTTTCTGAGAATAACAAAAAGGCTGGCATAAAGTCTGAAATTTTATGTAGCCAATCATCAGACTTTGCCTTTTCGTTGTCACTGAAATGCCAATTCTTAATATCAGTGAAAAAGGATTATAAGAACGTGATGAAAGACTGGATTAAATAGTTTATTGTCCTTTTTCCAATAACCTTCAATACTGAATAAGGTCTGTTATTATAATTATGTCGAAGAATTTCTTCATTTCTTCTGACTTCCTCCCATTGATGCGTCCGTGAAGGTCTCGAAGGATTTTCATGTTTTCAAATTAATTGGCGTATCTTTTTTTTCATTTCACTTGATTGTCAACAAATTTTCCTCCAAAAAGAGATCAAATACTTGAATAGGACTAATGTCGACTAGTAACGGTAATTGGAGTCCACATTGTCCATGGAATTGATATCTCTCTTGGAGTTTGATTTTGTAGTCCAATTCAGACCTGACGACTGGAATTCCACTGAGTCTGGAGAGAGTCCTTTTCTGATTCCTCAGAAGAGTCCTCTTCTTCTGTAATAAATTCCTCGTTTGAACTTTTACCATCATCAAATGAATCTGATAGGTCTTCGTCTTCACTAAGATTATGATCCTTTATATGCACAGTTAACTCTACGATGGTACATCTTTCTTGGGCATGGTTATGGATCAACTGAATCTTTTATAGGCAAATATACAAAGGATGCATAATAAATAATGATCAAATTTTTTTGCGTATCCAGACAAAAGTTTTTTTAAATATTTGAACGATGAAACGTTGTTTTTTTGTCTTCTCCTCTACATTTTTATATAGTATATTTCGTCATTTTAGGTATATTACAATACAAATATAAACATATTCTGTTTAATTTTGTAGACCAAATGAACAAAGGATGCCTTTAAAAAAATAATGCGTTTCCAGAAAATACGTAAAAATTCATTTCACATAAAAAGAGTATTATATTTCTTTTCCAAATCAGAATAATCTCTCATGCTTTTTAGGGCCAGAACTTCAAGTCCAAAGGGATAAAATATTCATTGAATGACTGATATATGATGAATAAATGCAGTTTTATATTAGTAGTATAAAAAACGGCAAAAAATATTGATATGCGTGAAAATAAATTTCCAGTTTTTTAAAACATGCATTTATCAGCTTAACCATTCTTTAATATAATCATGTTTTTCTTCACAAATTTGTCAAAGGGGATTTACACATTTCATGGAAGGGATATATATATACATACATATAAAAATAAATATATATTTATTTATATATATATATATATTTAAGTATATATATACATATATATATATATATGGTTAAACCGAAAGATTACTATAAAAGTGGAATCGAAAAATTGAAAGATCACTATAACCGCTGTATCGCCCTCGAAGGCAACTATGTTGAATAATAAAATCGAATTTGTCAAGAAAATGTTTTCTTCTTATTTAGTCTCGGGACTTATCAGCCGACCTGTTAAATGTGTGAAAAAGATGATCAATTACTCATAATTCATAAGAGCTCATAATTTCTATTAATTGATATGTTTATTTTGATGTTGAAGGCAGAACATAAACAATAATAAAGAGTGTGATTAATTTCTTGTGTATTAAATAAAAAATGCAATTATATAAATGAGAGACTCTTCTTCTCAATATCAGGTCATTCATATTTTTGAGCATATCTCAAAAAAATATCAAGGTCGATTTGTTTTGTTTTTAGAGATGTAGATTAGCTTATAATGATATCTTTTGATTAAAAAAAACCTAATCCTTTTGTGACCAGTTAGGTAATGGTTTTATAGTGCTTTTTACTCAAGCAATTATGATATTTACCGATTAATTATAGACGTTAATACTTTTGTATTCAAATATATAAAATTAACTAAGAATACAAATATTAGACTTTACCAGCTGTGTCTCATTTGTAGTTATTGTTTTTTGTCAAGAAAATATATGATAAATTATGGTCAGAATTTGATTTCGAATATCTCAAAACAAAAATTCTCGAAATACTAAAAAAAAATATCCAGTTGTCATTCTGGGAGATAAAAAATGACTTCTAAAGGTGATCAAATGACAGTCTAACATATTTAATTCTGAACAACAAATATATAAATATATATTTTTTTTATATAAATATATATATATATTTATGTATATATAAATATATCTATATATTTATATATACAAATATATATACATATAATTATAAGAAATAAATTTGTATGTTAAGGATATTTGCGAAAACATCCTGTCCATAGGAGATTGCCATTTATTCCGAACAACTAAGATGGTTTAATTGTATAGCCCTGTCATATGTTGTATGACTTTTAATTTCAGTCTTTTTATTCTGTTTATTATTATGTTCTCTAAAGTTTTCCCCGTAAAACTGTTTTGTAAAGAGCTGAATATCGATCATCAGCTCAAAACATGATGGGACCTTTCTCGATATTGAGGTATTTACTAATTAGTAGCGGTACGAATGAGTTGAAGTTGAAAATCCTCTTTTTTATTATTAAATGTTGGTTATTGATTAAATAAAATTGCAAAAATGGTCAAGTATTTTAAAGAAACTCATTTTTAATTTAACAAAGGGTAATGTATGTACTTTTAATAAGTGTTACAAATCATTTTGCTTCTTTTTAACTGCACATATGCATTTCACATTCTAGACTTTTTATATACCCCATATTTTCCTGATAACATTAAATCATTAAATCACAAATTCATAAAAATCCGTCTTTTTAAAACTTGTATTTACATAAGTATGGTAAGATCATACTTTATTTATATATATTTTTAAATGTATTTCTGAATGTTGCTCAATTGCTCACTACGACAGGAACAGCTTTGATTCAAGGTATCCGAAGTCAATTATTAAAATAACTTGTTAAAAACACTATGGGATGGTAAAAAACAATAGATCCACTTCGGGTTTTTTTCGACATATAATTGAAACTTGGATAATATGTAATTTTAAGTGGTGTTGTTAATATTTCAATAAAAAATATTTCAAAGAGAGTGAAGTTTGTAGAAATGGCATCTCCATTAAAATTATTGATGCATAAAAATATGATAATTTACTTTTATAACATGTTATTTTATGTTGAATAAGTTGGAAAATAAAATATCTATAAAAATAATTTTGTATAAGCGTCACGCTATTTTAATTGACTAATGTATAAGGCTTTTTCTGTTTTAGAACATGTTCTTTTACCTTAAAAATATTTTTCCCCTTAAAATAATGTATCGAGTCTTTGCAAAAATATACAAAATACTGTCAAGACTCTCTATGGCGACACGCAAGGGAATCCAGATGACCGCCAGACACAGAGGGTTTTAGTATATTGTTTGTGCAGAGAAAATTAAGGGGGACTCTATGTGCAAGTGGCCACTAAAGAAAGTTACCACTTAAACAGATTGACAGTACGCTTCATCAAGTATTAATTAAAATAAACGAATCGAAAAAAATTATAAGGAATTTAGACTATATAAGGAATAAAATAAAATTTGAACCCATATATTACGTTGAAGAGAAACAATTGTATAAAAGGTGTTTTAATTTTTCTTAACCCGTTCTTAGGAACGAATTTTAAGGGGATTTAAAAATTGTCATATGTAATCATTAATATTATTAATAATTTATTATAATGAGTCAGTTTATTTTGTTTCTGCCCTTCTGAGACATTAAATCTAATTTTGAAATATTTTTTACAATTTTTTAAAAAATATAACTTTATATATTAAAATAAGTTAGTCACTAAACATTGCATTTTAAAATTAGTTCCCTAAATATACAAATTATTCATCTACATACATTAAAACAAAAAGCAATATATAAGAGAGGAACTCTAATAATTAATATTATTATTTCAAAACTAAATTCAAATGAAAGCAACAAATATAGTAAAATGAATACAGTACAATAAATCCTTTCACAAAATGAATAAATTATAATCTTATTTGTATAATGTAATGACATAAAATCTTTTATTAAAACAGTGTTTTGCTGATTTACTTTATATTTTCCGGCCTAATAAAGTTAAATCCTCAGACAAAAAATAAAACAACATTTTTTTAAACTTATACGTTCAAAATACGATATTTTTACGGATGATCCATTTTTTTATTGAGTCGATGGTTTACATTCGTTTTAATATATATATTTTCTAGATTTTGAGGCATTTGATTCTTAATCTTCAACGATAATTACAACTTTATTGCTTAGGATGGTAAACTATGCTTATTCATATCCTCATGTATGACAATTCTATGAACCCAAATAGACAAAAAAATTATAAGATAATGCCAGACATTTGGCATTATCTTTGAAAATCCCCGATGTCAACAGCCAAGAATGGACCCCTGCAGCTACAGTAATTAAATATTAACACACCTTTCGCCTATCTAAGCCAAATCTCTCCAGTTTATTATAAAAGACTATAAGAAATTCAAGCCTTCAAAAACAATTTAGATTTTTGTTATGTATTTTTTATGTCTGTAAGATTGTTTGTTGTTGTTATTTTGTAATTATGTTTTTTAGATGAATAATATGCTTGTGAAGTCGAGGGTCTTAAAAAAGAAATTAATTATTTAATTGATTTAAAAGAATTAATAGTCAAGGGGTGTGATAGCGTGTCCAACTCTCAATGTTGGGGGTGCAGGTTCAATTTTTACCTCATTGATAAGATCCTAGGTTCGATAGACTAGTGTTAATGGTATAATGCTTTTTTATATCCGTTGGATGCAATTCTATCGAACCATATAGGCAAAAAAATAAAAATAAAAAAAATGTTTTTTTATGAAACACAATTTTTCCTTTAATATATTATCTATTTGTATATATTATTTGCTTTAATATAGACCTTGTGGATGAGAAAAAAAGTTAATAGGTTAGATGAATAATTTTGTTGCTCCAATGTCTATTCCAACAAATACAACTCCATCGAAAAAAAATCAACAAAAAATACATTCTATGAACAATGACACGAAACTAAAATACTCTGACTCTCAGACGTGCCCTTAAAAATCCCGTTTTGAAAGTATACATTAAATTTGCATTTATGACATAGTGTCCTATTCAAAAGTTATTAAAATAATTTTTGCAAAATAGTTTCCATTCATGATCGTCGACGCTCAAACCCCTTACCATATATGAATTGCTCAAGACGAGAGACAGAAGCAACTTTTACTCCCTTATTTATTCAACTCATTTTTCTCACGAATGAGACTATATTCCACCACATTGTTTACAAATATATATTCAAATATGTTAATAATAATAAACATGTGGTGTATTGTGTTCCTTTTATTTCTACCATACGGAATTGTCTGTATATTACAATTATTACCGCGAGTTACTTAGCTGAAGATTTCAAATAAATATGGTCTCGCCATGACTTCCATCTATTTTAAAAGTAAATACATTTCGGCATAGGACAATAAAATATACAAAATTATTATTTGACTCCGCATGACAAACTCATGGGATTTGTTTAGTTATGATATTTGTAAGATCAAACTTAATTCACCACATAATGAACCACACAAGGCATTCACTCGCCAAAGAAGATTTTATTTATTTATTCATAAATTTCATCTTTATTACAATAAAATGGCATATGTTATGAAAATTGACTATGGTTCGCTTTATTATGGCTATATAAACGTTTGATATTTGCATACTATGTTTAGAAAAAGACGATAGTTTTTTTTCATTTTACTAAAGGACTTTTAAAAAGGAAAATATATATTTTTCATTATTATTTATTCTATTTGACATTAAATGCTGCTGTGATCTAAAATCTAATATAGTCATAAAATAATATGTTTTAGATTGCTTGGGTATATGCAAAGAAAGTTTTTCCATTAGAATACAGAAATAACCCTTATTAAATTATCAAAGTATTATATTCATAAATAGAAATATAGAGGGTTCTTTACTACATGATCAAAAATTGCCTAATTTAGATACGAGTAGTTATTATCATATTTTAGCAACACCAATACTCTTAAAGTAAATATAACAATAATCAAAATTACATTGAATAAGAAATAGTTCTAACAAATTAAATTTATGGATAACTAAAAACTGTGTTATATTTAATAAAAAGATAATAAAAATATAGCTTAGAGAATAGCAATCGAGCTTGTGAGGATGATAATGTCCTTATAATGCTAAAAGTTAAGTCTACCTTGCAGTACTCATGAGTCAAAATTAATTAAGCTGTTTTTACAATTAAATATATAAATATTAAAAATTGATAAAAATGTATTCTAGAAAAACACCAAATACGAAAAAAATATATATTAAATTTAGACAAAAAAAAGTTAAGGCTTATATATATATATATATACATATTAATGAGTACAATGTTATTTTGAGTTCACTATATTTATATTATATCTAATTTCATCATTGAATTGTTTTTCTGTTAAATTATAAACTTTAGACTTAAACGTCTATTTATGTTCATATACGCATCTACTTCAGTCTCTTTTGTGTGTAAGAACGGAAATAAAAAGAATTTAAAAAAATGTTACAGCTGTTATTTGTCCGTTAGACAAGTTCATCCACTCGTTATGTGATTCAATCATTGATTGATGATTTGCATGACTAAAAGATAAGATTATTATGCTGCAAAAATGCTTGAAAGGAATGTTGGGATGAAGGATTAGGGTAAATAATATTTGTCTGAGATATTATTCCTTCCTTATCGTCGCATTCAATCATAAAACGTGTGATGGGCTTCATTAAGTTATCCTAAGTCTAATAATTGAAAAAAGTAAGTCTTTAATAAATTTTAAACTAAATGAGGCCTGCAAGTTCTATAAGTAGATATCATGGTGGAAGTATGTATACTTGTGTAGTTTAACGACAGTTAAACATTATTTGTCATTTTTACAGATATGAACAAAAAATAACATTTCTTTTATTTTGCATGTGTATGAAGTCAAATTAAAAAGATTTTTAACAAATATTACATAGCTTCGAGCTAAAGAACAATACAGTACACCCTCGATATAACGACCCTCTGTATAACGAATTTCGGATACAACGAACCTCCTGGAGCTGGCCGAACAAGCCCCAGATATAACAAACTTAAGTTCGTTATATCTGAGGATACCGAACTTCCTGGAGCTGGCCAAACTAGTCTCATATATAACGAACTTAAGTTCGTTATATCTGAGGCTACCGAACCTTTGGTGTTCATGACCGAACAAGCCTAAGTTATAACGAACCTAAGTTCGTTATATTTGAGGCTACCGAACTTTTTTGTCCATGACCGAACATGCCCCGAATATAACGACCTAATTTCGTTATATTTAAGGCTACCGAACCCGAATTATGAGCTGCTGCGGATCATACGGTTTGAACTCATGCGTGAGGTGCAGCAGAGGAAGACGCAGACGAAGATCTCTGACTTCTTCAAGGCTGGCCCCTCCCCAGCCGAGAAGAGGTCTAGGACCGAGTCTGAGACCAGCAGTGTGTTTGTGACTTCGACCTCCTCCACTAATCTGCCAAATGTGTCCAGCGGCAGTTCGTCGTCACTCCTGCAGGATATACCTTACACTCCAAGGCCCTTTAACGAACTTCGGATTTAACGAACTTTCGGATATAAAGACCCTGCCCTCCCCCCATATAGTTCGTTATACCGAGGGATTACTGTACAATTGTTTTTTATTCTTAAATTAATGGTAAATTAAAATTATTGTCGTATATGTTAGTACATGAGATTGAACTCTCTGAAACTTGTAAGAAAACTACGAAAGAAGCACCAAACGATGATGATTTAATGCTGAAATGAATTAACAAGCCTTTTTAGATGGTTGCTACGTGCTCAGGTCTATAGATACATATTTTTTTATTTTAATGCATTAAGCTTCTACCGACAGGGTTAGCAAGGGTCATTCAAAGAGGTATTTATTTTTTCACAAATATTATCACTTTGACTCACCATGGACTTGCTTATATCCTTAATTCGTTATATACAAATTACTTTGTTAAGTAAGATATTTGTTGTGGTTATAACGTAATAACCTTGGACATACTGAAGGTTTTTTTTTACATTTTAGCCCTAAAATTAGTTAAACAAAAATAATTAATTCATCATTTAGAAGGTACTTTTAAATGACACAATATTTGCATATCTTTTACAGCATTTTACAGCACAGATCCTTGTTTTTTTCGTCTATAGGAGCTTATATCAGCCCCACCAGGCCAGAACTTTATTCAGGTATCCGCGGAAAATAAATTGTCTTAGAACTAATTACATGCCCTTATTGGAAATATCTGATTAACTACTGGAAAAAGACAGTCAACACACTTGAGGACGTAATACGAATAAATAAAATGGCTGCCACGTGAAGTGAAGAATAAAAATATTATCTATATTGTTATAGAATACTGAGTTATACAGGAAGGAAAATTCACAATAAATACCAATGACGTCATCTGATCGTGTTGATTCTTTAGAGAAAACTTTTTTGTAATTTTTCCTTTTATCAACTCCATAGGGCCTGATATTTAGACTTTAACTGTTCAAGGGATAATAAAACTTCCTCCCTTCTCTTCTATGTTTCATCAGCTGCCCATTCCGACCTTGCTCTTCCCTCCACTTAGTCAGTTTGTTGTGCATCCAGTTATTAGTCAGTTCAGTGGAGCTAACCCTTCTAAGAAAATAAATAAAATTTACTCAAAAGCAAAAAGGGTCTTAGAGCCTCCATGGATTTTTTTCAAAAACTATAGTCATCTACTTGTACATCAACGTTCGGACACGTGCAGATAAGGTCTTCATCCTCAAAATTTGGTATTTTGTTAAATTTCTTTAGAGTTTTATTCATGATAATTGACTTTATATATTTTCAATCATATTAACTTAAATTAATATAGAAGAAGATGAAGTACTTCGTATTTTAAAATAAATGAAATGTAAAAAAATGAAAAAAATTATTGAAGAAAACTATACTATAAACTAGAACTAACATTTACTGTTGTGCGCATATACCCCTTTGTGTGGCCGCGTTCTTTATTTTATGCATGTATTGTACTATTATATTATGTCTTTGTAATATTATATGTATGTATACGGTATACAGAAATAAACCTTTAATCTAAATATAAAAAATAATAATAAAAAAAACTTAAATAAATATTGAGTTTGAAATGAAGGAGTTTAAGGATATTTTAGAAACTCAATTCATCTGTAAATGTACACATGTCCAGGGTCTTTTAAATATGCCTGCCTCAACACAACCAAATACAGAAGAGTACAAAGTTAAATTCAAACGCATAATTATTATGCAATATAACTCGTAATAGAACAAATTAAAAGCAAAAAGCAGATTAGTATAAACATGAGTTTTCAAACACTGTATGTATTCACGCTAAAAAATAAAAAATAGTTATCAATATAAGTAATAATTGGCCGTAAGATAACATATTAGCGTAATTACAAATAATTGCTTGAAAAAACATTTATTTTATTCTGATATAAAGTTTGGTATTGGGATATAAAAAAGATATCCGATTAAAATTGCAAACCCAACTATCAAAAAGACTTACAATATCCTTTAAATAATATGTAAATTTTTCAAGAGGAGAAGTCTCTACCTAAAAGAAAGCATACGAGACTTTAATGCGTTGATATGAACGTGAAAATACTTTATCCAAAACGAAATTGAAGAGCAGAGTGGACCACTTAGAGAAGTATTTCCCCCAAAAAACCCTCAAAAAGATAACATAAGAATATTGTTATTACAGTATAGGGTACAATACTAGCTTTACAGATTGATCACTCGTCCTTCAAAGTTTTTTTTTTTTTTATCAGAAAACCTCGTGCTGTGTCTCAAGAAAAGCAATCAGAAGAGGATCCGAGGAAAAGAAGATGTACCATCAAACAAAATGGAATCGAGACCTCTTGCCGCTTATTTGGAGGGTGCTTAAAGGTAGCTCCTCCGTTAGAGTTTATACGGAACCGAACAAGCGTTTGACGTCGGGCTCTTAGATCATTTTCTCAATTCAAAACTGTATTTAGTGGTTTATTTATGCAGTAAGAGTAAACTCCTTTGCAGTCCCATGAGTATATATATATATATATATATATATATATATATATATATATATATATATATATATATATATATATATATATATATATATATATATATATATATATATATATATATATATATATATATATATATGTGAAGTTTTGGACTGGAAGCTTTCTCTCCTGCAGAGGCTAGAAAATGACAGAGACCCACGGATTCAGACTAGACGGGACACAGAATAGCAGATGGCATATACCCACTTTTATATACAATGGAATTGTGAATTGTGAAAAGCAAAGAACTACACGAATATCTTTTAGGATACATACTGTAAAATAGGAGGAAATACCAAATATACATACGACTTCTTTGTTTTCTTTGAGATGTTTTGTGTAATAAAAAGAGTGTATGTGTGTATTCCGATATATTTCAGCACGAAGTAGTTGGTCTAAAATAATATATATATATAATTTAAATAAAATAAAAGAAAACAATAATAAAAACAAAAACTAATTAATAAACGTATATATATATATATATATATATATATACATGAATATATAAAATTTAAACAAAAAAAAACATCGATTTGTTGGGGATAACATGCCTTGAGATCGGAGTAATCTACAGCGCCACTTCCTCGGCGAGAGCTATTGCTGCATCCCTGGCAGCTCTCCACGTCCTGGCCTGTCGCAATTGTGGACTTTTATTCCAGGCAGTTCTTGCAGTACATACCAGGGTATCTGCCTGCCAGAGGAGGGGGTTGGGGACGATTCCGGCTGCGTCGGATCTGGTCTCCTTTCCATTTTTTGTCTAGAAGAGCATGAGGCCAAGTGGGTTTCTCCCTCCTTCTTCGCCGTCCCTACTCCAAAATGCCTTCCATGCCTCCATGGCTGCCGACCGCACGGCCATGGTGTTGATGGATGGAAGCCCTGCCGACTTCAGGAGGTCCAAGACGGGTAAGTACTCTCTCCTGAGCCTGCCAGTGAGAGTCCTGGCAACATCATTTAGAGCAACCTGGGCAACTGCAAGTGGTCCTGTGGGGTTACTGTCTCTAAACCGTACGGGTGTGACCGCTGAGACAGCATAGCCGACCTTCCCACTAAACAATGCCCTTGTCAAGTTGGTGGAGGTAAGGACCCCTTGGGATGTGCTTCGCCAGCCTTACAACCATGTTGGCCCTGACCATGGCTGCCCTCGCCATGATGTCAACATTTAAGTTGAGTGAAAGGGTGGAGTCAAACTTTGCCCCTAGCAACTACAATTCATTGGAGGGGAGACTGTTGAGGGGCCGACCTTTACCTCAACCCTCTTCTTCTCTCTTTACTGTCCCCACCACCCGCCAGGAGTAGCTGGGTCTTTGTGTGGTTTAAAGAGAGCCCATTTCTCGCTGCAAACTCCACAAATTTGGCGGCGAGGAGGTTCAGATTGGTTTCCACCACATCAACATCTCTGTCTGCTATCCAGACGCTGACGTCGTCTGAATTGCAAACAATGTTCTCACCCATGCCCATCTCTACTGGGAGGCCAGCCATGAGTGTGAGAAAAAGTAAAGGACAAAGGATAGAACCTTGGCGGACCCCATACTTCACGTCGACAAAGTCGCTCCTGGTGCCGTTCCAATTGACGCATTGCTTACCTCCATTCAGGTAGGATCCAAACCAGTCTCCCACTCTCCTTGTGACGCCAAGGTCCTTGATTTTTTCCAGAAGGAGGTCGCATTCGACAGTGTCAAACGCAGAGGATAGATCAAAGGCCAGTATGCCTACGACCTTCCCTTCCTGGACAGCCTTTATCCATTTGCTGTGAGCCGTTCCAATGGCTGTAGTAGTGGAGCGGCCAGCCCGAAAGCCAAATTGGCTGTTGGGTAAGGCGCTAATTTTTCCATATGGAACTCCAGATCAGCCTTAACTACATTCTCCAAGATCTTGGAGAGGACGGGGAGCAGGGAAACTGGCCGATACGAGGCTGGGTCCTTTGGGTTTTCCCCTTTACTTTTGTGCACCGGAATTACAATGCCTGTTTTGAGAATGACGGGTACCTTGCCGTTGGCAAGAGAGCAATTGATCAGGTGGGAGATAGGGAAGGCCAGAACTTCAATTCCTAGTTTGAATACAGATGCCGGCAGTCTGTCAACGCCCATCGCCTCTGTATTAGATATGGAGGACACGACTCGATACCATTGATAGTAAGTGACAGAGGAAGGGGCGTAGCTTTGGGTTTTCCCATGGCTCTGTTGGCCAGTTCTACAACACCTTAGAATCGCCGTTGGCCTTCTTGATGGCGTTCAAGTTGGACAGGAGTTTGTCCTTTCTGACTCCAGCTGCCGCCTGATTTCTGAGAACCTTATATTCTCTTCTACCCAAAGCTCTGTTTCTTTGGTCGATAAGTCGAAGCGTTGCCTTGCTCAGATACAAGTTTGCATTTTTTTCTAACGGTGATGGCCCTGACAGGGGCCACCTTGTCGAGGGACATGGTGATTCCCACTACAATGAAGTCGAGGACTGCGTCCACTTCTTTAATGTCGTAGATATAGTCCAACTTCCACTGCTCTAGAGCATTCTCCAGGGCATGTCAAATATATCAAATAATGTTAAATAATTTGAATGAAAAGGAAATTCGGGGTTTTCCAAAAGACGTGCCTACAAGGACAACTTTACGAGAGGTTTAGTAGAAAATATGGGCACTCTTACTCAGTACATTTTTATTTTATTTCTTCATTGTGATCCCATCCATTCACAAATAAACAATTGACAATCATAGCTTGTATTGTGTCTAATATGCTCCTTGAAATCATAGTGCTCCTCATACGGGTTTTGATATTTGTAATTTTGTGTGCATAACGCGCAATTTGTCCTATGTTTGAATCTGCAACAATGAATGGCCACAAAGTTATATTAACGTGAACAAGATAAATATAATTTAAATTACAAAGGCATGTCCCACAACATATAAAAGTGCCTATTATAAATTTAAGAAAAGTATTAATAATGTTGGAATAATTATTATTCTGATATAAGATTAAGTCATCCAAGCCTGAAGTTAAAACATGAGTAAGCGGAACAATTTAAGAAAATACTTGTGATTTAACCAAGAACTTATAATCATTATCAAAAATATATAAAACTCAAACAAATTGAAAGGTATTTTGTCTATGTATATGACGCCTTCAATGCCTATATTCTACTAAACAAATAATAGGTACTGCAGTATACGTCAAATATTTTATATTATTTCTATATCAAAATAGGCTTATTGGGATTTGTTTAATTCATTTTTAAGTGATTTAAATGAATCTTCGTCTGGTTCATGTGAACATTTTTCGAGAACTGTTTTATAAGGATGAGCGTAAAATATCATAATCCATCCAGACTAGGTTTTTTTCTATGTGGATCAAAATCTGCGGCCTCGAAATTAATATTGTATTTATAAGCTAGAACACTTCTCTTTAAAATGTATATATTATATATATATGTATATATATGTACACACACACACACATGTATGTATATTAGGGTTGTTCTATTTTTTAAATGTTTGAAATGTTAGCAACATGTGGATTTTCTGTTTCTTGGAGATAAAAGAAGACGACATACAAAGAAAAAAAGAAGGGAGAGAGTATTTTGCCTCACTTCTCTCCCTTCGCTTTCTCTTTCTATCCAGGTAACACTAACAGCCGTTACCAAATGGTAATCGTATATTCTCATATCAAAAGATCAATTTTTGGGGGTGAGTACGTATTTGCTTATATCTCTTAAAGTATAGCGATTTTTAGAGCACCAAACATATCAAATGAAAGCTTGGTTAACCAGCTTTAATATTTTGGTATACTAAATCATGTTAATATAATAAGTAGAGAGTTATATGTACATTAAAAAAGTATATAATTTATAAACTATTAAAAAACAAAATACTGTTTATAATCATATATTACAAAAATATTATTACAAAGACATATTTAGAAAAAAGTATATAATTCATAAATTATAACTAAACAAAATACTGCTTATAATCATATATAACATAAATATTATTAGAAAGACATACTTTGAAAAAAGTATTTAATTTATTGGAGTATTTAATTAATCCACTGTTTCATTATTCGCCTCTCTCTTAAGCTTTTCTATGATTAGCTTTTTGCTCTTGAAGGTGATTTTTTCATATTTTATTTTGAGAAATATAAAATTTAGCAAATATATTAATAGTTTCCAATGGAACCGAAAGCACCTTTGACATTAATTTTGAAACTCTTTTTACAATGTTGTACAACTCTTACAATTACTATAAAATTGTTTGAAAAAAATTTGTTCACATTTCCTCATAGCCTCTAAAAAATCTTTTTGTTTTTTTTATTAATTCAAGCCATTTTTTGTAACAATAAGATGCACTAATGATAATTTCAGTAGCGATTTATTACTTATTATATATATATAAAAATGATTGGCTTATGTTTCTGGCAGACGTGACGTCACACGAAAAATATTTCGGAACCTAAGTTTATACATTATGAAACAGCAGGGTGTTTATATATATATATATATATATATATATATATATATATATATATATATATATCAGAGTGTACCAGCAAAATTTTATAAATCGTAAATCAATTTTTGCTTTACTGCTAGAAACTTTATTTCATCTTTTATAAAGAAGCATCTGAAACAAAAGTTAAAAAAAATCTTGGCAATCTTTCTTATTCCATATAGCCTCCTTTACCTTCAATGACTGCATCAACACGGTGGCGGAAAGCAGCACAGCTCTTCTTGATGAAGTCGGTAGAGATGTTGGCGCAGGCAGCAGTGATGGAGGCCTTGATAGAATCCACATTGGGATAGGGAATGCTGTTGGTCTCCATCTCCAAAAAGCCCCACAAAGCAAAGTCCAGGGGGTTGAGATCTGGGCTTGAGGGTGGCCAGTAGTTTGCTGGCAAGAAATCGGAAAATTCCTTGAGCAGAAGTCTTGGGCCAACTTTGATGTGTGGGAGGGAGCTCCATCCTGAGTCCACACATAGTGGCCACTAGGGTAATTTGCCTTCAACCAGGGCAAATCATGGAATCTCAGGACTTTCACGTAGACATGGCGATCAATTTTCTCTCCGGCCTGAAAATAGTACGGAAGCATGGTCTTCCCGTCAGATGCCACGACTCCTAGAACCATCACATGGGCTGGGTGTTTGGTTCTGTAGACTCCCTGGACCTCATCTACTGACTCCGCAAGGTACCAATCGTTTCTCCGAATGTAGACCTGGTCCACTTTAAAAATCTTCTTGTCTGATAAAATTATTACAGTGGACTTCTTCTTGTGGAAGGTTGAACGAATTTTGGTGCACCTTCCGAGCCTCTTGACCTTCATTGCATCAAGATGCATCGGCTAAAGATGCCTGGGCCTCCTGACATAAGATTTCAGGTTCAGGTCATCTTTTAAAGCCCTTGACATGGTAAAAGTACCGACATCCATGGTCCGAGCCAGTCTCCGAATTGACTTTGTGGGATCCTCCTTCACCACCTCATTGACCTTTCCCAGAAATTCCTCAGTCCTCTTCTTATTTGCTTCTCCACTGCCTGGAGTCCTTTTCCATCTTTTAGAGCCTTTGAAACATTGTAAACTGTAGCCAGAGAGCAGCCAACAATCTCCACGATCTTTTTTTTTCCACTTTGGCCTTGAGGAGGTCAGCAATCCTCTCACGATTCTTCTTATCATGACTCATGGTAAAGAGTGAGTGAAAACAATGTTTACTAACAAGCGCTCTACATGGCTGGTACAACAGGAAGTTTTAGTGTAAAAATCACTAAAGCTCGACTCAGGGTAGCCAGAGACAATTAAACTACATTATAAATTTTGATGGTACACTCTGTATATATATATATATATATATTAACTGTTCGTTTTTTCAATACATAAATAATATTAAATAAAAATAAAAAACATATTTTCACATGTTAGATTATATGGTGTAAAAAGTGCCCATATTATAGGAAAATATTTAATTTGATCGTTATAAGATATTATTGTCCAAAGAGTTGGTTACCTCGTTAACTTTGTTATTAGTTGTCCTTTTGTTCGGAGGAATTATTTTTTTACAATGCTCTTTTCAAAAATATTAGCAAATACATCATATGTTTTTGGTACTTCTTTAAAAAACAAACATAAAGTACACAAAAGATTATTGCCATGACCAGAATGGATATTGACCACTAATGGAGCCTCATTCAATTCCTTTAAGTCAACGTGTAAAAATTATTAGCCCCTTAGCGTAAACAAATACATTCATATTGTGTGACCATCCAATAAAGAATGGCGACACATGTGACCATGTGTCAAATAAGTAATTACAAAAAGTTTATGTAACACATTGTTCCTCATATACAGGCCCGGCGGGATGGGCGGGCCTGAGGGGGGGCAGGCCCGCGCACCGAATGACGTAGGCCCGCCCATCCACTAAGTGACGTGGGCCCGATTTTTATGATTGCGCCAATTATATTGTGCCCCCATAACAACTGTAGGGCCCCCCAAAGCCTGGGCCTGCTGCCGGGCCTGCTCATATAGTAAAGGGCCTTTATAATAATTATTCATTTTAAAATAAGTAGCGTCTTAAATACTTGTTTAAAACTGTAGGATGGGTTTCCCTGAAAGGCAAAGTCATAAATTTTCTTAAAAGGTATCAAAGTGTTTGTCGCATATTCAAGAAATAACAACAACAAATGGAACGACAAAATATTTTCAGGTTTGCTTTTAGATTAATGAGAAAACCCACATTTTAACGGCTCTCATAAAGTGTATTAATCGAGAGGGATTTTTTCTGTTTACTCAAGACTTTGTAGAGTGGAGTTTGTCTGTTGTGTTTTTTGTTATTTCTCTTTATTGTTGATTCTGGAGTACCCTCCCAGGGCAAGATAGTACGCAGAGGTTGTGTGAACTTTATATTTACAACGTCCATATTGCAACTTGTTTGTTATTATTAGTAGTAGAAATAAGTTATGTAACTTCATTGATTCCCATTGTTGGGTTTATGATTTTTTAAATATCTATTATTTATATAATATATATATATATATATATATATATATATATATATATATATATATATATATATATATATATATATATATATATAATGAATGATAGAATGATTTTTGATCATTCAATCAATATCAGAATAGACAAATTTACCACCTTTGTTGGTCAATGAGTGTGAGATTAAAGAAACCGATGAAGCCCAGTGTTCGAAAGAATTTATAAAAGTTATATTTAAAAAACCAAAAATGTTATTCATATGTAAATAGATTTGATAATTATATTTAGAGGTCTTACCCAATTTTTTCCTCCATAAAACCTGATCGAGGTGTTCTCGAAACTTCATACTGCTCACACTAGCCATCTATTTGAATATACAATTATAAATAATTAAATATTTAAATAATTGCAGAATAGTTCATCCACCACCTGTGAGCGTTTTTCCACATACATTCTACATAGTTTGTATGAATATATATATATGAGGATCAACAAAATTTGTTGAATGATTAACTACCTTATACTGGTATTAAAGTATATCGTGTACATAAGCCTATAGAAGTAATCCTTTGAACTTTTAAGTCATCTTAAAAACACAATATGAGAATTATCACACACCCAAATGATACATCCTATAAATTTTCTGTAACATCACGAGGTTTGGTCAAAATTATCTTTACAATATCACTATTGCTATATTTTTTTTGTTTTGACGATAATTCAATTGAACTAGTTCATAAACTTAATTCATTGCGATATTATGAGTGTTGCTCTCTCATAAATTCTGGATATTATTGATTCCAGTCAATCGGCGAGGGAGTTCTTACAACTTCGAGGATGTCTCCGCTTTTATCCTCCGGCATGTTCCAAATGTGGAAAACCTATGACGTTCGTTGTTCATCTAAGAGAACATATAAAATGGAAGTGTTCTACGCACAGAAATGAAAATGTGCCTGAACAAAAATACTGTCTGTGGGCTGGAACTAAATTAGGCTACCCAAAATTAATCCAATTGGCCTGGGCCTGGGCGCTCAATATTTCAGTGACCGTCGTTCCTGATATTATTGTCATTTCAGAATCGACAGCCCTGGAATGGTATTCAAAATTTAGGTCTATCTGTTCCACTTATTTGAACAACAATCCCTATAAAATTGGAGGCCACGGGATTGTAGTTCAAATAGATGAATCTCTGATGGCAAGGCACAAGTAGTACATTGGACGAATAATTCCTGAACGATGGGGTTTTGGAGGCTACTGCCCTCACACAAAGGAAGGCTTCCTAACTTTAGTGAGTATTAATGAATATATGTCCACAAAGAATAATAAACTTTTTATATTTTGATCTAGGTTGATGATCGAAAGGCAGGCACCCTCCATCCCATCATCATGGAATAAATTGAGCCGGGTTCTGTTATACACAGTGATGGATAGGCTGCCTATAATAGAATCCCTCAATTACCTATAAACCCTCAATACCAGCACGAGGTGGTAAATCACTCTACAAATTTTGTAGATCCCATAAGCGGTGCTCATACGAACTATGTTGAGTGCTACTGGAAAAATGCAAAGAGGAGGTAATAAAAAAACTATATTGCATTTAATTATTACTTAATTATTTTTCTTTACAGATTCAAATCAATGGCTGGTTTCAGTTGTGTAACGCTTGAGGAACACCCCGATGAATTTTTATGGAGGGAGAAATTCGGGAAGACCCCTACAGACGCATTTTTCAACATATTTTTACATATAGCTTATACCTATACCTTTTAAAATAAATATTTATTTATATATATAATTTTTATAATTTCTTTCGAACACTGGGCTACAACGGTTCCTTCAATCTCGCACTCAATGACCAACAAAGGTGGTAAATTTGTCTATTTTGATATTTAGTGATATGTATATATTTATATCATCATTACAATCTTATAATATTAGATATTTAAAAAATCATAAACGCAACAATGGGAATCAATGAAGTCACATAACTTATTACTACAACTAATAATAACAAACATGTTGCAATATGGACGTTGTAAATATAAAGTTCACATAACCTCTGCGTACTATCTTGCCCTGGGAGTACCCTCTCCTTCCCTCCCTCCCTCTTTGAAAAATTCAATAAAAATATTTCCATTATGGCAAAATAACGTATAAAATACAACCATGTATGCATATTTACATAAATGCATATATATATGTTATAGGACCTTAGAGCACATTGAAGTCCATTGATTATTATTTTTTATTATCATTCTGGAATGTTGTTTCGTGCATTTTAAATTGCTTGCATTCTTATTTATTCTTTTTTATCCTTGAACATAGGATATAAATCCGAACGGAGATTTAAGATTTCAAAATAACAAATATAGGACAAAATATGTGAATACAATTTATGACGTAATAAAAGTGATATATAATATAAGTAATTGTTATTATTATTATCATGGTTTTTATTAATACTACGCAATCAATTGTAGAGTTCAAAAGTAAAGATGAGAGCCTAATCTATATAGTAAAGCTTTTATAGTGAACGGTCATAAGTCTTTAAAGAAGATACGAAATCTTTATCGAAATAACGGAATACAAAATGTCACCATAGACCTACAAGCAAGGATCACGCTTGCTATCCTTAGCAGCTATACCAAGGAGAATATAAATAAGGTGAGGCAATGGGAATCGACGTAGGCAATTGCAGGGCGACAGCTGATTATTTTGTTGTGATATCACAAGTGCTACGCTTGAATTCTAGTTCAGTTTGTATTGTAAAGCGAAAATGTGATATCCTCGAGGAAGTAATGGTGTTAGTGCCATCCCCTCTTGCTATAATCCTCGAGATGCATAATATTTTGCACTTCCGACGAGGGATCCCAATATCCAACATCTGTGGATTGCACGATGCAGAAGATCCGACAGGATTAGCTTAAAGAATGCGAAGATCTGCGATCGTCATTTTACTCCAGATGACTTCCAAAGGAATATTCAGGCTGGAAGAATAGGAAGAAGCTTTAGTCTCAAGTTGTTCCTACACTCTTCATCCCTGGATCACCCTCCTCAAGTGTATCCAAGTCCTTCAGACAGGTTCGTCAAGAAGCCCGTGAACGAAAAAAATTGTGAGTTGACTAGTGAGAAGGAATAAGGAACTCTCAGTCACGAAAATGAAGCTGTCCTGCTACAAAGCTAAGTGCCTCAAACTTGGCTCATAACACTTTAAGGAAACTTTAATTAGAACCTCATTCGAAAAGGATTACACAACGATTCAAACAAGAAGCTTTGTGAATCCTTTGACAAAGTTCATTCGTGGCTACTCAAAAGAAGATGTAACTACCGCCCTCATTCTACGGAGCATATGTACCCGGGCCTTTGAGTACTTGCGCTCACGGAAACTCCTTCCTCTGCCTAGTCGGCAAACACAGGAAAAAATCCAAAGACTGTTCCAACGAGGGTCTCACCTATATTGCTGAATACTCAGGAGGCTTAAAGAACTCCACCCACATTTGGTGAAACAGAGGAGTAACATTGAAGGATTTGAAGAAACACACAGTCCTTGGATTGAGTTATTACCGCCCCTTCTCCCGATTTTTGAAGTTCTGCCACCTCTTAGAAAATCATTTCCATTTTTTTCATAATAACCATCAGACACAATCGATAAAGACCCCATGTTTTTCTAAAAAAATTAAGCCACTTATCAATTTATATCCAAATTGGTCAAAATAAATTATTATTGCTTTTGTAATAAATAAAAAGAACACTGATTCGAGTCAATTTTCTTAATAAGCTACTTAAACTGAAAAATGCTAGTGAAAACTTAAACACATAGGTCAGGTTACTAATGAGCGTAATTCTATTCATATTCTTATGTTCCCCTTTTTTATATGTACATATGTAGAATTCTATTATTGTGATTTTTAAATTCCTTCAAATAAATTAAAATCTTGATTGTAAAAATTATTTTATTGTTTGAAATTATTATTTCCTAATTACTTAAAATAATGAATACTATTGATAACATAACAACTTTTTCATGGCAACAGAACAATGTTTTAATGAAATATTTTCAGTTGAGATATAAAGTTGAGAAATAATTTCTAAATCATTGCACTAAAAAATAATGTTTTTTCATTGTAGCATTCGTGACGTCATAAAATTATTCCTTTTGATCTAGAGCATAAGTCAAAGATTTCCTCTTTGACTCACCTTATTTATATTCTCCTTGAGCTATACACACACAATATATATATAATTGTATTTAAATATTTATAGATTAATATGATTTCTTTTGCTTGTTTTTTTCGTACTTTCCAATTTTGTATTTGTGTCGTACTCTTAGGCATAATAAAACTCCGGACTTGTTAACACTTAAATAACTTTATTCTCACTGATTCATAAAGCCGCCAAAATATATATACAAGCCCCCTCCTAGTGATGAGACGGCCCAAAGTGATGAACCGGTCTAGTTCATGGTTCGAACTCTTGCTACAGTTTCTATTTCCTGTCTTTTTTATCTATATTCAACAGTGCAATTTAAATAAGTATAAAGTAAAATAAATACATAAACACCCAAGATAAAACGTGAAGGTAAAACATGAATAAATATTGATGTTTTATTTCTCTTGAATACACCTTTGACCGTGAAGGTCCTCTCATCAGCTTTACTTTAAAAGAGTCAACTGTTTGTTTGCTTGGCCATCGTGAAGAGTATTTACTAGTGTTGAGTTTCGGTCCGAAAGTACTAGACCGGTCTAAAGTAAAAAAATACAAATTAAGATCGGTCTAAATCGGTCTATTGACCGGTCTCACATTTGGACCGATATATATCGGTCTATATACTATTTACCTTTTCAGATGCTTGAAATTTGCGTTCATTATTCGCCACCCTATTTGACCATAATTATAAAAATTAGTTCCATTGTAAATAGAGTCATTCGATTTACTCTAAAAGGAAAAACTGAGTTAAGATAATCAAAATACTCTATTTCAGAATGTATTCGACCTCCCACATTTGTACTTTACACTAATGGATGCTGAAGAAAATCACAGACTTAATATCTCAATGCAAAATCCTTTTAAAAACAAGTAAAATTGTAGGAAAAAGTAATATCTTTTGCAAAGAATATAAAGGGAAAAGAGAATCCCATTTTAATTATTTTTTGCTAATCATGGTTTGAAATAAAGGTCTCTTGTCTAATAAGTACGCTACAAGTTATGTGTATATACCTATGTATAATAAATAATCTAAATCTTAGACAGATATTAGAGTCAAAAAGGCATTTAAAGTTTGCTGAAGTGAAATATGACTTCTTTGTCTTTAAAAAATGAAATTTTGATTTCGTATCTTGATAATATTAATATTCTATTGACACTGTAAATAGCATAGCAAAAAAATAAATTCTCTATGACAGGTAGGTGTTTTTGGCATACCGGCATCATCTTCATTTGCTGAGCAATGTTCATACAGCCAGCTTTGTTCATTTTTTTTGTTCATCAAATCTGTATAAATATATAGTTATTGTGTAAAAAACATAAATAGACATTGTAATCTAAAATTAAAACTTCATAAAAGATTACAACAATTGTATATTTCTAACATCAAATAAAAACTGAATGCACTATAAAACAAATAATTAGGATAGTATTATTTCAATAATTTATTCATTATTTTTAAAAGAAGCTTTGATTTTGACGGGAAGTACTTAATTTCATTCGCGGCGACGGTCCAGGAGCTGTCCAGAAGCGACGGTGTCCTTAGGAAAGGGCTCCATATCTTGCCGCCGCTGAGAGCATTATGGCTCTAAGTTCCTCGGATCTGATGCATTCGTTTGCAGTTAACTTTTTTTGCAATAAGGGCTTTTGCATTTATGATTGTATTAATAATCGCTTTAAAAGTATCTGATTGTTTTTTCCTTTATTAGGAAAGCCACACAATACAAAGGCTTTCAAAATGTTATTGGGACACTTGTCCAATCCCTTAATATTAAGAAGTAAAAAGACTTTAAAATTGACACTGCAGGGCAATCAACAAAAGCATGCAACGTGTGGACATATAATTTGTCATAGTCCTTGCAATGATATCTAAAAATAATAAATTAGAGGAAATCTGTAATTGGGCAGTAATTTTTTTTCACATCATGAATCCCTGACGTGGAACGCATAATCCTTTCCTCCAATCATCAGGAAGCTCCAGTAAATCTATGTAAAAGTCTACTAATTTATTGACCTAAGATTAGGAGGCTTCATCTTGAGATGCCAGGGACACGGCAACCTGTGCGTTTTAGCAGCTCTTTGAAGAGGGTATTTAATTTTTTTTAAAGGTCTTTATTATAACTGTAATATAAAATATACAATAATAAATAAAATGTAGGTAAAATTGTGTACATGGTATATATATAAACATTATAGTTTAAAATTAGATTACCTATAAAAGACCAAACCTTTATTTATAAAAACGTGTACTAACATAACTTAAAAACAAACACCAAATAAATAATAAACTATAATTAATTAAATTTCCCATCCTCACAAAAATCGAAATACATTGTAGATCTAAGATCAAAAGCACCATGAGCTAGTGCTAAATCCTCTAGAAAAAGTGGGGCGCCCAAATTTCTAAAGAAGAATGGTTTGCTTGCATTTTGATGAATTATGTCCACTATATGCCGGGCTAAACTTCTAAATTATACGCTAGGCTGCTGCCCATACTTTTGATAAAGATTCTGTTGTCTTATTAGTTAAAATGGTTCCAAATAAAAGCCTTATATAAATATTCCTATTCGAGATACCTCTTCTCCATTCCATTTCTGGATTTTTGGGTAATTCGATAAAAACTTTTATAAAAATCTTTGGAATATTAAAAGATAGAAGGATTTAACCTCCCATTAGAGACTTTGGTCTCTTTAGTGCAGGGATATATCTCTTATGAAAAGAGCAGAGAACCATAAATGCTCCTCTTCGATGAGCTTTTCTGCAATCAGGGGAGAAGCTGTTGCTCTATACAATACACTAGGGACAATATGAGTATGGTATAAATCAATCCTCTTTTGTAAATTAAAATTTTTCCATGCGGAAATTTGATTTAGAATTGAACTGAACATTTTTTTCCAGTTATGAACATGGATCCCTTCCGGTCCCCAGTCAATTCTTAAAATAGAGACTTTCCGTCTTACCAGGCAACCAACAATATTATGTCTATCCTTTGCATCCCATCCGTCAATAGGAAGAACAAACGTCTTCGATCGATTTAACTCTAATCCTGACCTCTTTCAGAATTTCTCAAAAGAATTTCAACTCTTTTTATGAGTTGGATCTCCGTATTGGCTTTAACCGAGAGGGTTACGTCATCAGCATACAAATCGATGAGATGCGTGTAATCTGCCATCTTAACCCCAAATCCATTATATTTCTTTTTTAGAAGAAGGACTAACTCTTCCATTGCTAAAACAAATAGAAGATGGACAGATGGGCAGCTCTGCCTGCAACTCTTCTTCAATTCTATGGATTTTCCCTGCAAACCTCCAACAGAGATCAAAGATGATCCATTAATTAGGAGTGCTCGGACTGGATTGAAGAAATGTTTGGGCAAAAACGTTTTACAGATCGAATAATGTGGACATGGGAAATCTAGTCAAAGGCTTTTTTGAAATCAATTCCTATGATTGCTCTGAATTTATTCCGCCTTTCGACAGAATCAATAACAGCATGCACGTTTCGTGAAACATCCGAAATTCTTCTGTGCTCTAAAAACCCTTTTTGAGAGATACTAATTTTTATATTTAGCTCCAGCTCCATCTCTTGGGCCAAAATACCAGAAAGAATCCTGTAATAGTTGTTAAGAACAGTAATTTGCCTCCAGTGATTGAAGTCCGTTCCATTACCTTTTTTGGAATCAGTACAATTCTCCCCCATGTGAGAGATTTGGGAAGCTTGCCTTTCAATTCAATGAATTCTCCTATCTGAAGAAGAAAAGGAGCAGTTTTGTCCGGAAGGCGTTTGAATAGTCTCCCATCAATTCCATCGATTGCAGAGGCTTTTTTATCTTTAAACTTTTTATTAATGTATGTTGAAATGCGTTTTAGAGTAAAGATCCTAGATCTAAAATAAACTTTTTTTCTGGAGAAGGTTAAGTCGTTCTGTTTGAACTACTTCCTGGAAGCGATTATGAAAATATTCCAATATTTCATTAGGTTTCTTTAATTTTTTACCTCTATGAAAAATACACTTAATAGTCTTTGCAGAGTACTTATCTTTTAAAATAAAGTTTTTAATCGTACAGTCGTCTGATTTTCCTTATCAACCTTGAGTGACATTTCGAACTCTGCCACTTCAGCGAGCCTATAAGCTTTTTCCAATTCTGAAGAGAATGTTCTCGCGAATAGAGAATGTTCCATCATTAGCTTTTCCATTTTGCGTTGATCTTCTTTTGCACTTTTCATTTGATCATGAATAAACTGAGTAATTGTAATGCGAACCACACTTGTTAAGGTCCGAGCAGCCTGTTCCCGCAAACGCTGAGTAGTTGAAACTTCCTAGTAAATTTCTTTTTAATTTTGATATGTACTCGTCCAAAGGGGAATTTTGAAACTTTTCAATTTGAGGGAGAAATGCATCTCTAAGTTGATAATAAAATGGTCAGAGAACGTTTTTGGCCTGTAAAAAGCCTTTTTAACATGAGTTATCAAAGATGGATAGATAAGTGCCAGGTCGATTCGAGAAGATTGTTTCCCATTTCTCCATGATACTAATTGATTTGGACTTAATTCCGTCCACTTATTATTGCATTCAAAAAAATCGAGTTAGGATATTTGGGCAAACGACATTAAGGTCACCTATTAGAATAGAAGGAAGATGACTAAGCATTTTGGAATCATGCAAAGCTTTAAAATATGATGAAGAACGTTCATTAGGTCCATATGTGTTATTAAGACAAAAACTAAATCCATTTGAAGATATGTAAATTTTATGCCAGTCACTTTCTTCTGAATATTCTTCCACAGTTTGGTCTCGTTAATCTTTTTTGAAACGAACGTAAGAATGCCTCTTCTGGACTAAGATCCTGTGAAAAAGGTGAAGAATTGTTCCGGTTAGCACATTTTACAGTCAAAACTACAAGACGAGGAAACTACCGATCTTTTGTCCTGGAGACATATTATATCAGGATTAGATATGATAATAATTTAAATAGGGTATGTCATCGTATCTTTCCAGACCTCCCCTTGAGTTAATTTAAACGATTCTTCTTAGTCCCATATTTGCTTTCATTTCAGTTGAGATGTCCTGTTCAAAATATTCTATAATTTTAACTTGAGATGATACGCGAGAGCTCATGAGAATAAGAGTTTAATGTAAAAAAAACACTTTCTTTGAATTTTTTGCTGATTTACTTCCTTGGTTGGAGATTTGCCAATGACTTCTCTACTTCTTTTTGAGGATTGCGATCGAGTTCTCTCTTTTATAATAGCTTCGGAATTTAAATAAGAGCCTAAATGTTTTTTGGGGTTCTCTCGACCGCTGGAGTTAAGAACCATGCCATTTGAAGTCAGATGTTCCATTAGAGGTACTGTTGACAAAGGAATATTATTATCTTGGTCGATCTCATTATTTTGAGATGTGGAAACATCCCTTTCCTTTTCTGCTTCGACCTGGATATCATTGTCATCACAGTCGTTGTTAGAATCGTTATTAGGTGAATCCGTATCAATGATTTCAACATCCTTTCTGAAGAGGGCCTTTCCGTCAAGTCTTTTATCGGAGATTCCGAACGTGAAACAGGTTGGGTAGGAGAATGTAATTTCACAATACCTTCTGTTCTCATGTTCACCGCAGATGCAGGCGTATTTGATGCTTCAATTTCATTTTTTTGCAATCTTTCATCCATTCCTTTTTAAAAAGCTCTGTCATATTTGAAAATTTCAACCCGTTTTTGGGTACAATGGTGCTTCAAATGCCCAAAGTTAAAAACATCTCTGGCATTGCAGCTTTACACCAGAGAATTTGAGCTGTATCAAAAAGCCCTGGAAGGGGACAATTTGTGGAATACATATAGGATCTGCAACAATTTCGACAATGTAATCACTGTCTCTCCAAATATCACAGTAATTGCCATATCTTTCTTCTGCTTTTATATCTGTAGGTAAAAAAATTGGCCAAACTAATTCACCAGACGAGATTCGTCAACTCTTTTGTTAATTGCAATTTTTTTGAGCTTGATATTCTGTTACTTGGAGTAAGAATATATATTATTCATCTGAAATTGTTTTTGTAGCGATTAAAGAGGAACAAAATTGGCTAAGGCTATTATTCAGTCAGAGCTATCTTCCAGCGGTGAAGCTCAGTTGGGCGGAGGGTTATCCGTGCTAAAAGTATTTTACCGAAAATATATATAAAAGTTTTTAAAGACATTTGTACGAACCCAATGTAGAGTGGAGAAATTTTATATGTCAGTCCAGTATTTTTAAACACCTAATGTTCGGCACTACTCTATCAAATGACTCAGTAGACCGAGTATCAAAGGAATGGGGGGCAGCTCAGAGAATTGTCTGGTCTTTAACACCTTGTTTTGATTTGAGCGGGATCATCGACATTATTCGTCAAAACTTCCAAAAGGCGCCCTTTTTTACAAACTTACCATGTCCGGATAGACTTGAAAAGACTGCCATTAGTGAAAGTGTGTTTACACTGCATGACCTGAAGAGAGACTCCATCTTCCATGGAAAGTTTGTTTTTCCTTTGAATAGATCTGCTGCCCATCATCTTCCTTTAACTCCTTGGTGTTTCAAATTAGTAACCAAAACAGATAAATGTCTTGATGCTCGGGCGATCCTAAATAACTTTAAAAAAGTCCTTCTTCTTCCTTCCTCATGGGATAAGGTGATGATCTCGGTGTGGTACTTATTTTACTTAAAACGTTAAAACAATACTACAATAGGTACACACTTTCGAGCTCTTTATATAAATGGGGCCACATTCATATTCCAAAATGGGAAATATAATATATATATTAAAATATTTGTATTATTCATTTTTAATAATCCAATAATTATGAATATAATTTAACGTACTCACACTAGGCTCTTGTCGTTTTTAGGGCATATACGCATATTAGTTTCCAACATTCTGAGCCAGGAAATAATAAAAAAACTTACACACAACTGTGACATGTGACAGAATATGTGCAGTTCATATTTTAATAAAAATATAAGAAAAAAAATAAATTTGAAACGTTTTATTTTTTGGTGGTTTTAAAATATTTATTTTTATTTTGTAATACTTTATTAGTTCATAAATGCAAAGGTTACAAAAAAATTTGCATGATGTCACGGCATTATATTTTTGCAATTCCTATGGTGTCAAAATTTATGTTGCCTGGAGATATGTCGACCCGAGTAGACATTAAAATAACAAGAAAATATATAGATGTCAGGCCTGTCACTCACACATGAATTCCTTCAAAATGGTCCTGATTACAATACTCCTTTGCTATACTTTGTTTATATCTAATATGCTGGTTGATGTGCATGCAAACTACTTTTCTTTATGGATAGTTGATTCCTTGAGCAATGTTTAAAATCAAAATATTTTAGCACTTGTCAAACAATTGATTTGTTCTCTATTTTGACACCTCATGCACAAAGACCTGTCATTATATTAAAATTTTAGATCAGTCATCAAAAATAAAATTTCCGTTTCAGGATTTTTCTCACATCAGTATAGTTGAATATTTTTTTATATTCCCCTATAATTTGAACACATAAGACATTAGGAAAAAAATCATATTAAAACGTACTTGTAAACATTTAAATAATTATCTTGAAAAAATATTTTTCAACAAATCCTTGACATATATATATTAGGGGGTATTATAAAAACCTAAAATTAAGATATCCAAATTTCACCCTCAAAGAAAGTTGTGTCATAAGGAACAAAATGATCGTAGAAAAATGGATTTTGGTTTAACCCCCCCCCCTTAACCACCCCCCTCAAAGGTTTCGTTACGGAGCAAAACGTTTTTTTATTACTTTTTTTGAAAAAATAGTTTTACTAAATGTAGCTATGATCAATTTATGTCTTTGTTATTTTTGAAAATTTCTTCCAATAATATTTAGTGCCAATAAATGAACATAAGTGCTGACGTACCAACCATTTTTTAAATAACAGCTCCTACTAGGATTCTTTTATAGTTTCAAGAAGGAAAAAGAAAATAGGGTACTATTTTGATGTTTTTAAGTTATTTTTTAAATACGTTTACACTTCACATCTTAATTGTCATACAGTAAATTTAACACATAAAATTAAATTGTATATTCTTTCTTTGTATTAAATGTAAGTGTTTTTTTAAACTCTATGGTTGATCTATCTATCTATGACGTTGATTACATCCATAAACTTTTGCAGATGCCTCCGTTACTTGTTTTACAGCTCTTTCCACTTATTGTGAATGACAAGGATAATTATTAATTTTTAAAGGATGTTCTTTTGCTTTTATAAGATCTTCCTCAGGCACAATTGGTAGAACAGACAAATTTATATTTGACCAGTCGATAAGATTTAAAAAATTCTTAGAATTAAAGTTGATTGTGTTGGGTAGTTTTAAATTTCATTTTTTCATATATGAATACACAAGATTATGTTTTTAAATAAATATAAATATATATAATAGCATTCCTCTATCCAGTGTATTTTTTCCTTCATTTTTGTAAACTTGATTTTTTGGAAAACCATGTCCAGTATGATATTAAAACTATTCATTGTTTTATTGAAATTAAATTTTAAAACAATTTTTAGAGTTGCTCTAATATCAGATATGTAAAATTAATTATTGAGGGTTTTTTGTTACTTTTGATATAACAAGCCTAAAAAATCTGTCCAAGTAATTGAAAGATAATTTTTTAAAGATATTTATTGCATTGAAAGAGTGTATTTATATAATGATAGGAAAAGTATAGTATGTGTTTGAGAACCAAATGTATTTTTGATAAATCCAATATATAATTAACAAAATATTTGTAATAATAGTTATTATTATTAGAAAATAACATTATTTTCATTAATGCTTTAAATGCAATATTGCAGTTCTAAAATACTTTTTTATGAATGATCTAACAAATTATTTAATTTGTATGTTTAAACCTCACCGTTGAGAGAGGCAAATGAGATCAAGCATTGATCTTCATGATCCAGAGAGCTTTAAGCACAAGGTTTAGTCATAAACATCCATCTATCTGTGGATGTTCTTTATTGTCATTATTTTGTAAAAACGGATAGACAAAAATAAATTAATGGATTTAAAAATCTATATGTTTACTACGATGCCATAATAAAAAGTAGCTTTTTGCAAAAATGTATAACTATAAAAATAATTTACTCTATTAAATACTGTGTAAAGTACATGAAAAATAAATAGTTTCTACAATTTATTGAACATATTTTCTGCCCTCACATCACTATCATTCATCACTTTTAACAATCTATTTACGAACAACAATAGCCAACTAAATCAAAGGTCTGCTCTTAATAATCATATATTCTCCTACTTATAGGAAATAACGTTAATAAAACAGGGCTAATCCTATTATAGATTTGACAAGTCTCTTCATTATAAAGCTGACTTGATTGGTTCTAGACTTATTTATATAAAAAAATAAGATAAAATACAGCACCCTTTTCCCATGTGACTCAATTAAAGTTTGAGTCCTTAGATTTTCTCTTTATTAAATATACAACATTCAAATATATTAAAGTTCAAGTTTGTTATTCCTTTTAAATATGTATGAAAAAATATTTAACAAATCTCAGATAAAATGTTAAAATACCTTTGAATAAATATCATCGCTTAAAATTTTGTTTACTAACTTATTTTAATATTACTGTAAGCTGAGCTTTTATTTTTTTTAAAGAAAAAGTAAAATAAACAAATGTAATTATTTTTAGATATATGCCAAAATTAATTTATATAAATTATTATTCATAGTTTGAAACTCCCTTCATTCAAAGAATATAATAAATTTAAAAAAAACAAAGTTGACTTTCCTGATGTTTAACTGAGTGTCTCAGAACTCATTTAATGTTAAAGAGTTAACTAGTAAAATATAAAATGTAGGTGACACTCGAATGTACATATCTAATTTCCTTCCATCACAAATATTCAATATTCGGTGAATTTTCATTAGTATACAAATTAATATACTATAAAGAAATATTATTTAAAAAATAAATCATTTCCTTGGTGTCGAAAAAAGTGACCTTCAAATTCCAAGACAATTTACGATTTTATATATCTTCAAATATACCTTTAAAAAATACTTTAAGTTAATATATTTTTCGTTGTTTTTGCTAAATTAAAATCCATTTTTTTTGTTTCAGAGTCGAAAAGGCAAGTAGAAATTTAAAAAAATATTTCTATAAGTCTTATTGTTGACATTTAAATTTTCAATGTTTTATATTATTCCCAGTTCTAAAGCACATTCAACTATTATTATCTGAATATAAATTGAGAGAAATACATTATTAATTCACAAATAAACATAAGAGGAAAAAAGTTTCATCTGAAAAGCGAAAACTTTAATTAAAATAACAAATGTAAAGTAATCTCAAATACTTTATCCATAATTATAACTACAAAATAAGAACAAAATCAGAGTATTAATTATATAGATATTAGTGCTATTATACAAAATATGCTTAATTCATTATGCAAGATTCTCAACGATATAAAAGCGAAAACGTTGCTTGAGCAATAAATTATAAGATAAAAAGGTATAGTAATTTAATTGATCCATTTAAAACAACGGAAGTCCTTAGAAATATCATTAATATCGCCATAATACAAATGCAGAAATCCCTTTAAGAGAGAAGGACCTTAAAAATTATATGAGACATGTTTTATTGTTCTACATTTTACTCAAAAACGGGGAAAAGGTGTAGATTCAACAAGATTAAAAAAAACAATTTTAAGAATACTAAACCGTTGTTTGAAACACACACACACACATATATATATATATATATACTACAGTGACATAAAACAATTTAATAGATATAAGAGGACTTCAAATGACATCATCGAGGGAGCCGTACAATAAAAGATGGTCTTATATACTATTTACAATTTTTTTCTGTATTTTGTGTTACTCACTTCAACTATATATAGTTTAGATTTTGATGTTTTAATGATGTGAGGGTCTTGATTCAGAGGGTTAATTTTAAACAAAAATGTGTATTTATGATTTTATTATCACAACCCCTCTTGCTCTTTTATTTATTATTGTATATATTATGTTATGTATAATCTTTAAATAAATGACCCATTAAAAAAACAAAGACTACATTTTATAATAAATTTTGTTCTTTGTGGATGTCCGTAAAGGTTAAGATAATCATTATATTGAATAATATTGTTTTCTTTTTCATTTTTGTACATTAAATTCCGTATTTTATATTATATCAATAGTTTACATAGAAAAACCAAAACTAATTATTACAAATATACTATCTACTAGAAATATATTTCATATAATTTGAGCATAAATAATGGGCAATTTTTATATTTCAAGGGGCTTTATTGATACTTTTTATTTCATAATATTACATAAGACATTACACGTTCTATCTTTATATTTGATATACTCATATTCATATACTTACATGTGTATTAAAAATGATCCTTTGCTCATTAAGTTTTTCAAAATATATGATAACTTATTTTATATCAACATAAGGTTTTAAGTATTAAGTATACTCGCATATTTTATATGTTCATATTAAATAAGTTTCTTAAAATTTGTATCATGGATTTTGTGGAGATAAAATAGGTTTTCTAAATGTCAAATGAGTTACAATAATTTTCTGTTTTGTACAAACATCCTCATAAAAAGTTTGACTTTCTACAAAGAATATGTTTTAAGTCACATGAGATGCTTTTTTTTTTTCTTTTTTCCTCTCTTTACCTTGAGAAGTAGGTAGTAAAATCAGAAAAGGTAATTTTCTGGTTGATATCTGGTCCCATCACTCTGCAAATAGTTTTATTAGGTATGCCTTGACCCAAGGTTCCATAGGTACCTTCAAAGTTCAAATCTGACCGTAATGTGGGAGGAGATAGCGTGCTTACATACAGACGGACGGACAAAGATTGGTGAATTATTATATAGATTTGTTTTATCAACGAATCATTATGATGTCCTTTATGTCTCGTAAAAAATAATGTCTCAAGTCTTGCCAACCAATATTGGACAAGGAAAAATGAACTGTACAACCAAATTTAAAAAAGTTAAACTAGACATTTGAAGCTCAAGGAGTTTGGGATTTTTGTGGGCTATAAGTGATAAATTCGTATTTTTACAAATTTATACTTACTGAAAAAATGCTCACAATCTGAAACCAAGATGCGTATAAAGACTTTCAAAATAAAACGAAAATACTCTCAACACCCAATAGGAGAAAGAATGTGAACAAATACCTATAGATCAAATTTCTAAGCCTTTTTGTCGAAGTTGAGCTTCAAATAACGTCAAAAAGATAAAGTTATGGGATCCTGGGTGCAAAATTTTTAAGCAATGTATATTGCCTAACTCTCTTATGGAGGAGCCAATATTTAATTAAATGAGTATATCGGTTTTAACAAAAAATGAACATGAATATAATATTTTTTTAAAGAACTGTTGTGGTTAAGGTACATTACATCTTTGTATGATCAGTATTGTCATGCATACTACAATCATCATTATATCACAAAGCATATCTTAAAATACACTAATTTCCACGAATATGTATATATTAAACATGTAGTTATATTATTTTGTAAATATATAATTCAATTAAAAATGAACATATATATTTTTATATACTAAAAGTGTTCACTTTGTTTTTATATATTTTAATAAAAATATAAAATTCGATGAAAAAAATGTAGAATCCCATGGGAACACGAGGGGTAAAAACGTGCCAGATCTCCCACATACTTCCAAGGAATTTTGTCGGTACAAAAAATCCGTATTGAGAAAGCATTGTATCGGCTGCCATATAAACTATTTTGTTTACGTTTTCACTTGAGTTTGTTTCATTATTATGTAGTCATCCTTTTTGCCAGATATCTACGAATGCTAGAAAAAGTTATGTCCAAATCTCAAGTTTTTTTGCTGGTGCCCTTTGAGAATTCATGGATGATAAATTGTGGGTTTTGCAGCAAACTCAAAGTCATTCTTCTTTAATTTCTTATTTTCAACAATGTTTACTGAAGGAATGAAAACGCTATCAATTATGGGTTGCTTGTATTTCTATTATTGGAAGATACCAAATTTATTAACATATTGATAGTTATATACATTAAACAATATACTCTTATACAAAATTGATATACAATATTTTGCACAGTTGAAAAGAGTAGTCAATTAAAAAAAAAAATTAGAGTAAATAATATCAATGTGACTTCATTTTTATGTCTCCTACTTTTTTAATTCATTCATACGATATTTAAGTATATATTATGAAATGACGATTATAAATAGCAAGACTAAAAAGACAAGTTAATTTTTAGGTTATAACGCCACACGGATACTAAATTCTAGTGTAGGAGATACATAAATGATACAGAATCCTCTAATTATATTATCATGTTCATTAATTCAACGTAAATTTAAATATTTTCTTGAAGTGGTATAGGAATGTGATTTTTTATTAATTAAAAATCGATATATTTATTCCCAGTTTTTATTCAGATATTTAATGACTAAAAAATACTCATTATTATAAATAAGTATTTAGTAAAATATGTTATTTGTATACCATCTTATCCTCTTTCAATGTAAGTGCTTGGACACCAGCCAGAAATTAAAAAATATTTTTTAAGTATAAGGGAAATATACTTTTAACGTCATAACAGTCTCAATATAATTTTTAGTGTCCTTACCAAATATACCAAAGTATGTTAATAAAACTTAATGACAAAATGCTAAAAAGGGAATGGTGCCCCAATCTAAGAAGACTGTATTTTTTTTCTTCAATATAGCAGATAATAAAAGGTAGTTACAAGCTTTTCATATCTAAATAAGCTAATAGGACGATTGGAACAGGTTACAACAGATATTCATTCAGTATTTTTTTTTGCATAATTGGGAAACCATTCATTTTATTTAAATATATCAGGTTATACTTGATTATTTATTATAGATAAAATTAATTGTATTGAGATGTTAGATAACTTTTATCATTTTTCATAAAAAAATCAAATTTAGTAAAAATGTTTTTACTGCTTTCGGTAAATTTTCCATGAAAAAATAAAAATCCCAACACGGATTCGATTGCTACTGATCGTATTTACAAGTCATTTATGTTTACAAGGTCTGTTGAATCCAGGAATCAATATAATTGGTTTTGGTGTACGAATTCGATTCATTTTTCTGTCTTGAAGTGGTATAGGACAGTGAACAATCACCCCCGTCACCACATTCCTTCAAATTTAAAGGTCAATGTGACGTTATTGGAGATAAAAGCATTCATCCAGAATCTAGTATTAAAAAGACTGAATCAAATGAATAAGTAAAACGCGGTGGATCGACTCGTCATCATCAAGTACCCATCTTCCCTCTGCAGGTGGAGGGATTAAAACCCTTCCTTCCTTCAGGGATAATAATAAACCAGTACATATATTTTCCATAAAGATTAGAAGGATTAAAACTCGTCTACCTGTTGGACAATCATCCTTATTAATTTATTTTAACGCTGCAAGAATACTTTCTCAAACCTATTAATACTTGTATTTATTATCGAAATAAATAGACTATATATATATATATATATATATATATAGGTATATATATTTTTTTTTTTGCTTTTATATATTTCTTAGTAAAAATATTATAGTGTGAGATTTATTGTAAATAATTTCCTAAAAATACTGTATACAATCCCCTTCATCCTCGATGATCATTCAATGTTTTGTAAGCTCTACGACGTACTTAAAATGTAAGTTGTACGGCCAGATCACTATTACTTCTCATAATTTTGTGTTTTTTCTCAAAATTGCAGAATATTTTTTCAATTTGATTATTTTTAACTTTAAGGCTGTACAATAAAAAGCTGAATGTCAAAAAGTTAAAATTATATAAGCATTACTTATTGATAAAAACACTCTAATACTCAATTTCATTCAAATTATTCTATGTCTATTCATAATCATATAAATACGCGAATATCCTTTCATAGAAATGATAAAAATACTGTCATATTGCTTGATTTTTATGAAAATTTGTAATTTTCATTGATTTTATTGTGTACATAGAGGGTCACCATTATATTAAATCATTTAAAAGGTCATGAGAGATCTTTAAGAAAACCTGGGTAACTTTTGCAAGCTTTTTGTTGCATTGCTATTTATATATCTGAGATTGATATATTCAATAAACTATCTTTGTACTACAATAAGTGAGATAATTTGTCGGTTAGCTTAGTCACTCCCATTTTTCTCTATACGCAGGATGATCATACTTTTTTCGATTGGGCTATTTCAAGAATAATTTTTCTTAAACAATAAAGTTATACAATTACAAATAGTCATTTATAAACTGGACAACATGAAAGAATACTATAAAACAAAAATAAACGAGAAGATCCAAATAAATAGTCATTTACTTTACTTTCATTATTAATTGAATAAAGATCTCAATGCAAAAAGTTAATTGATTTCGCCAAAGATTAAATTAGATAAAAATTAATATTTTCATTAAAATAGTACAAAATATTGCTAGCTTCCAAACTATTTTTGATCATGCAATACATAGCTATAAATAAGGTTGCTTTAGCTCACGTTATTTGCACGGATAGAATCATATATGTACATGATTGTATATACAATCAAAGAATCATTAGTTGGAACTTAAAAATACATGCGAATACTTATCATACGTTCAGTTCAATGACGAAAGATTATACCATTTTTATATCAAAACTGTAGCTGTGAGGACCACAAATTGAGGTGGATTTAAAAGGCTAATGCATGGATAAGGGATTTCATGTCTAAGTGCTCATATATATATTTTCAACATCGTCTGTAATGAAGTGCATGTATCTATGATTCTATTGTGAGATGAAGTTTTATCAATGTAGTCTTCCATGGATGTCATAAGTAAGGGTTTGCATGATCTTCAAATTTAAAATAGACTCATCTACCCATATATGAATATGATATTGAATGGATAATCCTTGATAAAAAACAGGCTTCTACAATATACAGTGTTATTAGAATAAATGCAGAAGAAAATTTAAAGGCCACTGAATAACTATATATGTATATATATATATATATTAAAGCGACATTGTGGATTTTCTGTTTCTTGGTGATGAAAGAAGACGACATACAAAGTTTGAACAAAATCGGTCAACATTACGGGGTCGTGCAACGAGGTCAAAGTTTTAAAAATTTAGTAAAAATATAGTTTTCCGCAAATTTCTTGAAATGGTGGACGTTACAGACTTCAATAATAATTATTAATTTAAAGGAAATGCAATTTACTTCCAGGCGTATTTTTGATGCTTTTTACTAAAACAAAGTTTTCTGTAAAAAACAAAAAATAAATGGAGTGTGTAATGTTAGCATATTTCATAGCTTTTTGTATCAATTAACTTCACTCGCCTGTAGAAGATGACTAGTTCGCTTCAGAGTAAAATAGTATTTTTAAGTTTAGTAAACCTTCGGATAATAAATCCAAAAATAACCTTGGATGCATTTTATTAATTCAGAATTCAGTACAATCTGAGTTTACATCATATGATTCAGAGCCTGAATTGACTTATAAGAAATCGATTATGAAAAAAAAAAATTGTTTTTTAGATATGCGTCAAGGTATCCTCTCAAATTTTACTTTGTCTCTGACGCATTTATAATCCATTATATGCGTCATTTTGTACGCGAGATATGTTTTTTAATGTACTCTCTACTTATTAAATTGACATGATTTAGTATACCAAAATATTAAAGCTGGTTTACCAAGCTTTCATTTGATTTGGTGTTCTAAAAATTGCTATACTTTAAAAGAAATAAGCAAATACATTTTTGCACGTTTTTTTGGGAGAGTTTTCATTACACCATTAATTAGCTAATAGCTAATTAATGGTGTAATGAAAAACTCTCCCAAAAAAATTGACCTTTTGATATGAGAATATACAATTCCCGCTTGGTAACCACTGTTACCTGGATAGAAAGAGAAAGAAAGAAAGGAAGTGAGATAATTAGGCAAAATACTCTCTCGCTTCCCTTCTTTCTTTCTCTTTCTATCCAGGTAACAGTGGTTACCAAGCGGTCTTTTATCAACAAGAAACAGAAAATCCACAATATCACTAACATTTCAAACATTTGAAAAATAAGAACAGCCCTAATATATATATATATATATATATATATATATATATATATATATATATATATATATATATATATATATATATATATATATATATATATATATATATATATATATAGATATATAGATATATATATATGTATATATAAATACAGAAACAAAACCTAAGGAATGGCAAAAATAAATTATTTGTTTCTAGTATCGTTGGGAAGATCTACACAAAATTTCCTGACCAGACTACCCCCTTCCTATTGAAGGTGCTTTTTAATGGATCCTCTTCTATTTCTTTAAATGGACAAGAAAGCAAGAGCATCAAGTTGGGGAAAGCTGTAGACAAGGATTTTTAAAGCCTCAATTGAGGGGTTTGCTCAGAGGATAATTCGAAAGTTTTGGCGGATTTGTTGTGGTCTTTGAGGGGTTTTTGTTATATAATGGATCTCTACAAACATGACGTCACCATAATGCTTCAAGGTAACTCTGAAGCTCAGCTTATTAAAAGGATATACATTATTTTATAATATTTTAATAAATTTGAAATTAGCTCATGTCTGTCAGTCAATAAAGATAAGTCCTCTATTTTACAATCGGTTCTTGGAACCCACTCTTTTATACTCAAATTCGTGCATGTAAATTGAAATCTAAAATCGAGGTTTTGGGTATTGTATGGTGTAGGACCGGCGTGTACGAAAATAATTGGTCAAGTACGAGCTGTATCATAATGCATAAATTTTGTCATGGAGGAATTTCCTTCTTCAGAAAAGAATTGACCTCTACAAAACAAAAGAAGTTCCGTTGGTTCTCGACAAAGCTTCTTCGTCTACTTTGATAGCGGAAAAAGCCATCTTAGATGAGACAATTGCCTGGCTGCCTTATTTCACAGGACGTATTTGTCAACTATTAAAAGAAAGAGAGGTCTTCCTGAAGTAAGTGCAGTTAAACTCGCTACGATCATTCCCAAGATTTATTTTAAAACCTTCCTTAATTTAGCGGAGCATCCTTCTTGTGAATGGAGGCGTTGTGTTTCGTATATTGAAATTTATCATTGGCTTATGTTTGGCTCTGAGCTAACAAACGACATTACCTCTAGCCTTTCGGTTACTTGGGGACGTGCCCAAACAATATGTTGGAAAAACACACCAATGTTTGAAAAGGAATCCATTGTTGATATCATAAGATTAACTTTAATGTTTATATGTTGTATTCTTTTTAATTCCTAGCATTTGTTTTGTATATCGTTTTGTATACATATTTTATCATTAACTGTTGAATAAATAAAAACCTACATAATATGAAAATAAATATTTCTATTCATTAGGGCATGTTAATTTTGATGCATGTCTGAGTACATCATAAGATTATTTGCTTTATTTAAAATTACCTTTTTCGAGGACGAGCTTGAATACAGGTGCATTTGTAAATACATTTAAATTACTCCTTCGAATATGGAATCGTTTAATGAGATATCTCAATTGTGGTCTTTCCTTCTCGTGGAGACAGCCTTCGCCATCAAATTTGATAATAAAACAAGTAAACTGTATTGCTGATTATTCTGTTGGACTTCTATTGACGTTCAAAAGAAGCAAATTTCCTTCGAATTTTTTCATTGCCAAAAATGGAAGAAGTATATTTATGAGGAAGTTGGATTCCCAAAGGCAAAAGCATGGGCACATACTTGGCTCAAAATGAATAATTTTATATTTATATTATAGAAAGAATATATTTTGTAGCCACTGACACACACAGACAAAACAGTCTTTAATGCCCCCAAATATTATTATAGACAAAGATACTTATTTTTTTTCGTGCAATGTTGAGTAATAAGCTCGTATAAGGTAATAAGTGTGCAAAGGAGAAGGATGCATTGCCGCCTAGTTGAGGAGCAGAATATAACAGGTTTCCAGGTATAGCAAGGCGCATTTCAAACGGCTTGTGGCAAGTCTCTGAGGTAGGGACTGATACGACCTCCAAAGATTTTTGGGTTTTCTATATGTCAACATTTATCAGATTAATTTAATTATTTATGTTACACAGACTTGTTGATTTAAGGTTCATTTGTTATCGTTCGATGAACGACAAAGTTTTTGACGAACGGCAGGAAAATTCCTTATTGTTCGTTTTTGGCGCCAAAAAATGACAAAGATTTTTTATTTTGATGGGAAAACACGATTCAATTTAAAATAACGATGAACGATAACTTTGGGCAAGCGGCAAACGAACGACGAACGTCATCAAGTCTGTTATTACACATTTCACTTTTGGAGGCCATCAATGTAAGTGTATGAATGTATGATGGAGAGGTCATTTGCTTAGATGTACGTCACTTCTTTTTTCCCCCTCACTCAACGCCTTTTTCATATTGTGAGAGACGTATTTTGCCCTTCATGGATCATCAATCAGAAATGTTAACTTTGTTTTTAATAGAAACCCGTCCCTGTGTATGCTTACGTACTACTTCCTTCATCTCTTTACCCGTTTTCTAGTCAAAGTAATGGAACATTTTCATTTAAAAATAGAAGAAGCACTATGAAGTTCAAAGATATCTAATTAAGTTTTAAAGACTGGATACATAAACCCTTTGGTTGAGCTAAAAAGTATGATTATACGAAAGGTTCCATGGAATTGTCAGTATCTGTTTGGATAATAATTTGTAATATAGCATTATTATTAATGAATAGAATCGAAAATCTTTACAAAAAGGTAAATAAAAATTGACTTCCCTCCATTATTAGCTCAAACTTCACCCTCAACATTGAGGGATCAATAAATTAAGGTTTTATACCATAATTGTAATTTTATCAACAATTTAAAACATCACTAATTTATTAATACTTAATTATTGGTAAAACTGATAATTGCGTCAAAATTATTTAATAAAATTTATTTTAGCAAACTTTTATTTTTATTTTGTCATCTAAAAAAGTTAATTTAATATAAAAACATATATTAACAAGTATATAATATTTTAGACAGTTGTTTTTAAGAAAAAACGAATTGGGCATTATAGAATGGAATCACGGTCTAGAAGTTATGACCAAATAATATATTTCATAATGCAAAAATTAATTTCTTCTGTAAAAAGTGACAATGACTCCTTAAAATCATGTTTAAAAAATTTAAGTGATTCGCTAGCTTTGATGGCACATAACGCAATAGGTCCACATCCAACTCCCACGAAGAAGATCCTGAAATATAACTAATTTATGCATATTATTACTGTATGTTACATAAGTTATAAGACAGGTGAAAAGAAAATATTGATTGCATCATATTTTTTACGAATTGCTTACTATAATCTCTTCCTCAAACATTGCTATAGTTGTAGCAAAATTTATAGCTCAATGCATTACGGAGTATTCAACTCTCAATGTTGGGGCACAAGAGAGCAAGGTCAACATTTGTCACCCTCATTGATAAGATCCTAGTCTCGGTAGACAAATTTTTCCGCTATAATGCTAAATAATATCATCACAGATGTAATTCTATGGAACAGAAAATGCAAAAATATATTTAGATATAATTTTCATTTCACCGACTATAAAAGATTTCGTTCTATTGACAAAATGTGATTACAAAAATCGGGGCAGACAATATTAAGAGAAATAAAATTGATGATATGTTATTAAAATAATTTTCTTCCAAAATCTTATTGTTTGTAGGCTATTTTCCAAATATTCCTTATAGATATTTTATAATATGAGGGATGGAGAGAGCAAGAAGAATTGTGATCAAGCAATTCCGACTCTGGCCCATATTGGTTTATAACTAAATTAAGAACCCCTGCTGCTTAAAGGCCGTCGAAAATAAAAATTCAATTTGCAATCAAATTAAAGTAATTTATATATTGTCAATAAATATTAATGGCTTCACATTATATTCGCAGCAGCGTCTACCTGAAAGCATTTCTATCTCCATGAAATATCAATTGTACATTTTTATAGAAACAATAAAATAGTTATGCGTGAGAAAGACAAAAAGGATATCCTTATTTTGGACGTTTAGCCATTAGCTTATATAATAACTCAATTATAATTTAAAATAATGGAGGATTTTGGATTTAGACCGCCCATATTTTTGTTAATCAAGGATTATTGGTTTGAAATATCGATAATTTCTTTATTTATCGTCCAAACACATTGAAGTTGACTTAGGATTGCAATTCAATGTCGTTTGAATGACCACCAGTTGCAAGTTTCATTGAGTCTTATTTTTGACTACATTTCTGCATAAATTGGCTGGAGCTGCAGTACTGACAAAAGCTATCACGTGGGCCAAAAGCAAAAAGTATAGGGGCGTTAAATTGCAATAGTGAGTCTGCCTATTGACCGGTTCATTTCTGGAGGTAACACAATCACCATTAAATCGATTTTAACATTTGCTCTCTGTAAAGTGGAAACGTCTTTTGTTATGCATTATAATCATTTGAAAAGTCTTACTCGAGTGAGTACTCCTCCACGATAGAGCTACGATTTTTTATGAGTGCAGCTGTCAAAGAAACAATAACAAATATGCCAAAAACAATGTTGAACAATAGTTCAATTATAATCCTAAATTTTTAAACTATAATGCTTATTTGTGTTTCATTTTAAACGTATTAGCTTTGTTATTTATTTATTTATGTACATTCTGTACATTTAACTGTGTAATATAAAAAACAACACAAAATAGTCACATAGTTTAGCTAATTTTATTCAGCTAGACCTTTCCAGCTTCTGATTAATCGATGAGAGCTGTGAATAAATCGGGCCCTTATTTATAACAATTTATTTTACATTTGTTTTAATTTCAAAAATTGTTTACAGGAAAGTATCTTATTTGAGCCCTGAATATTATGAAAATAAAATAAAATACGTTTATAATCTTGTCAAAAAGGAAAAACTATTTAATTTTTCATATAATAATTATATCTCTGCTAGACAAAAATATTTTTGCTCTCTGACAACGAAATGTATAACCAAATACACCGTCCGTATCCTTTATTTGTAACTTAGCTTCAGTTGTAACAATGAACAAATAATAATCATTTCTCTTTCCTAGGCTTTCTTCCCTCCTTAAGTTGAAATATGGAGGAGTAATTCCTTCCACCCCATTAAGTCAATCGATATAAACTTCACAATAAAAGCCTAATTCCCCTTTATCATTTTCCAGTAACCCAATTTCAATAATACAATATACATAAACAAAATCTGCAATATTAGCTAAATCTTTTATGGTAATCTAAAGCGGTGATAAAGGAATATAATGATACATATACTTAAACGAAACAATTGCTGAAACGTTGCTTGAGAGTATATTTTATAGATATGTATACATTGACTTCCTTTTAATTGAGTAGTATTCATTTTCATTTTGCTTTAGTGTCGTAAAAATAATACAGAAAATGATTTGATAACTTTGTTAAGAAAATATTTGATTTAAAGTTAAGGACTATATCTTACCAGCTCATCCATTATATATTATATAATTAGAATATTTGCAAGACTTTACATCATGGCTGAATGAATGGGAGGCAGCGGGAGATAAAGCCTAAAGTCTTACTCGTGACACTTTTTTAGTAGCTAAACAAACTTCAAAAGGCTTATGCGAATTGGCTGAAGATTTGCTCGAAGAAACTGATGTCAATTACGTTCTTCTTGGCCACATCAATTCAGATTGTATTGAAGCTCGGTTTGGACTCTATAAGAGAAGATGTGGGACGAACATTGAATTAAGCGTGCGCCAATATTTGGATTCAGAAAAATGCCTTCGAATGAAGAATACCATATAAGTTTAGGCAAAATTTCACTGAAAGATCTGGAATATCATTTTTCTGAGTATATAAATTCAACAAATGAAAAGATTAAGTCTTCTTCTTTAAATATATTTTCCAATTTAAAACATTTTACTTTTAAATATATTAATGACGTATCTATAGTTTACTTTAGTTCTGGTTATATCACGCATTCCTTAGTTAAAACTATAGCCTTTCATTCTTGCCACAATTTATTGACAGCTTTAAATAAAAAATTCGATGTAAAATTATTCTCCTTAGAAAATATTGATGATGAAAGTAAACTTTTAGATCAATTAATCGAGGTGGGCTGACTCTTCCTTCTGATGTTCTTTTTTTAACGTGTTCCTTTGTTTATGCATTTTTTCAGAAATTCAAAACTCAAAAAGTATCTTCAATGAGTTGATTTCTTCCCCTTCTTCAAAAATATTTTTGTTCTTTCGTTTATTAAACTTTTGGAAAATGATACTTACGCTTTGGAAATTATTTTAGTAGAATGCAAAGAAGACCATTCCTTTGAAAAATTTATTCCACAAATCGCTGCTACATTTTTTTATTGTATGTCCAAAAATTATATTTTGGAAATCAATGATCAAATTCACAAAAACAAAAGAAAAACAAGCAGTCAAAATATGACAAATAATTCTAAGAGATTGAAAAAACTTAAAGGAGAATAAACAAAATTTATGTATGTTATTATAATTTTGCAGAATGTCTTAAATGTATCTATGTTTATTTAATATATGCCCATAAAATTTGTAAATAGTAAAAATATATTTTTCGTTCTCAAATCCTAATTTGTTATGAAATTAATAAGGAAGGGGAGAATGTACGCGTATATATATTTTTTTTTACTTCGTACAAAACTATTTATTTAACACTTGCAGTTATCTACATATAGATTCACATATCCAAAATACAAATTCTTATAATAAAAAAGGAAAGGGGAGAATGTTCGCGTATTCTCCTTTTTCCTTTTTAGATCCCTCATCGTATTTTCCTCACGAGCCTTCTTTTCCTTATTGATTCAATATATCATCATATCTTTTCTTCTTCGTCCGGAGCATTTACATTACCCATTGCGCAGGTATAGGTATATGTAATATGAAGGCTTGTGAACAGAACGCAAAATTTAAGGGCGTTCAGCTGAACGCACGTTCAATGAACGGAACGCAACTTTTTTTTAACGCTGAACGCAAAAAAGAGTTTTGCGTTCAACGTTCAATTTTTCGAAACATTTCTTCGACTCACTTCATCACTTTTTTAGAAATTATTTTCTATAAAAACGTCATCACTACGCATCATTTTTTTGGAAATTATTTTCTAAAAAACATTATCACTACGCATCACTTTTTTCGGAAATTCTTTTCAATAAAAAACGTCATCACTACGCATCACTTTTTTTGAAGTTATTTTCTTTAAAAAAACGTCATCACTTTTTTCGGAAATTATTTTCTACAAAAAGACCCTCTTAGACCCTGGGTTAGATCCAGATTTTTTAAATAAAAACCCTAAATAGTACATCCATTTTTCTAAATTACACATTGTTATTTTTTTAAATATTTGAACGCTAACGGAACGCTGAACGCAAGAACATTGAACGGAACGCTGAACCGAACGCTTTTTTTTAACGCTGAACGCAAAAAAAAACTGAACGCTCACAAACCTGGTAATATGATATGCAAGAATTGAATAAATCTATAAAAATCCTTGACACCGACTATGTTCGTTGTCTATCGGCGGTAAATTAATTATCAACCAACTACGTAGGGCGTAAGTACACAAATAAAAGGCAATCATTTACGTAAATGCTGAAGCCTCAAGTCAGTACGTACATAAAATCGTAAAAAACTGCATACCCTTGTTATCCACCTCTTGGTCAGAGGCTGAGAGAAGAAAGAAGAGACAAACAGAGCCAAACTGGATTTATTCGGGGTGTCACTGGAAAAATTGGGGACGAACTCCTTAAAAAAATTATTGCACATCAGTGCACCCTATCAGGAATACAAGGCAATGTTGAAATTGTGAGATCAGAGCTCACGCAACTAGGCAAAGTTCTTCATATTTGATTAGATAAAACATCTTTTGAAGTTCTCCAATCGATGGACTTTACAATTAAAATTGCCTCGGCAGGTAAAGTGCGTTTTCAGGATCCTCGCAAAACACCCACTTTGGAGCAGTGTGAAGAAACTAAGGATCTGGAAATTATAAAAGATACTGAAGGAGGAAAAGAAAAAATAAACTTTGAAGTACAAACTCAACAAGGAAAAATTAACTCCAAACGACAGCAACATGGAACCGAAGAGAAAAAGATCCTGAAGAATTGAAAGATGACAAAAACACGGATCCTAAGGACCCCAAAAACTCCGGACACCAAAACAGGAACGCCATCAACAGACACAAAAAATCCTGTATCGGGGACATCAGGTAAAAAAACAGCTACTAAGAAACAATCAAAGATAGACAAGTTCTTTGAGTTAGCAGCGGAAATAATGTTTCCACAAAAGCCAAATCAATAATCATGATCAGCTGCTCCTATATAAATACCCAACATTCCAGAGCGGCAATCTCAGAACTTAAATTAAGAACATCTCAGATAGCCATGATAACAGAACCTTATCTTCTTAAAGGTACCACAAAAAACCTTAAACTAAATGGATATACAATACACAGTAAGTCTAAAACCAAGCCAAGAGCCTGTATTCGAACTTCCGATTATTTGCATGCATGGTTTGTTCCAGAGTTCTCTGACAGAGATGTTTGCACAGTTTGCTTGAAAATAGATTAATCTATGGCTTATATCTGTGCAACATATCTTGATCAATTATTACCGGTGGAGAACAAAACCCTCTTGCGTCTCATTAAATACTGTGAACAGCAACAGAAACCTCTTCTTTTAGCTGTGGATTCTAATGCGCATAATCATCTTTGGGGCAGCAAAGACATTGACAGCAGAGGAGAAGCTTTAGAGAGCCTAATAGATTAACATAATCTGTTGGTATTAAATGAAGGAAATGAACCCACATTTGTTACACAACGGGCTAGTTCTGTTATAGATATTACCATAATGAATCAGCATGCATTCAATAAATTCCACATTCGAGGATGGCATGTTGATCTTCGGCCTTCAATGTCAGATAATCGTTACATAAATTTCAAATTTGGAAAATACAAACCTATCTCCGAAAAGTCAAGAAATTTTAGAAATGTCAATTGGGATATATTTAGATCTCAAACCAAGAAATGTGTCACTGCCTAAAGTAATTCCCAATTCTATCTCAATAGATAAATGTGCAGAATCATTATATGATACAATAATGAAGGCACTCGACATTGCTTGTCCATTAAGGAAAACAACAGCATCTAAGTCCGTGCCATGGTGGACAAAACATCTTACAAAGCCTTAGATATAAGCTCAATAAACTTGAGCCTAAGCGTCACTACAGCACACATAGAGAGGAGTACTTAAAAACGAAAAACGAATATTGTACAGTACTCAGAAAAGAAAAGAAAGAGGCAAGGAGGCATTTTTGCAGTAAAGCTGCAAATGCTAAAGATATTGCAAAACTGATTAAGATACAAAAACCAATGGACTACTGAAAAAGACGATGGATATACGCAATCACCTGCTCAATCTTTAATAGTACTTATGGAAACTCATTTCTCTGATAGTATAACAAATACAACCTATGATAGACCATTGCAAGAAAGAAGCTTTAACATTAACTATGTAGATAAAAATAAGGTCAAAGAATCATTCAACTCTTTTGAACCATTTAAAAGCTCAGGACCAGATGGGTTGCAGATGAAATATGCTAACATTACAGACTCCATTTTTTCTTTGTTTTTACAGAAAACTTTGTTTTAGTAAAAAACATCAACGATACGTCTAGTAGTAAATTAGATTTCCTTAATATTAATAATTATTATTGAAGTCTGTAACGCCCACCATTTTCAAGAAATTTGCGGAAAACTATATTTTTACTAAATTTTTAAAACTTTGACCTCGTTGCGCGACCCCGTAATGTTGACCGATTTTGTTCAAACTTTGTATGCCGTCTTCTTTTATCACCAAGAAACCGAAAATCCACTATATTGTTAGCATTTGAAATATTTGAAAAATAAGAACAGCCCTAATATATATATAACATATATATATATATAATTATATAATTATATATCTTTTCCTCAAATTTGTTCTAAATATGCTATTAATATGCAGAAAAAGGCCAAATATGCGTTATATGCGTTAAAAGCTCGTTTATGCCCAGAATTTGTATTTACCAGATTCCTACAGCCCTGGTAATGATTCTTTCATTGTTTCCATAGTTGTCTTCAAATGGTTATTGGTACTTTTCTTAGTCATTTATGTGTAAATTCAAGCCAAACTAGTACGAAATCGAAAGTTAGCTCGTGAGCAAATACATTTAAAAACTATCATTATATTTGTATTAAAACAGTTCAGATTATTAATCAAACGGGAAGGTCAAAATTTTATTTCAAAGAAATGGAGATAAACTTGTGTTAGCGGCCACCTGTCTATACCACTCAAATTTTATCCGTAAGGTAAAAAATACTTAATTCTTCTTTTTTTAACGCCCACCTGTCCCAAAGGGCTACTTTTAAGGCTCTCCTGAGTAAACGATATTTACAGAATGGACTGTATTTATAAATTAAATTCTTGGAACAAATAAGACATAATGAGTATATACACATCTGAAGAGCAGTTCGTGGCCACGCGTGGACGAAAAGCCTATATTACTTGCTCCTTTTTGTTTTTATATTTTTTCCTTTATATATTTTTCTACCTATTTGTCTTTGTTTTTACACGCTTTATTTTCTTATTATAACATTTTTTATTATTATCAATGTTTGTGGTGTTTTATGAATTATATTTCAAGTGCAAAAGTAAATTAGTTTTTTTATGAATTTCGATAAATTTCTCGTCTGAGCATTGAAAACCCCCGGATCGGCTCAACGAACGGTACCAAACATCTCAGGGATGTTGTTTCAAATAATTATTTTACAATATTAACCAATTATATTTTCTCAGTGATCTCTAAATGAATGTTATGACATTTTTAAATACAAAATTAATTGCGCATGGATATAATATAAACATTTTTTTTGCCTATATGGTTCGATATAATTGCATCCGAGTGGATATAAATAAACATTATAGCATTAAAATTAGTCTATCGAACCTCGGCTCTTATCAATGAGGTAGACCAAAATGACCATCCCCTCTCGGGATTCGAACCTGCGCTCCCAACATTGAAAGTTGAACACGCCTTAGCACGCACGGCTATCGCATCCCTTTGAAGCACTTGAACTTATATTTAAAAAATGTATTTCTCTTTGACAAAAAATACAAGATGCATAAATAAACATTTTGCAACTAATAAGTGAACGTAGAAAAGTATAATGAATGAAAGAAAAACATAAAATATATTTAGAGTGGAGAATGATGTGATCGCCTCTTCACAGTGTTAACTTCAAAACATGACTGATTAGGCCAATGGTTGTGAAAATATATGAAGCCATAACATAACCTTAAATTGTAATAAATTGCATTTAAGTTTACCAAGTCCTGCTACTACTTATTCGTGTAATGAGGATAAAAATAGATTTGTTGAAAATAAGTTATACAGTATTCACCGCATAATCGGGCACCTGATAATCGGGTACCTCGCTTAAATGGCATACGCCTCCCAGAAACACTTCCAGTGCACGTGATTTTTACTGGATAATCGGGCGCAAGCCTCTGATAAACGGGACACATTTTTTCAATGATCTTTGATTTATACACGAAATGTGTCAGTCACTGAGTGAAATGAGGGGGGAGAGAGAAGAAGTAAGCATGAAGAGTTGTGTAATCAGAGAAGAGATGGTCTCCAAAATTGAATCAGTCGTGTATACGCATGTGGCAAATGCTAAAAACAACGTACTCTAGAATTGTTCTTACCCCAAAGTGAATCTGACATTTTATTTTGTATAATAACTGGCCTAATACATTTAATGTGAAGGATACAAACAACATAATGAAAAAAGTTGCCATGATCATGATGTTGGGTGCAGTCAAATGTTAATAGGGTGCATTGGATGTCGATCTTGTCTCACAGTTGTTTTAATATTTTATTCATAATTCTTTTTTAAATAGAACTGATGATGCCGTGAGTGTGTGGCGAGAGCTCATCGCGAAATCGGGCACCCCGCTTAAAGGGGCCATTATTGCTACTCCCAGCCTGTCCCGATTATGCGGTGAATACTGTACTACAGATTATTCAAATCCTCATTAATTTGTGCTCCCTTTAGTCAATGTTATTTAACAAATTAATAAAACATTTATCTTAAACCAAATATGTATACAGTGTCAATAGATATTTAAAAATATAGAGTAATATTGGATTCAATTGTATACTTCTAGGTGCAAAGCTGACTTGTAAGTGATCATCAAAACAATAGCGACCTGATTTTTTTTTAAATATAACAATAATACCTGCGATCCTTTAAACTAAATAAGAACATAAAATGCGAAAAAGTCGATATGAAATCCACTCAATGACAAATTTTCGACCATAATAAATGACGAAAGTTCAATCCCTTTACTATAAAATTCAGTCTAACAATATTTTTTTGATGGAACGAAGGTCATTATTATTATTTTTGTGATTTTCTTTGAGGTATTGCAAAATAATGATTGTTTGATGTTGCAATGAGCAATGAAAATTTATGTATTGTAGTTGATTGCAGATTTTAAAAATCGGATTTCAAGCTTTTGGAGTTTGGATAACGAACACCTAAGATATCCTGCGAAGACAAAATAAAAGTTGTCCTTTATTCTTTAAATAACTAAGTAGAAAATGTTGACTATATTTTTACTTTGTATATATATATATATATAACTGATAGAGGCACAAAGGTGTCGGATTCGCCAAAAGTATTTAAAATAATTCAAATCGTATTATTGAGTCGCCATTCTGTTCATAAAGAGGGGATTTTACTGATATATATTTGATAAAAATACATTGATTGTCAATCTGAAAAATGTTTTCTGAACTTGAGAAGAAATGGATCATCCTGCAGTTTGGCAAAACACCTTCTCCTTCCACAGTACGCCGAGAATTTATACTTCACTTCAAGATCAGTGGAAGGGCGGCGAAATCTTACCAGCTGATCCAGTTCACAAGAGTTCTTGATCAGTTCAACAAGACTGGTTCCATCCACAAGAAAAAAACAAATGAAAACTAAATCAAAAAGAACAGACTTAGTGGTTTAGGAGGTAAATAGATTCTTTGAAGAAAACCCCAGTTGTTCACTCAGAAAAGCTTATCAGCAAATTTCACCCACCAAAACAACGTTGTGGAGGATCGTAAGACATGATCTTCGATTCCGTTTTTATCATTACACTTCAGTTCAACCATTAACTAATAACAACAAAGCACAGAGGAGCAGTTTTGTCTGTGGATTCTACAGCAGCCATCCAACATTGTCAATAGAATTATTTAGACTGACGAGAAGTTCTTTAGCCTCCATAAAAACCACATCGAAAAATGACGGAGTGTGGACAAATGAAAATCCCGGAAATATATGCGAAACAAATTATAGAAATAATGTTAAGGTAATGATCTTCGTTGCCACTATTAATGGATTGGTTCCAATCGTTCATGCATTCCTTGAAGATGATGGCTATTTGTCGCCGGTTAATTGTGTTTCATATCTCAGATTGCTCCAGAACATAATTTTGCCCAGGCTGCGCCATTCTGCAACTCGTTCTTCACTTTGGTGGATGCAAGACGGCGCTCCACCACATTGCACAAATGTAGCTTTAGAATTTCTAAATGAAAAGTTTCGAGGCCGAGTCATCAGCAGAAGGACGGAAAATCCCTGGCCAGCTCACAGTCCAGATCTCAACCCTTTGGACTTCTACTTCTGGGATGCAGCACAAACTCGAGTTTATAAGGAAAACCCAGATTCCATTGAGTCTCTCATATAATATGTTCAAACCTTCGCTGAAGGATATAGTCAGGAGACGATCAAAAACGTTTGCAAGAATGTCCTGAAGTGTGCGTCATTCTGACTTCAGGCTGGAGGGGGTCATTTCCAGCAACTTTTGTAAGGCTTCAGATGTGTTTCTTATGATATAGGACAATAAATTTTTAATTAACTTAAAATCAATTCATTTTCTTTAAAATGATTTTTTATGAGAAAATTTGACGAATTTGAGTACTTCTAATTCGCAATTAAAAAATTACATTTCTGATAGAAAACACTGTAGTTTATTAATTCCAACGTGAATGGCTTGTTGGATCGACATCCTCAACAAAGTATAGATAATTAACATTACTCCATGGGGGTAGAAGGATGTGTTTTGCTTCATTCATTGAGAGTAAATGCATAAGAACTATATATAAAATAAATATTAGTTATTATAATTAAAAACCTAATTTATGGCATCTTTCATTGTAATTAATACCTCCAAATCAATTCAAAATAAGAAAAACAAATATTTTACCGAGAATAAAGTTAAGAAATTGTAAAATACTATGATTAACAATGTCTTCCCAACTAATAAAATATTTTAAGAAACAATGTTTTTTTAAATAGTTTCATTATATCTATATATATGTTTATATATATAATAAATAAATATATATATATATTTGATAGTTTTATAAAAAATAAAGAGAATTTTTTTAGTTTGTGTTGATAAAGATTACAATCGCTTGAAATGATATATTTGTAATGCCTTCTTACAAATCCCAATGAGAATTTACGAATATATATAAATATATTTATATATATATATACATATTTATATATAATATATATATTTAGGTATTTATATATATGTATGTATATATATAGTTTATTATATTTGCTCTTTTGCATTATGCAATCTTATAATATCGGTTATCTGACCTTCAATAGCTCAGTACAAAAATTTCTCTGAACACTGTGAAGTCTTTAATTGCCCTTCGTCCCAAGCCGAAGGAGGTATGTATTTTTATTACCACAGCTTCGGATAATTATTTTTTTACACTAGAAAGGCCATACTTTCAAACTACTAGAAGAGCCATGAGCGGTCATTTTGACCGTTGGATTTTAAGCTCTATAAAAATAGCATAACAGACACCGAATGACACCTAATGTTGTAGCTAATTTAAAATAAAAGATAGAGTAAATTCCTGTCAAGTGTATTTTGAAATATTCTTCTTTCCAACACACAAAAAATTAAAATTATTATTTTTGTACAATAAATCAATGATAAATTATTACAAATAAACATTTATATAAAATGTTGTTCAAACACAATACGTGCAGATTATTTCAGCTTTGGAACAATTACCACATACTGGCTTAGAACACTTGCTACACGTGTTGATTGTTTTATTTTGGTTGCAGTTGGTTTTGACCTGGCACTGCCTACGTTTGGGTTGTTTTTACTGCCGACTAGTTTGGAGCTTCGGATTAGATGTCTCCTTTTCCTTCATGAATTCAGTTCTAAGTTCTTCAGCTAGTTGTTGCACAACTCCAGGTCAATAATATTGTAGAAAACAGCTACAGGCCATCTTTGCGTAGCACCCTTGATAGAATATGTTCTCGCCATCTTCTCCAGGACGTCCACACCGTATTTGGAATTATTATAATAGACAACAGACTCTGGGGTGCTTTCTGTCCACTACAGATACTAACATCTGTGTTTACAGTGCTCAGATTACACACATTTTTTCTTTGTTTTCCCTGATATACAGTCAAAGTCGCATTTTCACACTTTAGCAGCTTTGTGTTGAACAACTTTGCTTGATCTTTCACTGAGGGGGGCTATTCTCTCTTTTGTTTATTCATAGTGCCGACTAGACTTGTTTTATTTGCTTGCAGTGCTGTAGCAAGTTTTAGGGATGTAAAAAAGTGGTCTGTGGTTATGCTTCTCCCCTTTCTCACGAAAGGCTCGGCCAGTTTCAAAACCACACTCTCTCCTACAACATGGCCTGAGTTTCGAGTTTCATCTCTTCCTATATACGGGAATCCGTTGAGTAAGTATTTGGAGTCGACATCTACAGCCAACCAAAATACGATGCCAAATTTATCCGGCTTATTCTCCATATATTGAGTAAATTTGCAAAAAGCCTTTGTTCGGAATAGTTGCTCATCAATTGTGATGTTGGCACCAGGTTTATAACTGACGGGATCTCCTGTTTATATAGCCGTCTTGTTGTGTGCTTTTTATATGTTTTTATTATTCAGTTGTCTCGGAGGAAGTCCCCCTTCAGCATCTCTTATCATGTGTTAATAGTAGTGAATAAAGCAAAGGATATTTTAAGTCCCCGTCTCGACTCCTCATTCGGCAGGGTTCCTCATCATATATATTACTCATATATTCCCTCAGGTAACTGTGGAATAGCTTATGGCGCAGCCGTTCGAACCTGTTTGGACCCGAAGGATGCCGATGGAGTCACAGGAATCTACATTTTTTACTCTCTCTCTCTACACCGTTCTCGGATTTTAAATATCTCATCTCATTTAAAGAAGCTCGTCAACATATTTTAACGCAACAATTTCTAATCGGATCGTCACGCAACCTCATATCAATTTTTAAAGTAACCCCTTTTTAATTATTTTAATCATGTCAAAGGACCCTAGCAAATCCATGAACATGTTTAAACGCCATTTTATCAATAAGCTTGAGGGTGTAAAAAGTTATATGAATGAATTCACTCACGACTCCATGACTCAATTTCAAGAGAGCAAATTTATGCAAAAGACAGAAGATTTCAAACTTCAATGGAAACGCCTGAATACCGCTTGGATGGATAAGTTTTCCATGGAAGACATTCCAAGCGAGGTGTTCGATCAACTCGATTCACTGCATATGAGTTCTGAGAAAGAATATGAAAAAATGATTGTTGAAATAGATCAATTTCTCTTTGAAAAAGGTCATGCAACGGGGGAGTCAACGTTAATACGAGAACAAGGCAGATCCGTGAATACATCCCGGATGGATGATACTTTGAAACCGAGAGAGGTTCTCGAGAGATCATTTACTCTCGACGAGTTCAATGCATGGTCGGCAAAGTTTGTTGCTTACTTCAATCACAATGAAAGGCATCTCTCAGCACAAGATACTTCTGTAAAGAGACAACTCTTTGACAATTTAATAGAGTCAAACCTCGTTGCTGAGCTTGCAGCAAGGGAGGATGTTAGCGAAGGGACAGCTATTATGGGAGACAATGGATGCCTGGCAAACTGAGAGAAATATTTCTCCAAGACAACCCTCTTTTCTGTCGACGTCACAATTTTCAAAATTGCACTCAGAGCAAAGGTCAAAAGTTTTCCGATTGGTGGGCTCTCAAATTAACTAAAGCAAAGGAATGTGAGCTGGAGAACATAACAAGAGAGGAAATTCTACTTCTTGAACTAATCCGTGGCGTGGCTGATAATGATCTCCGAGCTGAATTTTTGAAACAAAAGGATCCGACTCTCTACGACCTTGTTGCTATAGCGAAACGATGGCAAACTGCTGCATCAGTTTCAATATCTATGGGACTGAATAATGTCCAGATATCAAAAACTTCTAGTTCCAATTACAAATCCAAAAAAGTGAATAATTGGAAAATCAAGAACAATATACAACAAGAGTATAGCGGATCAAAGAAATGCTGGGGATGCGGGAAGAATGGAATATGCCAAAGAAGAATGTGCCCTGCGTTTGGGAAAAAGTGTTCAAAATGTGGCCGTTTTGATCACTTAGTTAATGTTTGTGACACATATGCTAAGGAGAGAAGTGCTCGTTCTAAGAGCAGAAGTCTACGAACATGCAACGAGGGATCCGGAACAAAGCTTGTTAGGATCAAGGAAACTGCTTCTGGTTCACAATACATACGTGGTTTGTCAATTAAATCAATTAATTGTGCAAACGAACCGACGCCTCTGATGTCTGTTGTCATTCGACCAAAGGAAGGAACACCCTTCAAGTTCTGTGCATGCCCTGATACCGGGGCTCAGCAATCGATAGTCTCAATGGACGTTGCAAGAACGTATGGGATGTTTATCGATAAAAATGACAAAAAAAGAATATCTGCTGCAAATTACAGTATTCTCAACTGCGTTGGGAGTACATCGTTTGAAGTTGAATATGAGGGAAATTCAACAACGGTACGTGCACTTGTCTCTATGTCCTTGAAAGATGAAATTCTATTAGGATGGAAAATACTTCGAAGTCTGGCTGTCATCCCTCAAAGTTTCCCATCCATTCCCAAGACGTCAGTCAAAGTGAGTTGTATTAATACAGATATTTCATCTTCAACAGTGCATCTACCACCGAGAGAAAGGATCCAAAAAGCTATGGATGCCTTTAAAATAGTTTTTGAGCATGAAAACTAAGTGATCAAACTATGATATTCCGAATAAATCGATCCCATATTGTCCTCACCATACCAAACTTATCATTTTTCAAACGCAGACGTCGAATCTCTTTCGAAACGTAGAAACCTCATAATATCCCTAAAACGATTTCTTGACATGGTTTCTTTTTTAAAAAAACGATACCCCATTCCTCAGACCATAGACTATCTTTAGCACCCCCGTCCCTCAGTTCTACCCTAAATTCGGCGCTAGTGGTTAGCAATATTTGGGGTGTTACATATATATGGAATTATAAGCGGTCAATATGACCGCTAATGGCTGGTGGAGGTAAAAAAAATATTTATTTTTTCATGAAGTATTTTTTTTTCTCTTAAACATATTTTAAATTGAACCCTACACACATTTAGGAAAGTAATGTGACAGCAGTACATTATTTTGAAATTCCACAAAGTTATTGTATTTTAAAATTTGAAAACGGTCAAAATGACCGCTTTGGCCTTTCTAGTGTTAAAGGACTTGATCCAGTTTTAAAAAGTCAAAAGAGCAGGCACATAATAGTTCTATGAATCTGTGGGGGATTGTTTTTGGATTATCAAACGGGTTTCCTCGATTTTGGGAGGTCCTCAAATAATTTACATGGTCAGAGGAACGATATAACTATAACATCATGTATCCTGGACACAAATAGAGAATAGTAAAAGATAAACACCTGTCAATACAATAAAAATAAATGAGACTCGAAGCACCCCCGTGAGCCCATCGATTTATGATAATATAACAACCGGTACTCCTGAAAGGAGAAAAATGCATAACCATTAAAACAAAAAAAGTATAATAATTTCAGTAAAGTGGAATTTATACTCGAAATGCATATCTCATAGTTATTTTTTCACAATTCATAAAAATATATACAAGCATATAAAAAGAATGTATATAAAAAGATGTTAATGCGTAAAAACATAATTAAACATTTTAGTTTAAAATTTTAACATCAAATATGAACGAACACTAAAATACAATTATAATTAATCAACTTGACAATCTAAAACAAAACATCAATTAACGATAAAGCCGGTCTATTTTAAATCCTTGAATTGGCGTAAAAGTTTTTTAATAATTTTTCCATAAGGCAGGGAACACGAAGGGAAGTAGCGAATTACATCAGCAGCCCAACTCCACTTTCCATCGGTGACAGAGGGGATCTTGAGGTCCAACGCCACGTATCTTGCCGCAGCCGCTAGAATAATTGCCCTTGCCTCCCACGGACTGATAGGAGAGTGAGATGCTAACCTCTTAGCTATAAGAGCTTTGGCATTTAAGAGAGTACTATTTATTGCTCTAGATTTTGCAGAAAGAGATCTGCCAAGACCGAAGAGGACGATGGCTTTGCAAAAATTGTTTGTATCTGGGGTATGAAGTCCTTTGACATTCAAACTGATGAATTGTTTTAGGATGGATACTAAATGACAATCTACAAAGGCATGCAAAGTAGTGTTATAAATTTTTCCACAATCTTTGCATGGAAGTATAAAACGAGTGAGATCAGCGGATATCTGCAGCTGAGCCGTAAACTTTGTCCCCTCAGCAATCCCTATATGAGATTTAAGAATCCTGGTTTTCCAACAAACTGGAAGTTTGAGGAGGTCAACGTATTTTTGACAGATGTTCAAACTTTCTTCCGAACCGGAACGAATGGGAGAAGTCATTTTAAGGTCCCAGGGTCTGAGCACCTGATAATCGAGAGCAGCTCTTGATAAAGGAAATAAAAACCTGCCATCACGAAAAGGACCCACAGGAGTCACATCGTGTAATGATAATATGTTACTTTTTATGGCCATCTCCTCGAGGACTTCGGGACAATACAATTTCCTGAAGAAATATTTTTTGCCCGAATTGCACTTGATTATATCGGTAATGCAGTTTCCTTCAAACACAGGAACATTTCTCCATAAAATTCTTTGGGCACAACCCCAGACCTGTGAAAGAGAACTGGTTTGACAATTTGTTAGCTCAGACCCAAACAAAATCCAAGTGCAAACATTGCTCAATGAAACCTATCTGCACCACTCTACAAGAGGGTTTTGGAATAAATTACGGAAGAGTTTTAAGTACATGTTGGGAATTATAAGGGAAAGTTGTACTATGTTCCCCCCTAAGTGGATTATCTTTCTTTGTAAGGCTTTAATGTAAGAACTATGAAATAATGATCCAAGCCACTTATCTTCGTTCATGATTGCCTTTTCGGCAAAAAAAGGGGGAGGAGAATGCTCTATACAACACCAAAGGAATAACTTTTGAGTTGTACAAATCAATTATCTTTTGAAGGTTGAAGAATCTCCACATTTTGGTTTTTTGTAGAACTAGACGATTTAAGCTGTTCCAGTTCCTTTCATCAATACCCCACCTATTCCAATGAATGCCCAAAATCTCTATTCTCGACTTTACTAAACAAGAGTGAATCCTAAGATCCTGAGATGGAAACCAAGAACCAATGGGGAGAATTGCAGTTTTAGCTCTGTTAACGGAAAGTCCAGAGATTTTTTCGAACTTAGTGAAAAAATTTAAAATAATTTCAATTCTTTTCACCAGTTGAGGCTCAGAGTTGGCTTCTACTGAAATGGTAATATCATCAGCATATATATCCAAAATATGAGGCGAACCCTCGATATTAATGCCAAAGCCTCCAAATTTTTTTAAGATTTTCAGGGCGAACTCTTCAATTGCTGCGATGAATAACAAAGGAGCCGATGGACACCCTGCCTACAACCTCTTCCTATTGTTATCGGGCTACTTTCCAGGCCGTCCAAGGACAGGGATGAGGAACCACTAAACAATAGCGCTCGCACGGGATTGAAGAACTTCCGAGGCAAAAGTCTCCGTACTGCTCTCAGGACTTGGCTATGATATATCGAGTCAAACGCTTTTGAGAAGTCTACAGCAATAATTGCTGCAAATCTACCTCTCTTTTTTGTAGAGTCATGCAGGCTTGGGCATTACGGGAAATATCATAGATTTGGCGATCCTTGAGAAAACCCTTTTGGTGACAACCAATTTTTCTATTTAGAATTGTCTGCATTTGTTGAGCAAGGACGCCTGATAAAACACGGTATGTTTGATTTAAAATCGTGATAGGCCTCCAATGGCTAAAGTCCGTTCCATCCCCCTTTTTAGGAATCAAGACGATTCGTCCTTTGGTCAAAGAAGACGGTAGCCTGCCTTTTCCTTCCATTTGCGCACCAATTTTTAGAAGAAAAGGAACTATTTGCTGTGGAGAGACCGAGAATACTTCACTTATGATTCCATCTAGGCCACAAGCCTTGTTCTTTTTAAGATTATTCTTAATATAATTTATCAGTGTCTCATGGGTAAATATATGCTCATGACTATTAAAACGTTTGGCTTTTGGAAGTGGACCATCACTGTGGCCTACCAAAGATTGAAATCGTGTATAAAAATATTTTAAAATGTCTTCCCCACGTGTGAGGACCTTACTGCCATCAATAATTTTGGAGAAAGAAGAGGTAGAAACTTTATCTGTCTTAAACAGATCCCTGACTCTTTTATTTGTGTTCTGTTCACGAGCAACTTTGGCCTCCATTTCCGCTTCAGTGACGATAGCAATGTTATAGATGTTAATGGTATCTGTCATGAGCGATTTGACAAACAAGGAGTCCTTGTTCAGTAAGTCTTCAATTAATTTTTGCTTGGAATATTTTTCTTTTTTGATGGTATCTTTAAACTTATAAGTAGAACGGAGTATAGTTCTTGAGAGAACGGAAGTTGCTTGAACAGGGGACAGATTTGCATGAAAGCTCTTCTCTAAATTTAATTTATGCTTATTGATGAAAGTATCATAACCAAGGACCCATCTTGGAAACTTTTGGTTCAATTTAGAACCACTGCCTATCAATTTTAGTTCAATGATTTTATGATCGGAGAAAGTATTGGGACGGTAAAACGCCTATTTAACTTTAGATGCAAATGATGAAGACGCCAATGCTAAATCAATCCTTAATTTGATTCTACTCCTAGACCAGGAAAAGCTCCCAGGACTCCATTTTTCTGTAAGGTCAGTTAAGTTTAAACAAAGAATGACCTTATTTAGCATTGGACGGTTTACATAATTAGAGTGCGGTTTTTCCAAATCTACATTCAAGTCGCCAAGAAGAAGAAGAGGAATATAACTTTGGAGCTGATTATTTAATATAGCTTGATAAAAAGCAGAGAACTTTTCATTTGGGCCATAAGCGTTAATAATGTAAAAGACATAACCATTCGAAGTGATACGTAATAGTTTAACATACTGATATCACTGAATAACAAATTTCAAATTATATTTTTTATTGGAGATGTGAAAATGATTTAGACTAATTTGGGTACGCTGATTTCAAAAACCATAACCGTTTTGCTGTATCACGTCAGGATTTTCAGTTACAGAAATACTCTGCTTTCAGTGTCGTCTGCGCGTCTGTGTCTGCTTTCAGTTTCCCACGAGATACCGGCGTGAGAGGTGGTGTGGTGTTTAGCTGAGGCTTTATACTGAACACATCGCACTTGATTGTGAAAATTTGAAGTAAAGCTGGCAGAAACAACTTAAGCAGCTATACTATAGAGTCTAATTTCATTTTATGGTAATAATATATATTTGTATGCCCACGATAATATATATACAGGGGCGGAGTGGCCATCAGGAGTACCGGGGCTATTCCCGGTGGGCCACTGGCCTCAAGAAACATAAAAGGCCGTTGACAGCCTCCCAATGGTATATTTGGGTCTGTATAAGGCCGACGAAGGCATAATTATCCCGGTGGATAAATTCTTCCCACTCCGTTCTTGTATATATATATATATAATATATATACATATTATAATATAACGTATAACTTTATACAATACCTAAGCAAATTTCTTAAATTCAAGATGAAACAAAAATACTTCTAAAACATAAAAGATTACGTTTTGCTCGTAGTGATCATAAAGCAAAAACTCATAACCATGAAATAATCGACAACTCTAAACCCCATAGCGCTGGCAGCGTGGAGGAGCTTCAAAACTATGACAGACAAGTTCTTGGGAACGAGCGCGCGGACAACTATGAAGAAATAGTGCAGCAGCTGCTGGAGTCCTTCAGGGAACTTGGGTCCAGGATGTCCCTGAAAATCCATTTCCTACACCAGCACCTGAACTTCTTCCCTGACAACTTGGGAGCTGTCACGGCGAGCGACTCCACCAAGAGATTTCACTCATAGAGACACGTGACCAAGGGCGGCACAACCCCGAATATGACGGGCGACTTCTGCTGGTTCCTGCATCGTGAAACTGACACAGAGGAGCACAAACGCCAATCCAAATGCCTAAAGCATTTTTAATTACGTTTTAATGGCGTTTTTCAGCAATTTCTATAATTTTGAAGCAGTCATGAAATAATAAAACAGTAAATGAATTTTTGTAAATTTCATTGAAATCCTGACTTCTAGGCACTGGGAATATTTCTGTAACTGAAAATCCTGACGTGATACAGCAAAACGGTTTTGATTTTTGAAATCAGGGTACCCAAATTAGTCTTTCACATCTCCAGTAAAAAAAACTCGTTGTTCAGTGTATTTCTTTGATTACCCATCGCGTCTTTTTTTTTGTTAGCTACTATTATCATATATGAGATAAAAACAAAAACAGTAATATTATTTTAACAAAGAGAACGATTAGAAATCCTATTCAGGTATTAAGACCCGAATAAGTATTTTGTCCAAAAACAAGTAGTAAAACAAGTACAGCTTTTAAGTTTTGATAATAAAGCTTTTGAATATTCTAATAGTATTGAGACAGTTGCTTTACTAATTATTTGTTCTTTAGATCAGATTATTTGTCTTTTTGTAATTGTCTGTTGCATCGGGCTTTATATTTTTTTCAATTTTTTCTTTGCTGGTCGTTCCAAAATTAATCTAGATCACGGTATTTTATGAAACGTAATAATATTCAAAAAAGTATTGTAAGGGGACCTTTCTGCATTTATCACTCAAACATCGTCTATATGACTGCAAAATTTTGTTTATGTATGCATTCCCATTCATATGTATAGAACCAGTTCTTCAATACGAAGATGACCGTTGAGACATAAAATGTATTGAGGGTTCACCTACATCAAAAAGAGAAGGACAAAGCTGAAGATGTCGTTTCTCCTGCCGGTCAAATCAAATGTTTGTAACCTTTAAAAGTTCAAAGAATGAAAGACCATACGTTAAGAACTTAAGGTTTTCAAAAAACTAATGAAAGCTCGTTATTGTTTTGATCTCCTTATTTCATTTTATCATTAAAGTTGAACTTGGAATAAATTTCTATTTAAGAGCACATATTTTTGAATTAATTATTTGTGAGTCACCACAAAACTTGATAATGAGAAGAAAGGTAAACAAACCAGCTAATTGCTCCTTTTTATTATTCTTTATAGTTCCTACGTTGCTATGATCCCATGTAAAAGTGCTATGATGACCTCTTTAATTTTTCATAACTTTTTTATTACTTCATTATTCCTGATAATTACGTTTTCAACCATTTTTGTAACTAAATTAAGTAAGTTAATTACATTTCTATGGTCTATATCAACTTTTGATGGACATTATAATTACTTGTTTGTCATATTTCTGTCATTTAAAAAATTATAACAAATTAATCGGAAAATATGTTTATCTAAATAAATAATGACTATAGAAATTCCACTCAATTTGATTAGAAAATACTTTACAACTTTCACATTGTATGCATTTTAGTTAAAAGTCGATTTATGTTTGTCTGGTATATCATTTTGTAGGTACTTCAACATATGGTATTGTATATAAAAAGTCGGATCATCGTTTATTTATAACATGACCTAATGTACCGGCTGCTGCGAAAAAATAATCTATGGCCAACTTCGTTTATATTCATTTAACCAACCCAATGTAGCACAAAATCAAAATATTGATGTATCATTGTATCGACCATGGAGGTGTTTTACCCCTCAATGTGTTCTTCCCAAGCAACTATTGTGGCCTCAAGATGACGCCTGAAGATTGAATAAAATAACCTGAACGCAGAAATAACTGTAGAGCCTTCACCGTGTTTTCGGTACTCCATCCATATTGAGGACAATATTGACCCCTTTAGAAGTTCCCTCTGACCCAAGGGAGAGTCTGAACAGTTTTCTCCATTACAGTCATGTGATAATTACAACCAAAAAAAACTGATCAAGGGCTAAGGAAGCCTATGAGATGCCATGACGAGAAAGAGTGTTTTATGGCTTTGATAACGTCTAAACTCTCCACAGATTATCTCACATTTGCCCTGACCCAGACATCTCCAAGATCTTATTTTTCCTATGATCCGTGCAGAGGGATGCAGACAACTAACCAAGTTTGTACCTTTGTGCGGTCATTATTTTTAATATTGACATGTCACTAGATAAAAAAAGAAAATTGAGGGCGTTTAGTTTACTTTTCCAATGTTTTGACGGGTTTTGCTTTAAAGGGTTTATGCTAAACTAAAAAAATTAAGTATGATTTTATTATCACCACCTCTTTTGCTATTTTTATTTGTAATTGTATATACTATGTAACGCATTATCTTAAGATTAATGACTCATTTTTATTAAAACTTTTCCTTAATTAAGCTTTACAGCTTTTATAAAAAACAGTAAATTCCTCGAATATAACCTGTACAATAGCTTCAATGTTCATATACCATATATGTATTGATAGTGTTTACATTTGTTTTGTAAATGATTACTTTAATGCAGCGTTATATATAAAAAATTAATGAGTATATCTGGTATTCATCTCATTTAATAATATAACAATAATTATGCATATTGAAAGTGGCGTCTTATTTTAACCATCAATCATCTTTATATATATATATACTAAAAGTTAATATCGAGGCCATATTTGTATTATCTAAGATTTGTCACAACACATATTTATCAAATGTCACATACATGCTTCATTAAACTTGCCTATTCAATGAATGAATCCCATTTGCTATAATAGAATGATAAACTACCTGAGATCGCAAATATTTCAAAGAAAATAAAAATGTATAACAACGTATTATAGATTTTAAAATGTTGCAGTTCCATCAAATGAGGTAGAGAAATGTTGTATTGGTACGCTAACCTGTGCATATTAGGGTCCTTATAATCAAGATATCATTTTCAAATAGGCGCATAATATCTTCGCTTTGTAAGCCGACTCATCAATCATTTTTTTTTTTCAATGAAGAAAGGGAAACATATCTTTCGAAAAAATTAGTTCTTTTTTTTTTGTTATTCAATTAGGGCATACAATTATTATTTAAAAAAAGAAAAAGTCAATCATGGGTTATCACAACATGACGTCTAGTATTTTCAAACAATCAGTCATTTAAGCAAAATTATGTTTTATAAAAAGTTTGCAAATAAACTCAAACAGACAAGCACACATATATGTATATATATATATATATATATATATATATATATATATATATATATATATATATATATACCGGGTGCGGGATAGAAATTGCAACACTTACAAAAATCCAATTTGAGATTACGAGAGGTTTCGAACAAAATGTTCCGCTAAATAACTTCAGTTGCAGTGTTAATGTTTATGCTTTTATGTTATTATAATTTTCCTCTGAGAATAAGCAGAGAGATGGAACGAGACCGTAGAGTTCAAGTGTTGACGCTTCTTGGCACGGGTAAGACTCCAACTGAGATCGCAAAGCAACTGAACGTGGCAAGATCGACCATTTACCGCCTCAAGAAGAAGCTGGACATGAACCAAGGGATCGAGAGGAAATCTGGGAGTGGTAGCAAGTACAAATTGGAACCACAATTGATTTGTGATGTGATCCAAAGGGCTCCAACCACCAGCATGAGAGCTCATGCCAAGGACCTTGGTGTTGATGAGAGTACGGTCAGTAGGGCTGTCAAGGAGTGTGGTGGCAAGTCCCTAGTGATGTTAGAGAGACCATTAATGACACTTAAAATCAAAGTGACTCATCTCCAACGTTGCAAGGGTCTGATCAATGACCTGAAATCTGCACCAGCTGGAAGGATCATCATCTTCAGTGATGAAAAGACCTTGACTGTGGATCCGGTCAGAAATAAAAGAAATGACCGGTTTGTGGCCTTTGATGATGTTAATGAAGACCTTAGAACAATTACTACTACCAAGCATCCAGCCTGAGCCATGTCTCTGGGCTTTGTGGCATCATCAGGGGATACAATGCCATTGATTTGGTTTACCTGAGGGTTTCGCTTGAATGCTGCCATGTACATTGAGCTGCGCACCAAACTTTTGCCATAGGTTGAGGCAACATTTCCAAAGCAAGAAGTGGTGCTCCAACAGGATGGAGCACCAGCTCATACAGCAAAATCCACCCAGAATTTTTAACAGAGAACATCCCATTTTGGGATAGGGAAAAGTGGCCTCCATGCAGCCCTGATGTAAACTCTTTGGACTTTTCTTTTTGACCGCATGTGCAGGCCAGGGCCTGCAGAATCCGTCACCCCAATATTGAAGCAATGAAGACCTCCGTTGATGAACACTGGGATGGAATGGACGCTGATTACATACGGTCTGTTTGTCAGGCCTTCAGGTCCCGTTTGGAGGCTGTTGTTGCTGTTAAGGGCGGATATATATAATTAAAAAATAAAATAAGAGTTTTATTAACGTTTTTTATTTTTATAATTTTCTGATCGAATCCTTTTAACTGACACAGAGGGACGTAAACAATATACTAGTTAAGTGTTGCAATTTCTGTCCCGCACCCGGTATATAAATATTTATATATATATATAAATAAATATATATATATATATATATCAGTGTTGTTCCCTAACGCGCGTGCGAGTAATATATTACTTAGTGATATTACTGCGCAATAACTAGAGAGAACAAACATATTAGATATTACTTTCAAGTAATAACTAATATGTAATATCCTAGTTACATATTACTTTCGTGAAAAAAATATTCGACAGGCATTTTTGATGAAAATTAATGAACTGTGAATGTATTTGACGTCACCCAATGGACATAATCCTGCTTATTATAAAATCAAAAATGCACGTTAATATTGATATTTAAGACAATTAGACCCACACACAGAACATCCTTTTCGTTATTTATGGAGTATTTTATCATATAGAAAATAAGTTCCTCAAAGCCTTCGGGCCCCGCATGTCGATTGAGGATTTTAGGATTGAAACCCACCGCCAACCCTAATTAGGAATGAGAGTATCCCTTATTTACAATATTATACACCCAAAGCCTTCGGGTCCTGCCTGCTGATATAGGCTTTTATTTAGGGTTGAAACCCACCGCCAACTCGGGGTGTATATGTACGCGGAACCCGTACAATATAGTTAACAATGAACCTATAGGCAGACATTGAAAAGAGAGGGATATTTTGGTCGTGTGAAAGGGAGATTGTGTGAATGGTGCAATTAAGTTCAGGCTCTTGTTATCATTATTCTCTTTCCTCTTGTGAGGAATATTTATGATTCATAAATGAAATAAATATTCCTCGAAAGAGGAAAGAGAATAGTGATAACAAGAGCCTGAACTCAACTGCACCATTCAAACATTTGTAGCAGTCCGGTATTTGGGAATGTCCGATATAAGGACAAATTAATAATACATTATTTTCATGTCTGCTTGTAAATCTCTGCCTGTGTGTCTCCTCCTTTTTTCTTTCTTTCCAGCAGAGTAGCTGATAGCTACCTGTGTTGTATCATGTATATAAAGGCAGTAATAAAAGGACCCTCACTGAAGGAACAACATTCAACTTTACTTATTTATTGATCGGGAAAACTTTTCCCGATAATTGGTGACCCCGACGTGATTGCTTCCTTCCGTCACCCGACGTGATCACTTCCTTCCGTCAACCGACGTGATCGCTTCCTTCCGTCACCCGACGTGATCGCTTCTTTCCGTCAACCGACATGATCGCTTCCTTCCGTCAACCGACGTGATCGCTTCCTTCCGTCAACCGACAATCGCTGCCCTTCTGCTATACTAGCAGGCAACCGTCCTCCTATTCTTCCTGAAGATCATTTTTTTCGCGTCCAATAATTCCCCGCTTGGCCTCTTTAGCAATGTCTTTAAAACTGGAAGAAGACTACGGAAATAATTCTTTGAGTGCGTTTGAAGCTCCCCCATTTTGCTCCCAAGATCCGAAGATGTGGTTCGACCTTTTTGAGATGAACTTTAACGTCAACAAAATTACAAAATCGATTAACAAACTCGCCCACGCCACAAGCCTCCTTACGACGGAAATTCTTTTCTCGGATATCGGACGTAATTTCCACGCTAGGCGACAGCAAAGAACTGTTTGATGTTCTGAGAGACACCATTCTGGAACGATGTCAATCCAACCTCACAGGGGTGAGGGATGGGGTATTGGGGTTTCAAACCCACCTACATTGGTAAAAATACGAATAAGGAACCCCTCAAATGCCATTTTATACACCTTGGGTCCTCGGGTTTCGCCAGCCGCAACAATGGGATATTGAGGTTTCAAACCCATCGCAAATTGTAAAAATACGAGTAAGAAACCCCTCAAATTCTATGTTGAGCACCTTGAGTCCTCGGGTCCCGCCGGCCACATCAATTGTGTATTGGGGTTTCAAACCCATCGCAAAATGTAAAAATACGAGGAAGGAACCCCTCAAATGCCATTTTGCACACCTTAAGTTCTCGGGTCCCGCCAGCCGCAACAATGTAGTATAGGGGTTTCAAACTCTTCGCCAATTATAAAAATATCTGTTAGGAACCCCACAAATGCCATTTTATGCACCTTGGGTCCTCGGGTTTTAAACCCCAATACCCCATTGTTGCGGCTGGCGGAACCCGAAGGCCCAAGGTGCACAAAATGGCTATTGAGGGGTTCTTTACTCGTATTTTTACAATTTGCAATGGTTTGAAACCCCAATATCCCATTGTTGCGGCTGGCGGAACCCGAAGGCCCAAAGTGCACAAAATGGCATTTGAGGGTTTCTTTAATCGTATTTTTACCAATGTAGGTGGGTTTGAAACCCCTAATATCCCAATATTGCTAAATCGGCCGGCGCTGAATTGGCTGGTGCTGAATCGACCGGAGCTGAATCGGCCGGTGCTGAATCGTTGGTGCTAAATCGGAGGCGCTGAGTTGGCGGCGCTGAGTCGGAGGCGCTGAGTCGGCGGCGCTGAGTCGGAGGCGCTGAGTCGGAGGCGCTGAGTCGGCGGCGCTGTATTGTACCGTACCCTCTTAAAGGATACTCTATCACATAGGAAGTTTTTAATAGACACTGGGACGGCTGTATCTGTCATACCGGCCCTTCCATCTCATAAAACCTGCAAATCAGTCTCCCATCTTTATGCAGCTAACAAATCGTTGATTCCAGTTATTGGCAATGAGCTACTTAAGATTAGCCTAGGATTGAGACGCGAGTTTCGATGGAGTTTCAAAATCGCCGGAGTTACACAACCCATCATCGGTGCCGACTTCCTTTCTCACCAAGGCCTCCTAGTAGACTTGAAAAATCGGGAACTTCGGGATGCCACCACTTCTCTCACGGTTCAAGGACTCATCAAACCCGGAGTAACGACAGGTATCACATTGATAAAATAACCTAATCAGTTTGCGTCTATTGTCGAAAAATTTCCTGCCCTGTCGCAACCACATTCGATGTATGACCACATTCACCAAAGCATACCATCACTCATCACATTGACACAACTGGGCGACTTACTCACGCCAAAGCACGCCGTTTAGCCCCTGAACGTTTCCTTATTGTGAAGAAAGAGTTTGATGATCTTCTGAAGCAAGGCATCATTCGACCAAGTTCTAGCCCTTGGTCCTCCGCCCTCCATGTAGTCGGCAAGACGAATGGAGGAATCCGTCCATGTGGAGATTTTAGATCGCTGAACTCACAGACAGCTATGGATCGATTTCCTATTCAAAATATCCAAGGCTTTACATCACAACTAGTGGGTTCTACAATATTCTCACATATCGACCTCGTGAAGGCTTTTCATCAAATTCCTGTGGAACCATCTGACATTCCAAAAACCGCCGTTATAACTCCATTTGGATTATTCGAGTACGTTTATATGCCATTTGGACTGCGTAATGCCGCCTGACGTTCCAGCGCTATATCGACCAGGTTCTTCGAGGACTCCCGTTCGTTTATGCATACATCGACGACCTCCTCATTGCAAGTACGGATGAAGAAACTCACGCAAAACACCTACATACCCTCCTAGAACGGCTAAGCGATTATGGAATACAAATCAACATTGAGAAGCCAACATTTGGAGCATCTATTGTCAACTTCCACACACCGTCTCAGCCTCCGGGATAACCCCGTTAGAGAGCAAATGTGAAGCCATTACCAAGTTCCTCAAGCTCAACTCGCAAAAGCAACTAAAACAGTTTCTGGGAATGATCAATTATTACAATCGTTTCATCCAGGACTGCTCAAAACAAGCCATGTCCAAACAGGAGACTATCACTTGGGAGGCGAATCATTCGAAGCAGCTAAACAAGCTTTAGCCAACGTTCCAAATCTAAGCCACCCTCTCCACGATGCCCCGACCTCAATAGCCACTGATTGCTCAGCTGACGGAGTCGGAGCTGTACTTCAGCAACACGATGGAACCTCCTGGAAACCACTGGCATTTTTCTCCAGAAAACTAACACAAGCGGAGAGCATACGAAGTGCCTATGATCGAGAACTTCTCTCAATATTCCGTGCCATTAAGCATTTCCGTTACTTCGTGGAAGGTAGAGGTCTCCATATATTGACGGATCACAAGCCCTAGACTCCTGCATTTCTCAACGTCAAGTCAACAGATTCACCCATTCAACTTCGTCAATTTGAGTTCATCTCTCAATTTACAACAGATATTCGACACATCAAAGGTTAAGACAACATCCCTGCTGATGTTCTTTCACGGAACATTTCAGCAATCTCCGGGGATTCTTTGATTGACTACGCCGCTATTGCATCTGCTCAAGGAAATTCTGCAGAACTGCCTCAACTTCAGTCCAGCCAAACACTCAGGATAGAGAAGGTCAAAATCCCTGGAACCAACGTTAGTCTATACGCTGATGTCTCTACTTCAACAACAAGGCCTTACATACCTTCGAAATACAGATTTCAACTCTTTAAATAAATTCACGGTCTCTCTCATCCCGGCATTCGAGGTACTCAGCGTTTGATGACCACGAGATTCATTTGGCCCAACATAAACAAGGACGTCCGCTCTTGGACTCGAACTTGCATCCAATGCCAAACTTCGAAAGTCAATCGTCACACAATCTCTCCACTTCAATCCTTTTCAGCACCAAAATCACGTTTTGAACATGTCCACGTGGACATCGTTGGACTTCTTCCTTATTCCAACGGGTACAAATATTTGTTCACATATGTCGATCACTTTACACGCTGGCCGGAAGCAATTTCAATGCAAGACATCACCTCCGAGTCGACTACCCGAACATTTTTGGACGGTTGGATTGCACGTTTTGGAATCCTGCTCACCGTCAGCAGCGATCGAGGAACACAATTTGGATCGTCGCTGTGGGCTCGAGTGATGAAATTATTATGAGTATCTCATCGACACACTGCCAGCTACCACCCTTCGGCAAATGGTATGGTAGAACGCTTCCATAGGCAATTAAAATCAACGTTTTATGCACATTCTTCCTCTAATACAACGTGGACATCATCGCTATGCCTCGTTCTCCTTGGAATCCGATCTTCACTAAAGGAAGACATAGGTCTGTCTGCAAGTCAACATGTCTACGGCTCGACTCTTCGTCTACCTGGGGAATTTCTCGCTCAACCCTCGACTCCAGACACCTGCTCTCCTCAAGACTTTTAAGCCCAACTAAGACGTGAAATGGAGAAACTCAAGCCAGTCGAGCCAAGGAAACCAAAACAACCTAAGACCCTCATCAGTCCTGATCTTTTAAAATGTAGACATGTATTTATTCGAGTCGACGCCTTCCACTTCAACCGCCATACGTAGGACTCTTCCCTGCTCTCCGACGAACCCGAAAAAACATTACCATCGAGCGAAAAGGAAAACCTGATTCCATCGCAATTGATAAGGTCAAACCGGCCTATATACTGGACCCATCAACGAGATCAGTGAGCGAAGCAAAGACAAAAACAAAAAAAAATGACATTGAAGGAGCTAAATCCCCAATAATTAAAATAGTTTAAAGTCAATAATTATTTTCATAAACAACATTCTCGACTAAGAAGAAAAATCACAACGGACTCTCCATCACTGATCCTCTCCCCGGAAGTTCTACACCGCCTTGAACTGACTGATCGGACAAATCATCTACTCTTTCCTTACTCATGGATCTCCATTAGTACCAAACCACCTTGGTTCTCTCTCTAGACGGCCTAACTTTGGATCTAAATGAGTATTTTGGTCTTCATCGACATCCCCAGTGGTACTTCGCAACAACGCTAAAGCACAGATGACAGCAGCTCTCAACTCCAACCCTCAGCCCCAATCCTTTGCAACCGCTATTTATATATATATATATATATATATATATATATATATATATTAAACGTTCCTCAATTCTAGAACTGGAGGGATGTATTGTAGCAGTCCGGTATTTGGGAATGTCCGATATAAGGACAAATTAATAATACATTATATTCATGTCTGCTTGTAAATCTCTGCCTGTATGTCTCCTCCTTTTCTCTTTCTTTCCAGCAGAGTAGCTGATAGCTACCTGTGTTGTATCAGTATCAGTATATAAAGGCAGTAATAAATGGACCCTCACTGAAGGAACTAGTGATGGGCAAAATCGTTCTTTTGATTGATCCGGATCCTAACGGATCATTCAGTAAAAAGACCCGTTCATTTCGTTCAAACAGTTTAAATACCCCCCCCCCCCCCCCACACACACACAAATGATGGACATAAAACAAGTCACTTTATAAACTTTTAATATATAAATATAATTTTCTACACATACCGTTATATACACAAACGAATAATAAAATAGTCTACATATACGTCCTATTCTATATACACTATATTCTATAATCTTGGGTATATTTTAAAACAATAGTAAACTTATATATAACTTTAATTTAAATTGAAATTGAGAAAAACTAGCTGACGGACTTTGGATGAACTAAGCCTATTCCTTTTCTCTGATAAGATCTGTCCTGTTTTACTAAAAACTCTTTCAGATGGAACTGAAGTAGCTACAATGCAAAGTCTGCTTAGCATGACTTTAGTAAGTCTCGGGTAGGAGCTTCTTCTTTGGGCCCACCACGCGAGAGGGTTTGAGCACCTAGTGATTCGAGCCTCTGTCCTAAAAGCACGAACCTCCATTACCGCTTCGGATGTTGGATGCCTGGTGTCTTGAAGCCCAGTTGTGTCCTCGTCAAACAACTTCCAGACACTACTGTTTTGGGCAGATCTATATTTAACATGAGGGCCCTCTTCCTCCTCAGGCTGTTGATCAGGGAATACTATTGCAGCTGCCATTTTAGTGAGGTGCCCATAGGTCCTATCAGCGTCCTCATCCCGCTTAAAGGCCTTTTGTTTAAATCGAGGGTCCAGTGCTGCTGCTTGGGGATATAAGTCATTGGATTCAATTTTGCGGAATCTCTGCTCCATTTCAATGAGGATCGAGTCTATGAGTTTTTTGACAGAATTTATAATATCTTGATTTCGGTAGTTTGCCGTCAGCCTATATAAACCTCTCATTAACAGAAGAACCTTTGACATACTCACATATCTAAAAGAGACAGAAAAAGATTAGGCCATATACTGTCATTAGTAGTAGCAGTTGATAATCTTCCTGATTTGAAGCAATGTAAAAGGCTTAGATTGAAGTAAAATTACAATAATTTACCACGTTTATGTGCAAATGTAGTATTATTATATTATTAAATTATGGCAATACAATAAAAAAAATTAAACTTACCTCTCCGAACTTAGCTCCACTGTTACTTCATCAAAGGGTTGAAGGATGTCGCAGACTGTTTTGATGTCCTCCCACTCCTCTGGCGATGGACAAGGTAAGCTGATATTGAGCAATGCCATTGCGACGATCAAAGGTTCTTTCGTTTCAAGAATTCTTTTTAACATGATGAAAGTGGAATTCCATCGTGTTGGACATTCTTGCTTGAGACGAAGTTCTGGAGATCCCGAGTTCTTCTGTTGTCTCTTCAGCTCTGTGGACGCTAGAGTGCTTTTATGGAAATATTGAACGATGGCTTTGATTTTTTCTATGGTGGATTTAAAATTCTTAATTCCATTGTGCACAATAAGATTAAGCTGATGGGCGAAGCATATTGCGTGAGGCCATCCGGTACCCCCAGCCTCCTTAGGTCCCATTGCTTTCACAATATTGGCAGCACCATCTGTGACACAAGCCGCTACTTTTTCATTTATGTTCCACTCTGAAGCAACTCTTACGAGTTCTTTTGCCAGATACTCAGACGTGTGTCTTTCTTCTAGTGAGAAACAGTCCAACAGAACAGAAACCATTTCGAAATCTTCATTAATGAAATGACAAGTCACAGACATGTAGCTTTCTGTGACTCTAGATGTCCAGCAATCGGTTGTTAGGCACACAAATTCAGCCTTGTCGACACTATTTTTAACTTTTTCAAGTGTTCGATTGAATAAATCAGGAACTACTTTTGTAGAAAGATGTTTCCTGCTCGGAAAAACATAATTGGGATTTAATTCTTTTATAAATTCTCGAAACCCAACATCTTCCACTATTGAGTAAGGTTGCAAATCCCGTGCAATCATGCGTGCCAACAAATCATCCAATCTTTTTTGTTTCAATGAATTCACAGGTCTTGTCACAAAGTCAGTAAGTCTTGATTGTGCTCCCCTGATCCTGGGATTACTATTGACTGAAGCACCTGCACTAACAATAGTACTTTCAGTTATATTGGTACTGCAAGCTGAAGTTACGGAACTAATGGTTGGGATGGAATTTTCAGCACCACTAATTCTGGCTGATGATGTAGCAGGAGTGCTACTGCTATTGTCTTCCTCATCACATCTGATCTCTTCGAGCCGAACAGTTACATGTTTTTGTTGGATGTGCCTCTTAAGATTGCCAGTGGACCCACCTTTAAACGAATAGGTTTTTTTGCATATCTTGCATTTTGCTCCATCCTCAGAAAGTCGTTCGAATTGGGTCCAAATAGCGCTTCTCTTCCTTGAGACATCCATTTATTCAGCTATATAAAAAAAATATAAAATTGAGGATGAATATGAAGGAAAAAGGCTTTGGCTGAGGTTGATCAAGAGCCATTGGAACATACCTAACAAAAAAGTGGGCTATTCAGGGTAATAACTATGATTCCGTGATGATCCTTGCCTAAATGTCTTGAAGAGAAGGAGGATATGATGACGTCATTAGAAGATGTACTGGTTTATTTTTACGAAGACTTCATTTATGAACTACGACGCCATCCCTCTCTTTAGTCAAGGACGAAACTAGGCAACGAAATTGTGGGAAGGACACGCATCAAGAACACATTTCTTCATGAGCTGTGAGGCTTTGTAGATCGTTGTTTCCGTCCCTTCTCTTGAATGAATAATCATGTATTGTCGAAGCGCCCCCTATATTTTTTAAACCACATTTTATAAAATCATGAATAAAAGTTCCAGAAAGAATATTATATTCATATCTGCATGCCAAATTATCTTGTGAACATTGCTAAATGCTAAGACGATTCATACATCTCGGAATACTCCCACAGAACCAGAGGGGGATTGCTATAATTTTGCTCCTAGGGAAGATTTTTGGGTTATATATTCATAAATTATCATTAAGGGCTTTCATGCATTAAGTGGATTCGATATACTCCAACGGAACCCTAGAGTGGCGGGTATGATTTAGATTTTATAAGGGATTATGTTTGTATAAATTATCAGCAGGGGGTTTCGCCCGTTCCATAAATTCGGAAAACTCTCACCGAACCCGAGGATGACGGATATGATCACGGTCTTTTGGGAGGTTCTATTTCAAACTAGTCATTCCATTCATTCATATGACCCATATTGAAAGATTGGTCATGTGTCGTTCAATGATCTGATAATAAGCATATATCGTTCAAAGAACAAATGACCGACTATAAATGTATCTCGTTCAAAGAACGAATGACCGATTATAAATGTATCTCGTTCAAAGAACGAATGACCGATTATAAACGTATCTCGTTCAAAGAACGAATGACCGACTACAAACATATCTCGTTCAAAGAACGAATGACCGATTATAAACGTATCTCGTTCAATGAACGATTTGTATTTCGTTCTTTTTTAGAACTCCTAGAAACAACAACCTTCCTTCCCAGTCACAAGTGTACATGAGCACACGCGCAGATTATCCCGGCCTGTAAGCATGCATATGAAAATAAACCTTTAAAGGAAAGTAGAGCTTTTTGTTCTGATTTTTGATTATTTCTTGGCTTCCTTTTGTTTTATTTATCCGCTAGAGGCGTTGATGTTGATGCAGCTAAGTAAATAAATACGTAGGAATTTTGGGATATATCAAGTGCCCTTGTGACGTATTAGTGACGAAGACTTAAACAATTGATTCAATAACATTGTTGTGTCTTTTATTTTTATTGCTCCGCAGAACTTTGCTCTCGATACTTTACATGAAACCTCACCTCCTAGATTATCTATAGAACATTGAAGTAAACTTTAAATGTTTTCTAATGCAGCTGCCTTATACATTGAAATATTAATTATGGTTGTGAAAATAATTTAAAAATAGCAGTAGTGAATACAATTATTTAAATGGATGTGATGAATAAGATCGAAAACAACCCGGTATGACGTCATATTTTTTAAATCCCAAAGCGACATCTGCTGGACAAAAAGAAAAAAGAGACTCAATAAAATATTTATAAATAAAATGAAAATATTTTCAAGCTATCTGCCCCGATGCGCTACTTTACTTTAAAGCTTTAATGAAAAAGAACGACAGTTTTGTAGTGATGGGCAAAATAATCCGGGCTATAAAAAACTCACCCCCAAATATTAAAATGAACGAAAAGAACGGATCATTTTTGAAAATGACCTAGTTCCTATCGTTCACTAAAAAGAACTAGGTTTTTTGATCCGTTCGTTCATGAACGACACATAACTAGAAGGACAACAATTCAACTTTACTCATCTATTGATCGGGAAAACTACTCCCGATACATTCTCCCTTTTACACGCCAAAAATATCCCTCGCTTTTCAATGTCTACCTATAGGTAGAGATAGAAAGTCGAGGGATATTTGGGCGTGTGAAAGGGAGAATGTCTGAAGGGTGCAATTGAGTTCAAGCTCCTTCTTATCACTATTGTCTTTCCTCAGAACAGAAGCAAAAACAGAGATTCAAATATAAAATAAATACATTCCGTTCTGGCCGACTTGGCCTCCTTCATAAATGAAATAAATATTCCTCAAGAGAGGAAAGAGAATAGTGATAACAAGGAGCTTGAACTCAATTGCACCCTTAAGACATTCTCCCTTTCACACGCCCAAAATATCCCTCGACTTTCTATCTCTACCTATAGGTTATCCAGCAAAGATCTTGTACAAATCCCATGCTTTTTTACTCAATATTTGAGCTCGAATGTCAGCAACAATGTTGAGCAATAAATGTTTTAAAAAAAATATTTGACGAATACAACAGTTAATCCAATTAATCAACGCAAAATAAAATATTATATTCCCTCTTGACTCAATGATTAATATGTCCAGTATAAATCTAAACATAGGGATTTTAAGGTCTTACACTTATATATCCGCTCGAAAAAAAAGATTAATAATAAAAACGATGCAAATACGTTGAAAGGGACTTTATGCAGAATATAAATAGTTAATCAAAAATTTCCGACCATGCGCCAATATAATTACTTTTTAATTTACAAAAAGCCAAAGCTCATTACATAACTCACTTGAAAATTTAAATTAATTTCATTAAATTATTCTAAAGAGGAAAATGTTCTTAGTACATATTTCGGGTTGAAAAAATAACGTAGGAGACACCATTGTGCTCCACGTGGAATCTAAAAGCGAATAATAACATGATCTTGACACTGATGAGTCCAGTCAGTAAGTGTAATACATAAAAATAAAAATAATAATAAAGTTGATAGTAGGTAGGCAGTTAGGGCATTCAATACAGTAGATGACATAAATGGTAGTCTTCTGTCGATATTTATGTAGGAGCGAGAACTGTAGTCCGATCCTGTCTTTTTGTCAGCTCTTAAAAAAGGAAAGTGTTTTCTTCATGACGCCATAATTCACGTCATGTTGTCAACATCTCTTTATACAATGAAAAGGAAAATCTTTTATATGAGGGAAATAACATTTTCAATGACCGGATGACAAATATAACACTTTTTTACTTATGTTATTAATAAGTATTAATTATTTATTATTATTACAACAATAAATCGTCGTTGGTTGATGACAATTCCTAAGTTATCCGATAACGGTAGAAACGACAGGTTTGTGAATGAATTATTTTACAGAAACATATAATGAGTAATGACCTAGGATTGTAAACTGAAAATCCTATATTATGAGAAAAAAATGTTTCCAAATTCTCTAATATAAATTTTATGAAACCCTTTTCTTGCTATTGTATTAGTGCCAAGTTATAACAGAATATATACATATAATAAAACGTATTAAATAAATACTATTCCAACATTTCATGCAAAAAGGACTAAAAAAGTCAATCCTAAAGGACCGATAGGACTGGTCCTAAGCTGGACAGGACCGGACCGAATAAATTGGGACAGCCAACATACTAATTAATTGAGAAGAAGAATAAAATATGTTCAAAATCATTATTTTTTATGATAACTTCAAAGTACAAAGTAGCAAGTTGTGTTTATGCATTTTTCACCAATGACGTCACTACCTGAAGTCTTAAAAGATAATCCAATAACCTCCTATAGGTGGTATATGCTCTCTGTAGACATTAGTTGAAAAAGGAAATCGTTTGAGTATACATATTTATGGGCATATCCCTGTGCACATTCATTTCAACAAAAACAACATTTATAAAAGTGGGTATATGTAAATAATATCAACCAAAAGAGAGAGAGAGAGAGAGTAAATAACATTAGTAATTGCGATGAGGCTTCTGCGTTGATGTTGTTAATATTAATCATTTCACAGGGAAACATAATCTCTATGTATGTGTGTATTGTGTATTATGTATACATATAGAAGGAGGTAGTTATAAAATAATGTTTATTGTTAGCATAATAATAATAATAGCACGCATCATTTTCATCATCATTACCATTGGGCTACATAATTACCTCACATCTCTATTGTTCTTTGAGTCCCCTCCCCCCTTGATAAACATTAATATGTATATGTTTATTTGCTTTAGTGTTGTTTTATGTTCTGTTTTTACCGCATGTTTTTGGTAGAATGTATTTTCAAAGACTTGACTCCATGGATGCAAGGGAGGACACTTGTCAAATGATTGTCTTGCTTTTAATAACATAGGACCAAACTGAGGTTCACATACCACTCTGTAGTATTATTCAATGTGATATTTAGACAGAATAAGAATGTCAAACCCAATAAAACAGTTCATTCATAGTTGCTAGGTGATGATATCAACTCAGAGATAATAACATTATGTATTTTCTCATGGGTCTGGATTCGGGATGCAAGTTATCGATAAATATATTAATCATTAGTTGTTTCATTTAGTCGACTTGATAGCGATTAATCGATAGCAGCACCACGATTAAGGGACTGGTTTATTTTGCAGATGTGAGATAGATAAGTGCATTTGTATTTTATGGAAAATAAATGCTTTAAAAAAACATAATTGGACTATAATTCCAAGGGACGTATTTTCTAATTCGTCGACTTTTTACTAAATCTGATCCCAATAACGTCTCTCACTATTTTTACACATTAAAACGTGAGGAATGTATGTTTCGGATATTAAAAAAACGGTAAAGATATTGAAGTTTATTAATATACAGACAGAGTGTGTGGCCTGTTGATGAATTGCAAGTAACAAACTTTAATCAATTAAAATCCTGTCGACTATTAATCGTTGGTCGGTTAACTATTTGTATCCCTATTCAAGTTTGATGTCATTTATAAGTCCTTTGAATAAATTCTTTCAATATATTATATCATGCTGAAGGGATGTGGAGAATGAATGCTTATTTTATTTCAACAAATCTAATACGTAAGGGATCATTCTTTAATGGGTACATTGTTGCTTCATGAAAGCAAAACAAGTATATTTATTGTCGTGCTTGCAAGAACTACAATACAAACATCCTTAAAAACGAGTCGAAAAAAACCCGAATTATATTCTTAATATTATCGAGATGGGAGAGTCTTCAAGCATATATTTTTCATCTTTTTATGTTTCCGTGATTTTCTTAAAGTTTAGCTCTTGTAATGGGTCTAAAAATATGGCTCTATCTTTTTGTTTTACTATTTAGAAAATGAAAAAACTTAAAACAAAAAAAGTAAAGGGAAATTTTTTTCATACTTTTATAAGAACTTAGAAAACCAAATAGAAATCGAAACAAAAATAAGTTTTTTTTCTGTTAGAATTGACAGGATATTTCAAGCTGTTTTTTCTTTCAGCCAAAGATAAATAGTACAACGTGTGTAAGTACGTATGTATGATAAATATCCTAGGTTTGATGTGATGTTTATCCGTATCCTCACGTTTGTATTCCATCGAGCCATATAAGCAAAATAATAATAATAATGATGATAAATATAAAAAACAGCGTTAATTGCGTTCTAAATTAGACACAAAGCTTATAAAACCAACTGCCCTTGCAAAGATTGTGGGCTTTTGTTCAATACAACTTTGCATGCTTTGTTGACTGTCAGGCGGTCAACATAGTAAAGAAATTTGTAGCCTTCAATATCAGGGGCCTAGAAAAAAAATGTGCGATCAGATATTGCAAAGCTACGGTACTGTTTGGTCTCGGCAAAGGTGATAAGTCAGCTAGGTGGAAAGCAATTAATAACTCCCTTCTAAACGCTAAAGGTCTCATCGCGAGGTGCATCACTAATAATGTTCCCATCAAAGCCTCTGATTTGAGATCCATCATGATCTCTGCTGCAGCAAGGTATACTGCTCTGGACTTAAAGATTCCCTCACTTTTAGATTCCACATGGACGTTAGCGGCGAGGGAGGTGAAATTTTATCCTTCATCCTCACTCTACCATAGGAAGACAATTAAGAGAATACTGAAATTTTACAAGAACAGTTATTGATTAATTTTCGTGTAAATTACTGTTTTTATGATTTGTTAATTAAACTATGCAACAAAAAAATTGCCAACGGCCAAAACTTTTAAAAATTGATTCTATTTAGTCCATGCAATGATAAATTGCTATTTTGAACAATGGGCTTTTGTTTTTCTGGCCACAATTTAAATTTTAAAATTTTCATGTTTTAGGCCAATGGTACATACGGATCTATGATTTTCAGGGACAAGGCAGCAATTAACATTAATGCATTGCCAATACAATTTCGAAGAAAGATCCAATAAATCTATTGGTAAAGTAATATTTCCAAAACTCTGATTATGCAATGAGATAATTGCATTATAGTCGTAAAAAATGGGACAAAACGGACACTTTCACGTTATGATAGATATATCACTCATGAACAATTTTTTCAGCTGCAAAGTTATATTTACATACGTTCCAGGCTTTAGAATAGCTATCGAGACCATTAGAACCATTAAAAACGACTTTATTATCGAATAATTGAGCAAAAATCATTAGGCACCTATGCTCCTCATACGTTCTAAAGGTTTCGTGAGTGTTAAAATTTTCTTCGTTCCGTAACAAAAGGATTAATATCAATATATATATATATACATTTGCATGTATTCTACCACAGTAAGTACATGTCCTTAAAATTAAAACAATAAATTTGTATTAATGGGAAAATATATACAGATACAAAAATATTAACATTTTTTCATAAATTGGAAACATTCATTCATAATTGATTGACATTGATAAAATACAAAAAAATATAACTAAAAATGTTTCTTATTCCCCGACCTACGTTTTCCTTCTGTTATAACTTCACGTAAAAGATTCCAAATGTAGTCACCCATCATGTTTTCATCGTACTGACCTTGATAGCGCCTTTCAAACGTACTAAGGTCTTGGTGAAATCGTTCACCTTGTTCGTCCGAAAACGTGCCGAGGTTTTCTTTGAAAATGTTGAGGTGGGAATGGAGCATGTGCATTTTGATAGACATTCTGCATCCCATTTCTGGTAAGAGGACAAAAGGTTTTTGACAAGAGTCGTATAGTTTTCTTGTCCATGATTTCCAAGAAATCCCTTCGTGAGGTCAATGAAACTCTTCCATGCTCTCAATTAGATGATGGAAAGCTTCGATTGAAACTCCATCGACCTAATGAGGTTTTTAGTTTGAGGCCCATTTAAAATCCCACCTTTTATTTTCGACTCAGAGAGATGAGGAAATATATTATGAATGAAGAGAATAGCCTCGCCTTCTGGGTCTAACCCTTTGATGAATTGCTTGATTAAGCCCAACTTGATGTGTAGGGGAGGCATTAGTATTCTGTTGGGCTTAACCAAAGCCTTTTCTTGAACGTTAAAATTCCCTACATCAAAGTTGAATCGCAGAGGCCATTTTTTCTTTCTGTAGTGCATCGTGGTGTGGCGGCTATCCCATAAGCAGAGGAAACAGGAATACTTTGTGAAACCTCCTTGAAGCCCGATTAAAAATGCTATCATTTTAAAGTCTCCTATGACTATCCATTCATACTCACTATAATTTATTGCACTCAGCAGAGTTGCAACGCTGCGGTAGCTTTCCTTCAAATGAATGGAATGTGCGACTGGGATTGACGGCCATTTATTTTTTGTTAAAAAGTAAGACGGCTTTTAGGCTCTTAGAGGAACTGTCGATGAATAAGCGCCACTCCGAAACAGTCATTGGTATCCCAATCGCAGCGTAGAGACCCCCGATATCATGGCAGAAGCAAAATCTGTCCTTGATAGTAAAAAAAGTTGAATATTTAGAGTGCCGACTTCTTTGAGCAGTAACACGGACACTCTTATCCAAAATATTCCACTCTTTCAATCTGGACGTTAAGAGCTCTGCATTTTCTTTTGTCAATGACATCTCTCGGATCAGATCATTGACGTCCTCTTGAGTTGGAAAATGCACCGTTCTTTCGCTCGGAGTAGGGAATTCTACGTCATCCTTACCAAAATTCGAAGGTAGGTCAAGCATATCAAGGGCCTTTGAAGATGTTGGGGGGGAAGGAATTAGGAGATCAGATCCATTATGGGGAATAGGTGCACTCGAGGAAGGAATGTTAGGGTACACGAAGGATTGAATACCAGTACTTCTCTTTTATTTTTCTCATATCCAACACGTAGAAGAAGCAATCATTTATGTATATGATTACTGGGGTCCCTCCAAATACGAGGAATAGCGAAAGGCATCGACCTCTTCTCTCCCTTATACCACCCTTCGAGATTTCTTCGGCACGTAGAGCATAATACTTTTGGGGCCCAAACCTTGTCCTGCTGTCCTACTTGCATACCAAAATAGACATGATAAGCTTGTTTTGCAATAAAACAACCATTCAAGCTATGTTTTTTTGGCTTTTAATGGTATGAAGTGTCCACAAACGTAGCAAAAAGAATCACACGAATATTTGCACATTTTTGAACGATTCATTTTGGTGAAATCACTGAGATGAAGTCCTCATCATAAGGCTTAACCAGATTTTGTTTTGTCTCAAATTCTAAATACTTATTTCGAATATAATTTTTAATGTTAATATTGTTGTACCTATATATATTTTCCCATTAATAAAAATTATTGTTTTAATTTTAAGGACATGCAACTTACTGAGGTAGAATACATGCAAATGTATATATAAATATATATATATTGATATTAATCCTTTTGTTACGGAACGAAGAAAATTTTAACAATCACGAAACCTTTAGAACGTATGAGGAGCATAGGTGCCTAATGATTTTTGCTGAATTATTCGATAATAAAATCGTTTTTAATGGTTCTAATGGTCTTGATGGCTATTCTAAAGCCTGGAAGGTATGTAAATATAACTTTGCAGTTGAAAAAATTGTCCATGAGTGATATATCTATCATAACATGAAAGTGTCCGTTTTGTCCCATTTTTACGACTATAATACAATTATCTCATTACATAATCAGAGTTTTGGAAATATTACTTTACCAATAGATTTATTCGATCTTTCTTCGAAATTGTATTGGCAATACATTAATGTTAATTGCTGCCTTGTCCCTGAAAATCATAGATCCGTATGTACCATTGGCCTAAAACATGAAAATTTTAAAATTTAAATTGTGACCAGAAAAACAAATATCACGGCTAAATAATCATATATCTGTAATCCCCATTCTCTAAATTACTAGATTCATTTTTTTTTTTGCGTTGGCAAGACAAAAGTCATTTTTTTTGTTGCATAGTGTTATCTGTATGTTTTAGATTTGATTGTTGAGTGTATCTCATGACTTTTATCTGCTTATTTGTTTGTTTCATTACCTTGCTAAAAATCTAAGCTAGAATGCTTATTTATGTAAAAATTTACGCATTAGCATCGTTTTTCTTTTATACATTGTATATTTTTTGGGAGCTGTAAATAAAAAAAAAATATATAAAAACCCAACTCCCCTTTTGAACTTAAACATCAAAGCAAATACATGGCTACACCTTTTTCAATATCTTGAACACAAGGGTTAATTAGCTTTTTAATTGTTCGATAGATCGTGGTCATAAAAACGCAATAAAAATAACAACTTTAGGTTGTAGGGGATCAACTCGAGTTCCTCAAGTACCTTTCTTTATCTTCTTCAACACGCTCTTCGTCCGAGCTTTTAATGTTATTGTTTAATGCGATGTGCTATTGAAACAAAGACAGTCGATCCCAAGCCAAGTCGCCTTCCCCATCTCACCTCACTTTGTTTTTCCTCCATCTGATAAAGAATAATTGTATAATTAAATCTGCGTATCTAATTTATATTTCAACATACAAAGTGAAACAGTGGGACAGGGCAAGTTTTTTCTAATTTGGTACCTTGATATATATTTCAATGACTTAATTATAATTACTTTAATTGGTTGTAAGGGAGTGGAAAATGTTAAACAGTTCTTGTCCAAAAAAATAGTCTAAAAATGTAAAACTTTACAAACATTAAATAATAAATGATTTTTCAATAACAAATTAGATTTAAAACTAATAACACTATGCAACAAAAAAATGACTTTTGTCTTGCCAACGCAAAAAAAAATGAATCTAGTAATTTAGAGAATGGGGATTACAGATATATGATTATTTAGTCGTGATATTTGTTTTTCTGGCCACAATTTAAATTTTAATATTTTCATGTTTTAGGCCAATGGTACATACGGATCTATGATTTTCAGGGACAAGGCAGCAATTAACATTAATGTATTGCCAATACAATTTCGAAGAAAAGATCCAATAAATCTATTGGTAAAGTAATATTTCCAAAACTCTGATTATGTAATGATCGAATTGCATTATAGTCGTAAAAATTGGGACAAACGGACACTTTCACGTTATGATAGATATATCACTCATGGACAATTTTTTCAGCTGCAAAGTTATATTTACATACGTTCCAGGCTTTAGAATAGCCATCGACACCATTAGAACCATTAAAAACGACTTTATTATCGAATAATTGAGCAAAAATCAATAGGCACTTATGCTCCTCATATCTATGATCATCGTTCTTAAGGTTTCGTGATTGTTAAAATTGTCTTCGTTCCGTTACAAAAGGATTAATATCAATATACCTATACTAAATACTTATTTCGAATATAATTTTTAAATATGAATATTTTTGTATTTATATTATAAGGATTAATATCAATATATATAGGTATATACATTTGCATGTATTCTATCTCAGTAAGTTACATGTCCTTAAAATTAAAACAATAAATTTTTATTAATGGGAAAATATAAATACAAAAATATTCAATGCAAACTCTCATTACAGAGTTCCTCCATAGCCCTGTTCCCTTTAAATCGTCTACTGGGTTAGGAATTAAGAAAATTATCTCCCTCAACACTAAGGGCGGAAAAGAGAGATTAGCCAGGCATGCCTTAATGAACCATCTTCTATCTCTGAATGCAGACATTATGTGTCTGCAAGATATAAAGTCACTCACATCTTCTACTTGTTCGAATACTTGTCCCCTTTGTCTCCCTAGAAGCTTTCACTATTGTTTTACCGGCTCAGGATCTAAGAGAGGAGTCTTAACCTTTATTACGAAGAGAGTCTCAATGTGGTATATCATCAAAGAATATTCGGGAGCGAGTGATTGGCATAAAGTGCGCTTATCTTCGAACGGAGTTACATTATATGTAATTAATTACTCCCTTCTTCCAAGCTATTTTAAACTCTCAGCACGACAACAAGTTGCCTATTCTTATGGTTGGAGATATGAATGTTGATTTAGATCAGCCAATGCATGTTTATCCGAATAGCGCAATGTTGAAAAAAGTCATTTTGAGTTTTGACCTAATTGATGTCCTAGAGAAATACAATCCAGGATCTTTTTCGTGGTCCAGAGGAAATAAAAAGTCCAGGTTGGACTTAACTTTGGCCTCTCCCTCCTTAGTTCAAAAAATTAGAAAAGCAGGCTATCGTTCCGAACCTTCATCTGACCACAAAATTATGGAAATAGAGCTTTGGTGTAGCGCAAAAAAAGCAACATCATTGTTCCATACTGGCTTCTGGATGATGAGGAATACATTGCAAGCTTAAAAAGAATTCTTGAAGTTAGCTATAAAGATTGTCTTTCGGCCTTTCAGGCTATACAGCTGATGAATAAAATAATTATATCCACTTCCTTTACTTTTAAAAGGAAGCAAAAAGTAAAATATGAGAAAGAGAATCGGCAATTAGAAACGATGCTGGGAAAGGAATCCTTGCTTGTTCGATCATGTATGGCTGACTCTATTAACGCTTTTCGATTAGCTGAGGTGGCGGAAGCTGAAATGGAATCTAAAGTTAACCGTGAAAATGACTGCAACAAACGAATTAGGGACCTTTCGAGAGAGGAAAATATATTGGCCCGTTCTGTCTCCAAGATTATTGATGGTAAGAAGATCCTTACAAATAATCAAGATATTTTAGATTTTTTCTATCGCCGCTTTCAGACTCTAGTTGAAGAAAGAGTTGGACATTTTCCCCGCCCAAGAAAATGTCTCACCAGTAATCAGGATTCAGTGTACTCTTTTCAAAGCATTTCAAATTATATCGCAAAACATCTTAAGCTCAATAAAGCGTGTGGCCCGGACGGTATTGTTGGGAAGATCTACACAAAATTTCCTGACCAGACTACCCCCTTCCTTTTGAAGGTAGGCAAAGAAATGGAGAAAAAAGGAAAGATGCCCAGTTTATTATCCAAGGGAAGAATTGTGCTGATCCCAAAAAGGGGAGATGGATCTGATTTTAGCCATTGGAGGCCCATCACGATTTTAAATGAATCCTACAAGATACTTTCGGGTGTCCTAGCTCAACAAATGGGAGCTTTTTTAAATGAAAAAATAGGCCCCCATCAAAAGGGTTTTTAAAAAACCGAAAAATTCACGACATATCTTATAATATTCAAGCCTCAATAGACTCGGTCAGAAAGAATGGAAAATATGGCGCTATTGTAGCTATTGATTTCTCAAAAGCGTTTGATTCCATTTCACACATTCAAATTTTAAAGGCAGTTAAAAATATTTTACCGAGAAATTTTTTTAATCCTGTTCGTGCATTACTTTTTAATGGATCCTCTACTATTTCTTTAAATGGACAAGAAAGCAAGAGCATCAAGTTGGGGAAAAGCTGTAGGCAAGGATGTCCTTCGGCCCCTCTCCTTTTTATAGCCTCAATCGAGGAGTTTGCTCAGAGGATAATTCGAAAGTTTGGCGGATTTGGCGTGGACTTTGAGGGGTCTCATCATATAATCGATCTCTACGCAGATGACGTCACCATAATGCTTCAAGCTAACTCGGAAGCTCAGCTTATTAAAAGGATAGAGATTATTTTAGAATATTTTAATAAATTTGAAATTAGCTCAGGTCTATCAGTCAATAAAGATAAGACCTCTATTTTACCAATCGGTTCTTGGAACCCAGTCTTTTGTACTCAAATCCGTGCTTGTAAATTGAAACCTACAATTGAGGTTTTGGGTATTGTATGGTGTAGGACCGGCGTGTATGAAAAGAATTGGTCAAGTACCAGCTGTATCATAATGCAAAAAATCTTGTCATGGAGAAATTTCCGTCTTCAGAAAAGAATTGACCTCTACAACACAAAAGTAGTTCCGTTGGTTCTCTACAAAGCTTCTTCGTCGCCTTTGATAGCGGAAAAAGCCATCTTAGATGAGAACAATTGGCTGGCTGCATTATTTCATAGGATGTATTTGCCAACTATTAAAAGAAAGAGAGGTCTTCTTGGAGGAGGTATAGTTCAACTCGCTACGATAATTCCCAAGATTTATTTAAAAGTCTTCCTTAATTTAGCGAAACATCCTTCTTGTGAATGGAGGCGTTGCGTTTCATTTAATAAAATTTATCACTGGCTTATGTTTGGCTCTGAGCTAACAAACGGCATTACCTCTAGCCTTTCGGTTACTTGGGGTTGTGCCCAAAGAATCATTTGGAAAAACACACCAATATTTGAAAAGGACTCCGTTGTTGATATCATAAGATATAATTCTTCAAAAAGGCATTTCTTCAAGAACTTAGGAACTCCGGAGGATCTTGAGAAACTCGCAATCAATAAGGGTATATTAACTATCCACAACTTACATCACCATGACTCTCTTAATCATGGAAGATTTCGGTTTCCCTTGTTACGGGCGGCAAATCTCCATAATGTGCTAAAGCCCTGGTTTTTAAAATTAACTCCCCCTGTGCATATGGGATTGTCGGAGTGCAATCTCATTTGTGATGCATTCTTAAAACTCCTGGATCTTCCGAGAGAGTGGAGTAATCGTATCCGGCATTCTATTAGCTGTATAACGGACGGAAGACAATTTACTTCACAGTTATTGATTTCGGCAAATCTCCTCAAGTTTTCCCGCCCTTGCAAAGACTGTGGTGTTATTTTTAACTCTATAATTCACGCCTTTGCAGAGTGTCGATCGGTAGACATATTGGTGAGATTCATAAAACTAAATGTAAGGGGCTTGGATGCACCTAACGCTGGAAAGTACTGCAAAGCCTCTATTTTATTTGGCCTTTCAAGTCAAAGGGCTTCCGCGAGGACAAAAGCTATAAACAACGCTCTACTTAGTGCCAAAGCCCTAGTGGCAAAGAGCCTTACATTGGATCGTCCCCTGCAGCCGCTGGACCTTAGGGCAATATGCATATCCGCCTCCGCTCGATATGCTGCATTGGACCTACGGATCCCTTCGGTCACGGACAACTCGTGGACGCTAGCTGGCGATTTGGTGAAATATGTCCCCTCCCGTTCCAACGTCTTAAGAGATGCTTTAAAATTACTTTTAAAGAAATTTAAAAAATTAAATGATCCTTTACACTTCGTTTTTAGTATTTATGTTTTAATAGTTTAAGTTTTACTTTTGGAGAAATTAGGTAGTATGTTCATGTATGTTGCTATAATTATGAACTAAAATGTTTATATATTGTATTTTTACTTATTAGCATCAATTTTATATATTGTTTTGTATATAAATTTTTACATGAACTGTTGAATAAATAAAAAAAATATTCATATTTAAAAATGCATTAATGTTAATTGCTGCCTTGTCCCTGAAAATCATAGATCCGTATGTACCATTGGCCTAAAATATGAAAATTTTAAAATTTTAATTTTGGCCAGAAAAAAAAGCCCATTGTTCAAAATAGCCTTTTATCATTGCATGGACTCCATAGAATCAATTTTTAAAGTTTTGGCCGTTGGCAAATTTTTTGTTGCATAGTGTAATAGGTATGTTACTCAAATATGAAAAGAAATAATTTTTTCTTGTCTGATTTGAGTCCTAATGATGATAATTGATCGACGGGAAGGCTTTCGAGGATGGTTACGGATATTTGTTGGATGGATTGGACATAATCGTCATTTTTCGTCCCGAAAAAAATCAGTTTTTTCTTCCAAGGCGGAGCTATCTCCAAACGAAATTACTGAACGCTCCCTTTTTATTAATGCAATGCAACCTCTTAATATATATCATCACAAAACTAGATATAAATTAAGATGCCATTTATTAAATACACAATAGGGCCATGACTTTTTTTGTATTGGAATGCAGTTCAATCGCGAATATTTTAAAAAATGGAAAAGATGAATTAATCAAAATATCTCAACACTTCAAAGATCCATTCGTCAATTAGTTAAATTCATTTGAAAAATATAATTGTAGCTTTTAATGAAAAAAATATATATTCTTTGGGTAGGACAATATGACAGTCATAAGAGAAAATCAATATTATACATATACTAAGGACAACTATATATAATCTATATATAAGAAATGCAAAAAAAAAAACCAAGACATCCTCTCTCCTTCACATAGTGTAATAATGGCCATTTCTTATATCAAGAAGACCAATAACCCAAAGATATGTTAGCGCTGGTTTTGGAACCAAAATATATCATAGCTGTGACCGGTGGAACCCAAGGACTCTTGGAAAGAGGGTTTGGAACCGAAATATATCATAGCTGTGACCAACGGAACCCGATGGCCCATTGGCACCAACAAAGGAAGTAGGGGTGTTGGTGGTGAGTCAGCACCCTCTGGCCTCAGCGCTCCTCGAAAATTTGCCATTATTACACATGTGAAGGAGAGAGGATGTCTTGTTTGTTTTTCTTGCATTTCTTATCCGTCAAGATTTTTAGTCTAATGGCACAAGAAGAATATAATTTATCTATAATTGTTAAGATAAATTGCCTTAGTTACTCAATGTATATGATAAATAATATTTGATCAATACTTCCATTCAAATACTTACCTACACATGCATTTGGGACATTTTTTCATGATTCATCGTTTTCCTTTTCTATCGTGGGCAATTTCTTCTGGGTACTTTATATACGTCAGCTGATTGGATGATTTTAAATAAGCATCTAAAAGACACAAAGAATACTGAATCAGCAAGTCAATTTTAAAATGCATTATACAAAATAATGAACAAGGTGTTAAAGTAATTAAACTCTTGAACCTACCATTTTCAACTTCATATTCAAGGACCTCTTATGGCCCAAGCTCATTTCATATTCATTATATTATAAGGGTTATAAGGCACTAAACAATACTATATTACAAAAACAGCTCAAGGGCAAGATATCTATGTGTACATTATATCGAACATATTCAGAATATACATTTCTAGACAAGCCCTTCTCACTTTTATTGTATTTAAGACGACATAACGAAATATCATGAATAGTTTTCAATTTCCCCTTGTGTGAATTTATTTGACTTACTCAATTACCCTAAGGGCATATTAAATATATGTGTAACTATTCATAAATATCCTTATATCCAAATATTGTGATCATATATACTTTTTCAAAATAAAGAAATCTATGTGTAAGGAAATAATATTATGAATGATTTTAATATATTAGGGCTTCTAAAAAATAGGGGATTCAAAAGTAGTTATATCATTGCAATGTATTTTTCTCAAATAATGTATATCAATAATCAACTAGAGGACTCAGAGAGTGCAAAACCTCCGCCGATCCCCACCAAATGAATCACTTGGTCTTTATGTCATTTGCCAATAGATTTCGCTGTGTTGTGCTCTCCTCTTTAAGAGCACAGCACAGCGACATCTATTGGCAGAGTAGGCTAACTTGAAATATTTATTAGTATTTATCTCATTTTACATCTTAAAGAAGCACTTAAAGATACCAAAATTTAATCACTTGTTCCTTTTGGCATTTCCAACAACTCCACAAAGTTTCATCCGAATCCGTTCCGCACTTTTTGAGTTATCCTGCTGACAAACAAACAAACAAACCAACGCCAGTGAAAACTAGAGGCATATATACACTCAGAGAGTGCAAACCTCCGCCGATCCCCACCTAATGAATCACTTAACAGAATTACAATCCAATCATATATGTCTACATAAGTAGGTGTGTTTGGTGAATAATGAGTGAGGAAAGAGCAAAGAAAATAATAAAAGAAATATATACACTCAGAGAGTGTGTACCTCCGCCGATCCCCACAACATCCTATTCAAACATTCTCCCTTTCACACGCCCGATTTTCTATCTCTAATCATTGTTTCCTCTCTGTTAGCTCATTTTGCATATTAAAAAAGCACTCAGAGATGGGAAGACGGAAGAAGTTTAAGCTACGTCACTGGGTTAACATAGTCCTGAGCTGATATATGAACAATAATACGTCAATGAATATTTTTTTAGCGTTTGTTCTTTCCTACTCCCTGAATAGAGACCCCATTTCATTATTATTAGTAGTAGTATTTTGCTCATTTTGCATATTAAAAAAGCACTTAGAGATGCCAAAATTTAATCACTTGTTCCTTTTGGCATTTCCAACAACTCCACAAAGTTTCATTTGAATCTGTTCAGTACTTTTGAGCTATCTTGCTGACAAACAAATAAACAAACCAACAAACGCCACTGAAAACAATACCTCCTTCGGCGGAGGTAACAATACCTCCTTCGGCGGAGGTAAAAAGGAAGGGAATGAATTGATATGCTCAAAAATATATTGCAACAATATGAATAATTCAAGACATATAAACTATGATCAAAAATTCTGCAATTACATATAAAATCTAAAAGATTAATATTTTTAATTTAATACATTTAAAAGAATATTGTAATATGCTTGAAATTCTATTACGAAGAAATGGCTGAGGAAAATACAGCATTGAAAGAAATGGCCCAAAAATAAATATGACGCTTGGAAAAATGGCCCACAGACATGGGTTAGCAAATATTTGATTGATATACACCTAAGTATTTTACGTACACAAGCTCTTGTCTAAATTGAGTATTTAATGTCGAATTTTTTTTTGGGTTATTAATTATAAATAACAATAAAAGTAATAATATAAGATATATATATATTACAAGTCCGAAAGATCCTTGGATAATCAAAATACAAATCTCTGATGGATTAAAAAAAAAGATAACTTAATATATTTTGAAATATTGGTCTAATACAACTATTTAAACGCTTCGAAATAATGAAATGAATCAGATTATTTCAAGTATTTATAAGTATCACGAATTACATTATGAATCAAATCTTAACTATTGTAATTTGGAAAATAATTGCCAATATTGAATATTCAACCTAGAAGAAGGAATATAATTTGCCTTTAGAAGTTGTTTGAGGAAGTAAAACAATTCAAAATGGAGACCCCACTATTAAAATCCAACAATATTTTTATTGTCTTATTTGGAAAAAATGTGTTGTTGATGTTAAAAACGTGTCACTGAGTTTATATATATATATACCGGGCGAAGGAGCAAAAAGGGCCGTATTTTATGAAAAACTTAGTTCAACTATATGCTGGATAGAATTAATGAAATAAGTTGATTTTTTCAGAGGTTTGAGGTCTACTATAGACATGATTAAACTATTGATATCAAAAATTCCCCAAACACATACAAGTGTAAGAACAAAGGCCAAATTTCGATCGTCTCCCAGGTGACGCACATCTAAACCCAAATGATCATGGTACAGCAGGAAACCAATAATTTGATTGCTATTTTTTACAAATCAAAACTCCAAACCAAAGTACACATTTGCACAATTAACTTGAACTATTTTCACTTATTGATCCCATTGAACCAGGTCATCATCTGCTGCAACTCCCTCTCAATCCTTAAGAGGTCTGTCTCCATTTTCCTAGGATCCTCTCTTATTTTGACCTCAATGCCTTACAGCTGTTAATAATGTATTCCCTGAAGTCTTAAGCACGATTTATTGAGGCATTCAATGAGTCCAGGGTGTTGTGGGGCATATCATTGGCGACCTTGGAGAGTTCATTCCACACGGAGTAATCCAAAGGGTTTGCATCAGGAGAGGAGGGATCAGTGAACATTATCATACCAGAATTGCTTCTCTTCACCAGGTTAAGTCATCATCCTCGACTCTCTTTGACAAGCCTTTCTTTTAGGTCCAAACTCAGATGCGGCGCCATTTTTTTAAGAATGCGCTTTATTTAAATTATGTTGTTTGAGAAGAATGCTGCTTACAGGCATTTACTGGTTGTGTCTCGATTGTCAAGTGGAAGGATAACCAGGTAGTTAGTGTGGCTTCAAATAAAATGAGAGCTCAACCAATACAGAAAGCAAGACGGTGGGATCGAAAAAAGAGGAAGTATGTTGAAGTTGACATGCCAAATTCTATTAGTACGTACAATCGGAACATGGGAGGCGTTGACCTTTTTGACCAGCAAGTTGCCGCATATAGGGTAAGGATAAGGTCAAAAAGTGGTGGTGGCCTTTGTTTGCATGGAGCCTAAACGCACAGGTTGTCAATGCATGGCGCTTCAGTAGACGAGGCAATCCTCGTCTGAGTCTCTTGGACTTCTCGAGAAATTTAGCCAATGTGGTCCTAAAAACTTATGGGGTTGCAAAGAAGCGTCCAGGACCTAAATATTCATTGGTGAGCGCTACAAACAGTATTCGACTAAATTAAGGTAATAATTGGATAGCAAGAGGAGTGCATTCGAGAAGTAGATGCCGAGAATGCAATGGAAGAACTCATCATATCTGCAAAAAATGTAATGTTCCTTTGCATCCAGAATGCATGGAACTTTACCACACAAAATAAAAATTATTATTAAATATATAAATATATATGTAAATAGAATATATACTAAAATATGTTATGCTGTATACATTATTTAAATGCCAAGTGGGCACATTTGTGCCCGAGCCGTATTTTTTAAATGTTTATTAAATATGACTTTTTTTTATTCGAAATGTTTTATAGCACTATATTCATACTATTCATATAATTTGAAAATTAGGGCAAATTTCTTTACAAATAGTTATCGGCATTAATGGGTTAAGAAGTTTTTTTCATTTCATACTGCCCATGTCTTACTCATGGGCAGACATAGAAAAGCGAAAGATATTTTGGGCGTGTGAAAGGAAGAATGGTGTCCAGTAATTTCATCGCGAGTAAATTTGTCACCGAGCTTTTTATAGCCGTTTTTTTGTCACGGGTAAATACATCGCTTGCTCTTTTAAAGTCAGTCAATTTTGTAGTTCGTCTATTTGTCGCGGGTAAACTTGTCGCCAAGCTTTTTTGTAGTGAAGTAATTTTGTCGTTCTTCTTTTTTCGTAGGTAATTTTGTCGCCAAGCTTTTTTGTAGTGAAGCATTTTCGGCGCTGTTTATTTTTTACTTTGTGGACCTATTCATGGGGACTCTGTCTGGGGTCCCATGGGGTTTGAATCTACCGATGACATTTTTAGGGAGAAAAGACACGCGGCTTAAGGGTTGTGCACACCTTAGCCTCGGGTGTTCCGCCACGAGTTGAAATCTACGCAGGGTTAACGGTGGATTTCAACGTTATAGAACCCCCGGCTGAGACTGGCGTACCCCCCCCCCCAGATTAGATTATACAAAACTCTTGGGCAAAATGCATACAAACCCACCACCTATGGGCCCTCGGGTTCTGCCGAACACAATCGGGGTGTTTTGGGGTTACAAATCCCCCACCAATGGGCCCTTGGGTTCTTCCAAACCCAATCAAGGTGTTTTGGGGTTAAAAATCCACCGCCAATGGGCCCTCATGTTCTGCCGAACACAATCAGAGTGTTTTGGGGTTACAAATCCCCCGCCAATGGGCCCTTGGGTTCCGCCAAACCCAATCGGGATGTTTTGGGTTTACAATCCACCACCAATGGACGCTCAGGTTCCTTCGAACACAATCAGGGTGTTTTGGGGTTACAAATCCCCCGCCAATGGGCCCTGGGTTCTGCAAAACCTAATCGGGGTGTTTTGGGGTTACAAATCCACCGCCAATGGCCCCTCAGGTTCCGCCGAACACAATCAGGGTAGCTTGGGGTTACAAACCACCGCCAATGGGCTTTCGGGCTCTGCCGAACACACTCGGGGTGTTTTGGGGTTACAAACCCACCGCCAATTGGCCTCCGGGTTCCGCCGAACACACGCGGGGTGTTTTGGGGTTACAATTCCCCGCCAATGGGACCTCGGGTTCCGCCAAACCTAATCGGGGTGTTTTGGGGTTACATATCCCCCGCCAATGGGTCCTTGGGTTCCACCAACCCTAATCGGGGTGTTTTGGGGTTACAAATCCCCCGCCAATGGGTCCTCGGGTTCCGCCGAACACAATTATTATATTTTAGGGTTAAAAAACCCTGCCAATGGGCCCTCAGTTTCCGCCTAACACATTCGGGGTGTTTTGGGGTTAAAAATCCACCGTCAATGGGCCCTCGGGTTCTGCCGAACACAATTGGGGTGTTTTGGGGTTACAAATCTCCCGCCCATGGGACCTCGGGTTCCGCAAAACCTAATCAGGGTGTTTTGGGGTTACATATCCCCCGCCAATGGGCCCTTGGGTTCCACCAAACCTAATCGGGGTGTTTTGGGGTTACAAACCCACCACCAATGGGCCTTCGGGTTCTGCCGAACACATTCGGGGTGTTTTGGGGTTACAAACCCACCGCCAATGGGCCTTCGGGTTCCGCCGAACACACGCGGGGTGTTTTGGGGTTACAAATCCACCGCCAATGGGCCCTCAGGTTCCGCCGAAAACAATCGAGGTGTTTTGGGGTTACAAATACTTCGCCAATGGGCCATCAGGACCCGCCGAACACAACTGGGCTGTTTTGGAGTTACAAATCTCCCGCCAATGGGCCCTCAGGTTCCGCCAAACGCAATCGGGCTGTTTCCCATAAGAAATGTTCATAACATACCGCCAATGAACCCTTAGATTTTTATCTTGCGACTATGAGTGTTTTAAACGAGCTCCAAACAAAATATCGGTGTATGCCAAGTGTATATAAAACATATTGAGTTTTAAAACCTAATCCCACGTCAATTTCTAATTATACCTAATTCAAACCCACCGCTTAAAGAATCTGGGATCTTATCTGTGTTATACATTATTTGGGTCTTTTAAGTATGGATGAATGATCAGTTGGATTTTATTTCCATGGGGTAATTAATTTTTAGCCGTTAATTATTAATAATTGTGACTGAGGAATCAAATATTCTAATTGTTCAATTAATGCTGCTGGCATTCATTTAAGTTGAACATTTTTGCGAATATGTTTTTTACTGCACTACCACATACTAGAGTATAAATGTCTAGCATAGCTTAAAAATATAGTTTTCGTTTTCTTGTTTCATTAAAATGGCTTTACGCTTGCCTTTTCATGAGGAATAAATGAATATATTTTGGTTTGTCACACATAACTTTATTTTAAACCTTTATACATTGTAAGTTATACGTTCAAGGCGTCCATTGGCGGAGGATTTGTACCCCAAAAACAGCTCAATTGTGTTTGGCGGAATCCGAGCGCCCATTGGCAGGGAACTTGTAACCCGAAAATATAATAATTGTGTTAGGCGGAACGTGAGGGCCCATTGGCGGGGGATTTGTAACCCCAAAACATCCCGAGTGTGTTCGGCGAATTCCAATGGATCATTGGCGGGGGATGTGTAACCCCAAAACACTCCGAGTGTGTTCGGCAGAACCTGAGGGCCCATTGGCAGGGGATTTGGAACCCTAAAATATAATAATTGTATTCGGCGACCCCGAGGGCCCATTGGCGGGGATTTGTAACCCCAAAACACCCCGATTAGGTTTGGCGGAACCCAAGGGCCCATTGGCGGGGGATATGTAACCCCAAAACACCCCGATTAAGTTTGGCAGAACCCGAGGTCCCATTGGCGGGGAATTTGTAACCCCAAAACACTCTGCGTGTGTTCGGCGGAACCCGAGGGCCCATTGGCGGTGGGTTTGTAACCCCAAAACACCCCGAGTGTGTTCGGCAGAACCCGAAGGCCCATTGGCGGTGGGTTTGTAACCCCAAAACACCCCGATTAGGTTTTGCGGAACCCAAGGGCCCATTGGCAGGGGATTTGTAACCCCAAAACACCCTGATTGTGTTCGACGGAACCTGAGGGTCCATTGGTGGTGGATTGTAAACCCCAAAACATCCCGATTGGGTTTGGCGGAACCCAAGGGCCCATTGGCGGGGGATTTGTAACCCCAAAACACTCCGATTGTGTTCGGCAGAACATGAGGGCCCATTGGCGGTGGATTTTTAACCCCAAAACACCTGATTGGGTTTGGAAGAACCCAAGGGCCCATTGGTGGGGGATTTGTAACCCCAAAACACCCCGATTGTGTTCGGCAGAACCCGAGGGCCCATAGGTGGTGGGTTTGTATGCATTTTGCCCAAGAGTTTTGTATAATCTAATCTGGGGGGGGGGGGGGGGTACGCCAGTCTCAGCCGGGGGTTCTATAACGTTGAAATCCACCGTTAACCCTGCGTAGATTTCAACTCGTGGCGGAACACCCGAGGCTAAGGTGTGCACAACCCTTAAGCCGCGTGTCTTTTCTCCCTAAAAATGTCATCGGTAGATTCAAACCCCATGGGACCCCAGACAGAGTCCCCATGAATAGGTCCACAAAGTAAAAAATAAACTGCGCCGAAAATGCTTCACTACAAAAAAGCTTGGCGACAAAATTACCTACGAAAAAAAGAAGAACGACAAAATTACTTCACTACAAAAAAGCTTGGCGACAAGTTTACCCGCGACAAATAGACGAACTACAAAATTGACTGACTTTAAAAGAGCAAGCGATGTATTTACCCGTGACAAAAAAACGGCTATAAAAAGCTCGGTGACAAATTTACTCGCGATGAAATTACAGTAAACCAGGAAGAATGTGTGAATGGTGCAATTGAGTTCAGGCTCTTGTTATCACTATTCTCTTTCCTCTTTTGAGTTCCTACAGGTATACAGAACAGAAGCAAAAACAGAAATTCAAATATAAAATAAATACCTTCCGTTCCGGCCGACTTGGCCTACATCATAAATGAAATAAATATTCCTCAAGAGAGGAAATAAAATAGTGATAACAAGAACCTGGACTCAATTGCACCATTCACACATTCTCCCTTTCACACGCCCAAAATATCCCTCGCTTTTCTATGTCTGTTCATGGGAACAAAAATATTGGTAGTTCTCACAAGTCCTTTGTCTTTACATGGGGAGAAGATCAACATAAGTTTTTTATATATTACAAATATGTTGACATACAGAGAGAGGGGGAGGGTTTGTGATGTGTTGGGCTTGACTGTATGTGCCAAATCTGTATAACCAAAATCTGAAGGGCCTTTGTGAGTCTTATGTCATACTTGTTCTGAGGTGTTAATGTTTATATATTGCCTGATTTAGTCGATCATATTATTGATTGATACTGAACTTCAAACGACCCAACTCATAGGTTTACATAGCATGTGGGAAAATTTTAAATTGAGGATTCTCAATAGTACGCGGAACCCGAGGGCTTGGAGTGTATAATATTGTAAATTAGGGTTCCTCTCATTTGTAATTAGGGATGGCGGTGGGTTTCAACCCTAAATAAAAGCTTATATCAGCAGGCGATACCCGAGGGCTTGGGGTGTATGAGATTGAAAGTAAGGACTCCTTCATACCTAGCCAGAGTTGGCGGTGGGTTTCAACCCTAAATAAAAGCCAATATCAGCAGGCGGGACCCGAGGGCTTTGGGTATATAATATTGTAAATTAGGGCTCCTCTCATTCTTAATTAGGGTTGGCGGTGGGTTTCAACCCTAAATAAAAGCCTATATCAGCAGAAGGGACCCGAGGGCTTGGGGTGTATAATATTGTAAATTAGGTTTCCTCTAATTTGTAATTAGGGTTGGCGGTGGGTTTCCACCCCAAATAAAAGCCTATATCAGCAGGCGATACCCGAGGGCTTGGGGTGTATGAGATTGAAAGTAAGGACTCCTTTCATACCTAGCCAGAGTTGGCGGTGGGGTTCAACCCTAAATAATTGCCCATAACGGTAGGCGGGACCCGAGGCTTGGGGTGTATGAGATTGAAAGTAAGGACTCCTTTTATACCTAACCAGAGTTTGTGGTGGGTTTCAACCCTAAATAATGCAAATAACGGCAGGAGCGACCCGAGGGCTTGGGGTGTATGAAATTGAAAGTAAGGACTCCTTTTATCCCTAGCCAGAGTTGGCAGTGGGTTACAACCCTAAATAAAACCTATATCAGCAGGCGGGACCCGAGGGCTTGGGGTGTATGATATTGAAAGTAAGGACTCTTTTTATACCTAACCCGAGTTGGCGGTGGGTTTCAACCTTAAATAAAAGCCTATATCAGCAGGCAGGACCCGAGGGCTTGGGGTGTATTAATTTGAAAGTAAGGACTCCTTTTATACCTAACCCGAGTTGGCAGTGGGTTTCAACCTTAAATAAAAGCCTATATCAGCAGGCAGGACCCGAGGGCTTGGGGTGTATTAAATTGAAAGTAAGGACTCCTCTTATAACAAGCTAGAGTTGGCGGTGGGGTTGAACTCTAAATGATAGCCCATAACGGCAGGCAGGACCCGAGGGCTTGGGGTGTATAATATTGTAAATTAGGGTTCCTCTCATTCCTAATTAGGCTTGGCGGTGGGTTTCAACCCCTAGCCTCGGGTCCCGCCTGCCGTTATGGGCTATTATTTAGGATTGAAACCCACTGCCAACTATAGCTTTGTATAAAAGGAATCCTTACTTCAATCTCATAAGCTCCAAGCCTTCGGGTCCCGCCTGCCGTTATGGGTTATTATTTAGGATTGAAACCCACCGCCAACTCTGGCTATGTATAAAAGGAGTCCTTACTCATAAACCCCAAGCCGTCGGGTCCCGCCTACCGTTATGGGATATTATTTAAGGTTGAACCCCACCGCCAACTCTAGCTAGGTATAAAAAGAGTCCTTACTTTCAATCTCATACACCCCAAGCCATCGGCTCCTGCCTGCTGATATATGTAAACCTATGAATAGTGTTGGGTCGTTTGAAGTTCAGTATCAGTCAATAATATGATCGACTAAATCAGGCAATATATAAACATAAACACCTCAGAACAAGTATGACATAAGACTCACAAAGGCCCTTCAGATTTTGGTTATACAGGTTTGACACATACAGTCAAGCCCAACACATAAAAAACCTCCCCCCTGTCTCTGTATGTCAACATTTTGTAATATTAAAAAAAACTTATGTTGATCTTCTCACATGTAAAGACTTGTGAGAACTACCAATATTGCATACCCGAGGCTTGGGGTGTATAATATTGTAAATTAGGGTTCCTCTCATTCCTAATTAGGCTTTGCGGTGGGTTTCAATCCTGTAGCAAGAGTTCGAACCTTGAACTGGACTGGTTCATCACTCTGGGCCGTCTCATCACTAGGATGGAGTTTGTATATATATTTTGGCGGCTTTATGAATCAGTGATAATATAGTTATTTAACACTAAAACGGCAAAGGGGTCAATTTGACCCCCACTCTAACTTTCCGATGTTAATATATTTTGTGTTTTGCCTGGTAGTTATCGAATTTCACGACTTTATTTATTTCTATATGAAAATGTACACAAAAAAATAGACTGCTATATCAATAATTTTCAGGCCAGGGGGTCATTTTGACCTCCAATTGTTAAAAGTGTCTTACACTAACGTCTATACTCAAGACATGAAGAAATGATGTCGTGGCGAAAGGCATTCTAGCAATTCTGGCAACTACGTCCCCCGTAGACTCTGATAAAGAAAGTTTTGATTCGGGCAGTGAAAAGTGAAGGTTGTGAGTGAATCTTCAAATCATGATGAAAAAGATTTGTATTGTAAGAGGATGTTTGATAAAATAATTTGTGAGTAATATATATTAATCAAGTACAAATCAAATATTTAGTCCTGAACGGACACTTACGAACAAATTGGACAGTCAATCCAAGAATGGAAGAACGTGGAGGCAGACATGCCAGCCTGAATGTGTTCATTAATACGTCCGTAGTTTTATTATGCCTAAGAGTACGACGCAAATCCTGAAAGCCTCAATCGACATGAGGGGCCCGGGGCTTTGAAGAACTTATTTCTTTACGATAAAATCCTCCATAATTAACGAAAAGGGTGTTCTGTGTATTTGGGTCAAATAGAATCCCCTGTCTTAAATATCAATATTAACGTGCATTTTTGATTTTATTTATAAGCAGGATTATGTCCACTGGGTGACGTCACATACATTCACAGTTCATTAATTTTCATCAAAAATGCCTGTCGAATATTTTTTTTCACGAAAGTATATATATATATATAATATTTATATTAATATATTTATGTAATATTGAATTGTATATATAAATAATTAAATGGCTTCTATCCTTTTAATCGTTGAATATTGTTATTTCCTTCTTTTATTGATCCCATTTTGTGTCCTACTGTTATGCAGATCAGTGATAAAAAAGTTCGAAGAATTAAATAGCAACGGATATAATTTGTAAAACTATCATTAATTTCAATGCAATAACAACTAGGTCGTTCGTTGTGCACTTAGATTAAAAAAACGTAATATATGTGGGAAGAAAATGAAATAAAAGAGATTTGAACCTCAAGGGGACACTGAAATCATGATAATAAAAGGGTGCAATAACTGCTATTAAAGCTCCTTTGTTTCCTTACTTCTTGGGCACTTCAATTATATATATTTATATATATATATATATACTATATATATATATATTAGGGTGTTCTTATTTTTCAAATGTTTGAAATGTTAGCAACTTGAGCATTTTCTGTTTCTTGGTGATAAAAGAAGACGACATACAAAGTTTGAACAAAATCGGTCAACATTACGAGGTTGCGCAACGAGGTCAAAATTTTAAATTTTTGTAAAAATATAGTTTTCCGCAAATTTCTTGAAAATGGTGGACGTTACAGACTTCAATAATAGTTATTATTTAAAGGAAATCTAATTTACTACCAGACGTATATTGATGTTTTTAATAAAATAAAGTTTTTAGTAAAAACAAAGCAAGAAAGGGAGTGAGTATTGTTAGCTTATTTCATAGCTTTTTTGTATCAATTAACTTCACTCGCCTGTAGAAGATGACTTGTTTGCTTCAGAGTAAAATAGCACTTTTAAGCTTAGTAAAACTTTAGATGATAAATCCAAAAATGACCTGGTTGCATTCTATCAATCAGAATTCAGTACAATCTGAGTTACATCATATGATTCAGAGCCTGTATTGACCTATAAGAAATCGATTATGAAAAAAATAAATAATAATTTGTTTCTTAGATGTGCGTCAAGGTATCCTCTCAAAACTTTACTTTATCTCTGACGCATACATAATCCAGTATATGCGTCATTTTGTACGCGAGATAGGCTTTTTTTAATGTGCATATAACTCTCTACTTATTAAACTGACATTATTTAGTATACCAAAATATTAAAGCTTGTTAACCAAGCTTTCATTTGATATATTTGTTTTCTAAAAATCGCTATACTTTAAGAGATACAAGCAAATACGTACTCTCCCCCAAAAATTGATCTTTTGATATGAGAATATACGATTACCATCTGGTAACTATGTTAGTGTTACCTGGATAGAAAGAGAAAGAGAGGGAGGGAGTATTTTGCCTTACTTCTCTCCCTTCTTTTTTCTTCCTATCCAGGTTACACTAACTGCCGTTACCAAATGGTAATCGTATATTCTCATATCAAAAGATCAATTTTAGACGAGAGTGAACTCACTGCTCAAATGCAAATTTGGCAAATTTGCTATAGTTATTTAAGCATTGTAAGGATTGTGATCATATTTATAACTTAAGCGTTTTGGATTGTCCTGCAGTAGGCATTATTAAGAAAAACTTCTTACGTTAAACGTAAAAGTGATCCTCAGACGTCCAAATACATAAAAGCAAGCATCCTTTTTGGCCAAAGAGAAAATGGATCTTCACCGCGAATGAGGGCTTTAAAATAGTGCCCTTCACAGGTCTAAAGCATTTATAGCGGAAAGGCTAACCTTGAATAACCAGCATAACTGAGGAAGATTCTCATCGCGGTAGCGGCACGTTACACTGCGTTGGATCTAAAAAATTCCCAGTCAACATGACGATTCGTGGATTCCGGCCTCAAAGGAATCGAAGTATTTCCCATTATGCTCAAAAATCCATTCATAAATAGTCAAAAGAATTTGGAAGCTTAGAAGAACAGCTGAACTATACCAATTTTTTATTGATGTACATATTTCTGTGTTAATTTTTTTCTCATTAATGTATGGAATCTTAAATTATTTGCTAATTGTTTAGTTGACTGTGACATGGTTTTAGAGTGATATAATTGTTTTTTTTATATTTGTATTTTTTTAATAATATATTTATTTCAACTCTAAAAAAAGTAAATACAGGTTATCAATAAATCACTCTAAAATACAAATATTAAACTAGAGGCATATATACACTCAGAGAGTGCAAACCTCCGCCGTCATGAGCCTTCCGAGGCGGATTTTTCACGACTGGGGAGGCGTAGAGAGACGGGGGAGGGTTCCCCTAGACGGAAATTCCGAGAGGAAGACGCTCCCGGCACCCAATTTCACAGCACAGCGACATCTATTGGCAGAGTAGGCTAGCTTGAAAAATTTAGTAGTATTTAGCTCATTTGGCGCCTTAATTCTGCACTCAGAGATGCTAAAATTTTATCACTTCTTCCTTTTGGCACTTTCAACAACTCCACAAAATTTCATCCAAATCCGTTCAGTACTTTTTGAGTTATCCTGCTGACAAACCAACAAACTAACAAACCAACAAACGCCAGTGAAAACATACCTCCTTCGGCGGAGGTAATAATAAGTGGGGGACATAAATAGGTTTCTATGTATATGTACATGCACACACACTTACATACAGCTACATACACGCCACTTCCTATTCTGGATAATGTATATCTAATTAATGATCTATGGAATATATTGTAAATTACATAACTTAGTTTTGTATTGGTTTTCCGGTGCGCCGTTTGCTTTTTTTTAGACGTCATATGCGATAAGGTGAAGGTATTTTTTTTGTTCGTTGGTTCAGTCTATTGAAGAGGAGGGTGCCCGCTTGTTTTGAAATCTTCCTTGGGGATGGAGAGTAAAATGTCTAGATTTCTTCGGACGAGATCTCGAAGACCCATAGGAAGTCTACCTCCGCACGTTCTTGAGGAATAAAGATCTTTTGTACCGTGTATATAAGATGTTCGATCTTGTAAGCCTTTTCGTAAGTAGGTGGTGTCGACACAAGCCAGTCAGTAGAAGTAAATGATATTCCAAAGGCTTCTAATATTATCTCTTCCACGGCTTTAATGACAGGAACCGTTCTACGACAACGATAAAAGAAGTGGAACAAAGTCTCCTTAACCACTCCTCACCAATGGCAACCCCGCTTCTTTGGGTCTACGTGGAACTTACTCATAAATAGAAAAGATGTGGCTTGACGGTATCGGAACCACTTTGGATGCGAGTCCCTAAATATATTTCCCATAATAATCTTCGAACACAGTGCGGGAAACTCCGCCTCATTATGTAGGGACCTCAATCGCTTCTCGACGCTAGGAAAGGACGTCCGGAGCATACCAGAGACCTTCAAATAGTTTGATTGTCTAATGCCGTAAGAGCTACGTAGAAGGGGATGGGTGGCCCAAAAGAGGGTACGGTACAATTCAGCGCCGCCGATTCAGCGCCGCCGATTCAGCACCGCCGATTCAGCGCCGGCCGATTCAGCGCCGTCCGATTCAGCACCAGCCAATTCAGCGCCGGCCGATTCAGCGCCAGCCTCAATGACTTTGATTTAAAAAAATTCAGACCTTTTTTCACAGAAAATTATGTTTTCTTTAGAAGTACAATTGGTCAAACTTGGTACAAGATAATTGTTTGCAGAAGTATTCAACAACAATGGGGTATTTGGTTTCAAACCCACCTACATTGGTAAAAATACGAGTAAAAAACCCTCAAATGCCATTGTGTGCACCTTGGGCCCTCGGGTTCCGCCAGCCGGAACAATGGGGTTTTGGCAGGGGCGTTCACAGCCATTCAGAGTTAGTGGTGCTCAGATTTTAAAAAGGGCATTTTAATCGGGCGCGAAGTGCGCCCCAATAGTTCGTCCGCGCGCAGTGCGGACGAAAAAAATGGGTTTTGGCTGTTTGGAGTGGGTTTAACGGGTCGGTTTCTTGGTCTGGAATGGTTCATCAAGTGTAGCTAGACATGGTATGTCATCTCAGATTCATCTATTAAATAACATTTAAAACTCCTTACCTTTGCATAATTTTGTCTTTAGATATTTCTTGTAGATGTGGAAACATTTTTCATTCAACATAATATTTTAAATAAGTATTACTATGTAATGAACCAACCTGTGTCCCTCACTTTGCATGCAACCCCATCAGCTTGTCCCTTTTTGCATGGTAAAAGTAAAAGGTGTGAGTCACATGACACACTGGTTGTGACGTCGTCAATCACTTTATTAACAAAATATGATAAGCAAAAGTTTTCCTCTGTTCTATTTTCATATTTTATAACAATGTCAGCCTTGTTTCGTGCAACCTTGCAAATATCAAATTATACAAAATTGAGCTATGTCATGATGTCCATGTGCCACAAAACAAACAATAAAAAAAAACAATCAGTTAAAAAAGGGCACATTTCTCCAGAGGGCAAAAGGGCAGGTGCTCTAGCACCACCTAGCTTTTATCTGTGCACGTGCCTGGGTTTTGGGGTATCAAACCCATCGCAAATTGTAAAATACGAGTAAGGAACCCTCAATTGCCATTTTGCACACCTTAAGTTCTCGGGTCCCGCCAGCCGGAACAATGGGGTATTGGGGTTTCAAACCCATCGCAAATTGTAAAAATACGAGTAAGGAACCCCTCAAATGCCATTTTGTGCACCTTGGGCCCTCGGGTTCCGCCAGCCGGAACAATGGGGTATTGGGGTTTCAAACCCTTCGCCACTTGTAAAAATACGAGAACGGAACCCCTCAAATGCCATTTTATGCACCTTGGGTCCTCGGGTTCCGCCAGCCACAACATGGGGTGTTGGGGTTTCAAACCCATCGCAAATTGTAAAAATACGAGTAAGGAACCCCTCAAATTATATTTTGAGTACCTTGAGTCCTTGGGTCCCGCCGGCCAAAACAATTGTGTATTTGGGTTTCAAACCCATCGTAAATTTTAAAAATACGAGTAAGGAACCCTCAAATGCCATTTTGCACACCTTAAGTTCTTGGGTCCCGCCAGCCGCAACAATGTGGTATTGGGGTTTCAAACCCAATTGCAAATTGTAAAAATACGAGTAAGGAACCCTAAAAAGCCATTTTGCACACCTTAAGTTCTTGGTTCCCACCAGCCGCAAAAATGGGGTATTGGGGTTTTAAACCCTTCGCCAATTATGGTTGCTCACCTCTATTAAATACTTTTTTTGTGAACAATTTTGCGTGCTTTTTACATAATTTTGCAAAAAGATTTTTTTCGTGACTTATTAATAAAGTTAAACTGCATTATATTTATATCTACATAAAGTAATCACATTTTCTTTTATTGAGGATTTTTGCACTTTTTGTGGGTTTAGATTTAAGTCCATGTTTAAAATCACACAAAAATATTTTGAAATTTTTTAAACAAAAATAAATAAACAAATAAATATTTTGAACTCGCCACTTGCAAAACACTCTATGGTTTAAGAGATGAAAATTGAACAGAGTGGTAAGATCTAATGTGGCGGTTTTGCAGGACACCCTGCAATTAGGATGACGTCCTCCGATCCGCACAGCTGATTTTTTAGCAGACAGCCAACATATAAGAAATTATTTCAGTTGAATTTTATCATCGTCATGGTCGCATATGGAAATCTACAACCTGTAATCTGGAACGAGCAAGAACGCAGGTGTGCCGTTATCCAGATTGACTGGATTATTATCAAGACTCTCTAATTGACTTTTTTATGCCAAACAAGATTTAGTTACTTTTCCTTTCATGTTAATTCAATCCAACTTCCTCCTTTTGCAATAACAGGCTCCACACGATGCTATAGCTTCTCAATGGCATTACTTTTCTAAACCAAAGGTTCCCAAACTTAAAAAAAAAATTGACAACTGAGTAACTCATTTGAGATAATCACGTCGCGACCCCCTCCCTCAATGTTTCCAAATCCCCATTTGGGAAGGTATATGCCCCCTATACCCCCACTTGGATCCGGTTCTAATATGAGTTTTAGTTACTTAATACTTTTAAGTCTTTTGATAAGATTATCTTATCAACCAAGAAACTCGGCTTTAAAAAGTCATTGACGTTATTATAATTGATCAAATACTTATAATAACAATGGAAATTGAACCAACTCCTAGTACCCCTGGCGTGAAGAGCTTGAACTTATCAAAATAAACAAACAGCTCGGGAGCCCCATTGTTGGTGGATTTTAAAACAAACCCGGTATTCCAAGGTTGCAGTTGGCATTTGAGGAGTTCCTTATTTGTATTTTTACAATACGCGGAAGATTTGAAACCCCAATACACAATTGTTGTGGCCGGCGGGACCCGAGGACCCAAGGGGCACAAAATAAATTTGAGGGGTTCCTTACTCGTATTTTTACAATTTGCGATGGGTTTGAAACCCCAACACCCCATTGTTGTGGCTGGCAGAACCCGAGGACCCAAGGTGCATAAAATGGCATTTGAGGGGTTCCTTTCTCGTATTTTTACAAGTGGCGAAGGGTTTGAAAACCCAAGACCACATTGTTCCGGCTGGCGGAACCCGAGGGCCAAGGTGCACAAAAGGCATTTGAGGGGTTCCTTACTCGTATTTTTACAAGTGGCGAAGGGTTTGAAACCCCAACACCCCATTGTTACGGCTGGCGGGACCCGAGGACCCAAGGGGCACAAAATGGCATTTGAGGGGTTCCTTACTCGTATTTTTACAAGTGGTGAAAGGTTTGAAAGCCCCAACACCCCATTGTTACGGCTGGCGGGACCCGAGGACCCAAGGGGCACAAAATGGAATTTGAGGGGTTCCTTACTCGTATTTTTACAATTGGCGAAAGGTTTGAAACCCCAATACCCCATTGTTGCGGCTGGCGGGACCCGAGGACCCAATGGGCACAAAATGACATTTGAGGGGTTTCTTACTCGTATTGTTACAATTTGCGATGGGTTTGAAACCCCAATACCCCATTGTTGCGGCTGGCGGGACCCGAGGACCCAATGGGCACAAAATGGCATTTGAGGGTTTCTTTACTCGTATTTTTACCAATGTAGGTGTGTTTGAAACCCCAATACCATACTTCTGCAAGACAATTATCTTGTTCCAGGTTTGACCAATTGTACGCTAAAGAAAACATAATTTTCTTTGAAAAAAGGTCTGATTTTTTTAAAATCAAAGTCATTGAGGCTGGTGCTGAATCGGCCGTCGCTGAATTGGCTGGTGCTGAATTGGCTGGCGCTGAATCAGCCTGCGCTGAATTGGCTGGCGCTGAATCGGCCGTCGCTGAATTGGCTGGCGCTGAATCGGCGGTGCTGAATCGGCGGCGCTGAGTCGGCGGCGCTGAATTGTCCCCATTCCCCAAAAGATATTTTCACATAGAGGTAAGCGAGCGACGTTTTTTTTAAATCGCAGACTTATACATAAAATCCAGAGCAAATGTGTAGTAAAAGCATAAAAAAACATTTTAGCTTAAAGTTTTTGCTCTAGGGCAGAACATGTTAATAAAATATCATATAAATATACTGATATGGTTTTCATTCATATTACAGACCTCTTCTTCAAGTTGGCCTTCCTGGTAGACAAAAGGCTATCTAACATATGTCTGCAAAGGTGCATGACAGGGTGATTCACTGTCACCTTCTCTTTTCATTCTCCCTGTGAACAGGCAGCTGGAAATGCTTTCCGAAGATACATTTGTAAAAGAATTAAATATAAAGAGAGACAATTTTCAAAAGCATCATGTACGCTGATGACCTTACCCTTTTACTTTCTGGGACGTCCCAAACTCTGAAGGACTCGATTAGACAAGCTTGGAAATCCTCAAAGAATTTGGGCGTTCATCCTGTCTCGCAATCAACAGTAACCCAGTTCTTTTTTAGGTCAATATCCTTGGCATCACTGTAGCAAACTCTAAGACAAAGCAGAAGGAAAAAATAAGAATTAAGTTAACGAAACATTAAAAAGAGCAATCTCATTTTATAAAGAACTCCCCTCTCCCACTACGAAAGACTAATTGCATGGAACATTTATGTCTTTTCCAAAAAAAAATCCACTTACCGAGATATCTGCCTTTCTCATAAACCTTGTGCAATAAAATTATGAGCAAAGGGCTTCCTTGTTTGGGGATAGCACTAAGCCATACATTTCTAAAATTAGAATGCATTCTTATATAGGGGCTTGGGATTGCTTGAAATCGATTCCATGTGGAAATCTCTGAATTCTCCTGGTTGCAGAGATTATTGAGAAGAGAAACTATTGGGCTTTTAGCTTGTTAAAGCTACTTACAGGACATCATAGCTCGAGAGGATTGCAAAAGACTTTTGATTATAGAGGTACATAATAATCGGCGTACGGGATCACACCTCAAATAGTAATAAACGTAAAAGAAAATGCAATGTTTTCACTCCTTAATTCCCACTTTTGGGGTTTCAGACTTACCAATACAAATAAAAAGACCTTAAAAGGCATTTCCTTTTCTCTCAGGGCTTCGAGTCCCATTTATCAAGTTTGTCCTCTAGGTCACGCTTATATTGAAATAATATTTGAAATGTAATTGATGCGTACTTAAAGCTTTTGCACTGGGGTTGAAATACTACTACTCATTATTGTGGCTGTGCAACACAAGGGTGTGAGGAGTGCAAAAACCAAAATGACAGTAAACATTCATCTCTACTGTCCTGTTATTAAACGGGATAGCAATAATATTTGGAAGTTATTTTCAACTCAAAAGGGTGCTTTTTGTGCTTGTCTCCATGAATATTCTAATAATTGTTTTGCTGGAAGAAGAACCTTCTAGTTAACTCTCCCGATAAGTAATGTAGCAAAAAAAGAAGTTTCTTCGCCTAGCGTCGGAAGGCGACTGATACGCCAAGACAAGAAATGGATAGGTTTCTTGCTGATCAAACAGAGTCAATGGAATGTATAGCCTTTATAAGAATAAAAAGAATAAAAAGTATGTGTTGAGTTTTATGTTGTCCTACACACTGTTAAATTCCGCTCACGTAGTCCTAAAATGATTATTTTGGGAATTATTTCATATACCTCTATAAGTACTTTTTTCAAATAAATGGCCTGGCTTGGGTTCTACATGATTTTTTTAAAAGGGAACTGTTTAACTAAGAAAATGGGTTTTAACAATATGAAATAATATAAAAATATTTGTTGTGTGAAATCTTTTTGAATACATCAAGAAGTTTATAGATGCCATAAAGGACAGTGTTTCCTTCTTCTCATTCTACTTTTCTTCTCACGTCAAGCATTCCGGGTATCCATAGAGCCTTGGAGTGCCCATGAATGATAGTGATGACAGACAAATCAAAATAGATGTTTTGCTTGCGTATCACTACGTCCGTTTTAAGATTTAAATAGCTGATGTATTTGTTTGATGTTTATAAATGTTGAGATGACTTCTATATATTTTTTCAAAAACTATGTATATACAACACATTAATAACACTGGCCAACAGCCAAAAAAAGGTCGGACTAATTTACCATAATTCATATAGAGTTTTATTCACTGATTCCAAATATGGTATTCATTTTTCAAAGTTAGTGATAAATTCAGAGCTAAATGGATTTCAATTTTTTTAGCATTTTTTAGATTCAGAGCCATTTTTGGCATACAAGGACTGAAGTATAGAAAAATAAAAAGCAATGATTTGATAGAGCTTAGATCAAAGTACTCATTTCAATTTTTACTTCGTCTCTGGCACATTTAAACTTTAAAATATATGTCATTTTGTACGAAAAATGAAGGGTTTTTCTTAGAGACTCACTGATCCTCACTGTTCCTCACTCAAAGGTCTTACATGATTAAAAATTCATATGTATATGAAGAAAAAATATCAAGCTTTAATTTGATATGCTTAATGTTCTATAAAATGCCTTATTTTAATCAAAATTAGCAAATGAATATTTTTTAAATCCTCTCCATTTTGCCCTTTTTTAGAGAAATTCATAACTCACCCAGTGAGATAGAAACAGAGAGAAACTGACGTCACAATGTATGTAAACAATAAAGAGTAATTTTCCTTCTTTCATTGGAATTTGAGTGTTTTTTCCCGGAAATCTTCTGAGGATCCAGGATTCCTAATGAGTGGCCTGCCGGCTGTGCCGTCGAACACAACATTTGTGAGAAGAATTCATCGTGACACAGCCTCGGATCAAGCATGGAGCAAAGAGTGGAAGCTTAGGAGGACATGACTCCCCAGAGGGTGCTTAGCCTATTCTCTTTGCATCAAAGAGGATGATGAGTCGGAGACAGACAGACCCTCAAGGACATTACCCCCCTCCTCCTCTCTCTTCCTTAAGGCTGGTTGGCTGGCTCATTCCGTCTGCTCAAAGAAGATGACGTGTCGGGCACCCCGGAGGGAGGGAGGAATGGACTCCCGTGAGAGAGAGAGAGAGTCATTGCCTTTGTCCTGTCTACCTACTAGCCTATTCTATCGGGGAGTCTCCTTTTCAAGTGAGACACAGAGAGAGAGAGATAATTAACTTATTATCATGAAGAGTCTCGGGATCGAGAAATAGTGACTTTACACATAGAAGTGGAATCTTTGGGCACCTGGATCGTGAAAAGAGGAAGTTCCTCATGACCTATTCCTACTCATTCGTCTTCAAATATCTACCCTCCCTCCATCCCCCTCTTCCGGATCTGTCTCGGATGACTACAGAGACTCCACTCATGAAGCCTCCTCCTACACGTCTCTTGGACTCGAACGTCTAGAAGAGGAAGTCTCTCAGGCATTGCTCTTCCTCCCTCCGGGTCTCGGATGACTACGGAGACTCCACTCATGAAGCCTCCTCCTACAGGTCTCTTGGATTCGTAATTCTAGAAGAGGAAGTCTCTCAGGCATTGCTCTTCCTCCCTCCGGGTCTCGGATGACTACGGAGACTCCACTCATGAAGCCTCCTCCTACACGTCTCTTGGATTCGTACGTCTAGAAGAGGAAGTCTCTCAGGCATTGCTCTTCCTCCCTCCGGGTCTCGGATGACTACGGAGACTCCACTCATGAAGCCTCCTCCTACACGTCTCTTGGACTCGTACGTCTAGAAGAGGAAGTCTCTCAGGCATTGCTCTTCCTCCCTCCGAGTCTCAGTTGACTACGGAGACTCCACTCATGAAGCCTCCTCCTACACGTCTCTTGGATTCGTACGTCTAGAAGAGGAAGTCTTTCAGGCATTGCTCTTCCTCCCTCCGGGTCTCGGATGACTACGGAGACTCCACTCATGAAGCCTCCTCCTACACGTCTCTTGGACTCGAACGTTTAGAAGAGGAAGTCTCTCAGGCATTGCTCTTCCTCAACAAGCAAATGAAGGAGTCCTCCTCACCCTTCGAGTCTCATCTCTAAAGGCTTGCAATTTGGAAATCAATGTCCATGATATAATATTCTCCGGATCAACCCACCATATTAGTCTCGGAGTCGAAAACAATGGACTTCATGCATGGAAAGGGAAATTTTGGACCTCTTGATTTAAAAAGGATGGATACTTCAAGGCTTCTTGCTTCCCCTTTAATTTGCCTTCCTAGATTGGAGCCATAATTTTGACAAATTCGATCATCTTAGAATTTGGTGACTTATTACCATTCTTTACGTCGCGTTTCGACCATAGAATCTTCAATTACACCAAGCTTTTCACATTTGAATCCATGAGAGTGAAATAAATTCCTTATATTATTTCAAAGATTCTACAAATAATTTCAACGGAGTCTCTTTCCACTTGGGATATTTATTTTATCCTTATTTTATATTTACCGCATATATTCGTACAGATACTCTGATTGATACACCCGAAATATACACTTGATCACTCATTTGACATCTATTTTTATACTTATATCTATACTTTTAATATTTGTTATTATTAGTGCAAAACTCAGTGCCTTGCTTTTTCATGTATTTTTTTTTGTTAAATATCGAGTCACTGTGTGCTGCGTTGAAGAGGTTTATTCAGGGAAATGAGAGTAATAAACACTAAAAGGAAATTTTTCCCTTTTACTTCGCGTAATTAACTTGGAAACGGAAGTGGCCAGAGTCAGATTTGTGTTTAAAAAATTATTACAGAGCAGTATCTTGTCTAAGGACTCCATTCTAGTTCCTATAAGTGATGTAAGACAAATTATGTTTTATATAAAAATCAAAACGTTTAATATATAATTAAGTAGGTAATTAATACTTTTCTGCAATTCCTAGGCTAGACAAGATTAGGTAGGACCTTAAGTGATAAATTAGCATCAAGTATACTCATGATAAGGTCAATGATAACTATTTTCATTTCAGATTTTTATTAATGGGCTATATTTTATTTGTAAATTTTAACTATAGTAGTAATAAGCATTTCTTTCTTTAGGGGGCAGAAATACAGATTATATCATAAAATATATTAACGAACACCTTACCTTCACTTAAGAATTGTGAAGATCAATACTCTGTTGTGTATTCTTTTAGAATAATTCTTTATATTTATATTACAAAATACTTTTACCATAATTACAAGAAATACGAGCTGATATCGTTAGAAAAATCAACAAAAGTTGTGAAGGTGTTTTTATTTCAATACAAGAATATAAAACCTATAAATGTGAAATAAGTCAGATCACCCTTGAATTATGAAATATGTAAATATAAAGTGGTCGTTTGGGGTTCTTCCTTCAAACACGACGAAAACGGAAAAATATGTTTCACTTTATATAAATGTCAAAGAAGAGGAAAATCTTATAAAATAAAAAAAGAGTCTGTTCAGAGGGCTTCATTACAAAATATAAGGTCCCAAGGTAGAAGTGTATAGTATCCATTGAAGAATAATGATGTTCCTTATAAATACATGAACCATGAAGCAATCTACATATTTGCAAGAGAAAGGGGTGAAGCCATAATGGAGTCCTCCTTCAAGATCCACGGTTCCAAAGGAGACGAATATGCTGGGTTCATCAGGAGAATAACCATTGATTTCCAAATTATGAGACTCGGAGGGTGAGGAGGACTCCTTCATTTGTTTGTTGAGGAAGAGCAATGCCTGAGAGACTTCCTCTTCTAGAATTACGAATCCAAGAGACGTGTAGGAGGAGGCTTCATGAGTGGAGTCTCCGTAGTCATCCGAGACCCGGAGGGAGGAAGAGCAATGCCTGAGAGACTTCCTCTTCTAGACGTTCGAGTCCAAGAGACGTGTAGGAGGAGGCTTCATGAGTGGAGTCTCTGTAGTCATCCGAGACAGATCCGGAAGAGGGGGATGGAGGGAGGGTAGATATTTGAAGACGAATGAGTAGGAATAGGTCATGAGGAACTTCCTCTTTTCACGATCCAGGTGCCCAAAGATTCCACTTCTATGTGTAAAGTCACTATTTCTCGATCCCGAGACTCTTCAGGATGATAATAAGTTAATTATCTCTCTCTCTCTGTGTCTCACTTGAAAAGGAGACTCCCCGATAGAATAGGCTAGTAGGTAGACAGGACAAAGGCAATGACTCTCTCTCTCTCACGGGAGTCCATTCCTCCCTCCCTCCGGGGTGCCCGACACGTCATCTTCTTTGAGCAGACGGAATGAGCCAGCCAACCAGCCTTAAGGAAGAGAGAGGAGGAGGGGGGTAATGTCCTTGAGGGTCTGTCTGTCTCCGACTCATCATCCTCTTTGATGCAAAGAGAATAGGCTAAGCACCCTCTGGGGAGTCATGTCCTCCTAAGCTTCCACTCCTTGCTCCATGCTTGATCCGAGGCTGTGTCACGATGAATTCTTCTCACAAATGTTGTCTACGACGGCACAGCCGGCAGGCCACTCATTAGGAATCCTGGATCCTCGGAAGATTTCCGGGAAAAAACACTCAAATTCCAATGAAAGAAGGAAAATTACTCTTTATTGTTTACATACGTTGTGACGTCAGTTTCTCTCTCTCTGTTTCTATCTCACTGGGTGAGTTATGAATTTCTCTAAAAAAGGGCAAAATAGAGAGGATTTAAAAAATATTCATTTGCTAATTTTGATTAAAATAAGGCATTTTATGGAATATTAAGCATATCAAATTAAAGCTTGATATTTTTTCTTCATATTCATATCAATTTTTAATGATGTAAGACCTTTGAGTGAGGAGCAGTGAGGAACAGTGAGTCTCTAAGAAAAACCCTTCATTTTTCGTACAAAATGACATATATTTTAAAGTTTAAATGTGCCAGAGACGAAGTAAAAATTGAAATGAGTACTTTGATCTAAGCTCTATCAAATCATTGCTTTTTATTTTTCTATACTTCAGTCCTTGTATGCCAAAAATGGCTCTGAATCTAATAAATGCTAAAAAAATTGAAATCCATTTAGCTCTGAATTTATCACTAACTTTGAAAAATGAATACCATATTTGGAATCAGTGAATAAAACTCTATATGAATTATGGTAAATTAGTCCGACCTTTTTTTTTTGTTGATTTTTGTTGGCCTGTGTAATGGGTCTGTTTTCATGCGTTTTCCTGATTTACTGTTGATATTATTAATATTTATGTCTCTGATATTGTTTACTTTATTTGTTGCGGAGTATTTTCCGTAAATCGATGAAACAGCAATTATACATCTATTTACTTTCATTCATGATTAAGGTTTGATGTTTTTCATAAAGAAAACTGATAGGTTTTACCAAAACCAAAAAACAACTATGATTAAAGTTGTATTTGTATCTCAATACACTCAACACAAAGAAAAGTTAGATGATGAATGAAATTGAGACTATTTAGAGTTTATTTTTTTATCTTGTTTTCTGCAGGAAAAAAATAAACACAAGTACCTAATAGAGAAAAAACTGTTAAATCTAAAAAAAAGTTGTATTTTCTCAACTTTTTTTTTCATGGCCAAATAATTTTATTCTGTTACTGTAAAAAAGAATACAGTGTAAAAATAAACTAAAAACATACAGATAACATGATAAATCAAATCAAATCTGGACAGTTACGTAATAAAAACATCTATGAACATTATAGTTCAAAATTTCCGTCCAGATAAAAAACCATATATTAAAACAACATTTGATAAAACTAATTTGTATTAGCTAATTAATGGTGTAATGAAAAGCCCAAATTTTGAAAAAACACGGTAAAACCCGGGTTTTTTAACCGGGTTTTTCAAAATTTTGGGTTTTTTACAAACCCTGCGCAGTAGTGATGGGGAAATTAGTGCCAAATCGATTCTTGATGATCTTTTTCCACAGCTCCAAGAAACTGCATCTTCGGGACAGAAAAATATTGTGACATCCACCAAACATAGTTTATGAATAAGATCTTTGAGGGCAGCTGAGTTGGAATAATTGATCTGAAGTTTATGAAAGTTTACATTAAGATCACCAATCAACAATAAAGGAAGTTGGCTCAGTCTCTCCACATCAATGACTGATTGAAAGAATGCCAACGATCGGGAATTTGGACCATAATCATTCACAATCGAAAAAGAAACAACCAGAGGTGCTTAAATTTTTTTGTGCCACTCACCGTCATTGATAAAATCATCTATAAGAAGAGGTTTTTCAATTTGCCTTGTAATAAAAGTCATCACACCTCTTCTACCCGTGCCCGAGAAAAAGTAATGGAAATTTTTGGCAGACAAAACCTACAATTTCGTTGCAAGTCGACGAAACCTTCGTTTTTATATCTTATAAACAAAAAATACTACTTTTTAACAAAAAAATATAATATAAATTAACATGACGATTATTTTTTATTGGTTTTTGTTACTTCTAAGTATACTTGTATATATTATTGATTGATAAAATTTAATAGTATAAACTATGTTTTTACATGTTTATTGCTATGCATAGTTTTATAGGGACGACAAAATGATTGATTTTGAGTAAGCAGTAATTTTAAGCTATAATGTTTACAAATGTATTTTTTCACGCAATTAGTTGTCTGAAAATAAGAATATAGGGGATCTGCAGACCTATTTGCATAAAATTCGAAATCCCAACACCCCTTGAAATAACTGGCGAGACCCAGCAACCGATCGATGGAAGTTTTGGAACCCTCATATCCCATCATCCAGACAAGTTTTAAAACCAAATACTCTATTTATGTAGATGGTGGGGCTAGAGGATCCCTTGTACAAATATTACATATAATTTCGTATGAGTAGCCTAATCTATAAATCGTTCTGATAGAAATACTACATGAGCCTCATATGTGCTGGTTCGAATATATTTTCTTTCTTTCCCATTTCCATATATATATAAATATATCAGAAAACGACCAGGTACCCGGTCCGGGTCCCAGCTGTTTTTTTAGCGTCCCGGCCCGGTGTCCCATCACTTCAGAAACTTTTGTAGCTTATTTTCTATAAAAAAACGTCGTCACTTTTTTTGTAGAATCTTTTCAAAAAAAAATGTCGTCACTTTTTTGGAGATTCTTTTTAAAAAAATGTCATCACTTTTTTTGGAGATTCTTGACTTTAGAATGTCGAAGGAACGAAAATATATATTATGTCCCGACCCGGTTTTGGCCCGGCCTGGGTCCCGGCGAAAAATGGTGTCCCGGTCGTTTCCTGATATATTTATATATATATATATATATATGATTAAAAGAAGATAATGACGAGGAAAATAATCTGAATTTTAATGTAGCCTCTTCAGAAGACAACTAAATCTCCCAGGTTTGAAGATATATTTTTATGCAAAAAATATCAACAATGTGTTCTTCAAAGGTATATGTCAATCATGGAAAATGCATTGAAAAAGAGATATACAGTTGAGTTTAAGACAAAATTATATGACGTTTCTCATGCCAATGTCATGGTTTTCACTTTCAACTCTTCTTCAGCATGGACACTGCCAAAAATTAACTTTCCGGACCTGAAGGGTTTCTTAGAATCGTTCATCTCAGTTTAAAAGTAGCAGCCTTGAGGCGAGGCATGTGCTTGTCTTTTTGAATGCAGAAAATAGAGGGTTCACTTTTGAAACCGCATGCTAATCAAAAAATGCCCCATCTAGTGGAGATGACATATAGATGACTGTCCTTGGTCCTTATCCGTCTTTCATAATATTATTGAAGTTTTTGTGATAATACCTCTGCACTTTATAGGGATATCAATCCGATATTGACTTCTCACAAAGATCACTAGCGGATTGGGCTCGCGTAGCAGCTAGGACAATATTTCTATCTGCATGCCTTTAAAGGAGGAAACATGTCCTAGCAGAGAAGTCTCGGATTAGTCAAAGTGTTGGACACAAGGATAAAGTAAAAACTGCCACTGTTTTATATTTGATTTAGATGCAACAAATATATCTCAAATATTTGTTGAAACATTATAAATATATCTTTTATTTAATGGTTTAATGGTAGAGTGAAGACGGATATAAATGACCTGAAGGACAAAAGGAGTGTTTATATGGAACAAAATTAACAATAAAGATAAGGGTTCTTGGGTCATTACGGGCAGCCCCTGCGTGGTCATCACTCTTAAGGTACACACTTTTGAGGATCTAAGAGTCAACCGAATCATACAGATCTTCACTCCTCAGTCAATTGTGTACATTTATTTTTTGTTATTAATAGTAATCAAACCTTCTTCGCCAAGGCCACACATGCTTTTTCCATTATTTGAAAAAAGTGTCCGATCATTTCCGTATGTCAGAATGGCGGGTAAAAGAGCGCCATGACACGAAATGTTAAGATCTATGTCAGAACAATGGAGCGTTTTAAAAGCCAAGAGATCCACTCCCCCATTTCAAGACTAGGATATTTTCTTAAGCATATAAAGTCCATTGAGGAGTTGGGAAACGTATGAAAGCAACTTTTGCGAACTTGGACGGAAGCGGACCCCAAAGAGGAGTACGACATTTTGGAGGATTTGTCAAAGGAGATCCAAGGTATTAGTATTTGCTTCTCAACGTAGGATTTCTCAATGATGAATCCTCCAAAGCAACTGAAGATTGTACGTCCTTCCTCCAATCTCAACAAGAGGGCTGCCTGACCTTCATCCATTCTCAACGTAAAGGCTCCATGTCCTTCCTTGCACCTTAATTCCAATCTTAGTCCTTTCAATTAATAGTAAATGTTATAATATCATATTTTATATATTTTGCTTTCTGTTTCAATGTATTTCGTTATCTAAATCCGAGTAAGGGAAATTAATTGTAAAGACTCTTAGATACTCGTACTTAAGGTACATACTCTTTAGGATCTTATAGCCAATCGGATCATACTTATCTCCTTTGAAAAATCCTCCAAATATTGGAATCCTCCCCGCGTGTCCTTTTCCTAAGAACATAGGCCGAATAAGATATCGGGTAATTAACAAATGTTCGAACTCAAGGAAAAAAACCTTTGCCACCTTGTATAGGAATCTACTATAGTTGCTTCTTTGTTTGCCCTCTTATGAAACAAGTTAACAAATCCCTATTATCAGAACTGGGGAACTGTCTTATTAAAAAGGATAGTCTCGCTGTTACGTCTTTTAATAAGACAGAATAAAGCAAAGTACAAATTTATTTTGTAAAAGTGAAGGAAGTGATTTAGTCGTTCAAATTAAAGACATAATCCTACGAACATCGTCACTTATGTAAATAAACTATTAAATCTTTTGGAGTTGCAATTTAAATTTATAATAAAAATTATATATTTATATATAAATATATATATATATTTGATGTACTACCAAAAGTTATGAGAATTATATTAATTAAATAAGAGGGAAACATATTTGATACACTTTCCAAAGAATGATGTTAAATTCACTGATTGGCTAACACTTTATATGATCAAAGTTACGTCACATATTAGAGAAGAAGCACATGCTTATTTCATGAACTCAAAATAAACATATCATAGTATAAATACCTGCACTTATCGAATTTACATATATTCAATACTTTTGACGTTCTAAAACGTATTTCTTCACTCAATAAGAACTAACCTCATTCGGCATACTATTTTCAAAATATGTCAATGGAGGTTTATCATATCATGTTTAGTATGAGATATAATGCGGAATAACATTCCTTTGAATTTTTTAGAATCAAAGCTACCTTTCATAATAAAATATCTCGAACATGATAAAATTAATGAGTATATCAGAGATTTTCGAATGAAAAAATTACTCAAGAGTTGTTAAATGAGTTTGATTAGTATTTAATTATTAATTTAAAAGTTGAAGGATGGTTACAGGTAAATTGAAATTGAAAGCACGATCCTAAAAAATAAGATATTTCAAAAAAAGAAACTAACCGAGTTAGTTTTGGATTTTTTCCTTCATTAAGGTCTTTATTATTATATTTAATTTACTTAATAGATAATAATATCAAAATTAATTTGATATTAGTATTTTTAAGTATATCTCCGATAGATAATTACAAAAAAAATGGACCAGGAAGAAATGCCCCAAGAAAGAAATAAAAAATCATCCTTAATGGAAAAATGGTCTATATACAAGGGAGACTAGCATTTTGGTGGAATATAACTCAATATCTTACAAATACTATTTTTTATGTATATTGAATGAATAACAGCAAAAATAATTTTATTTTTGCAATCATGAATATAGGATTTTAATTTTTCCGAATAAAATGTCAAGTCTTCCGCCCGATAGACGACCAGATGAAGGAACTCAGCCCCTTCTCAACTAAAGTGATCTCAAAAAAGGAAGAAAAATGGAAAATATCTGTGAAATTAAAACTTTTCACTGGGACAAGAAATTTAAGCGGGAGGTATTTATTTTAATGATTGAAGATGTTCAGGAAAAAATAATACTTTCGTGTGGAAGGTCTAAAAAAGGTTGAAGTATATGGTAGGTCATGCTCTAAGGATTTAAAGAACAGGACATAGCAGGAACAAATCCAAAATTTGGAATGGATAAGGTGACAGTTTCTTTAAATTTTCCCATTGATATATGTACGTGGTAGACTTGAAGAACTAAAAGGGCTCACTCTTTTAAAGAAAAAAATGTAGAAGGAAAAGATGATGAGGTGAATTTAAAATTGAAGGGTATCGAACGTAAGCTGAACGTTGATAATAAAAAGAGAATTGTAGTGACTAATAATTATAGTCATAAATATAATTATTGTAATAATTATTTAATTATAGTTAATATATTTAATAGGACTGATGAAGATAGATCGATTAATTGGTTCAAAAAGTTAGGGGATGTAGTAAAGCACTATCCAAGGAGAACCCCTACTAATTCTCGGAGCGCAAATATAGGCACTATAAAGATATATGGAGGGAAGAGGACTAGTTCGTTGAAGTAATAGCAGACCCTTCTTTGATACCCTCAATAGCCCCCATTCAGGGGTGCCTAATACGTCTTAAATTTAAGGGAGCAAAGTTACAGTGCAAAAACTGTTTCGTTCTAGGGCATACCAAACAGTTCTGCAACAATTGAAGGCTTAACAATTAGACAGTAATTAATGTTCTAAATGATTTAATTGCTATGATTCCTTAAGAACGAGTGGGATGGACGCACAGGGTGAAGAAAATATTGAAAACATGGCAACTAGTGACGCCATTCATGATGTTGTATACGTGGTAGAATCTCCTGAAGTCATGGTAGAGTCTTCTGAAACATTGGTAGAGGATAAAGTAATGTATTCTATAAAAACTCTTAATAGTACAAATAAAGAAGAGATACAGGAAAATGCTAGTGAGCTTGGATCTCATAATTCTAAGATAAATTCAAAAGATTATTTGCCTGAAGAAGTCAATCCGAGCTCCCCAATTACTGTTTCAGAAAACTTTGATTCAATGAATCCCTTCAACCGTTGGGTGTGAAGGTAGTCTTGGATCCTCCATAAATCCATCGACAATTGCCCAATCGATCACAGTTCAGATAAATAGCACGAATGATAATCCCAAACCAAGAAAACCAAAATTGAATCCTGAAGTAATCATATTAGCTAGATCAAGGTCAGGTTCCACTTCAAAAAGACATTCTTCCTTATAAGGACTGTCTACTCATAAAGACTCTCCAAATAAGCTCTCTAAAAGCTAAATTTTTATAAGTAATAGGAACTTATGGTACCTTCCAAATAAAAATTATTAAGTGGATTTGTCATTTCTCATGTGTTTAGGGATCAGGAAATAAATATGGGGATTGGTGGGATTGTCCCGCAGAATGCAAGAGGAGATAAGAATCGCATTTCATGGCATGTTCTAATGAAAAACCTGCTTAATAAAAAACCTGACATCATTTGGTTCCAAGATTTAAAAATCGAAGACATCTTGCTTAATGGACTGTACTTTTTGTACCCCAAAAAATAACAATGTCTTCTTCACAGACAAGGGGTAATATAGGGTTTTTAATTTTTGTATCCAAATATATTTTTAATCCTTTGAAAGTGAGTGAACTTTAGGGCAGATGGGATTGTAACAAAAATTTAGTGCCTACAGGCAACGGTGGTTTTTATTTCATCAATGCATATGGACCGAATGTAAGATGCTCATCTTTTTTTCAAACTATTATCCAGAGTTGCAAAAATAGTATATATCCTCTATTAATTTACGCTATTGTAATGATTATTTATATCCAGTTGGATTCAATTCTGTCGAATATAGGCAAAAAAAATAAACGACTCCTTGAATATTTTTGTTGTTGTTAAGAAACAGAAATAATATATGCTACTAAAGAAATACTCTGCCAAGAGAATACATGCATTTTTGAAAACATGGGAATATCTTCCGACTAATTTAGCTTTTCAGTTCCCTAACCATTGTTTTAAAAATACAACTTAAGTTTGGCTTGAGTTGATGAAGATCTTGAAAGTAATTTTAACTTTTTACATTGATGCACAATCTTATGCAGGTATTCAAGGTTTTGAGGTAAGTTTTTTTTCCTTTTCGTTTACCTTCCAAAAAATGCATCTTCTTTGTTTTAAATACTTTCGAACCATTAATGGTTTCATTTGTAACTTTTATTTTTCTCCTGATAAAATGAAGGGGAAAAACCATACAAACAATGGGAGTGGTTAATAAAACCGCTTAAGAAAGAATTTATATGTAAAGTTGCTGTATATCAATTCAATTATAAGGTTCTTCATTATTAATTTTGTTTGAAGTTATGGCTATAATACTAGCATGACTAGATGCTTTAAGATACAGTATTCCCGTAAAAAAATATATAGAAATTGCTAACAAGTTTTATTAACAATGATTACACTGGTCAAAACAATATTTTTGGCAGTCAAAGTAAGACTGGTTTCTGGGGGTTTCAAGGGCGTTGAATCCGAATCTGACATTAGATTTTTCAAATTGGCTCTAGTTTTTGAGATATCACAGGGGGGGTCGTTTGTCTGAAATCACCCATTCGCGACCATAGCTAAACGTACAAAAAACGGCTAAATAGTGCATAAATGTCAGATATTGATTTTTATGATAATCTTAAACCACAAAGACAGTGTAAAATCTCAATCTAACAAGTTAAGTTAGATATAACATCATTTCATTTATCCTATAACTGAACACTTTTCATAGATTTCGAGGATATACAAAAAAATTGCTACAAATTTGCTGAATTTTAATTATCCAAGTGAAAAAAAAACCATTTACATAATCAGTTATATATCATAAATGAATGCAAAGCATTATACAATAGATTCTTAGTTACAATGAATACACAAAACAATATTTTATTTACAAAACAAAAATTGACTATTATACGATTTTCGCTTTTGAGCAACTTTTGGGCAGTCTCTCAAAAGGTTCTAGCAGTAGTCTGCCATCATGTGCTCATCCCATTTGCCTTGATACCTCTCTTCCATTGTTTTGATGTCTTGATGGAATCTCTCTCCCTGCTCCTCACTGTAATCACCAAGATTACCAGGAAATCTGTCGAGGTGGCTAAACAAGAAATGAACTTTAATGCTCATATTTGCCCCTAGTTTTCCGTATGCAGTAAGCATCTTATGGACCAATTGCTTTAATTGTCAGCTTTGTGATTTCCCGTGAAGGACATCCAAGCATTTAACTCAACCGTGTTCATATGATTAGTGAAGTCAGAATCCCTCATGAGCGTTCGAATCTGAGGTCCATCGAAGATGCCACCTTTAGTTTTTCGATGGAAAGACCTGGAAATTGCCTGCATATGTACTTGAAGCAATCCCCATCCTTGTTCAACGCCTTAACAAACTGCTTCATGAGCCCTAGTTTTATGTGCAATGGAGGGAAGATGATTTTATCCCTGGGTACCAAAGGCTCATTGATGACGTTGGCTTCGAGACTTTCTCGTTCTGGCCAGTTCTTCCTTCTCCAGTGCTGGATTCTTGCTCTGCTATCCCACAAACAAAGAAAGCAGGGATACTTTGTGTACCCACTTTGCTGACCAAGCAGAAAATTGACCATTTTCAAGTCCACACAAATCAGCCATTTATGAGTGTTGTAATTCATCTTTTCAAGAACAAATTTGATAGCATCATACTCTTCTTTCATCTTGGTAGAATGGCCAATTGGTACAGGAGCAAACTTATTGCCATTGTGCATAAGTACAATTTTTAGACTTGCTTTCGAGCTATCTATGAAGAGACGCCAATCTGTTGGGTCATATGATGAGATCCCCATGCAGTTAAGAAGTGCAGAAACGTCATTACAAAAGACCAGGTCGTCTTCTTTAGAAAAGAAACGAAGCAAGCTGCCTTCCCTTGTCCTATAGTATGTTACTTTTTTGCCAGAATCAAGAATGTTTTTCTCTTGGAGTCGTGATGCAAGAACTTCAGACTGCTCCTTCGACAAACAAAGGTCTCGCACTAGGTCATTAAGTTCAGATTGATTGAAAAGCTGAGGGCCATTTGAGGGTTCTTCATAGTCACTACAGCTATCATCACTGATATTGAAAGATCAGCTGGAATCTCTTCGGTTTCATCGATTTCAGGCAAACTGGTGAAAACAGGCACAGGTAGATCCTCAGAGTGCGCAACAGGACGGATAGCAGAATCCAGGCTCGGATACTGCCAATTTGCTTTCTTGTGCTTGTTAAACCCCGTCATGTCATTGAGACAGAAGTAGCAGTCATCAAAATGATTCTTGGGCTCTCTCCACACCATTGGTACAGCAAACTTCAACTTCAGCTTACCGTTGGTCCAACCGCGGAGACTTTCTACACAGGTTTTGCACACCATATGTGGGGCCCAAGACTTGTCTTGGTCACCAAGTTTCATATCGAAGTATGCTTTGTACGCCCTCTTGACAAAGTCTGTAATATTCCTCTTTTGTTGTGCCATCATATACTGTCCACAGATGTAACAAAAGACATCCGGTTCATATCTGCAACATCTTCTAGAAGAACTCATTTTCTCTCTGGAACTCATTTTCAACTCTGGAATTAAAAAGAAAATTCTTAATTACTGTTTAATTTATACTGCAACTATATTTATGGAACATGTTATTAAATAATTACAGTATATATTTATATAAAAATTTCCCTATATAAATAATTATATAAAAATTCTCCCTGAAATACAGGGAGAATTTTAGCAGTTTAGGCTTATTTGGGGCTATCAGTATCTTCTAAACTAGAGCCAATCTGGCAAAACCAATGTTATATTCGTAATCAGGGACCTTCAAAACCCCAGAAAACACTCCTAGATGGTCTGCCAAAGAAAAAAATTAAAATTTGTTGACCAGTGTTATCATTTAAATAATTGTTTTTTTTTAATTTAGGTGTTTATCTTTATATTACCAACCTAAGATTTTAACTAAACAATCCCTTCCAACGGCGGTTAAGGATAATTTTGCGTGAAACAATGTACAAAGGGGGTTTCTTCATCATGTAAGGTCTATGAAGGTGTATAAAAATCAAGTCCATGTCACAATTAATCAAGGATGACAACTTTATACCCATTCATTCATTGTTAACCTACTACTAAAATTATATTAGTTATATTATACTTCAGCTAAGTTGGTTGTACTCTATATAATAATAGGCGCAGGAAGTGAGATTGTTGAGGTGAAGATGACGTTTGTCCGAGTTCTGATCTTGTAAAAAAAACGTATTGGGGTAAATGAATCGTTTTCATGAGAGGTAAAAATCTAAATAGTCCGAAACAGAAACAAAATTGCACAAATATGAAACAATTTCACATTTAACCGGCCAGCATATTAGATACTACGTAATTTAAGTCCATCTCCTCTCTTGTCACTCAGTCTACTCTGCACATAAGAATGCTTTAATGATTTCAAAACATTGGCTTGACGTAATATCAGTTTAAAATTTATTATTATTATTGCATTGAAAGAATAATAATAAAATAAAAGATAAATGAGTAATTTAGTTTTTGGAGCCCTCAAATCATTTTTCCTTGATGTCATTTTACATCCATTGGGATATATATTTGACAAATTATAATAAAAATAAGTTTAAAATAAAATTGTATCTTTAATAAGTTACTGCATGCTTATCAAAGAACCATTTTTTATTTGAGGCTAGGGAAAAACATGATACAAGATTCAAAAAGCGAAACAGAAATATTGGAATGGTTGTTTAGCTATATCTTTGATTTGGGCTTATATAAGGAAGGGCAAAGCCATCCTGAATTGTTTGAGCTTATTTATGGTCTACATCAGGGGTCGGCAACCCAAAACGTTTAAAGAGCCATATTGGACCAAAAAACAAAAAAAATTGTCTGGAGCCGCAAAAATTTTAATGCCTTAAATAAGCCTTACAATGAAGGGAAAAATTATTAATTCTAAATATTAGGTATGTTAGCCATTTCCCAAATGACTAAGGTGGCCTCATACGCATAATGAGTCGTTATGATAAATGTTTATTTTCACTGTTGCGCATCCGTTAGTTAATGACGCACCACGTTACTATTCTTTTGTTCGATACTACCTCAAGTTTAACTTCATTAAAATATTAATTGAGTATGTCTCATTTCTTTGATAGAATTAAAGAAATATGATTTTTATTCCATTTTATTTTGAAAATTCAAAAAAACATCAACAAAATAGAGCTTATATAATATACTCCTTAAAGCAAAAAAAACAGCAAATTATATATATATATATATATTATTTCAAAACGTCTCCCCCAGACAGCCATCGCACTATGTTGTGAATCAGAAGATCGGAATTTTCACTATCAACTTCATCAAGCAATGCACGAAACTGACGGTGGTCCAATGCTTTTGCAGTTATCTTGTTCACCATCTCGATGACAAGGTTCATCACTGCCATACACTCTGATGGGAATGTTTGTGCACAAAGTGCTTCTTAATGCAAGATGCAGTGAAAAGCAAGCCGGTTTCGATCCAATGCTTTCTGTAGAAAAGTCACAAACCCCCTTTTTGATCCTCTCATGCTGGGTGCCCCATCTGTGGCCACTGAAATTAGATGGTCAGTATATTTATTCCATTGTCCTTTAAACACTTCAACACAGCCTCACAAATGTCTTCCCCCCGAGTTTGGCCTTTCAATGGTATTAATTGGATCATTTCTTCATCGGCGTTGGCATACCTGCATATTAGCGCAATCTGTTCAATATCGATCATATCACACGACTCATCACAGGCTATTGAGTATGATGGAGCTGAATTAATGTCCTGATTTGCTGATCGTTGATGTTGCCTTCCATTATAATTGTCCTTTCTTTCTCTGTCTTATCAGAGAGAGGCATGTCTTTGATGTTCGGTATTACCTCTCTTTTGTTTTTGAAGTCTGCGAAAAGGTGTTCTCATATGTTGATGAATGATTCCTTCATGAAGTCACCATCTGTGAACGGTTTTACAAGCTTTATTATCTCCCGGGTTGCAACAAAACTTGCCGCTGTAGTGGAGTTCGGAGATGTAATCCACTTCTTAAATCTATTTTTGCGCTCCTCTAATTTCTCAAGAAATAATTTAAATACACTTTTACTCTCACTTCCATCTGGGTACTTTGCAGCAAATGTAGAATGTATTTCCACATTACTTTTTTGTTATTTGACAGCTTCTCGTTACAGAGCAAACATTCAGGCAGTCCTTCTGCGTTGGCAACAAATGAAAATGATTCGGTCCAATAAATGTGTGAATTCATGGTCAATCCAACAGTCGCCGATTCGTTTTCAATAGCCACCTGATATTATTTTATTGTGTATAAATTCCGCGCCCCTTTAAGTGTTTGTCAAGTACTGTAATGGCAAAGGCTGTAGTGAGCAGATCCCGGTTATCCAACCAGTTACCCACTTGGGCTATTCAAAAAAAAGACCTAAAACCCCGAATAGTGGAGCTTGTAAGCGGGGGACGATTTTTACTTCACAGTGTCTCTATGAAAATAGCACGCCCGGGAGGTTGCAATCTGAAAAGCAAATGAATTTATGATTTTCAACTGCTTTACCTTAAAACATAGTGACAACAAACTTGAAAAAAGCTACCAAAACCTATAAGTGTTTATGTTACTGGCGCCAAAAATATTAACTGCGTCGTATTCAGTCAAACATTTTTGGAAAAACTCCACGGAGCAACTTGGGAAGCTCTAAAGAGCCGCATGCGGCTCTAGAGCCGCGTGTTGCCGCCGACCCTGGTCTAGATCAACAAGAACGTCAATATCCCTCCATCCATTTATTAACAAATTTTATTTGTCAGACATAAATATTCATATTATTTCTTTAATAGAGTATCTACCTATTTACACGATTAAATTCAAATGTCTTTCAGTTTTTCATGATTCATGTTCCACTCGTATCACAAATATCATATTTTTAAACCATGAGTACTTAAAAAAAAAGTATTCATGCATACACAATTTGCATTACATCGCCTTTTTTGTTCAATTAGAGCATATTACCTTCATGTCTTATTGTGATAAAATATTTTGATGGCTGCATTCCGTTCGTACATGTCTAGATACATTCACTTTTTATACTTTTTACTTATTCGTATTAAAAAGAATTATATCAGTTTTTTAGAATTTCTTACTTTTATTAATATTACTCACTTTACATATACTTAAAAAGTCTTATTATCATATAATTTTTGAATTAAGTAAACAAAATCTTACTTAGATTACTCAAATATCATGGAAACGTAAGGCAATCCAGTTTACAATTTAAATAACATTTTTTTTCTAACATCCCATCATGTCTCAATTTGCTTTCACAGAGAATGAACAAAGAAAAATATAGGAGAAAGTTCTGATAAAGTTACTTTTTGAATCAAACCATTTATTGAATGATCAGTTTTCTTCTTTTCTTCGTATAAAGTTGTTCCGGGAATACCAAGTAATCGTTGGTCACATAGTTATTCAGGGTTTTAATATTATAATTGACTCTATCAATATTTATTGGTCTCTGTTTGATATTTCTTTTTACATCAGATGCTTAGCGATGCTTTGTTATATTTTTATTAATATAATATTTGCTTGCTTCAAGAGATTGTCTCTTATTACTTTCAGATCGGTACAATCAGTCGTTCGTGGCAAAGTACCTAAATACAACAGCAGCGTACAATCGTGAAGAAAACAGTCTATCAGTTAATTGCTGAAACATAAATTATCATATTTTTATATATCTATTGTCAAAATATACTAAAGGTGAACGACTCTTATTAATTAACTGTAGACAATGATTCCAAAAGGCTAGCAGCATATACTCTTAAAAACAGATATTTGTGACTTAATAATACGTAAATGAACATTTATATGAATAGCTGTAAAAACTTATTTTTAACAATAAAAGTGTTTATAATCAAAGTTATTTATTTCTTCATATCAATATATATTTTCCATTTCTCCTTATATAAGCTTTCAAATATATCATGGGGTTTATTATATAATTTCCCTGGAACCAAAACTAAGGGATTTTCATCCAGATATTTTATTTGTCGGTGAATATTCCCTATCTCTTCATACATGTTATTTTATTCAATAATAAAAGGAAACGGTTTTCCTAAAAAAGACGAATCAACCCTGTCAATAGATTATCTATGAACCATGCAGTAGTTTAAACAAGGGTGATGGAGAAAAACGAAGGCCAGATTTGGATTCATAGCCTCAAATTAGGCTGAGTCAGTTTTTTATACGCAAAAAGCAACAAAGATTAAAATTTGTAAACAAGGGGAGTCATAACATAAGGTTCCGGATTAATAAAATTTCAAATTGTTTAAAAACTCTCTTGAGTACGTATTATGTTGAGATGATAAATCCACATGACTCTATACCAAATTAGCTCTCTTTTTAGTTAAATTTAATGATAAAAATATTATTTCCTTTTGATTGTAAGAATATTTTTTTAAAGCTTTTTATTTAATACCATAGAAGATAGTTTTGTTTCAAAAATAAATTATAGTATGAAATGAATATATAAAGGACATCAGAAATGAAGCAGAAAAAAGAACCAAAAAATGCATTAAAAAAGTCGATTACGAATTGAAACGAATAAAGAGTATCCATTCAAATTTATTTTATGTCGCTCTGTATCTTCGAACCATATATTTCTACGCATTTAGTATCTAAAAAGTAAAGATATTTGAGGAAAAATACGTACATTACAATTCCAAAATAACTGAAACCAATGTAAAATTCAAAGTTACCAGCCACTGATAATAACAACAAACAAGTTTTATTTTTTTAAAGAATCAAAAAATGGAAGGGGGATAATGTTTCTTTTTTCATATCCCAGTTCATATTTTGGTGCTTCCCCACAAAATCCTTCTGTCGAAATAAAATGAATATAAAAACACGTCTAAAAAATCAACACGAACCCCCTCAGCATCCGTTTCCTTTTTATTACAATCTGTGTAACACTCTAGCTTCTTATTAAGACTAGAAGAGCCATACTTTCAAAACTACTAGAAGAGCCATGAGCGGTCATTTTGACCGTTGGATTTTAAGCTCTATAGAAATAGCATGACAGACACCGAATGACACCTAATGTTGTAGCTAATTTAAAATAAAACATTGAGTAAATTTCTGGCATGTATATTTTGAAATATTCTTCTTTCCAACACACAATTTTTTGAAATTATTATTTTTTACAATAAATCAATGATAAATTATTACAAGTAAATATATATATAGGTATATACCTATATATATATATATAATGTTGGTCAAACACAATATGTGCAGATTATTTCAGCCTTGAAACAATTACCACATACTGGCTTGGAACACTGCTACACGTGTTGGTTGTTTTATTTTGGTTATGACCTGGCACTGCCAACGTTTGGGTTGTATTTGCTGCCAATTAGTTTGGGGCTTTGGATTAGATGTCTCCTTTTCCTTCATGAATTCAGTTCTAAGTTCTTCAGCTAGTTGTTGCAAGAATGTTATCCTGGCTATTTTGCTTTGAACAAAATGTAGGCATTGATACCAGCCAGGTCAAGAATATTGAAGAAAACTGCTACTGGCCATCTTCGCGTAGCACCCTTGACAGAATATGTTCTCGCCATCTGGTCGAGGACGTCCACACTGTATTTGGAATTATTATAGGTAGTAAACAACAGACTCTGGCTTTGCTTTTTGACCACTACAAATACCAACATCTGTTTGTACAGTGCTCAAAATACACACATTCTTTCTTGTTTTCCCTGGTATACAGTCAAAGTCGCATTTTCACACTTTAGAACTTTTGTGTTGAACAACTTTGCTTGATCTTTCACAGAGGGGGGCAATTCTCTTTTTGTTTGCCCAGAGTGTTGTTGTCTTTGCTTGCAGTGTTGCAGCAAGTTTTAGGGATGTATAAAAGTTGTCTGTGGTTATGTTTCTACCCTTTCCCAAGAAGGGCTCGGCTAGTTTCAAAACCATACTCTCTCCTACAAGTTGGCCTGAGTTTCGAGTTTTATCCCTTCCTAGATACGGGAATCCGTTGAATAAGTATTTGGAGTCAACATCTACAGCCAACCAAAATTTGATGCCAAATTTATCCGGCTTATTCCCAATATATTGCGTAAATTTGCAACGAGCCTTTATTGGGAATAGTTGCTCATCAATTGTGATGTTGGCACCAGGTGTATAACAAACTATGTTATTCCGAATAAATCGATCCCATATCCCATAAAGTTATCCTTTTTTAAACGCAGACGTCGAGTCTCTTTCTTGTCGAAACGTAGAAACCTCATAATATCCCTAAAACGATTTCTTGACAGGGTTTCTTTTAAAAAACCGATACCTCAGACCATAGACTATCGATATCGAGATTTCTTGCACACTGCGTGCCGCGTACGTACAAAAGAGCAATGAAAGCCTTTAGCTCAGGCGTTGTCAGACTCCATGAAGTGTTCCATGGATCCGATGAACCTCAGCCCCAGTACAGTCTCTGATGTGGATTAGCATATGCTCATCAAACACACACAGAAAAGAAGTGAGAGAATCCCCAATATTGCGTTTCTCATATGATATAGGGCCAGTGGCTTCAGTGAGGATATTTTGCCTTTGTACTCTTCCTGGATGTTTAGCTGGTTGAAGGATCCTCCTTCTGTATCATCTTTTCCCTTTTCGACCGCTGTAGACTGTTGAGGTTGGAGCAACGCCGAAAAGTCTGAATCACTATCTGAGGAGGTACCATCCTTCACCCATGAATGATCACTTTCGCATCCGTCGTCTGAAAGATTTCTGTAATCAGAATCATCACTATCCAAATCACGAAGTATCTCCAAGGTTGACACTGCACTTGGTTCCATACCTAATAATAGTTATAACACTAACTGTTATTTTAGTATTGCGTAATTAGTTATCTTCTTTTCTTTTCGACCTTATTCTATTTAGCAAAGTTACATATAATTACATATTTATAAATAAACATTCTAGTTTAAATTAAATTGCAAAATATAAAAGTCAATTTCACTATACAATAGGACTGTTCTTATTTTTCAAATGATTGAAATGTTAGCAACATTGTAGATTTTCTGTTTCTTGGTGATAAAAGATGACGACAAACAAAGTTTGAACAAAATCAGTCAACATTACGGGATTTGTGCAACGAGGTCAAAGTTTTAAAAATTTAGTAAAAATATAGTTTTCCGCAAATTTCTTGAAAATTTGGGCGTTACAGACTTCAAATATTTTTATTAATTTAAAGGAAATCTAAATTACTACCAGACGTGTTTTTGATGTTTTTTTTTTACTAAAACAAAGTTTTCTGTAAAAACAAAGAAAACACGGAGTGTGTATGTTATCATATTTCATAGCTTTTTTGTATCAATTAACTTCACTCGCCTGTAGAAGATGACTTGTTTGCTTCAGAGTAAAATAGTATTTTTAAGTTTAGTTAACCTTTGGATGATAAATCCAAAAATGATCTTGGTTACACTCTATCAATTCAAAATTCAGTACAATCTGAGTTTACATCATATGATTCAGAGCCTGTATTGACCTATAAGAAATCGATTATGAAAAAAATAAATAATAATGTTTTTTAGATTAGTGTCAAGGTATCCTCTCAAAATTTTACTTTGTCTCTGACGCATTTATAACTAATTATATGCGTCATTTTGTACGTGAGATATGTTTTTTAAATGTACATATAACTCTCCACTCATTAAATTGACATGATTTAGTATACCAAAATATTAAAGCTGGCTTACCAAGCTTTCATATTATATGTTTGGTGTTCTAAAAAGGGCTATACTTTAAGAGAAATAAGCAAATACATTTTTGCACGTACTCTCCCAAAAAAATTGATCTTTTGATATAAGAATATACAATTACCGCTTGGTAACCACTGTTACCTGGATAGAAAGAGAAAGAAAAAAGAGAATCGAGAGAAGTAAGGCAAAATACTCTCTCGCTTCTCTTTTTTCTTTCTCTTTCTATTCAGGTAACAGTAGTCACCAAGCGGTAATTGTATATTCTCATATCAAAAATCAATTTTTACGTGCAAAAATGTATTTGCTTATTTCTCTTAAAGTATAGCAATTTTTAGAATATTGAAGATAGAGTCATTCGTGAGATCATGTATTGTGAGGATATTGGAGGATAAGGCTATTCTTTCCAAATTTTTCGGGTCGTCTAGATCCTTAAAAAATAACTTCGTTTCTCGATTTTGACGAATAATGTCAATAGTTGAGGAATTATAAAAACTTGGTATTCCTCTCCATATTATTCTCTGAATCACAGCTAATGAGGTGGCAAAATCTTCTAGGAGTTTTTTTTTTGCCTATATGGTTCGATAGAATTGTATCCGACAGGATATAAATAAGCATTATAGCATTAAAACTAGTCTACCGAACCTACGATCTTATCAATGAGGTAGACCAAAAATGACCATCCCCTCTCGGGATTCGAACTCTAGGAGTTCATTTGTTGCGTCCGTCCCTAACATGATCCAATTATAGGCCGGGCTAGAAGCGATATGTTTCACCCATTCCATATTTGGTTTTTTAGAGAGGTCAATTAACACTTTCCTATAAATTTGGGAATAATCCTAGATAACAGGGATATTCCTCCTCCCAAATCTGATTTCGGACGTTTAAGAGCCGGTAAATAGATTCGATGAAAGAGATTATTTAGCCAGATACTTTCCTCATGTAGCGCTTTCTCCGCGATTCAAGGAACGGCTGTAGATCTATACAAAACAGCAGGAACCACCCGGTAATTGTACAGGTCAATCCTTTTTTGCAGGTTGAATTTCCTCCAATGAGGAATTTTCCCGTCCACGAAGTTTTTAAGAGTAGACCAGTTATTACTTGTGGGACCATAACGTCCCCAAGTAATTCCTCATATGTCCACGGTTTCTTTTATTATTGAACTAGGGAGCTTACAATATTTGACAGGAAACCACATTCCAATCGGCAAAGCAACAGTTATTTTAACGCTTATTTGTAAACCGTATCTTTGCCCAATTTTTTTGAAGAAATTCAGTACAACTTGAATGCGCTTTAAACAGTTGTTTTTCAGAATTAGCTGCTAAGAATAGCGTTATGTCATCCGCATACAGGTCTTTAATATGCTTTGAATTGCCAAAACTCACACCAAGCCTCCATATTTTTTGATGATGTTATCACTGAGATCTTTTAGACCCGCAGCGAATAATAGAGGTGCTGTGGGGCAACCCTGACGACAACTCCTCTTCAAAAAATTGCATTGTCTCTACATCCCCCACCAATATGGAGGAGGTACCATTTAACAATAAAGCTCTGATAGGATTAAAGAACTCCTTAGGAAGTAACTTTTTTATTGCTTTTAAGATGTGAGTATGCAGAATCGTATCGAATGCCTTGGAAAAGTCTATTGCAATTAGGACACCATAGAACCTTTGGCATTGACTATTTCGCATACGCTCTGTATATTCCGGGCGATGTCTGAGATTTTTTGTCCCATTAGGAACCCCTTTTGCACTAATCCAAGTTTAGAATTCAAAATGGGTTCGATTTTTTTGTGTCATTATCCCTGAAAGAATTCTATAACTTTCGTTTAAGACTGTTATTGGTCTCCATATGTTCGGATTCAAGAGATTGCTTTTTTTAGGAATTAAAGTTATTCGGCCTTTGGTTAGAGCTTGGGGTATCCTCCCGTGAATTTCCATACACTGACCAATTTGAGGAGGTACGGAACAACCTCTGTTACACAGTGCGAAAACAATTTGCCGCTAATACCATCCGGGTCCGGTGCTTTATTATCTCGAAAAAACTTCTTTATATGGTTGGAGATGACAACTTCGAAAAATATAGATGGAGTTACTTTTAATGGTCGATGAAAATTCTTGCGTTCGACTCCGAGAATCCGTTGAAAGCGTCAGTGAAAGCAAGCCAAAATTTCATTTTTGTCTTTAATTTCCTTTCCTTCTTTTTCTGATGGTGGATGTTAGGTAAGCCGAAGTAAATATTTTGCAATAAGTTCAATCCATAAATTATCGGCTCTGCTCAATTTCCCTCCAACTAGGGAGGACCAGGTCTCCCTACTATCCTGTTCTACAACCATTTTAGTTTCTCTCTCCTGACAAAGAGGCCCTTAGCACCCCTGTCCCCCAGTTCTACCCGAAATTCGGCGCTAGTGGTTAGCAATATTTGGGGCATTAAATATTTATGAAATTATAAACGGTCAAGAAGTCCGCTAATGGCTGGTGGAGTTTTAAAAAATTATGAAGTATTTTTTTCTCTTAAACATATTTAAATTGCCCCCTACACACATTTAGGAAAAGTCATGTGACAACAGTATATTATCTTGAAATTTCACAAAGTTATTATATTTCAAAATTTGAAAACAGTCAAAATGACCGCTTTGGTGTTTCTAGTGTTAGTGGTAAAATCAAGTTGTATATGCTACGAGATATCAACCTTTTCCATAACTGATGTTAGGAGGCAGGGACATCTTAGCGTAAAAAGCCGGATTTTCTTATTACTCATAAACCATATTTCGATCCAGGTTGTTCATCAAGGGTATTGTCGAATCGGTTATTGAACTGGATAAAAATAAGCTCTGATTTCTTACCAAAAATATTAGGAAACATTATTTTGTTAAATACCTCAGTTGTACGAAATAATATCCTCCTCGATAACACACAGCTACTTTCAAATTTTATTTACTATACCTGAGGAATCATTGCAAAAATGTCTATTATTGACTTAGATTTTATTTTCATGATAGCAAATAAATTTCGTAAGGCGAAGGGGTTATGGGATATTAATATTATTGTTGAAATTAATCAATGTCTCAATGTACGGATGTACTATGTTAATAATGTTTATCATTCAGATTATAGCCATAAAACTTTAAAAACGTGGTCTGGAGAGTTGCCATGATGCCTTTGGTTATTTGGGAAGAAGTTTTTAATTAAGCTATTAGAAGCAAAAAAGTGCCTAAGGTTAAAACGTATCAAAACAAGTGTTTTTTAAATTACTTAATTATATATGCATAAAATAGTTATGTAGATAAGGTTTTACATCGACGTATTTTAAGCATTTAAATAAATGTATATAACATGAAATGGCCAATTTTGAATCACATGATATGACACTTGAACTTTTAGTTGTATATAAGTTGGTTATAGGATACAATTTGACTTTTAGGGAGCTTTTGGCACAATCTGAATTCTAATAGAAAAATTAAAATCCGTCTATCATCAATGTTTTACCACTAAAAAGCTCTAATACCTACCAGTATGGTGGATTTGGTTTTGATTCTGAACTGCAGACCTCTGTACATGGTTTAGTGAACGATAAAAGTCCATGCATATTTTTCCATATGGAGAAACTTTTGATTTTCTGCATTATTTAATAACTTTTGAGAAGACGATAAACAGATGAATGTTTTAAGGCATTCCGAGAGGTGCAATTGTACTTTGTCATCATTTTCCAGGCTTCTTTTCCACGAAAATGAAGGTGCTCTTTTCATGATTTTAAGGCGTTATATGAAGGTCTTTTCTGACCACCTCCTAATGGTCCTATACGTTGTCACCAAATGCTCCAGAGGATTATCTTATTACAGTGAACACTCAAAATTACATGCAAATAGAATTAATTCATGAGTTTCTTGCCAGGTAATTAGATAAGCCTGGTGGAGGATTTATTCATTTGTTGGAAAACTTTTTGCACATTCCTGAAGAAGTTCATGCTGCCACACATGTGATTGTCATTGTGTTATTGCCCACGTTTTACCATTTGTAAAACTGCAACACACATAATTTGGATATATGTATATAATGAATAAGGAAAATTTATAAAAAAACAGAGTGAGTGTACTAGTATGACTCTACGTTTATTGTACGAAATATATATATATATTATACATTAAATTGACCTTGAGCTACAAATGGCACTATTGGGAGTAGTTCCTAAGTTGTATGAAACTCAATTATCATAGTAAACATTTGGGAACAGGTGCAATATTGTAGAAGGTCTTGGAAAAATATCCATGCTATCTTGTTTTCAACAAAATGAGGATTACATATTTCATGACAAAGAGTTGGTTATTTTAAATGTGGTATGTAATATATACCAGAGGGGATCATTATATATATATATATACATATATTTGTAACAAATTAAAAATGCCTTGTTTCATTTTTTGAAGATATTGGATTTTAAAATTTACTAGGTGTTTTATATGATTTTATTTAATCAAATTGCTTAGATATTATCTTTATTTGATTAAAAATCTAATCATTTGCTTAAAATGACCTGCCATGCTGGAGCAAAGTAAGTAACTATGGATTAGAAATAACAACTGTTCGACAAAAGATAAATATTTTATAAAAATAGTTGCAAAATAAAAGTTATGCTTGAAGGGATATTTTTATGTTTTATTTTGAACTGAAAATTAACTGAAATTGTGCTATTTATTTATATTTTAAATGTACAAATTCAATTTTAAACATATTTTTTTGAATTTTTAAATACTTTGATATAAAAAAATTAACAGTAATTCAGAAGTCAGTTATCATAAGCACAAATGTATTTTTTGTAGAGGAATATGTAATTTATGCTATCTACCTAACACTCTTCTTTCATCATAAAATGATTGCCCTGCTACCTTATACCTTCCTATAAATATAAATGCTTTTGTTTTCGTTTGAGAACTCTTTTTTATATAAGAAACATCAGCATTGCATGAAGACCTTCCGCTGTTGATACCTTTCGGTCATGATAGCTTTAATTAAATATTTGTGAAAACAATGGAGTAAAAAAAAAATTCACAAAATGATAAATAACAAAGAATAAAATAAAAACTCTTCTTGTCAGTTCATTATAATGCAACGTAAATATACAATTTAGCTCCTATTTATTGTTCCGGTAAATCTTTTCAGTCACATTTGAAGATTTTTTCTATTTTTTTAAATTTATTTAATAACTTTAAATATTACGACTTACATCAAAAATAAAGAATTTTAATCAGAAGTTGGATAACTTCATCATATAAATTTTATGTACTTTTATTGTTGTAAGATCTTTTGAATTCAAGGTTATTTTGTTTTTTGTTGATATATAATGTTAAAAGTTTTTATTGCATTCTCAATATATTATTTATAATAAAAAATAATGTTGAGAATAACATTATTTTTACATTGGGCCTACCTTGTTTTGTGATATCAATTGTATTCTAAAAAAGTTTTTTGATCTCTACAATTATGAAAATACATTCTTGATTAATTTATTATATAAGAACATTGTTTCACTATATATATTTACCCTGGTTATCGTTCAGTCTCTATGACTCTGCCTATACAAGTGTTTCGTGACTCTAATCACAAATAAAACTAGAGGAATGTATACATTCAGAGAGTGCAAACCTCCGCCGATCCCCACCAAATGAATCACTTGGTCTATTTGTCATTCCCAACCCTGTATGCACTGCCCTTTTAACTCTACATACTGCTCCTTTAACTCTACACACTTGAATTATAGGGAGCGTTCCAGTTCATCTAAGAGGAGAGCACAGCACAGCGACATCTATTGGCAGAGTAGGCTAACTTGAAATATTTATTAGTATTTAGCTCATTTTGCATTTTAAAGAAGCACTCAGAGATGCCAAAATTTAATCACTTGTTCCTTTTGGCATTTCCAACAACTCCACAAAGTTTCATCCGAATCTGTTCCGCACTTTTTGAGTTATCCTGCTGACAAACAAACAAGCCAACCAACCAACAAACCAACGCCAGTGAAAACAATACCTCCTTCGGCGGAGGTATTAAAATATAAAAACCATTTGAAAGTTGTTCCAAATTTGCAGAGGTGATATCCGGATAGATATATAATTTTCCAGGAAGACTATGTGTTATAGACCGAAATTTGTAAATAATTTCATGACAAACAATCCTTTGTAAGTAGTTGAAGCTACGCAGATCCCAATCCCATAAGTGATATGTGGTTTCTATGTCAAAGTTGTCTTCATTCAATGGATTGCACAGGTATGAAGACATTCTTTCAGGCACTTATTCAAGTTTGGCACGGAGAACAAACAAAAATCACCAATAATCGTCAGTAAACTAAGGTGGCACATTAATTTAACACCAAATTGATGGGATGCGCTTTGCCATGAAAAGGTACGGAATTATCAAGAATAAAATTGCTTTTTATTGTATCTCAAATGTTCTTTTCAATTTATTTATATGTAATATATTTAGAATGTAGAGATCATTAATCCGAATGTAGAATAATGAATTAGATAAAATAATTGAATTAGACTTCACTTAAATGTTAATATCTCACCTCGTTAAAGAAAGATCAACCTTTATTCAATTTAAATAGTTTGAAGTATGCATCATAATACTTTTTATATCCATTAAAAATGCCTTGCAAATAATGGCAGCACTCTGTGACTATGTTTGATCTCTATCTTACCTATATATTAGCAGGGGGTATCTTCATAACGGCCCTACAGGTACATATATGCATATCAAGTTATTATAAATTAATTATACTTTAAAGTTATCGAATGATATTTTGAATGATACAAAAATGAACTAATGGTAAAATAGACCGATATCTTTATCTTTCTAATTAATATAAGCACCATCATATTAAATGTGTTACTTGGTAAAAAAAAACTCTGTTAAAAGCACTGAAACATTAACTTTTTATTTGCAAGTCATTCTTTAAAAAAGTTTAACTAAAATGTACATATATTTATATAAAAATCAACCACGCCAAAAAAGAATATGGTCCTGGAATAATACCGCAATTGACAGTTGATTTAAGACCAACTTTATCCTTAAGTTTCATTGGACTTTAAAGGCTTTTTTGTCGTACATTGTTATCGTAATGTCATAGTGATAAACATCAATGATGACTTGATAGGAATCAGCAATCAACATCAAACCTATGGCGATTAAAAAACTTATTTATTTTAGTAGAAACCAACTATAGTTTGCATTTTGCCATTAATGATATCTATCTTCATTGAGGTGGTATATATCGGACCTCATAGTCCAAGTATGCTCAAGAGGAGTATAAAAGATAGACAACTAGAGGACTCAGAGAGTGCAAAACTCCGCCGATCCCCACCAAACAAGAGCCTAAACTCAATCATACCATTCAAACAAGATAATGGTTTTCCTAATATTTTTGCTTACAAGCAAACAAAATGAATTAAGCAATAATATTATGTAGCTTCAGACATATTCCACAAAAATAAGAAGAAAATTTTAATGGCTTGTCATTTTTATGACATTTGTATTACAATAAATACAAAAAAATGTTGTATTATATTGTATTATAGAAACCTAATATTAAGATATCAAAATTTATCCCCCCGCGAAAGTTGCGTCATAAGAAACTAAATGATCGTAGAAAAATGGATTATGGTTTGACCCCCCCCTTACCCCCTCCCCCCCAAATTGTGTTCAAAGGTTTCGTTATGAAACAAAACTTTTTTGTTATTACTTACTTTGAAAAAAAAAATTACAAAATTTAGCTATGGTTAATTTATGACGTTGTAATTTTTTGCAAATTTTCGTCAAATAATATTTAGTGCCAATAAATGAACATAAGTGCGGACACACCAACCATTTTTTAAATAACGGCTCATACTACGGTTCTTTTATAGTTTCAAGAAGGAAAAAGAAAAAGTGGGTACTCTTTTTGATGTTTTTAAGTTATTTTTTAAATACGTTTGCTTTTCACACCTTAATTTTCATACAGTAACTCCCTCACATGGTTGAGAATATAAATCTATGACGTTGATTATATACATAAACAGATGCCTCCGTTACTACTTTTACAGCTCTTTCCACTGATTGTGAATGGCAAAGATACTTATTAATTTTTAAAGGATGTTATTTTGCTTTTATAAGATCTTCCTCAGGCACAATTGGATGAACAGACAAATTTATATGTGACCAGTCGATAAGATTTAAAAAATTCTTATAATTACAACTGATAGTTTTGGGTAGTCAAAAACTTCTTTGTTTCTTAATATTCTTTTTCGCAAACAAAACTTTTTCCAAGGCAATATTCTTGTTTCCATTTATTTATCGGTTAGGCCTTCTAGCAATATATTTTCAGGAGGACAAAAAGCGTTTCTCTTGAGTACTTTTTCTATTGAAAGGGCTAAATTTCCATCAATCTCCTTTAATAAAGTTATGGCGAATTGATAATGATTTGAGCCTTCAATAAAAAGAGGATTTAACTTGGTTTGAAACCATATAGGAGCGTAAAAATTTAGTATAAATTTTACAAGTTCTATGTGAGACTCACATGGAATTTTTTGTGAAATAAAGGATCTTAAAATTCTGTTGACTTTGGTAAGACATTTTGCCTCATGTAATGCTCCTAGAGACTTGTAGCAAAAGCTTGAATTTTATGGATGAACGAAAGTTTATGGATATAATCAACGTCATAGATTTATATTCTCAACCATGTGAGAGATTTACTCTATGAAAATTAAGATGTGAAAAGCAAACGTATTTAAAAAATAACTTAAAAACATCAGCTTGAGTACCCTCTTTTTCTTTTTCCTTCTTGAAACTATAAAAGAACCGTAGTAGGAGCCGTTATTTAAAAAATGTATGGTGCGTCAGCACTTATGTTCATTTATGGGCACTAAATATTATTTGACAAAAATTTGCAAAAAATAACAAAGCCATAAATTGATCATAAATAAATTTGTAAAAAGTAATTTTTTTCAAAATAAGTAATAACAAAAAAGTTTTGCTTCATAACGAAACCTTTGAACGCAATTTGGGGGAGGGTAAGGGGGGTCAAACCAAAATCCATTTTTCTACGATCATTTAGTTTCTTATGACACAACTTTCGCAGGGGGATAAATTTTGATATCTTACTATTAGATTTCTATAATACCCCCTACCCTAATGTACCGGGTGTCCCATTGAAATTTACACATTCGTTTATGCTCTCTGTAGGTTTAGTGATTGCAATTATGTAATTTCTGAATATTTCATAATTTTCGCCTCAAAAAGCTTAAAAAACAACTACCTATAGTTCTTTGTAATCGGACCACAGATAGCTGAGAAAATGAGCTCGGAACGTGACCGGCGACTTCAAGTCCGTGCACTTTTGGATTCAGGGCAGACCATAACTGAGATCGTGTGCCAGTTGGGCATCTCCCGCAAGACGGTGTACAATGTCAAGGCTGGGGGAGTGGAGAGGAAGGTCGGATCGGGTGGCAAGAGGACGTTGGACGAGGAAGAGGTGATCAGGGCCATCGAGGAGGACCCTCTGAAGTCATTGCAGTCGCACGCAAGGGACATGGGCATCCCCAAGTCCACGTTGGTAGACAACGTGAAGAGGATCAGCGGAGGAGCTTGGTGAGAATGGAGAGGCCACTCTTGACGCCTGCCATGAAGGAAAAGCATATCCAACGTTGTCAAGCTCTCCTCAGGAACCTGAAGAAAGCTCCTGCTGGCCCCCCAGAGCCCGGACGCCAATCCCTTAGACAACTCTTTCTGGGTGCAAGTCGAGAGCAAGGCCTGTACTGTCCACCACCCGAATGTGGAAGCTCTGAAGACCGCGGTGGACGAGGAGTGGAACAGGATGACGACGGACTACATCAAGAGACGTGCTCCACCTTCAGGAAGAGGATCGAGGCCATCATTGCTGCTAATGGTGGCTACATTGAATATAATGTGATGTCCAAGGCTGTATTTAATAGAAATATACAAAAAGCTCCAGTATTTCCCCATAGTGGGGAACTAAGTCATGTTAAAGTTTAAAGTGTTGAGTGTGTAAATTTCAATCGGACACCCGGTATATGTTCATATTTTCATGTTTTCAAAGAAGAATGACTTGCCGAAACCGCCTTGTGTGGTCACTGGAACCCTATAAAGACTAGTATTATTTTATTTCTTAACATACTCTTTTGAAAATCAGAGAGATTACATACTTTAATGATTGTGGTGTATGGATATACTCCCATCAACATTTTTTTAATTTTTTGATTATAATCTACTCAACACTTTTTTAATTAATGAGGCCCTCTTATCATTTATCCCGTGTTTGATGTAAATAGACGATAACTTTGTCTATCATCTGATTTTACATCATATAAGTTCAAATATTATATATTTCATATTAAATAATTTCTTTCCTTTTCACATAATTGTGTCTTATTCGATTAACATGTTTTATTCCATGTCTTCTTTTTTGTATAATTTAACATGAGTCATTTCAAACTTTGACATTCTTTGACGTAAAAACTTTAAAAAATCAAATTTTTTTATAAGTTAGTGTCTTGATAATAAAAAATCAAATTACTATATAAATGAATATTTACTCTATGAAGATGTAGATTTTCTCTGAAAAAATGCAGTATTCCAACTGCATTTTTTCAGAGAAAAATATTCCTTGCCATCCATTGTGCTTGTTGAAAAGCTCCTGATTTGGTCCAATGGATGTCTCGAGGAAGTTTTGTCTCAAACAGTATAAGACACAAGTCGACCACTTCTCTATAACCAGCTCTAGGACTGGTCTTGTCAAGGATTTTTTTTCAATTGCAGTTGTATTTGCCTTTAATTCCTTCCATTCTTGCTCCACTTCGTCTAAAGTATTAGGATTGCTTTTATCCAAAGTATTCCAATTATCCTTCACGTAGCTAAAATATTGTTGTTTGACTTTTAATCTTGCCAAAAAGAGTATCACGTACTCCTCCAATTATAATTTTGGAAATGTGATGGCGAAAAGCAAAATAAAACAAATTTTTGCCAAGTTATTTCTCAATTAATTTTGCCGAACCCTCCTTTGTTTTCCTTTGTTTATATGTCTAAAAACCATACCTTTTTGACTATTTCAAGTGTCATGAGATAAGCATTCAGATGTTGATAATTAAATTTACAGATTGCAAAGAAAAAAATTCTATTTGAGATAATGCATTTTTATCATCTCATTATCACAGAATGTTAAAACAAGATAAGGACTACTATCAATCATAGTTAAGTTAATGGAGCAAGAAAATGCAGCACTGATGTGGTAGCAAAAAACAAACCAATTCCTTAAAAAGAACGTTTTAAGGTTATAACTAGTCACCTTTACCAATATAGCACTTACATCAGTGATGTGTGTAACTAAACGGCAAAAAAAAAAATTGATAATTAATAAAAAATAGTTTTAGATTTCAAATGATATAAAAAACTGAACTTAAGCAATTTTTTCAAAAACTTGTACTTATATTTGCAGACACAAGTTTGCTGTTAATTTCCTATTTGAATTATCAAACTTAGACTTCAATGGGTTCGCATATGATAAACGTCTCGAAGTTGCCTCATTGTTTTGTTTGGGATGACTCACTGGGGTCGATATCAATATAATGGTTTTCAAAAACTGTTTTAAACAATATATTCAGAACCGCCTAAACACGAGGGAAGGCATGAAGACACGCTCTGATTCTGGTACACTCCATTTAGTTAGAACAAACGCCAAAAAAGTTCCTCTGGTTAGACGTCAATGATGTGCATGACCGACATGACCAAGAAGTCTAAGATCTCAAAGTCTTCAGTGGCTGGGGCGGCCAAAGAGTACGTATTTCGTAGCTTGATACAAATAAAACCTCCTCTATTGTCCCAATACCAAGAGAAGACCCATTTAGAGGCATGTTAACGTCAACTACTTCAAAGGGGAGTCGGATCTTTTTTGGTAATGAAAAAACCTTCTTCGTTGACAAAGTTTACTATGTGCAGAATAACCACTTTGTCATCTTTTACGATTTCCCCAGATGAGGGCTGTTATGTTGCAACTATGAATTAGCTAGTATATTTGGTGATGTTGAGTGTGGTAGCTACCAATTATACACTATCTCCCTGGGATTGTAGTTTTTAAAAGAAAAAAGTGCTGCCTTGAATTGCAAAGACGGAAGAATGTCGAAATAATATTTTCCAGCAGAATGGGCCCTACACATTATAAGGCTATATTTTGCCTGGCGGGTCCAAGGACTTCTGGGCGCACCTGAGCCTGAACATTAGCTTCCTGGATTAAGGGGTATCTATGCTCACATGGAGATTGAGTGCTGCAAAAGATGTGAAACAGCAGTGTGAGGGTACTGTAAGGTTATGAAGGAGTTTGTCATCCTCTGAATAAAGGATCCAGCAAATGGAGGGAGTTCGTCGTCCAACAACACTAAGCACCCCCACACATCGCCTCGCACACTTACCACTTCAACTCCAACGACATAACTTTCTGGGTTCGAAGCCCCTTATCCTCCAACTTACCCAACCTTAATCTGTGTTATTACTAATGGAAGGGGTTCATAAAGTATGGAGGACATATTGCTTAAATCTATTGTTTAATATCATATCTAACCTTTCTATATTTACAAATACACTCGAAATTCATTTTTCATGCAGGTTAAATATTAAGAAAGTTATATTTAACAAACACACACGCCCATATATATATATATATATATAATATATATAAAATATATATATATATATAACCATGTGTGCAATATAATGCTTTATAGTGATTATTGATTTTTTGGTGATAAGTATTTATGGTGGTAATTTTTGGGAGACAAACAATGCAAAAATGAATACAGATTAAAAGGAGTATCATCCTTCAGGTTTAATGTGTTGATGAAAATACTATGAACAACATTTGGTTATTCAGCAATATTAGTCTTTTTTACCTACAACTGAGAAAAGTCTTGTATAGAATATTAGCGAAGATGATTCCTTGCCTATAGCTTTGTGTGACATAGCAGTCAATAAAGACCTGCTAAATTTGTCACTTTATTATCTCTGGTTCATTTTTTTTATTGAACCCCTTTATCAGACCTGAAAAAATGATTATGAAAAAGAGATCGAGGAATATGAGAACCTCTCCCAGTCAGAGTTACAAAAATATTTATAAATGAGTTATATAAGAAAACAATGACCTATTATCATGGGAGAAAGTTGGGATAAAAAACTATAACAACATAGAAAAAACTTTGATACATTTTTTCAGAAGATCTATATTATTTGACACACTTAAACGTATACATATTTATTGGTACGACCGTCTTTCAAAAGGGAAATATTCATTGGCACTCTCTCTTTTCTCTGGCTATGTCAAACACTCCTATATGTAGTTTAAAAAAAGTGGAGAATATTAACATAAGAAGAACAATGTGGCAAAATTTCAATGTCATATAATTGACAATTTTGCGACATTTGGAGTAAGCATTACAATAATAAGAAAGGAGGATGACTTTATCTTTTGACACTCTGTTAATTAACCCGAGAATGCATTTCCATGGCTGAAGTTGCACTGATCCCAAACATAACTCTATAGTTGAAGACATAAAATAGTAGCGTTAGCTTATGACTACTTTTTCCAAAGAATTCTCAAATTTTATTAAATTAGATCTTTCCCCCAATTTATTTATATATAAGACTTGTTGACGTTCTCGAAAAATTAGCGTTCGTTGTTCGTTTGTCGTTCGTCAAAAGTTATCATTCGTCATTCTGAAAAAAATTGACAACTTTTTTTAGCCATTAAAAAAAGTATTGACGTTTTTTTAGATAGGAAATTTTTCCCTAAAAAATAAAAACCCGTGTCTTTTTTACTCCAAAAACGAATTTTCCTTATCGTTCGTCAAAAACTTTGTCGTATTCTTCGTTTCTTTGTTTGTAGGATCTGAGTGATTAGCAAAGCAGACGCTGGTTATAATTTTTGTATTAGCCACATAAGTGGATGTATATTTTATAATTTCATTGCAAGAGGCTAGGATGGGAAACTTACCTTTTATAAATAGAAATTAACATATATTCAATAAATTCAATTTTATCAAAATGTAATTTTTGGTATGTAACTTAGATATCGTTTTTTGTTTTGTTTTACATATGCATCATTTCATGTAATTAATTTACATCTTTATATGAAAATCAATCTAAGATTAGAGTGACTTTCAATACATCTTTATAGCTATGAAAATTTTTTATAAATAAGGAGCAGCAAATATAAAACAAAAGCACAGTGTTTTTTATGCAATAGAAACAAAACAATATTTTAAGTGATTCTATGATAAATATTACAATAAAATATTCTAAATTGCTGAAAAATCGTTAAGCATAATTGTTTTTATTTGATTTTTTTGTTATTTATGTCTTAAATGTTATTCTACTTTCTATTACTTGTTTTTAACATTTGTCTTAACATGAAGAATACACGTTCATAATCTGTGGACTATAAAACAGCAAAAGTATAATCAACCCCAATCATACTAATATTATTAAGGTCTGAAGTCCTTTTTAATCATTTTATAGCCTATTATATGGTAATATAGGCTTTTACAGCCGATCAAGGCCAAATTGGAATGTATTAAGTATTGTTCGACATAAATATCTTTATATTATTGGTGCTTTGCATATTGTTGTACAGATTGCATTAGCATAACTTCTTTCTTTTCAAGGCCAATAGAAAGATTTACGAATTATATTATACATATTCTTTAGAAGTAACTGTATAGTGACGGAAATGTTTAATTCATTATTTAAAACTATATCTAGTAAATGACGTTCCCCATTGTCCACAGACTGTATACAATAATTTATGATATTTACAGGGCTGAAATGATCCAACCTGAAATATGGAACTTTATTAACAAGCGCCTTTTTAAAGTTAATTCCAATCAGTTCTGACTTTCATAAGTAACGAATTCATATACTTACAAGATGGCAAATACCAATACATTTTAAACTGTTTTGTGTTGATAATATTTGTTTTTACACAATGCAAAATTAGTAATAAAGTGTGTGATTAGCAGTGTTTATCTCTATTTATCAACTCATTCGGGTTTTTTAAATCTTACATTCCTTTCATGTCTACAATAGAATTCTTAAAAAGGTATATATTAACTACTGAGGAGTACTATAAAAGGAGTAAGCGTTGTACAAATCCAATAATGTCATTTTTTTATTATTATTTTTTAAGTGTTAAAAAAACAAATACAATACTAATATGTCATAAAATCAATACTCTAATGCTTCCCAAATATTAAATTCTAATTGAAAATAGATTTATAAAACACGTGTTTCAAGTTTCTCGCATGTCTTGGAGCAATGAATCCCTTTCTTTTTGATTTTTGAATTATAGGCTTGTGGGCTTCTCTACTGAATGACAGTATTTCAGATATCCCCAATAACAAAAAATGAATAAAACCCTATTAAAAGTATTCCATACAAAAAGTCTTCGATGACCAAAAAGACGTTGCGTTGTTCTGAGGAAAACATTTATCCTGGTGGCTCGATTCATCAATGTTTTGAAGAAATAATACTCGTTAATACACTGGTGGGAATACCAGCAAGCGTCAGATATTGTTATTTTTTGCCTATATGGTTCGACAGAATTGTATCCGACTGGATATGAATAAGCATACTAGCATGTAAATTAGTCTACCTAGGATCTTATCAATGAAGTAGACCAAAAATGGCCATCCTCTCTCGGGAGTATTCGAACCCCAAATATTGAGAGTAGAACACGCCTTAACGTACACGGCTATAGCACTCCATTTGGAGTGTTTTTCCTATTGTTAGATTACGGAACAGACATAATTTTTAAAACTATGCATAACAGAAATTCAAATATGTAGTAGCATTTTCATTAATTAATTAAATATGATGTATAAATCTGGGTTGATTTTTTGTTTATTGATCCGAAAATATGGTCCCAATGACACTTGCACGCTCTCCACTTATTTAATCGTTTAATTTCGAATAAAAAAATAAAAAAATAATTTGATTAGCCTCGTCTCAAAACAAGCAAAACCAAGCCCACCTTTGACATTTTTACAATTACAATTAAATTGAATCACATTCTTAATATCCTATTTAAGAAAAATGGGGAATATATTGTCGCACCCTGTAAAAATCCTCTTTTTCACGAGTACTGCAGGAAATAAGAAGAAAAAGGAAAAAGAGATACATATAATTTGTCCAATGACTTTTTAATGCAGGCACTAACTTTGTGATAGTGATCATTCACTTGGCAAAAAAGTTATCTTGGGTCCATGAACATAATTTATCTACTCAAATTAATCAAAATGACAGAAATTATAGGCTTTGCGTCATATGGCAATAACTTTTGAATAGCATCTTGATTTGAATTTAAAAATAAGTTATGAGTATGAATCATGACACAGCAACAACATGTTTAGTGACAACTTAAGTACTTTCAAATGAGTATCAAATCCTTATGAACTTATCTAGTGATGATTGTTGAACTAAGCTATCAAAAATATATAATGTAAAATATTGAGATATTTCTGAAACATTATATTTTTATATATTATTTATCATGTTTCATATTTTAAAATAGCACTATCCGTAATAGAAAAATAACGAAAAGTTATCATTAACAGAAATTTAAATGGAAGTAAAAATATTATTTATTACCAAAATTAAAATATGTTTAAAAATAAATCGATATAAAGGTTTAAGTACAATTATTACCAACCACTTCCCGAGTTTAGGTTCTTCGAAACATTAAATTCGATAAAGATGAATATAACTCTTTTGAAATTTATTTAGTTATACAAAGAAGCTTATAATGTTATTTTTCACAATAGGTTTTGATTAATCCATGAGTATTAAATATTTATTAAAGGACAACTACACATCAACAAAATGGAAGCCTAAAAAATACTGTAGAACTAATATTATGTATTCCTAAAATAGACATTGAATTGAGTTTAATTGCATTTTTTCAGACATATTAATCAATATTTTATTTAAAATTTATTCACTTTTAAGTCCAAGTATATCATCAATAATAAAAAACACACAAACCAAACTTGATGAAAATAGTTGCTCGGACAGGAACGAATAAATTATATTAAATTTTCTGTTACATTAACGGCTTTTATTTGAAATGCAATGGTTTCATCCAACCCCCCGCCATTTCATAATGTATAAACTTAGGTTCCGAAATATTTTTTGTGTGACGTCACGTCTGGCAGAAAACATAAACAAATAACTTTTACTATATATAACATCTCTACTCAAATTATCATTAGTGCATTGTTCTCTTACCAAAAATGGATTCAATTAATAAAAAAAAGAAAAAAAGACAGTGTGCAGTTGCTGTTTGTCCTTCATTGAATCCCAATGCTCACAGTGTATTGTACCACTCGTTTCCAACCAACATCAAACAGAGAAAAGCTTGGACCATCGCATGCAAAAGAGGAGATTCGACATTTCAGCCTGCATCATCCTTTATGTGTAGTCTGCACTTCACTGAAGAAGACTATGAGAGAGATCTAAAACATGAGCTTCTTAACCTTCCTATTAGAAAGAAAATCAAGAAAGGAGTAGTTCCGACACTTAATTTAAATGAAAAAGTTGAAACAAACTTGTCGAAATATACGTCCATGGAACCATCTTCCAAAAGGAATGATAGAACATTAAAACGAAATTATCGTCAGATTACTCAAGAATGCTTAGATAAATATGAATCTTCTAATTCATCGTTACCTCCTCCTTCAAAGCAACCTCCAAGTCCACAAGTATTAATTCCATGTTTATCAGAAGATAATTGTCATGACGAAGAGTTGGAAAATCATAGGGATGATTCTATGAGTATATATTTTAATAATGATACTTGCAAGAAATGCCCTGACATGAAGACCAAAGTGGAGGAATTGGAAACAAAAATCAAAATATTGGAAGGAACAATTATGGATCTGAAAAAGACAATGCAAATATAAAAAAACCGTAACCGCCCAATTCGTCCTTTCCATTTTGTCCCTGCCCAAATCGTCCCTGCCCAAATTGTCCCTGCCCAAATTGTCCCTGTCCAAATCGTCCCGTGCCCAATTCGTCCTAGACCCAACTCGTCCCTGCCCAACTCGTCCCTGCCCAACTCGTCCTCACTATTTCCCAGAAAAGAAGACATACCCCTAACATTCATTCATGAGGAGTTCCTTAGCTTCAGGGAACCCTCGCCCAATAGACTCTCGGGTTCCGTCAAGCACAGTGATAGGGTATTGGGATTTCTAACCCTCGACCAATGGACTCTCGGGTCCCGCCAAGCACAGTGATGGGGTATTGGGGTTTCTAACCTCGGCCAAAGGACTTTCGGGTCCCGCCAAGCACAGTGATGGGGTATTGGGGTTTCTAACCCTCGGCAAATGGACTCTCGAGTCCCGCCAAGCACAGAGATGAGATATTGGGGTTTCTAACCCTCGGCCAATAGACTCTCGGGTCCCGCCAAGCACAGTGATGGGGTATTGGGGTTTCTAACCCTCGGCCAAAGGCCTCTCGGATCCCGCCAAGCACAGTGATGGGTTATTAAGGTTTCTAACCCTCGGCCAAAGGACTTTCGGGTCCCGCCAAGCACAGTGATGGGGTATTGGGGTTTCTAACCCTCGGCTAATGGAATCTCGGGTCCTGCCAAGCACAGTGATGGGGTATTGGGGTTTATAACCTTCGGCAAATGGACTCTCGGGTCCTGCCAAGAACAGTGATGAGATATTGGGGTTTCTAACCCTCGGCCAATGGACTCTCGGGTCCTGCCAAGCACAGTGATGGGGTATTGGGGTTTATAACCTTCGGCAAATGGACTCTCGGGTCCTGCCAAGAACAGTGATGAGATATTGGGGTTTCTAACCCTCGGCCAATGGACTCTCGGGTCCCACCAAGCACAGTGATGGGGTATTGGGGTTTCTAACCCTCGGCCAAAGGACTCTCGGGTTCCGCCATGCACAGTGATGGGGTATTGGGATTTCTAACCCTCGGCCAAAGGACTTTCGGGTCCCGCCAAGAACAGTGATGAGATATTGGGGTTTCTAACCCTCGGCCAATGGACTCTCGGGTCCCGCCAAGCACAGTGATGGGGTATTGGGGTTTCTAACCCTCGGCCAAAGGACTTTCGGGTCCCGCCAAGCACAGTGATGGGGTATTGGGGTTTATAACCCTCGGCTAATGGACTCTCGGGTCCTGCCAAGCACAGTGATGGGGTATTGGGGTTTGTAACCTTCGGCCAATGGACTCTCGGGTCCCACCAAGCACAGTATTGGGGTATTGGGGTTTCTAACCCTCGGCCAAAGGACTCTCGGGTCCCGCCATGCACAGTGATGGGGTATTGGGGTTTCTAATCCTCGGCCAAAGGATTTTCGGGTCCTGCCAAGAACAGTGATGAGATATTGGGGTTTCTAACCCTCGGCCAATGGACTCTCGGGTCCCGCCAAGCACAGTGATGGGGTATTGGGGTTTCTAACCCTCGGCCAAAGGACTCTCGGGTCCCGCCATGCACAGTGATGGGGTATTGGGGTTTATAACCTTCGGCAAATGGACTCTCGGGTCCTGCCAAGAACAGTGATGAGATATTGGGGTTTCTAACCCTCGGCCAATGGACTCTCGGGTCCCACCAAGCACAGTGATGGGGTATTGGGGTTTCTAACCCTCGGCCAAAGGACTCTCGGGTTCCGCCATGCACAGTGATGGGTATTGGGATTTCTAACCCTCGGCCAAAGGACTTTCGGGTCCCGCCAAGAACAGTGATGAGATATTGGGGTTTCTAACCCTCGGCCAATGGACTCTCGGGTCCCGCCAAGCACAGTGATGGGGTATTGGGGTTTCTAACCCTCGGCCAAAGGACTTTCGGGTCCCGCCAAGCACAGTGATGGGGTATTGGGGTTTATAACCCTCGGCTAATGGACTCTCGGGTCCTGCCAAGCACAGTGATGGGGTATTGGGGTTTATAACCTTCGGCAAATGGACTCTCGGGTCCCACCAAGCACAGTAATGGGGTATTGGGGTTTCTAACCCTCGGCCAAAGGACTCTCGGGTCCCGCCATGCACAGTGATGGGGTATTGGGGTTTCTAATCCTCGGCCAAAGGATTTTCGGGTCCCGCCAAGAACAGTGATGAGATATTGGGGTTTCTAACCCTCGGCAAATGGACTCTCGGGTCCCGCCAAGCACAGTGATGGGGTATTGGGGTTTCTAACCCTCGGCCAAAGGACTCTCGGGTCCCGCCATGCACAGTGATGGGGTATTGGGGTTTCTAACCCTCGGCTAATGGACTCTCGGGTCCTGCCAAGCACAGTGATAGGGTATTGGGGTTTCTAGCCCTCGGCGAAAGGACTTTCGGGTCCCGCCAAGCACAGTGATATGGTATTGGAACTTTATGGATCACGTTCGTTTTTGTCCCTGCCTAACTCTTGCCTGTTGAACTTGTCCCCGCTAATTTTGCAAATAACATTTTATAAATCGTCAGAAGTGTTCATTGTGGTGAAAGAAGTTTTAACAAACTACTTATTAAAATTTTGAATTAATTATGAGGTTTGTTTTTAGAAACCCCAATATCTCATCACTGTTCTTGGCGGGACACGAAAGTCCATTGGCCGAGGGTTAGAAACCCCAATACCCAATCACTGTGCTTGGAGGGACCCGAGAGTCCATTGGCCGAGGGTTAGAAACCCCAATACCCCATCACTGTGCTTGGCGGGACCCGAAAGTCCATTGGCCGAGGGTTAGAAACCCCAATACCCCATCACTGTGCTTGGCGGGACCCGAGAGTCCTTTGGCCGAGGGTTAGAAACCCCAATACCCATCACTGTACTTGGTGGGACCCGAGAGTCCATTGGCCGAGGGTTAGAAACCCCAATATCTCATCACTGTTCTTTGCAGGACCCGAAAGTCCATTTGCCGAGGGTTAGAAACCCCAATACCCCATCACTGTGCTTGGCGGGACCCGAAAGTCCATTGGCCGAGGGTTAGAAACCCCAATACCCCATCACTGTGCTTGGCGGGACCCGAGAGTCTATTGGACGAGGGTTCCCTGAAGCTAAGGAACTCCTCATGAATGAATGTTAGGGGTATGTCTTCTTTTCTGGGAAATAGTGAGGACGAGTTGGGTCTAGGACGAATTGGACAAGGACGAATTGGGCACGGGACGATTTGGACAGGGACAATTTGGGCAGGGACGATTTGGGCAGGGACAAAATGGAAAGGACGAAGTGTCCTTGACCCTAAAAAAACAATGTAAATGTAAATTCACCAGTAGAAATGAAGTTTTTTAAAGGAATGAACTATTGAAAATCCATAGCAAAGCCAAAGTCAACTTTATATTAGGTATTTTTTATTAAAAAATAAGATAAAATTATAAGTAAAGTATTTATTAAAATATTGTTTTCGTTTTCAGGCAAAAGGAAGTGCCCTGGTCATTGGACGGAAATAGAAATAGTGAAGGCTTTGATTCTTAGAACTATATCAATCAAAGCATATAAATACATCAGATATAAGGAACTGATGCCACTACACGGCCTTAGCACCCTACGACGTTGGATAAAGGGATTCGATTGTAGACAAGGGATCCTAAGGAGTTCATTAGAAGGTAAATAGATATTTATATACATATATGTATTTAGAGATAAAACTATTCAGGCTTAATATCCTTAATAATACTTAAATATTTTCAAATAATTTAATAGTTAATGGAAGGATTGATAGGAACGACAACCTTGTAAAAAGAGTTTCTAAATCAATGTCTAAGGTGCCGTCAGTTCCATTGGAAGCTCTTAATAAATTTGCTCGAATTCGTGTATTTCTCCAAATAAAATTTGAAAAAAACGCCTTCAAGAGCAAAAAGCTAGACATAGAAAAAGCTTAAGAGAGAAGCGAAAAATGAAACAGTGGATTAATTAAATGCTCTAATAATTATTTACTTTTTCTAAATATGTATTTCTAATAATATTTATATAATATATGACTATAAACAGTATTTTGTTTTGTAATAATTTATAAATTATATATTTTTTTCTTAATATGTATTTCTAATAATATTTGTATAATATATCATTATAACCATATTTTGTTTTGTATTAATTCATAAATTATTTACTTTTTTCTAAATATGTCTTTGTAATAATAATGATTATAAATAGTATTTGTTATAATTTATTTCGTTGTTTTTTATGTGATTTGACATATAATGATTGAAGATTTTGCTTTTTCATGAAATATTTTGGATAATTTCAGCAACTTTAAATCATCAAAAATTTATGATTACTCACAAAATTTAATATTTTTTCCATTTTCTAATAGAATTGTGATAATTAATTCTTCTATGATGTATTTAAAGGCTAAATTCGATTATATTTAACATATTTTACTTATACAATATACCCTCTTTTACCATACGTGACGTCATGCTCATGAGGTAGGTTGCGTGGCGGTGTATTTTTTTTACTTTCATTGATTGAAATGGCTCTACCTTACTTTTAACTACCTTGGTTTCATCCAAAATTATTCATATTTGAAGACTTTTTCGCACAAAGTTTGCACAAAAATCATGAGATCTGAGAAAAAATGTATTTCCTTTAAGTTGTGTAAGACTATTTTCATCGTACCGTGTTGACTAAATTAAAAATGAGGTAGTTTTGACATATAAGGCTTTTTACTCGGCTACAAACAAAAATGAAAAAAAATGTATTTTATGATATTTTATCACAAATAGAAGGTATCATACCTATCTCAACAAGTAGTCTTCTTTTGTAAATCAAATATCCGATTATTAATAGAATTAGTAAAATTATTAGAAACAAACTATTTGAAAAATTGAAAGATCAGGAACCAGTTAAAGGAAATGAAGAAATGAACATTTTCTTGAATACGTCCACAAAAAAGAAAGTAGGAATTCTACGGCAGTAATACGTAAGGTTTTAAAGTAACAAATATATACTTTAGAACGAAAGCTCTTTCAAATTTAATGTCCCTAAAAAAGAAAATTATGTTCCTCTAACTATTTTTTTGGTTGTATATCACAAGAATCAATAGTACGTAATATTTTTGTAGTGAACAAAGCTCACAATTATTTTTTAAATCAAATTAAGATGATCAAGGACCTATATAGAAAAACATCATTTTTAAATTCTAAATTCAATTATTCTATACTTAGTATAGGTTTAAGTACAAAGTAAGTACTTATACACTGTCTTTTGGAGATAATTATGAAAATAGCCTGTCAGAATTTATTTATCTTCATTTCATAGATTATAATTTCATTAAGGGTCACGGGTACTTGGGTAACGTCAACTGGATAGATCCAACGGTATGACCATCGGCGATTTGATCATTTTTGATACACTAATTAAACTTAATAAAGTTTAAACTTCTTTTGCACATTTAAGGTACATACAGTTTTTATATACTTATGATTCATTATAATAGTTGATATTAAAGTGGTATTTAATTACAATAAAATTGGTGCTTCGACGTGTGTACTTCAAAATAGCGCCCTAATTGGAGTTAGCCCTATTTATGGTTTCTATAAATAATAAACATTCAGAGGGGGAAATCAATGGGATCATTGCTGAATGAGCCTTCAACTAGCAGAGTGTTGAATATTTTAGTATTTTTTATAGATGAGAGACGGGCACCCTCTTAGAATTAATAAGTATACCAAAAGTTATCGAAGTCGGTGATTACCATGCTAAAGAGTGTATCCAGTTGACATGTAATTATCCAAATACCCCTGACCTCAATACTAAATATAAATTTATACTTCAAAACTCGATAAAAGACATGTTTTTTAATAGAGGGATTCTCATTCTTATCCCATCTAATAAAATTTTAACACATATCTGTCGTATAAACTTCAATTCAAAGGAATAGGACATTTTTTAACACTAGATGGACGGCAGTCATACTACTACCTCGGTGGACGGAGCGGGCTATTTCAGCTCAATTAAAAAAGTCATTATTTTTTTAGCATACGGCCATTAGATCTTATAAATATTTTATATAATGCTTTTCAAGGATTTTATCAAGTATTCTAAATATATTTTGCATTGTTTGAACGTAATTCAGGTTACAATCTGTGTAGAATTTAAGTTATATATTTGAAGTAGTTGCGTTATTTGGATTAAAACAAGGTTTTTATTATAGTCCTTTTTATTGCAATATATTATATGTATATTAATATATCCTTTTATAGTGGACATTATGTCACAATAACATGGTTACTTTACATAGGTGCCAAAAATACAATATATTTTTATATTACTCTTATGTGCGAAGCACATTCTCTACAAACAGGGCGCTTACATCTTCCACAGCGTTTTTTTTGTTCCTAGATTTTCATGTGCAGTTCATTTGAAAATAGGAGGGATATAGTCAGAATCAGATTCCTCCTAAACATTGAACAGTCTTCAACAAGTACTTTCAGTTCGGACATTACTTTTATTAAATACTATCGTCTTGAAAAGTTAGCACCGGTTACATCTTTGTACCACACAAACCTGCAGCTGTCAACGACGAGACGATACCTTGGGGCTGTATAATTTCGCCTTTACACCTCTTTTCACCCGCTACAAATTTCCTGATGTTAAATGGAGATAAATTATGATTAAAATGGGTATTGAAAAGGTTAATAATACTTCTTTGACAACTATAAATTCGTATGAATGGTGACAAATTAGTTACAAGACCACTGACGCAAGATTTTATTTTTTATGTTGATGTTACAAGTTTGATATATGTTAAACATTGTCATTATTAAGGAATTGACAAGCAAATGAAAAAGTTAATAGGTAGTCGACACCTAACATTACCATTGATCATTCATGTTTTTGCAAAATATGATAGTTATGGTTCCTTATTGACCATATGATTTTAATTTTACCCCCAATGTATATGAGATATATAATATCTTAGGCTGTATGATCTTTCAACGTCTTTAACTTTGTATTATAAAGCCAAGGATTTACTCAGGGTCTAAGGGAAGAAGAGTCTGTACAAGAAACAACTGCACATAACAAAGAACTGTCGAAACCAAAGCAAGTAGATTCGCTTCATAAATTAACAGGTGCATGGGCTTAACATCATATTAGACGCTGTTTTTAATCAACCAAAGGTAATACAACAAAAGTTATTTACCTACAAAACATCAATTTATTATAGTTTCCTATAAATAGACTTATTTACAATATTTCGCAAATATCTTTAGTAGTATGTAATGTTTGAAACAATAACATTTTGGCATAGCTATCTCATTCCATTCATGGCAAGGGAAGTTCATTGTTATACTTTTAAACTATGCATATACATACGTATAAAGTTAAACAAAGTGGGAACCCCTTATTCATTTTGAAAGATACAATTATCTTAAAATCTAATAGTTGAAATATTTGGGATTCTTAATTTAATTACTTAATTGATATGAAAGACTATCATAAAGACATATAATTTCAAAAACGGATTTAAATAAATTATTATACTATTTTTTATATCCAAAAACCATATTAAATGTAAAGTAGAAAAATATCTAATTTGTTTAATTGATATGTCATGCAGAACCATGGGCTGATGAATGTAAATTCCTTTTTCTAATGCTCCACTTAAAATATTTTAGAAATCTTTACCCTCAAATGAATTATGATTTTTTTAAATTGGTATTTAAATCATGGGTATCAGTAGTAGACACCCATGCATTAAATTATTTTAACCTTAAGATTCATTTCTGTTGAATTAAGTGATACTGCATTGGAATTTATTAATGAAGAAATACTTTCTTTATGCCCTTTTTATATAGATAAGAATGGTAGATAAGAACCAGTTACTTTCAATTCCTTTGAGATCAATATGAAAAACTAATTAGTAATACTATCAAAATAATAATAAAATTCTTGTGGTAAAAACATCGTATTTCAACATGGTTTTTATTTGTCTATAGTGTTCGGAATTAGTACTAATAAGACATTTACATGACGCACCTTGCTTTTATATAAGTATTTTTTAAGGTCCGTATATCGACCTCCAAATTTAAAATTTTATTACGCAACCTCATCCCTCTGGTTGATATTCTTGAAAAGTGCCATTGATTTTTTACATCTTTGGGATTTTTAAAGGTCATAAGTATTATAAATAGGATTTTTAAACTAAAAATTATTTAAAAAGTTATAGAATACAAAATATTTTATCGATGAATGAATATTTATGTATTTGTTTTTATTTAATGCTCTCATTATTAATATAAATTAAATTGGTAATGGTTCTTAACTATGTGTTGGAGTCACCGATCTATACATACAATAACGGGATGGAAATAATAAAATAATGAAGGAAGAAAATTCCATAAAAATCCATTTTATCTAGCTTTTATAACGAAATATATATTCTCAATTCAGTTAAACCAGTGGTTCCCAAAGTGGGGGGGGGCACCCCCTAGGGGGGGGGCGCAGAGCAATTGCAGGGGGGGGGGGGCGCGGGAAAAACGAATGAATGAAAATATACATACCGTAGACTAAATAACAGTGCTAGAAAATGGACAAAAAAAGGTGAGGTTTGTATTAATTGCAATGTGTGAAATAAACTCCAATGGACTCTGAGAACAATTGTGTGTACTTTCTTTTTTTTCCCCAGCAGAAAAAGTTTGGGAACCACTGAGTTAAACAATAAAGAGAAGAAAGTTATCCCTTGAACAGTCAAAGTCTAAATACCAAGTTTTGAGGAACAAAAATGGTAGGCATGACAATAAACACGTTTGAAGGGATTACTTTTATTAACAAAATATAGGTGATATCAATCGGCATTACTTGCAGGATTTCCCCTTTTCTATTCCAGAGACTAATCTATTTCTTCAAAAAGGACAGCCATATTAGGTAACGATACGTCACTAAAGGGTTATTTAAGAAAATAATTTTTCCTGTATGATTCGACTGAGTTGCATCCGACTAGATATAAATAAGCATTATAGTAAGAAAAAATGTATAAGCAGTAATTTTTCAGCTGAATGTACAGTAATAAGTATACAGGTTGGTGGTTTAAAGTGTGTGTAATCGAGTATATTTGCCATGGGGCACATTAGTTACATTTGTATCTAGTCTAAAAATAAATAATAAAAAACAATAAAATTATTAAGTTATATATTAAAAAATGCCTATGCAGAATGTATTATATGGGGACGCTGCGTCCAATGGCCCTAGCTGCGGTCCTGGCAGTGTGGAGGGTAGTGGCCGACCTCAAGGCCTTAGACAAGTTCCACACTGATATTGCATGGCATACAAAAGTAGCTGTCTCCCTCCCAAGTGGGTACGCCACTGGAGTCGTGGACCTCATGGGCCTCCTCGGGATGGGGAAGACAAAATCACCAACCGGTTCCTGGCACCGCCGCCCCGTCGTTGGAGTAAAGCATTTCCAGGTCTCCATTGATAAGACAACAGGCATATATGTTTCAAACAATATTTTAGTCTTAGACAAATCCAAAAATGTGAAAAGGTTACAAAAAATACTCAGTCATGATTTTTTAGCATCAGACAAACTTTAAACAAATCAAAGTTTTGCCCCCCCCACACACACGAAAACATAAAAATATTTTATTATTTCGCGTTGACTTTTATAGTAGATAAATTTTAACCTAGGTATAAATATTATCGGTATATACTTTATATGCCTTTTCACTAAATTCAATGATATATATATATATATATACCATATTGGTCTACTTTTTTTAAAGTTTCTAGGACTCTGGCTCTTTGACTGTTCAACAATTGCAGAATTTCAAAAGATTTTGTCAGAAACAGTAGATATTAACACAAGATCATTTCATGTTTATGTAGGCAGATTAAATTGATTTGCTTCATCTACCATTTTCTTATAATCTAAAGAGGTTAAGCCTAATATTCTATTTTCGAAGGGAAAAATTAAAATGGCTGATTGCTCTGTGCGGACGTCAGCGTACGCATCAAGTTTGTTGTGAAATATCCTACGCACTCTTTATGAGAAAATATACATAATTTTTGGAGAAAACAATATGTATGAAGAGGTTTTGGTATTTTGTTTGACACTTTATATTTTAAATAATATAACTTTGAAACGATGCTTAAAAAGTTACCTGACAATAAAGATAATTAATATTACTCAAACCACTACTGGATGATACCTTAATTAACGTTTCCTGTGATGGAGCTTATCTTAGAGCAAAATAAATAAACTAATTTTATTCTTATATATAAAAAATACTCCACCTTGAATCTAATTGAAATGAATTTTTTTTTTGTATATTCAAAATATGAACACGGATGTTTATGAGTTATTTGTTTTCTTACTTACATGTTCAATAGATTCTCTTCACTCTACATACACTGGAAATTATTTTGCTTGCAATATAAATAACTAACACACACATACTTGTTCTATTTATGCTTTTCAATACGCTTCATCCTGTTTTTATGCTTGTGAATTTTCAAGGTAGGCTTTTATCAATATATGTATCTTTTTCAAGCATTTTCATACTCTTAAATAATGTTTACAATATTTATGTTTGTGAAAAGAAATCCTTTTTTTCTAGGGGTGTGTGCAATGGATTTTCTTGTTTTTTCGTCTTCTTCTTACTCATACCCATATGTTCCCTTATCTTTTTTCATTCAAAGCATCAATAGTGATAAGTATTGCCTTTTAAAAGAAGGGAACTTGCATAAAGGGAGAAATAGATATAGTGAAAAAGTAAATTCAATCAATAAATCAAGTGTATATATTCAAGACTTTCTCAGCTGTAATACATGAATGTCCAATGTGTCGTCTTATATTTAACTTGATACATGGAATGCCATATGAATTTATAGTATTTTTTAAATTACATTCGCTCGTCCTCTCATATTTTCAGCACTAATGGCACCAAAACGAACACATGTTTTATTATTAAGTAATTGTAAGTTCTTCCTGAAGACTTTGTCTTTGTTTTAGTATCATACTCCCAATGTCGAACGAAAAGAAAGATATCAGGATATGATGATTAACATCTTCCAAAAGAAGTCAATCTGATCCAGTTGCATGTATATTTGAGCATAGAAATATTTTTTATATTCATAGTTCAGAAAATATACATAAATAAGATAATATACACCGTGCGGAAGCAAAAAAACGGAATCAACTTTAAATGCTTATATCTCACTAATTAAGAAAGATATCGAGATTGTTTTAATTTATGCAGAAAGTTCCAAATCTTATCTTTTCAACAAGATGCAGCTGAGTTATGTAGCTTGCTTAGTTTTTAAAATGGATGCAAAAAGACAACAAGAGTCAGATCTACTCCGTGCGCTAGTAAGTGTGGCAGAGATTGTTAAGATTGTGGAAGTCAGCAAAACCATGATGTACGACACCAAGAAAAATGAGAGCTTTGAGAGGAAGCCTGGTAGCGGTGGCCACAACAAAATCCTGACAGATGAGTTCCTGGTAGGCCTCTTAGCTGAAATTGAAGAAGATGTTTCCATATTGGTCCCCTAAGGGCCTCCGGGTGGGGACTAAGGAGCACCTGGAGGTTATGAGGGACATTGTAAAGTCCTGGATGGATGCAACATACCCTGAATGCAATTACTATTGGCAACAGGATGGAGCCCCGGGCACAAAGCTAAAGCTGTGCAACAGTGGTGTCAGCAGAATTTTGCAGATTTTTGACCTGCCAACTTCTGGGCCCTGTCCTCACCCGATGCGGCACCTTTGGACTATGAAATCTGGGGCTTTGTGGAAAGTAAAGCCCGTGCAACTCCTCACCCGAGTGTTAACGCCCTGAAGGCCTCCGTGGAGAAGGAGTTGGCTGCTATGTTACAAGAGCATATCCGTAAAGTGTGCTGGGCCTTCCGACCTCGTCTCGAAGCCATAGTGGCTGCCAATGGTTATCATTTTGAAAATTAATTGCTTAATACTGTCTTACTTAAGAATAATATAGCTAAAAGTTCTGCCCCTTGTTGTTCTAGTTGAAGTCAACCATTTTCATTAGCAATCAGAATTTTCCGTTTTTTGCTTCCGCACACTGTATACAAATCGATGATAATGCATAGTAAAACTATATAAATAAGCATTTTAGTTTAAAATTTTATCATCGATGCTGAACAAACAAATTAAATGCAACTAAAGGATTACATACATAAAAGTAAAAACAGTTATGGGCGTTTATTACAATATCTTAAAATTATTATGTATATTACTTGAAGAGAGTGTGATATTCCGGTATAATATTTAATTAGAGAAGCCGCTATTGTCCACGAAGAGTCATAGGCAGAGAGAATTTTTAAGTCTAAAGCTGCGTACCGAGCTGCGGCAGATATCATTATTGGGGAAATATTTTCAACTCAAAGTCATATCACAATTGGGAAGTAAATTTTCTAAAATGCAATAAGTAATGACTCTGATAAGACATTAAGAGCATTTATCTATGACAGCTCTCCTATTGACTCAGAACTCCTCATGACTTTGAATACAAGAGGAAATAATATAGTGGCGTATTTTAAAGCATAAATTACTCATTATTTTAAATAATTTCTTAGGATTGAACGAATAAATTATAAAGATATTAAAAATTCATAAGCTTATTTAGAATACAAAAGTGTGAATATAGATGTCAAGGCCACTTGCTCGACATTATATGTCTCATTCTATTAAAACTATATTTAACATCTTATAGATTTTTGGAATAAAGAAAATAATGTTCATATATAAATATTTACAACAATAAGTAAATAAAATATGCTCTGCAGAAATAACCCACTTTACATATCTTAAGCTTTAAATAAAATCCATATCAATGGACAAACACACTTATATACATGCAAATAATATGTGGTCATAACAATAAGATGTGGGAAGTTGACCATTGCTTTGAAAAGAATGGCAGTAGGAACCAGTAGGAGGAGTCTCCATTTGATCTTATGTTACCCCCCCCCCCCCCCCCCCCCACTGATAAAAATATTTTGCATGCAAACATATTTTTTGAGAACACTTTATCCAGGCCCAGATTGGGATTCAATAGGAACATAGCACATATATCCCATGCAGTAAGTTATACGTGTTCTAACCAGATATGGCAAAGGGATTCGTCTACAAAAAGAAGTAAAAAACAAAATATTTGTTAACATTAATGTATTTTTTGTACGAGGGAACTAGCAAATATTTATATCCAATGTCTGCCAAGATTTGCATGGATCTTATTCAATCAAGTCTTCTTTTTTTTCTTTCTTCTTAGTGAACATGAAAATGCGTTTGACTGTTCAATACAAACACACACCACAGCTCATATACATGTAAAGATCAAATAATTTTCCAAAAGATTTGTCTGGAATAAAGTAACGTCTATCATTTTGCCGACCTCACTCACCTTTGAAGACCAATTCGTTTTTAATTAAGAATTAATTATTTAATTAATATATATTTGTAATTTGACATTAATTTTAAAGTTCATTAAGTTCAGGAATGACTTTAATATTGAGGTAATTAAAGGTTATCTTTCAGTAAATAATATTGGCTTCATGGCATATGCACTTAGTAAAAAAATTAAAGGCAGTAAAGTTAACTTTAAAAATAAATATTTTTTTGCTGTGGGAATGCATATTATAATGTATTTTATATTGCTTCAACTTTTGCTCATGGAGAAGACAAAAGAAATCAGGTCATTTATAACAGTATACAAATGGTTTTTTTTTTTTTGGGGGGGGGGGTTGGAATGAAATGTGGAATTTAGTATTTAAAGTTATATTAACTATCATTTTTCAAAATAGAACACTTGACTTATATCAAATATTTAAAAAACTATATATACTCTTAATTTTGGTTAAATGATGTCAAAAGGAGTTTCTGAAAGTATCCAGTACTACCATAAAAAACATAAATAACAAATTTAATCTATGTTTGTCGTTTACTCCCATATAAAGTTTGAAAAAATGTAATTGGCAATCTTATTATTTGTGCTTCTTTTAATCCTTATTACTCTCATTCTACTAATTTTGTCCATAATTTATTGGACTCTTTAAATCCTTAAATGTGATGATGACAAATGTTTTTAATCCTGCAATATTTATTATTTATATTATTTTTTTGTAGAAATATCTCAGACAACTTATAAAAGAACTATAACAAGAGAACTTGTGATTTCATGGCGCAATGTACAAATAAAAAAGGTTGCGTATTCTATTTACTACAATTTGCACTATTGATTTTTATCAATATTCTATCTAGATATTGCCGCCATATACAATGTTGCCAGGTCGAACGTGAAAAAGGATATAGGGATATAGAATGGGTCATACAAACTTTGACGGCGTTGCTAAGGTCAAAGAAGTCTTAAAGATTCAAGTGGATAGTCAATCAGAAGAAATAACACTAATTGTAAAGTCATCACATTCCTTGTGTGACGCCTACAACAAAAGGAGGAACTTTGCAGCCTATCTCGAGAATATACACACCAAACTGAGGTGCATGCAGTATATATATATATATACACAAAGTCCTCCCAGTATTTGACTGTGTGGTCACTGAGTGTGACAAAAAGACGGGGTGTCATCCCACGCACCCATGATCATCGATAAGTATATCGAAAATAAAGTGAGATCGAGCAGATTCTGGCCAATGGACTTTTGGCTTTCATCCTGTCAAAACTTGAATCCGCTGAGCTACCATGTTTGGACGCTTGTAGAAGAAGAGGCCTATAAGAGTAACGACCTCAATGAATGTTGTTCAGAACTGGATGACGACCGGGTTTATGAAAAATAATTTCACGTAGTAGCTCACTATATATTTATATACATATATAATTATATATACATATATAATTATATATACAGGCCAATATGAAACATTTTCAAGATTTATGTAACTTTTATCTGGACCTTTCTGTAACAAACAAAATAATAGCCTTTATTGTAAATCATCAAAGATTAGATATGTAGAAGATCTATAACTTTATCGCTTTCTTGATTTAAAAAAACAATATACTAAATGTAATTATGATTTTCGAAATACATTGACTTGAAAACATCTATTGATTATTTATTTGAATCTTTTGTAATTCCCAAACTATAAAATATAATCATTAAATCATTACATACAAAAAAAGTTGTGTAATGCAAAATTATAATATGACTTTTTGACCTTAGTATGCACAATGTGCATACTAAGGTCAAAAGGTCATGTTATAATTTTTCGTAGATAAAATATAATAGAATATGTACAACTCTCTACTTATTAAATTGGCATGATTTAGTATACCAAAATATTAAAACTGGTTTACCAAGCTTTCATTTGATATGTTTGGTGTTCTAAAAATCGATATACTTTAAGAGAAATAAGCAAATTAATATTTTGGTATACTAAATCATTTCACTTTAATAAGTGGAGAATTATATGTATATTTAAAAAAACATATCTCGCGTACAAAATGACGCACATAATGGATTAAAAATGCGTTAGAGACAAAGTAAAATTTTGAGAGGATAGCTTGACGCAAATCTAAAAACACATTATTATTTTTTTATAATCGATTTCTTATAGGTCAATACAGGCTCTGAATCATATGATATAAACTCAGATTGTACTGAATTCTGAATTGATAGAATACAACCAAGGTTATTTTTGGATTTATCATCCAAAGTTTTACTAAACTTAAAATTACTATTTTACTCTGAAGCGAACAAGTCATCGTTGAGCAACCACGTAATGTTGACCGATTTTGTTCAAACTTTGTATGTTGTCTTCTTTTATCACCAAGAAACAGAAAATTCACAATGTTGATATATATTTGCTAACATACGTGACTTTCAATATGTAAAGACTAAGATTAATTACCACCGAGAGCAACAGTTATTACCACAACAAAATATCTTAATGGGCCATGCAATTTTTTTTTAATAAATCATGTTCGTTTATTAGGTAAATAAAATAAAATAAATACTTAAAACCAGAGCAAATGCGTAATAGAAACATAATTAAACATTTTAGTTTAAAAAATTTACTCTGGGGTTGAACGCACAAAAACCCCACATAATATCAGGTAAAGGCTATCAAATTAACACAATATTTTTTGCGAAGCAACTATTAATTTTTTTTAAGATGAACATAATAAATGTAATTAAAAAAATAATAAAATTATGCTAAGTACTAAAAATTAATCAATATTTTTGAAATTATTTTTATAAGTCTTTGGTGTTGGATGGAGAGGCTTGGATAACTTAATTATTCTTCCAGCGGACGTCCACGTTCCTCCTTCGTCTGGTGAGGGGATTTTTAACGGTAATGCTGCTTATCTTGCCGCCGCAAATATAATATGCTTCTCAGCTCTTGAGGATGGAGAGGTTTGTAAGAGGTCAGCATATGACAAATCAGCGACTTATAGTTCATAATACTGAAGGTCAACGCCTTAGTTTCTGGAGACTTGTTGCTTTTTCCAAGGCCGAAAAGGATAATGCCTTTCCAAGCATTCGAGGACTCACATTGAAGGGTAGATAGGTTGAGCAATAGGAAGTCCTTAAGAATTTGAACTGCACGACATTCAACAAATAAATGAATTGTTGAATTAAACAAAAGGCCTAGAAAAAAATAAAAGATCAGCCGAAATCATCAGCTGAGCTGTGAATTTTCTTCCGTCGTGGATACCTTGCAAAGATTGTCGAATCCGATTGTTACAAACCGAAGGGAGACAAAGTATTTTCAGATAATTATCACTTATTTTTTTACCTCTCCTTGATGCGACGGAGGAGACATTTTTAAGTGCCATGGCTTCGGAAGAATATGTTGCAGAGAAGTCCTCGTCAAAGGATACAAAAATCTCCCATCAGAAAATACGTTATCTTTGCAGAAACTGTGAGAATTCTTGACTTAATAGCCATTTCCTCCAAGTCCGGTCGAGGTATATTTCGAAAATATAAATGAGGTGTATTTGTGGCTACTATGTTAATGTCCGAATTTGTCGCAGTTTCAATGGAAAGAGCCGGAGGGGATTCGTTGACCAGTCCTTGGTCCTGAGTCTCAGAGACATGTAAAGAGACGGGAGCTTCCTCACTGACAAGAGGTATGCTATTCACATTCACACTATCCTCGACGTTAGTTTTTAGAATTTCATTCCCAGAAGTCGCCACAGCAACAGGGACCTGAACTGATATTGCAGTAGAACCATTTATGTTTCCTCCACAGACTTCTTCATCTTCGACAGGGATAGATATTTCACTGTCGGAAATATTTATTACAGGAGCAGGTGATTGTTGTTCATGGGATACTGTTGTATTAGAGATCTCCTCAGGCTGAGAAACAGACTTTTCTCCAACAGAATTGGTCTCATTACTTAATATACGTTCATCTAAAAAAAAATTCAATAGCCGTTCATAATCCGTAGTTTTCATTTTATTATTGTCGCAATATTGCTTTAAATGCCCGAAGTTAAAGCACCTTTGACATTGCAGTTTAACATCCAGAAACTTAAGTTTAACTAAGTAACCCTGGAAAGGTACTCTCTGGGAATGCTGGAAGGATCTGCAGTGATCTCCACAATATAATCACTATACCTCCAAACTTCGCGATAATTTTGATACTTTTTCTCCGCGTTTTTATCAAAAGGATTACTTTTGGGATAGTGATTATTAATCTCCCCAAATTGTTCGAGCCACTTGACAAGGAGGCCTTCGTTAACTCTTTTAAATATAATAACCAAAGTAATGGTAAACTTCTTCTTCTTGTCAGAGATATTTTATCCATTCCCTTGAGTTTGCAAATTGCCTCTTCATAAATGCCGTCTTTATTTATAGTCTTTATTTTCAATTATTTTTTTAGGTCCGAAAGTCAAGATTGTCCTAAGCCAAATCTTGGGTTTGCTTCAGCCACTTCAATGTGCTTCAATTTGTCCGTTTCAAACACATTTCCATCAGAGTCTTCCTTGTAATAACGAAGGTTTCCCATTCGTAATCTTTTCTAAACAACATTATTGTTGGAGCTTTTCTTCTTTTTCAACACCTCTGAATAAGCGTTCCTCAAAAAAGTCGATTTGCCCTTATCATAAGTAGAGAGCGGAAAAAATGTGATGATTTTTGCCAAAAAATGTTTTTTATGTTCCCCAAAATGAGCAAAAATGTTAAAAAAGTGTTAAAAATGTTTTTAAAATGTTAATAATGTTGACTCCAAATTTGATATAATGTGAATTTATTCTTTCATAAAAACAGTGACATACAATAATCTATGCCAAATTTTTCTCAGTGAAGATTTGGCGACAGTCGGATAAAACATTTTTCAGCCTCAAAATGATCTCTCGACATCTACCGAGGTAATGGGACAGTATTTTAGAATAGTTCCATCCATTGGGCTCATCCCATCTGAAAGCTCCAGGTTTGCCTAGCAGCACATCTCGTACCTGTCTCAATACTGGCAGGGCAGGGTTTTTTCTTACAACGTAATCGAACATAGTTTCAAAAACCTCTCCGGCGTCACCTGGTATCTTGCGGATCCTTTCCTCAACATTTTCAAAGATTTTGAGTCCATCTGTGGTCTCCAGGCTGGTAATTGAATCTGGCAGAAACGATAAATGACTTGCAATAAATGTTGTAAAGTCAACTACGATGCTTTTCATTTTAAGAACCCGCTGACTATTGAATATACATTTGACATCGTCAGGGTCAAACATATCCACAACTGCTTTGACTTGCTCGAAATTCAGACCATACCAAACAGCTACACGGATCCAGGTTCCCTATCTGGCAGAGCTGGGATTCGGTATTCGGTAGATTTTATTATATATCTACCGAAAATCGATCGGTGGGGGTAGATAAGAAAGAAAGATAAATTTATTTATGTATCTGCTCTGTGACTTCGTCATATGCATTTAGTTGTTGTTGTATGATTTTATTACGGAGCTAATATAACTTTAGCCTTAATGGTTACTAAAAAAATATATCTTTATATACTAACAAAAAGTTATAGAATAATAAAATATGAATTAAAAATAACAACAAAAAATATATATATATATATATATATATATTTCATATACAGATGGAAGATGTGACATGTCGAGAAGGTCAGCAAGACGCAACCGATCTACTCTTCGAACTCCCAGCTAGATGCAAGCGAGATCGTTGATGACAAGTTGCGAATCTGAGCTTGCCTTTGTCATTGTAGGAGTGTGAGGGGTTTCAGCAGCAGACGAGAATTTTGCACTTCTAGTCACCCAAGCAGACGTCTGAAGTTTCCCGATCACTATTTAGCTATCTCGGTCAGCAGTGTCCCTCACAATACTGTGATGCAAAGTCGGCAGATGACTCCGATTCTTCTCCAGACATTCTGAAAAAAAATTAGTGGTGGGGCCCAAATGTCAGGTTCCTGCTAACAGTTACCCCCAGAAGGTCGAGTGTAGCGGTCGAAGGAGTGTCTGGAGTGCCCAGTTTGGGGGTTCCCAACGTTTAGGCGGAGTCCATTGATATTTGAATACGCCTCCAAGGCCTTCGATGCCGAGCCCATAGCGAAGTCGACCTGTTCCCAGGATGGAACCGAGATGACGATAGAAGTATCGTTGGCGTCATTAGTATTGGACAATTTTATTACAAAAGAAATTAATTACATAATTTTTTATAACTTTTTACAGATTATTTGAAATTTAATACATGTTATTTTTATATTAATCATATATGTACTCGGATTTTGAAGGAAATTGAAGGCAATAGCAAACAAATTATTTCCTTAACTGTCTTTTGTTATACGTTGTCCGATATTAAATGCTCTTTCAGCTCCGGAGTTGTTTATTTAATGTTCAACTTCTTCACACCAGGTAACGCTTCCAGTTCTAAATACCGATTTACATTAGGTAGTCGAAGCTCTGCTATCTGGTCATAATTGGATCAGAGGGGAGCTCCAGGCCAGGCAACAATTTCTGAATTCAGCTCGTTGAGATGGGGCTTTGAGGAATACTTTCTTTACCGAAGAAATGAGACTATTCACGTCAGCAAAATGATCTGCCACACGATGAAGCAAATGACAAATACATCTCACATGCATCAGAGATGGATAAAATACCATAAGGTTTCGTCCACACTTCCACATATACTCTGCGTCAGTCGCTATGATTTTTTGCCACAAGCTTGCCTAAAACTGAGGATCAATCATCTTGAGAGCATCATTGACGATCCTAGCCATGGTGTTTGAGTCAGAAGCTTAAAAAATGTGAGCTATAAATTGTGGATCAATAAAAGGGCCATTGGAATGAGGATTTGTTGAGGCCTTCAATGAAACAAAAATGCATATAACTATCTGTTGCGAGAGAAAGGAAGGATTTTGTGATGATTCTAGTCAAAGAAAAAGAGTAAAAACGATGAAATCTACATGCAAATTTGCTGTTAAACGGAAGAGGTGTAAGTTGCTTTTTTAAATTGAATTGAAGTACCTTAGCAACCCGGGATTATAGTAACCACAAAAGCTCTATTTATAATGTTTCCTTACCTTGTGTCTAATATACGTTAGACTTAGAGATAGAGTCCAGTACAATAACAATGATTGATATCAATCAAATAATATGGAATAAGCATAACTCTTCCTTTTTATAGGGAAAACGTGGATTGACCAAAAGCCTCACTAGAAGTATATTTATTCAAAAGACACCATAAATTTTGAAGTCCAATATTTCTCACCAAAAATCAACAAAGAAGGGAATTAAAGAAAAAATTATAGAATTGATGCAACAGTGATGAAAATAAGTTCAACAATTTTTCTAAAAAGAGAAAAAAGTGTTTATTTCAGGATATTATGAAATAAAAATGTGGTTTTTCTTAAATTTCCAAAAAAATGTTTTTATTTGTAAAAAAATAGAAAATATGTGAAAAATATTTTTTATGTGATTCACATTTTTTCCGCTCTCTAATCATGAGGTATATCAGGAGGAATATCCTCCATCCTTAACTTAGCTCCTTAGGCCTTATTGATATTAGCCCATAAAGACGGTGAAAACGTGAAGAAAAACTTAGAGGAACAAAAGAAGAATTGTTCTCTTTATTGACGCTCCCGCAAAAGGGAGAAGAATAGGAGGGGTAAAGCATTGAAAGAAAGTGGCGCATCGAACACCACGTGATCATTTTTTGTTTTGATGACAGTGTATATACGTTTATTCTTTTCTCCGATAGAGGCGCTGCTGGCGCATTAGTTCTAGGACAAAAAAGCTAAGGACGTAAAGGCTCTCAAAACAATCACGAAACCTCTAGCAGAGTAGGTCCAAGGCGGGTAGGAGGCACAAAAGCTGCTGCTGTGACAACGTTCCCAGAAGATTGTTCGTCCGTCATGGGGAAGAAGTGCTGTGTCCCCGGATGTCCTCCTCACCCTCTTCCGTGTCTCCGAGCGTGTTCGGTTCCTCTCATGTGGAGGTGCTTTGTGAGAGCGGTGCTTACTACAGCGGCCATGTGGAGGAAGTCTATCCCTATTCCTCCGAGCTTCGACTCCCGGGAGCTCCCCCTCTCACGCTTCCCATTCTCCTCCGTCCGGAGGCCCCCTCCCGCCACGAGCCACCCGGGGACGCACAGCTTCAGCATCGGGGAGGAAGTGGAAGTCCTCAACACCGCACGGGACTCTGAGGCCTTTGGTTGGTAGCCCGCACGCGTCAAGGAGCTCCGGAGCAACGTGGCCGTCCTCTGCAGCTCCGCCTCCGCCGGGCTTCAACCAAGTGGTCCACCAAGCCCACCTTTGCCCCCGATCCAGGACATACCACACATCCAGGACAAGGACTTTTATTCCTTTTGGATCCCGCTGCCCTCGGAGATGGAGGACATTTACGCAGAGGACGAGGATTCCAACGCCTTCTTTGTCATTCCATCAACGCCTGCTCCTTCAAGTACGAGCCCGCCAAGCGGTCTCTGCGTGTCATGAGCACGGACGAGGACACGCAGCGGAAAGCCGCCATGATCCGGGCATGCACTTTCGAAACTTCACACAGAAGGTCCTCAAGAGCAAGACGGAGGAAGTCGAGCGGCACCTGGAGGCCACGCGGATTCAGAGCACCTACAGCTGCACAGAGGAGTTCCACGTGCCCAGTGAGCTCATGGGCCTAGCCATCGGAGCCCACGGGGCAAACATTCAGCAGCCCCGGAGTGTGGGCGGTTTCATCAGCCTGGAGATCCAGGAAGAGACCTCGACCTTTCGTGTCACGGGGGACAACAAGGAGTGCGTCCGAAAGGCGAGGAAGCTCCTCGAGTTTGCAGAGGACACGAATCAGGTCCCACAGAGTCTCGTGGGGAAGGTCATTGGGCGCAATGGGCGGTTCATTCAGGAGATCGTGGACCAGAGTGGGCTCCTTCGAGTCAAAATATAAACAGTCACTTTTACGGCATGGAAAAAGCGGAGGTCACAAAGACTTTACTCGCCATGGTACTGCTGCAGCAATCAACTCCTCTGCCATCAAGAAGTGGTATGACAACGTGCTGCAGGTGCTCGTCAAAGTTGGCAAACCTGGAGCTGCTTGAAGACGACGAAGAAGGAAGCAGCAAGAAAAGAGAGTTCCTTGTGCTGCTCAATCGTGGTGGCCTCGTCACTCCCAGTGACCTTGTGTACCTCACCTGCATGCATGCGTTACAGCTTAAAGCTTAGCTCTTTGTCGATGACTACACCCAGGAGCTGTTCCTTGCAAGTAACTACCCCTAAAGTTGTCTTTTTCAACATCCTGACCAAGAAGATCTCGAACACCTCTGCTTCTGACTCAATCTTTGGTCAGGTGTACGACAGTTTTCACAGTTTCCAGGCATTTGTTCTGTGCATTGCTGCGAAATTCTTCAACTATATTTCTAAGAACTTTGTACAGTCCATCAATGACAAGATTCATGCTGGTCGGAAGAGAGGAAATGTCAAAGAGAGCTCAAGTGTGCGAAAAATTGCTAAACTGCAGTCTTAATTACTGAATTTACTTGTATTTCCTATATTTTTATTAAAATTACTTTAATTTTGCTTCGTTTTTGGACAAACTGACTGAAAATATACTGCTTTGATATGTGCCTAACAAATTTATTTATTTAGCGCGTTCATTTTCCCTTCGGTTTTTAATGGACCTAGTATGCAAGCAGCTCTCGCAGCCTTTCCGTCCGTATATATGTTGTCCGTGATTAGTTGAAGAAGTAATATTTTCAAAAATAATGTCTAGAGTTATTCTATTACACATTCTACTGCCCATGAGGTAGGGGCAAATCAGATGTATTTTCGTCTTGGATCATCAATGGAGTGTTGAAGTGGGCTCCAGTGTGCTCTACCCCGAGAACAACAGCGTTGCACAAGCCCCGATTCTCTCCTAGGGAAACCACCATCTAGAAATCCGAAGCTCCTCCTGGAGCTCTCTCTTCTGTGGAAGAAAGTTTCTGTCTGGGAATCTCTTAACCCCTGGAGCTTCTTCCTTAATTGATTTCCTACTGATCGAGAAAAGGATCTTTGAATGATCTCCCTAGCGGTCCTCCGTTGTTAATTAGAAGAACGTTATAGTTACGAGCAAGGCGGATCGGTACTCTGCACCATTAGAGTGATGACAGTCCTCGAAGGACCCAGCCATTATCCTCATCGTTACAGTGTGGGCAGTCTGTGAAGGACAATTTCATACTTCACACCGTTGGAGTGAGTATCTCTTACGAAGGGTATCTCTTTGCCTCATATTAGAAAAACTATTTTAACCTTTGTCTTTTATGTTCCATATCGCTTGGTTTTTTTATTAATCTACAATTTTCAGGCTTTTAATCAACCTATGAATGAAATGTACTGCTCACCACTTTTCTAATTTTATCTATTTTAGTTCTTTGTATGAGTCCCTTGCCTTAGCGGATATATAAGCCGAAAGCAAGGGGAGTTTGTAGTATGTAGAAAATACATGGTGCTCCATCTCACAACTCCTTGTCTCCTATTTTCTTCATCCAGGGCTCCGATCCATCACCGAACCTATATGCCTATGAACACGACGATTATGAATCAAATCCTCAGAAAGCTGAAAGCAACTTTATATGTTCTTTATATGTTTTATATGTTCATCATTTAATGGAGAGATTTTTCTTTTTAGCCTTATATAAAGAGTTATACATATTTCTTATAGCATTTTCAATAGGTAAAATTATATGTTTGAAAACTTCATGAGAACAGTAAATTAAAATTTGTCCTGTATAATCAGCTATTTGAATGAGATTGGTGATCTCGTCATGGTAGTAATCATTCATATAAGTTTTCATAGTCGATAAACAAGAATCACAATAAGGATCATATTTTTCAATTTTAAAACCTGATGAATAATATAAAATATTAATTTCATTTTTTGAAAGTTCAGGAGAATTTGAAAGGTTTGATACAAATTGTGGAATAAAATCAATTTCTGCTGTTGTTTCATGCTTTTCATGTGAAGATGTTTTAAAATCAAGAGCTTCTGCCAAGAAAGAAGAGTCATCGTAGTAATAATTACTAAATTTCACATCTTTCATGAACTGACTCAGACAAATCAACCGTAATATATAATTAAATTCTTTAGCAGATGGACAAGGGTTGGTCGCTCTAACCATGCTAAAAACATTTTCGATACAATCAGAAGAAAAATGTGATGTCATGATGTATTGAAGTCCAGCTTTAATAAGTTTTTCTTGTACATCAATTATTGACATTGTTGTTAATATTGATCCGGTTTGTGTAGGTTTCCATGAAATATTATTATTTATTTTAGAGATTACCTTTATTTTGGAAATTATGGCAATAAATTCAATTAAAAAAATAATTGCCTATTCGTAATTATCAACATTTGTTTGGTCAAAAGGAAAAACTAAATTTCGAGAACAAACAAAGTCGTACCATGTTCTTAATTTGTCGACAAACCATGCAGTTGTTAATAAATTTCGATCACACTTTTTTTTTCTACTATATACGTCATGGTTCGACTAACTTCATGTGACCAGAAATTTAAAGCAGGACCAACCTTCATCTTATCTAACTTATTAAGATTAATAGTTGATTCATCAAATTTATGAGCCGGTTTCAAAACAAAATCCCTTTGAAAATCAGCGACCATCTCAAAATGTTTTAAGGTAATTATATTTGAGAAAAGATTATTTGATTTTACAGTATCCTCAGACAAAATTATGTCATTTGAATAAAGTAAATTTCGCCAATTTTTTTAAATGTGAAGGATCCGCAATAAAATGAACTTTCTCACTTAAATTGGCTGGATTATTTACTTTATTTATGTTTTGAGATTTACTTCCACAATTTATACCAAATCATTTCCACATGCCTAAATTTTGCGGTCCCATGCCAGTTGAAAAGCTCAAAACATTTATTCCAATTTCATGGGACATTCGGATAATATTGCTTATAATTGGACCTAATTTTGTCCCGTCTTAAGAATTAGGTGTAAAGTAATACGCTACTATTTGCTTCCACCTAACAGTAGATACTCCCGAGAGCATAAAAACTAACGCTTTCGTAGCATCACCTTCCGAATCAGGAAAACTAGATTCACCCATGATAGATCCAATTTTGGTATCATAATCAATAGAAATCTTAATGGAACATTCATTTAAAGTTAACGAAGCACTTCTATCAATTTCTGCCATGCTCTTAACTTTGACTTTTGACATGTCAAAAATTTCAACAGAAATTCCGTCGTTAAAAAAAAATCCGTTCTCTTTTGGAGAGTCCTACTACAAGGCAGGGGAAAATATTCTCGCAATAAATCATAACCTGATCTTCCACAAGCCATTCTTAGTTTTAATGCATCTTTTATAGATTCATTGGAAAAGGTTCTATTTTTTGAATTTTTTACTTTTAATTTTTTTAATAAGTCGGAATTAAAATATTTTAATTGGTAAATGCTCTGGTTTTCAAGTTGGCATATCTTTTTACGCATAACTTCAATACTTTCTTTTAGAGAAGATATGATGCTATCTTGATGTCTGATCTTTTTTAATATAAATATGACAATCATGGCATATGCTCTGAACAGAAAATTATTTTAAATTAATATTATGGCATGATGCCATTTCTTGAGGATGCTGAATTTCCATGGGTAATGAGTCTATGACCTGGTCTTCAGATACCAAAGGGGGAACGAACTTTTTTCCTCGATGACTCTGTTCAATTTCCTAATGGTAGTTGTGATCACGTAGAGGGAGTGACTGCAATGTCGGAATTGCATCCAATTTTAAGAACTTCTTGGCCCTTAACGATGTTTTAGAGTAAAACTGCTTTTCGCAAACTAAAGAAGCTGTAGCTGGTTTCCAATTAGGGGGATAGTTTAAGTTAGCTATCCATTGTTTCCTTCGAATAACTTCTTTGGAACTTTTTGGAAATTGGAAGCGGAAGAGCTGTATGTTTCCATGGTTTTTTTATTATTTAGAACCAGTTCTGGTATTACATCCAAGGACGGAACATATACCCATGACGGAAAAGCTGAATGTAATTCGACAAAGAAGTTAGACCTGGAATTATAACATGAAGAGGCTTTGATGATTTTTATAAATGATTTAAATTATATCACTAAATTTGTAAAGTAGGGGTTCTAGTAATCATCTACATATATGTAGATAGTATGGGGATAAAAGTAAAATATAATTTTCCTTACCTTGACTTTTCCGTGTAAGTACTTGAATATTGATTAAAAACGGATTGTAGTAGTAGTAATAGTTTACTATGTAAAATGTTTAATTAAAGTCGAAGAAATAGATTTCAATGAATGAATGACAATCAGATTTGAATGGAACAACCACTTTGTGACGTATGAATTTTGCTTGCAGAGCGACCTCTACAGAGCAAAAAAGAGGAAGAGGGTATAATAAAATTATTGTAAGGTAGACGCTGCGATGCGCAACTTTGTTTCAATGCTTTAGGAGGGGTAAAGCGTTAAAGTAAAGTGGCGCATGCAAGAAAAAGTAAACCAAAAAAAATTGGCCAAAATTTTGGTAATTTCCTTAACGTTAGATGTCGTTGTCCATGAAATTACGTCACAATCCTATATAAAACCGTTTTAAAAGGATTAAATTTGATGATTTGAAATATATCAAATCACTACAAGATAAAAATGTCTCCAAATATAAATAATAAAAGACTTTGTTATTATTTTCAAAGAGCTCTAGCATAAAAGCGCCCCTTACAGACTAAAGAAGAACTAATATTTTGTCCAATTTTTGGGGGGAAAAAGTTTTTAGTTTTATTTCAGAAACTGAGCCCATTTTGAGTACTTTTTCGTTCATATATAAAGGAGTATATTCGTATATAATGGACCCATAAGGGTACCTATGAACAATAAGCTACGGTAAGGTAGGCTTTGTGAAGAATAAAATAACAATAACATAATAAATAATATAAGCGGAGCTTCGTTATGTTAATGCGGAAGAGGTCTGGGTCACGAACCTACACCTTACCTTACCGTAGCTTATTGTTCATAGGTACCCTTATGGGTCTATTATATACGAATATACTCCTTTATATATGAAGGAAAAAGTACTCAAAATGGGCTCAGTTTATGAAATAAAACTAACCAAATGTGCTCATTAATGCTCAATAAAGCTATTTTGACTGATAAGCTGGGCCCAAAAGTCCGTAGTTTCCTTTAAAAATGCATTTTATACAAAAGTGTCGTAAAGGAAAATTCCTACTATCAATAATTCCCAACAAAAATGCTTTATCAGATTTTCTTTGTGCATAAGTTGATATATAAATATTCCTAAAACCAATATATATACTTATAGATTGATAGATAGATAGATATAATCGTTCTCCAGTGACGTCATTGAGTAGTCACACTGCTATATGTTTGTTTTTGTATTGCCCAGACCTTATTATACAGACCTTGGGGATTTTGGATATATCAAGTACCCTTGTGACGTATTAGTGACGTAGACTTAATCAATAGACTCAATAACACATAGAGATATAAAGATCCAAGTCTGTATAATAAGGTCTGGGCAATACAAAAACAAACATATAGCAGTGTGACTACTCAATGACGTCACTGGAGAACGATTCTATCTATCCATTTATATATCTATCAATCTCTTCAATCTATAAATATATATATTGGTTTTAGGATATTTTATATAAAACTTATGCACAAAGAAAATCTGATAAGCATTTTTTGTTGGGAAATATTGATAATAGGAATTTTTCCTTAACAACACTTTTGTATAAAATTCATTTTTAAAGGAAACTACTGACTTTTGGGCCCAGCTTATCTGTCAAAATAGCTTTATTGAGCACTAATGAGCACATTTGGTTAGTTTCATTTATAAACTGAGCCCATTTTGAGTACTTTTTCGTTCATATATAAAGGAGTATATTCGCATATAATAAACCCATAAGGGTACTATGAACAGTAAGCTACGGTAAGGTAAGGTAGGTTCGTGACCCAGACCTTCTCCGCATTAATATAACAAGCTCCGCTTATTATTAGTTATTATGTTATTGTTATTTTTATTCTTCACGAAGCCTACCTTACCTTACCGTAGCTTATTGTTTATAGGTACCCTTATTGGTCCATTATATACGAATATACTCCTTTATATATAAACGAAAAAGTACTCAAAATGGGCTCAGTTTATAAAATGAAAACTAACCAAATGTGCTCATTAATGCTCAATAAAGCTATTTTGACTGATAAGCAAGGCCCAAAAGTCAGTAGTTTCCTTTAAAAATGCATTTTATACAAAAGTGTCGTTAAGGAAAAATTCCTACTATCAATAATTCCCAACAAAAAATGCTTTATCAGATTTTCTTTACGCATAAGTTTTATATATAAATATTCCTAAAACCAATATATATTTATAGATTGATAGAGAGATGATATATATATAAATGGATAGATAGAATCGTTCTCCAGTGACGTCATTGAATAGTTATACTGCTAGGATTACATGTTTGTTTTTGTATTGCCCAGACTTATTATACAGACCTTGTAAAGATCTTTATATCTCTATGCAATAACATTGTCGTGTCTATTATTTTTATTGCTCTGCGGAACTTTGTGCTCGATACTCCACATGAAACCTCACCTCCTAAATTATCTATAGAACATTGAAGTAAACTCAAATGTTTTCAAATGCTGTTGCCTTATACATTGAAATATTAATTATCGTTGTGAAAATAAGTTAAAAATATTAGTAGTGAATGCAATTATTTAAATGGATGTGATGAATGAGATCGAAAACAACCCAGTATGACGTCATACTTTTTAAATCCCAAAGCGACATCAGCTGGACAAAAAGAAAAAAGAGACTCAATGAAAATATTGCCAATTGTAATTCACTTTTTTAAAGTCCTATTGTTTGTTAAAAAGGCTGAAACCCCCAAAAGTAAGTGTATTAGGTATGGTGGTTATATTATTGTAGCCTCAGACCGAATGCATAATTGTTTTTCACAAGATTCAAACATAATATTTAAAGCAACCTCCTTCCCCTCAATTATCTCATAATCATCCTTTGCACCTGCACATTCCAAAAGAAACAACCCCAATTTAAAGATCTTACAATTATATATTTGGACAAGAAAAGTAGTTTGTTTTTTAAGAGGTTGTGATTAAGTTATCTACTAATAAAAACTTGGTGTCTGCATAATAATAATAATAAAAAGCTAGATTTAATTACGAAAAATATGAAACCCCTCAATTTAGATGGAATATTTTTTTTTTGGAAAATAGGGAAGAATATCTAATGACCTCACAGCATGGAGGGGAATAATAATAATAACGCCTATAGGCATGTTTGCATTCGGATGAAGGTTTATTTATTTTACTTCCTAAATGTGTGATTATTGAAAAATTTAGTTTTATTTAAAAAAACTAAAATCATTAGGAACTTGACCATGAACATTTTGTTATAATTCACTTTATATTATAATTTTGTCTTAATTTGATTATCTGATTTTCATGTTTAAAATGTCTTATGTTTGTATCTGAATTCCACTGATGTATTAATGAACTATGATTCTATATAATGTGAATTGGACTCTATGTTGGACACTTTTCAAGAATATTATCCACAAGGTTGAGTTTGCGTGATAAATTTTAAAGTTCCAATTGCAAAAGCTACCTCTATAAAGATAAAAGAAAGAAAAGAAGAAAGAAAAGAGGCTCTCGTCATTTTAGGCATTGAGATATAAAGATATAGAGAGCTGATTCCCTTCAATAGCAGAGAAATATTTGTATTCTGTGTGTCCATATAAATAAAGTAATTTGTACTACGTCATCGTAAACTGATCATAGAGATAGATTCTATCTCTATGATCAACTTACAATGACGTAGTACAAATTACTTTGTTTATATTGGACACAAAAATACAGATGAAGGGAATAAACCAGGTCTGTATAATAGACCTTGGAATAAACTCTCTATATCTTTTTATCTCTATGATTTTAGGGTGTTATTTATCGGCAGCTTATGATGTAAGTCCTGTTTCCCTTGGCCGTGTATGCCTTCACAAAAACAACACTTATGATTCCCAATAGGCCCTTGACATTTCTAGTGATAAAGAACCCAGTCCCCTCGATTTCCTTTAAATGAATCATAACTATATTCAGTTGAAATATATTGAATCAAAGAAACAAATATTGAGCGTATTTGGTTATTAATATTATTATAGATGCATATTAAATTTATTCTTAGTTTTAAAATTCCGATATGTGTTTAAATCAGGCTTGTGAACGGAACGCAAAATTGAACGGCGTTCAGCTGAACGCACGTTCAATGAACGGAACGCTGAACGGAACGCAACTTTTTTTGAACGCTGAACGTTGAACGCAAAAAAAGAGTTTTGCGTTTTTTCGGAAAAACATCATCACTACGCAGTACTTTTTTCGGAAATTATTTTTTTCTAATAAAAAAAACGTCATCACAAAGCATTACTTTTTTTGAAATTCTTTTCTAAAAAAAAAAATCATCACTAAGCAGTACTTTTTTCGGAAATTCTTTTCTAAAAAAAACGTCATCACTACGCATTACTTTTTTGGGAAATTCTTTTTTAAATATTTGAACGCTAGCGGAACGCAAAAACATTGAACGGAACGCTAATTTTTTTTGAACGCTGAACGCAAAAAAAGCTGAACGCTCACAAGCCTGGTTTAAATATGTTATTGAATGAATCCTCCAAGCTCTTCTGTAAAGGCATAAATGTCCAAGGGAAACATGACTTACATCAATAACTAACAACAAATAGCACCCTAAAATGATGAAAGCCTCTTTCTTTCTCTTATTTTTATAGTAGTTACTTTTGCAAATGGAACATTAAAATTTATCACGCAACCTCAACCCTCACGACGATTTTCTTGAAAAGTGCCCTATGTTGTACGTTTTAAATTTAAGCTAAATTTCTTATTGTGATATATTTTTGTGTATGACACAATTTTACAACAAATACACCATGAAAATGTGCAGAGATAATCTTAATCTTTACACATCTTCCTTAGCAATCGATTTGCCAATTCACTATAAACCTCAATATTCCCCTTCCAAAATAAGCTAAATTCTACCACCTTTCCAAAGATGACTATGGCTCATTACATTGATCGACTTCCAGGTCATGACGCACTTCTTCACCATACAAATGTCCAAGAACATCCATCCACATACCTTCTAAAAATAATTGAATCCATTCAAAAAAAGTAAAGCTTTCCAAAACACAAAAATTACATTCTTTGAACACTGAAATAGAATAATAATACTGTCCTAATAATATACTTTCCTCTTATGATAGCTATGTTTAGATTAATGATTTTCCTCAGAAAACCAAGAGCTCGGCTATGAAAAAATATGTTTTTACTTGTCTGAAAATTAAAGAATAAAATAATTATTTGGATTGATGAATTCTCTTGACCAAGGTTAATTATATATCTTTTGTTCTACATATACGAAGAACACGGCATTATATAGTGCAACAATGTAAGTATTTATTATACAAATAGATTGTTAAGGTTCCATTAGTTTTGCCTCATAAGAAAACATGTTGACTTTTTCGTATATAAAAATATATTTAATGGATTATTTCCCTTTTTCGACAAAAGGAAAAAAATCATATTTGTGTTCCCTCAGCCTCAAAGCCCAATGGCCTTGGGTTAAAATAAGCCACAATAATATTTTTTCCATATTGCGGCAAAAAGAAAATGATTTTGATTAGTTGAATACCAAAAAATACCAACTTTAAAGGATGATAATAATAATAATTTGTTATCCTAATCTCTACAAAAGTAGAAAAAAACATTGACGTCAAGGTGGGATTGAAAGAAAAATATCAACTTGCAATACTTCACTCGTAGAGAAGAGAGAGAAAGAGCATCATTCTAACAAATAATTACAATATTAACACACTATTATTTTACTACACATTCATAAAAATGAAATAAAACACTTCTTTACGCTCAGATAAAAAATGGATGTTTATTGTGCTTTAATATATATGACAATAAATGAATCCTTTATATAACGATAAGACGTATAATAAATAAGTGGGCAATTAATTTTATTTATTTATTGACGTAGAGATGGAATACATCATTTTATTCAGTCCATTCTCAATGGGTAATTTATATTATTATTATTGTTATGACCGTCACCCCCGAAAAATAAAAATGAAAATAAAGTCTCTTTAAGCAGCATGAATTTTTTGAAAAAAGACTGGCGAAACCTAAAAACTTGCCTACATACTAAGATGTTTATTGGAGAGCCAATTTCAAAGAATAAAATTTATAAATTCAAAAGACACAAAATCATGAATATTGTGGCCATTGTTAGCGACCATATTGGCCTTAACAGTCACCTATTCAAGATAGGAAAAACAGAATGTTCAACTTGTCGTCTCTGCAAGGAGGATGAGGAAACGCCGATTCATCTCATTTTTGATTGTGCCCGCACCGTAAAGGAGATGTACCAGCTCGCCGAAGAGTCCAAAGCTAAAAAGACACCAATGGAAGCTCAATGCTTGAAAATATTTGATATTTTTTGTAAATTCAAATTATTCAATAATAAAGATCTTAGCTCCTAAGTAAACTTTTACCGGCTGATACAGGATTAAGTTCCGGTGGGGTGGGGTTTACCTAGGAGTTAAACAAACAAACAAAGTCTCTTTAAAAGATCAGGGCTAGTAGTTGAGCTTAAAAACTATTTGTATAGAAATAATACATTGCTCCAAATAGTATATTTGTCATCCTGGGCAATGTCTGTTGATTATATTAAGTTGTGTTTGTTCATGCCAGTAAACGGATGTCTTTAAAAAATTATCGTTCAATCTACCATTCATAAATATCCGTACAATGCAGGTAATTTTATCTGCTTATGGAATAAAAAATAACGTTGATTGCTAAGAACAATTGTAAGTGGTCTGCTAAGAGACTTCTTTAATATTTGACCGTAAATCTAATGATATATAACAATTTAAATTAATTTAATAGCTACCCAATTGGTGAATGCTTTTATATACAACACTCTTAATTAGTACATAATATAATAGTTATAATTTGAAATACGATGGCATCAAATAGAAAAAAACAACAACGAATAAATATATTATTTTGGTTAATTAATTCAACAGATATAATTTATATACGGACTTCCCATGTCATTGGTGTATATACATATATATATATATATATATATATATATATATATATATATATCAGGAAACGACCGGGACACCTTTTTTCAAGCCGGGCCAAACCGGCCAGGACTTAATATATAAATATATATTTGCGTTCCTTCGACGACATGCTGAAGTGACGACGGTTTTTTTAGAAAAGAATTTCCCAAAAATAAGTGACGACGTTTTTTTAGAAAAGAATCTCCAAAAAAAGTGACGACTTTTTTTTAGAAAATAATTTCCAAAAGTGACAACGTCTTTTTTTAAAAAGAATATTTCAAAAATTCCTTTCTTAAAAAAAACGTCGTCACCTTATGAATGACAAACTAAAGAAAATATTTAAGTTTATATATATATATAGTTTTGAGCTGAAATCATGCGTTTAAAACTAATTTTAAATTAACTTATCCTCCCTTTTATAGAAAATACAGTAGCCTTTGTAGTTGGCGCCACACATATTCAAATATATATATTTTTAAAGTATGGAAAAGTAATATATTTATAACTCTGCGTAGTACATAAGCACATACATTTGAAATCTTAATATTTTATTTTATAATACATCATTCTGCTTTACAATGGGGGGTGGGGGGGGGGGGAGAGAAGACGGGCTTAAAAATAATAATAAAGAATAATAACACACGCCTCTTCACACTCTATATATACATATAACATATATTAGAATGATTTATGTACATCCATTTTATTTTAAAGTTATGTACTTAGCTTGTAAGTAACTACGAATAAAGGAGCTTCAATCTTCTTTCTTTTTCTTCCATTTTCTCACTCTCAAAAGATGAAGAAAAAATAAAAATATGTTGTTTGAATATTATATTGTGATTTTAATAATGCTATTTACTAGTTGCGTTAGTTGGGCCCCTCAGTAGAGCCATCGACTTATATAATTAAGGATAACAAACAAGTGATGATTCAAAGGTGATTGGGTTCAAGAAAAGGAAAGAGAATATTAAAAAATGCAACTGTTTTTATTAAATAAAATGCAACTGTCTTTATATAGAATAACATTCCTTCTCTCACGGCTTTGATCAGCAATTCAGAGGGAATATAATATCATTTTTTATAATTGTTTCTGTGTTGTACTCTTAGGCATAATAAAACTACAGACGTGACAACACCATAGAGATATAAATATATAGAGAGCTTATTCCCTTCAATAGCAAAGAAGCATCATTCAGTTTTCGCCTGTGCCCAATATAAACAAAGTAATTTGTACTACGTCATTGTAACTTTGTCATAGAGATAAAAAGATTTGTTTATATTTGGCAACATGACGTATTCCTCTGTAGAATCCAATAAGCTCCCTATGTCTTTATATATCTATGGTTAACATCTATATATTTATATTCTCACTGATCCATAATGCTACCAAAATATATAAACAAACACCCTACTAGTGATGAGATGGCCCAGAGTGATGAACCGGTCCAGGTCATGGATCGAACTCTTGCTACAGTTTCTTCTCATGGGGATCGATCACTTCAATGAGCTCCTACAATATAATATATATTAATGACAATTAAGTATAGCAATTTCTCACACTCAGTTAAAGAATGAATGTTTATTATAGCATATCTGGCAAAAAATGAATCATCTCTCTATCTTTATACAGGGTACGGCAACATAACTTCCTTTTTTCAGAAGGCAATAAAACAAGATGTAAAAATCAGAAAGGTTTTAATTTTGTTTCATGATTTTAGTACATATTTAAAGTTTTGTTTCACATAGTTTTGAAAATAATATCAGATAGGTGACGTCCCCTATTGTCCATAAACTGTATATACCGATTTCAGGTGTTTGCCATGACCCTCACCAGCGTATCAGCGGGTACATTGGCAATTTATTCTCTGATGTTGGCCTTCAAGTCTGGTAGGCTTCTTGGGCGGTTGACATAAACACGGGATTTCAAATATCCCAACAAATAAAAATCACAAGGGGACAAATCGGGGGAACGGGCTGGCCACTCCAAATTATTGAAATGAGGCACACCGGAAAATGTTCCCTCAAAACAGCCATCGATGCCTTGAAGTGTGAGCCGTTACTCCATCCTGCTGCAACCAAATATCCCCTTGGTCCAATTCGTTAATTCGTGGAAGGAAAAACTCCTCCAACATGTTGACATACCGCTCTGAATTCACTGTCACTGTTACCTCATTTTCTTCAAAAACCAAGGACCAACAATTCCAGTGGAGGAAATTGCACACCACACTGTGAGTTTAGGTAAATGCAAAGGTCTTTCATGCAATTCCCGGGGATTGGTGTCAGCCCAGAAGCGCATGTTTTGTTTTTTGACGCATCCAGTCAAATGAAAATGTGCTTCATCACTAAAGTAAACAATATCGTCTTTAGGAACGTTTTCGAGAAGTGCATCACATGCATTCCTTAGTGAAGTGAAATCACGTACTGAGAGTTCCTGCACAATCGCAATCTTGTAAGGATGGTAATGAAGGTCATCGGGAAGTATTCGCCTCACTGAACAATCAGAAAGTCCAGGGGCAAAGGCATGTTTGCGTGCCGAACGCCGTGGAGATTGCAAAACTGGAGCTCTTACTGCCTCAATGTTCACAGGTGATCTGATGGGCTGAGGTACTCCAGTTCTTCGTCGTGTCGTACACCCAGTTTGTTTGAACGTAGTGACCCACGAAACAATTGATTTTTGGTCCGGAACAGGGCCTCTCGGAGCTACATTGAAACGATTTCGAAAGGTGTGCTGGGTTGCAACAACAAACTGACGATTCGAAAAGTAAGCTTCGACGGCAAATGCGCGCTCCTCACTGCTCCAACGCATGATGGTGACTGACTGTATTTCCAAGAAAACTTCCTGACCGGGCCGGTCAGGAAGTTTTATCAAATAAAAACACGCCCACCCCGCTATTACTTCTACAGACTGATTGCAACCTATTTAAAAAAGGAAGTTATGCTGCTGCACCCTATATAAGATGTAGATAAAATAAAAATAAAAGAAATATTCCGTTGACTTTGCACGAACATCCAATTGGTTATCCCATTATAAGATAATTAAGAATTAAACAAAGCTTTTTTTAAGATGTGTCGTTCATTTTTTCTAATGGTCTATTTTTTTATTTAATCGAATGAAAGAAATTCGTATGTATTAGTTATTTAGGCCCATGAACAGCGATAATTCACGTTCTTAGGGATGATATTCATAGTTCTTAGTAGATGTTTACATCTAATCAGCATTGAGGAACGGAATGCTTTATTTCTGAGCACCGCCCAATCTTTATATTTTTTGCGTTCCTTATTTTTTATCCCATCACGTCTCAAAAAAGATTGCAAGGAGTGAAAGTATATCTGTATGCCAAATACTTTACTTGTTATCAGTTAGAAAAAAAATACTTAAAAAGCAGCCAGCTTCTGAGTATGAAAAAATAAACAAATCTATGACAAAAAGCAACGATATATTGTGTAAGTCGTTGAAACAATGAAGAGAAGGAAATAATTTATGTTTTTTTAGATCAATAAAAGTCGAAACATTAAGGTTTAGGGAGTAGAAAAATGAAGAACGGACAAAAATGATCACTGACGTCATTTTAAGAAGAATAAAAATACTATTTTATGAAATGACATCATTAGATGTATATTTTTAGGATTTTCTTTTTTGTTTTCCCAAAAATATATTGATTATATCGTTTACTTAAGTCATTTTCAAAATATTTTAACATCATTTTACAACAAAATCGAAGCTTTTTTTAGTTCTTAGTGGTCTATTCAGTTATTATATAGGTCGGTGAATTGACATACCTGAGCGATTCAGAAGGATAAAATAAGACTTGAGAATTTATTAACAATATATTTGTTAAAAAATAGCTTTTAATATTTTATATGTAATTTTTTATTTATCAATTGAAACAACGGAACAAAAAAGTCTAAAAATATTTAACTAAGCTACAGTTTATCTCATTAGAGAAATTAAGTTATAAAAAGGAGGAAAGAAGAATGTCTACTAACACTTTTAAATTGACTTTTTTTGTAATTAGCTATGATTTCATGCAATTGTATATTTATAAATATAATTGAATTATATTATTATTATGAATTTGCTTCATTTTTTCATCTTTCTTTTTTTGCAAGTCCTTCATTGTCAAAAATTATTATAGACTTGAATATTATACATAGATGAAAGTGTGGTAGTAATGAGTTATATTTTACATATAAAGATGAAGATTATTAACTTCAAGCATGTATTTTGACCTAACTAAGATAATAGGAATATTAAGAGCTCGTGGATGCACATAATATCGCTGGAGGATTGATGGCCAAAATAGTTTCTTTTTATGAGATATTAATAGTTGCCCATATATTGTTTAGTGTTGTATATTATTATTATTACTGGACTTTTAGTGACTACGGAAAAGATGCTTCATTCTCCTTTTCCAGTCCTTTGTTTACTACTGCAATTGAATATTAAACTATGCATACGGTGTTTTTTATTGACATTCTTGACAATTAGTGGAGGGATTCAAATTCTTCATTTAAAGGTTTCATTTTGACCTATTTGGAGTGGAATTTACGTTGGTTTTTTGTTTCTAAATTATACATTGACCAATGAAAGCAGCTGCTAAGTATCATTTATCTTTGTCTTGTATGAAGTCAAAGTGCAATTAGTTTAACATAGGCTTATTATTTTTGCTTTAGGTTGATATTTGATTGGAGGGATATCTGCTATCATGTCTGTTAGTTCCAACAAGACATGTTTTCCTAAAAAAAGTTAGTCAAAAAGATTTACATGAGGTTACAATTTGGTCTTTCTTTAAAATCTTGTGTGAAAAATGAGTGAAGTTACAACAAACGATCCCAATGAAGAATTACATTGCCTTGTAGTGTCATCTCTTAAGGAAGCTATAGATTCACTGCAATATTGAAAGTGACAACAAACAACAGCCGAAAAAATAATAATCAACTCTTCCAGTTCGCAAAAGATATTTTGGGTAAAAGATAATCGAGCCCTCAAGAGCAATAATGTTTGTCTACTATTATTTCCATAAGCATTATATAAAGTGAATAATTATCAGTGATCAAAAATGACCCTTTGGAAGTTCTAAAATAAACAGTATGCAAAGTTTGAGAAAGAATATGGTTATTATTATGTCTATCTATCTATGTATCTATCTTTCTATCTATCTATCTATCTATCTATCTTTCTCTCTTTCTCTCTCTCTCTCTCTCTATATATATATAGATATAATTCGATACAACTGTATCTAACTGTATAAAAAAACCTACTATCGAGTAAATTAGTCCCTCAATCCTTGGATCTTATCAATAAGATTAACCAAAACTGACTTCCCTTTTGGGAATCGAATCTGCGCCCTCATATATTTAATATTGAACTGATAGAGTACGAATATAAATACTTCCTGTAAGAGTTAGCCATCATTAACCCCTATGTGGTTTTTTTTAGTCTTAATATATTGTTGTATACTACCAAATAAGACATGAAACAGTGTAAGAATTAATGATTTGGACTTACGTATATTTAAGCAAACTTTCTAAAGGTATTAGTCAGATTTTATTTAATAATGCATACTCCTTTGCACTATATTAGTGTAGTTTATTCATAGTAATAGTAAGGGAGTGACATAAAATATGAATAAAAATAAGAAATTGGTCAAGAGTTTAAAACTACTATATCTTTTAAATGTAGATAGACGTTAAGACCAATACACAAATTCAACTTTTGGTTACATTAACATGAGAGCTTTTAAATAAATACAAAGTAAGCAATTATGTAGGTAATATATATGGACTGACAATGCTTATGTTGCCGAGATGATTTTATCATAATTTCTGGCAAACGGAGAGCAAATCAAAATGTATTTTAAAAAACGGCTATAAAAAGGTCTGCGACAAATTTATGCGTGATGAAATTACAGTAAACCTTTCAAAATGAGAGAAGTGGATTGGTGATTAGTTCTAAGGGACGTTGGGATTATTTTACATAGAGTCAGGGAGACATTAATTTGATATTCAAATATTTGTGTATGGGCTTTGACGCCATATTCATTTAATTTATCGAGCCACTACAAATTGCTTATGGAGTGGGCACCCAGATACCAGCGAAGGAGTCACTGAGATTCATGAGTCAACAAACCCCTTTAATATATTTGTATATATATTTGACAGACGAGTTGTTGTATATTTTTTAAAGCCCATGGAATAATCCTGGTAATTATTTTCGTCCCGTCGCCATTTTTTTCCATTATGGTTCGACAGATTTGCATCCGACTAAATAGCATTATAGTATATAATTAGTCTATCGAACTTAGGATATTATGAATGAGGTAGACCAAAAATGACCAACCCCTCTCGGGATTCGAACTTGCACCTCCAACAATGAGAGTTGAACACACCTGTACACATACGGCTATCGCGCTCCCTCCATTATAAATGTATTTAGCTTCACTTTTTCTGGGATGATTTGGCTACTATTCAATGCCAAATGTTGTAAATTAGTACTCTTGTTTATGTTCTTTAAAATTCATAGCACACACTTCTATGAAGTGTAGAGTCTTTCAATCCATGATATTATTTTATGAAGGGTGCGCTTAAGTGTTTGCTGTTTTGCCATTATCATAAAATAAATTGACATTAAAAGATAGGACTAATTTAACACGGCATTTCTTAATGTCTTTTGTTTCATCTTTAACTCATCCCGAAGAGCTATTTTTCAATCATACAAGTTTTTATTTAAAAGCTGTTGTAGCAATAGAGTGTAAAAAAATACACATATATATAAATATGAAAACAAAATACGAACCCATTTGAACAGATGCGTAAAACAAAACATAAATTAACTTTTTAGTTCAAATCAAAAGCTATTTAAAGTGAGAGATATTTGAACAACATATTTTTTGTATTTTATTTAAAGATAAACGACATGTCTTATGTTATCTAGACGCCACAGTGATTGGCTAATCCCTTTCAAGTTTATATAATATGTTTGAATGTCTAATACAATATGTTTTGGGGATTTAACAAAACGTTTCAAATATTATTTAAACATACAGGATTAGACTGTTATTTAAGCTTACCGTTATTTTGTAACCGTTCTATAACTCTTGAGATTTTTAAAGGTAATTACAATATTTAATCTCAAGGATTTGATTGTTATTTATGTCGTATTATAAAATTTCATTGATTAGTTTTTTCCACAAAACACTGATGACGTTTTACTTCCCACGTATGACAGATTAATTTTATAGATAAAACGAATTGGAATAATTTATTATTCAAATAAGGCAGTGCCTTAAATCACAGCTAATCAATAGAATCGCTCCACACCATCTTGTGGGATTTAAACAGCTACAAACCCTTTTAATGGCTCAATTCAAGAGTTACATGACGATTATAAGTATATTTTCTAGTTTTAGTTCAATTAAGTTATATGTCAAAATTATTTTTTCATATGGATATGAATTTGATCGCCCAGATTAGTGAACTATAACTATTTGACTTTCACAGAGTTGTTCCAAAGTATGATATTGTTACAATAATTAAAGATAAGTAACCTGAAGAAATTCAAGCAAAATTAGACATAATACTCTAATTTTAATAATATCGTTTGAATAAATCATCAATAGTAATATCGATGCAGGATTGCGTCACAGTTGTGATACGTATGATTCAATGAAGAATAACAGTAGACAGTTTTCCTAATAAAAACGGCACTTTTGAAAACAAAACATTTAGTCTCGGATTATATAGTGTGTTCAAAGTTTTTTAGTAGGAAGTCCAAAAGTATTAAATCATATAAAACCGACCGCATGCAGAAAAAAGTATATCCAGAAATATGTAATTAGCCGCAATAAATATAATCCTCAATTTATAAATTTAACTATCACATATTGTTTAAAGTTTTGTGAACTCCGATAACATCTATAAGTTTTGTATAAAATTATTTAAATGAATAAGTTATATTGCACAAATGTTTTTATTATACAATTTATATGGTCTTTTTATGGGAATGTAACTTTTTGTTTTTTGGTCTTAAGATGTTATTTTTTGGGTTTTAAATTGTACAAAATATTAAATATATATATTTTTTGTAGTAAAAAAACTTGGTCTTAAATAAAATTAAGCCCCTAATGTAAGAGTATGTTAGGAATAATATATAAGTTTTGCAAAATCATTGATAACAAACAAGCAAGAAAAGCATTGGAGTCCATAAATGAAAAACTCCATCATTATTGAAATTAGATGTAGGCGGGGGGGGGGGGGGTCCTCCTAAATGTCAAATTAAGATATTTTAATCAACATTTCATAACATAATTCATAATTCAAAAAAGTATGGTTTAAGTATAAAAGGATGGGGAAAAGGTAAAAACACTTCAATTGATAAATGTTAGATCTTACCGGGAGGAAAAATGAATGATTGAAAGTGAGTGGAAGTCATTTCAAGAAGTTAAGGAAGTATTAGAAAATTCAAAAAATGGTGTCATGTAGTCTTGAAAATAATAAAGGGGAACTTTGATAAGAATCTTTATTGTTATGTATAGCAGCTGTAGATCAGATTACAAACAACCATATATTTTTAAAAAAAGGTATTACTTAATTATATACTTAATATATAAATATTAATAATTGTGTTATGGAGATCGCAGCTGAAAAGTACAAAAGGGTCATTAAGTTTAAAAACATTCATTGAAAGAATGGAGCCAACGACTTAATTATTATATAATTATCTTCCACATATTAATTACTGTGAGAAAATATTTATTCTTTTCCCTTAGTTTTTCACTTAATTAAGTATTTCAAGCATGACGAGGAACTTTTTGGTGTGGCATTAACATCTCGTCTTGAAGATTGATTATAATATATTAATGTTAGGAAAATGAATAATTTGACATCGATTTAAAAAATAGTTTCTTGCAATCACAGCCTCAAGGGTTATTTGGACATAAAAATTAGCTCTTGAATGAGGACTGAATGAAGAACCTAAATAACTTATTATTATTTCTTTTTTAGGTTGTTAACAATAAAGTTCATATATCTGTTTATTTTAAAGGCCTAAATTTAAGTAATTAAGTATTATAGAAAGGAAGTGGACTAATAAACTCATGAGCTTGTGTCGGATGAAGGATTGCATTAGGTTTAGGGTTAATCGGGTTTGGCCATTGGATGGTCGTTCCTCTGGATAATGGGCCGAATGGCTTGTGCCCTCTTACTCATACTGTTGGACCAATTAATCTATGGCCATGCATCATATGTTGGATGACTTAAGAGTTTTAGGCGTTGACCAATGTACCCCCAAACCAAAAATAATCCCTTATATGAGACATGGCCATGTGTTAATCAAAAACCTGGTTCACTGGCGCTAGAATGTTTTTCTAGAAAAAAATGTTGACCATGGTTAATTGATCTCAGCCTATGTCTTTTACGAATCCCTTGAATACACTTTTCTAATTTTCCTAATTATATTAATAAAACATGTCCTCATGTTCAGGGAAATTGTGATTGTTTATCTTGCGTCATCAAATCAGACAATGGAAGGATCATATCTCTGAGAATAAGATATTGAAAAAGAAAGAGCATTACCAACAAATAAAGATATTAGGCTGTTCCATAAATAATGATGTAGGTTAGCTATCTCGAAAAGTTCACACGCTATCTCAAAAATTTCAACGGGAGCGTTCTTATCGCATATTTTTGCATGGGAACAGACTGTATGGCGCCACTCAGGTTAGTATATAAGGTGAGTAATCGCGTCATTTCTATCATTCATTCTACTCGCCGCTGAAAATGGAGACACCCGACTTTCGCTCCTACTTCTTGATCCGGATCAAGCTCGCCAGGACAGTCAATGAGATCCACGGAGACCTGCTCTCTACCTTCTCTGACTCCTACCCTGGCCTCTCCACCCTCCAGAGATGGCACACTGAGTTCGATAAGTGTGTTTTTGCCCTGGAGAAGAAGACCCATCCTGGACGTCCCCGGGAGACGAGGACAGAGGAGAATGTGGCCCGTGTGAAGCGCCTGGTCGATGATAACCCCCGGATGATAGTGTTGTCCATCGGGCGGGCATGCCCACCCGCCCACCCGACGGGCCGGGCTGGGCTGGGCTCGGGCGCAAAAAATATGAAAGTCGGGCGGGCTATGCGGGCGGGCTATGCGGGCGGGCTTTTTTCATTTTTCACATATTTAATTAAATGTCTTTCTAGAAAAAACGTCTTCACTTTTTTCTTCGGACCTCTTTCTAAAAGAAAACGTCTTCACTTTTTTTTCTCAGACCACCTTCTAAAAAAATGTCCTCACTTTTTCTCGGATCTGTTGAATTGAATTTCTTTCTTCTATTAATATATTTTCCTAATGGTCGGGCGGGCGCAAGTCGGGCGCATATCAAACTAATCGGGCTCGGGCTCGAAAATCGCGCCCGATGGACAACACTACCGGATGACCACTCGACAAGTTGCTGCAGAGGTGTCCCTACCATCTACAACTGTTTTCAGGCTTCTGACAGAGGATCTAGGGCTTCGAAACCTCCTCAGCGTGCTCGTCCCTCACCAGCTCTCTGAAGCCAACAAGACGCAGCGAGTGAAGTGCTGTCAGGACCTCCTGAAGCTGTTCCAGGACCACGGGGAGGACTTTCTTGGGTCTCATCGGTTAGTCCAGGACAAGTCCTGGTTCTACTGGGATTCGGCGGAGCGGAGGCAAGTCTGGGCGGAGCCCACGGGGGCCCGGTTCTCGACCCCCCGTGTGAAGCAGACAGCGAGGAAGACGATGATTCTGATGTGGTTCACATGCAAGCCGAGGCGGGAATCGATCACTGCACTACCTGCCGGGACCACAGCCGACCGGAACACCATGATATCTGAGGACGACTGGGAAGCGCTTTTTCAGCCTGAAAAAGTACAAGATCCGGCTGAAAGATTGTCTCCTCATGTGGGACAATGCACGTCCCTACACTACCACCGATACCAGGGAGTTACTGACCCGGAGGGACGTGGAACCGGTGAAACAGTCACCCTACTCACCCGACTTGAACATGTGTGACAGGTTCCTGTTCCGGAAGTTGAAGCACCTGCTCCGGAAGAACGAGTTTGGGTCCAAGAGGAGGCTACACTCGCCGTTCAGCGGGCGATGAGGGGGGTCAGTGAAGACGAGCTCTACCACCAACTCAAGAAGCTCTGGAGACAATGCCACGACGTCATTGTAGTCGGAGGGGATTATGTGTACTGATTGAGAAGTTTTTTTGTTGATCTGATGAAAATTTTGAGTTTTAATTAGTCGACCTCATTATTTATGGAACAACCTAATATATAGGTATTTATTTATTTGCAAGTTTGAAAGAACTATCATTAACACTAGAACGACCATATTATTATTTTATATATCATTTCGACTTTCAAGTTCCATATTTTCTATAACAAAAATACTTGGCAATTGATTTTTATTTCAGTTTTAATATCTCCTTACAAGATACTTTTCCGTCAAGTTTGTGTCATGAATACGAGATTGATTGGCTATTATTTGTCAAAGATAAAGTTGTATATAAAATAATTAATGAGGTTACATATCATATCAATTATTTTGATTTAACAATTAGTATTTAACCCATTACTTCCATGACCCCTTTAAAATTATTTTTTTTCGCTGAAAATTTGATATGTTATTCCTTTTAGTATAAATATGGATAATAATGATTTTTTTTTCTCTACCGCCCCTCAGACCTTAGCAATGGCCACGTACTTTAAAGTACGTGATGGAAGAACTAGGAAAAAAAATTCTTTCACTCTTTTACTTTTATTGAGAAACTAAGCATATCAAAATAAATATTTTCATTTATATACAATTCTTACAAATTATTTGCTTTATAACTTATGCAAATACCTATGAACAATATTTTTTTTCATTTACTTTTATTGTCTGGTAGTCCGTCAAGTATTGTGGGTGAAGACCCACATCACATCTTTAGCAGCGAAAAAAGAATCTCTTTTGCTTGTTTTCCTTTTCCTTACATTTTTTAGCTTTCCAACTCGTCTATAGAGGCGCCAGGCCTGCACCATTTGGGCATTCAGAAACCAGTTGTATAATGCCCAATGCCATTTTTTTGTCCGCGAAGTAGTTCTATAATTTGAGACTGAGTTATCCAGCAAGCCATATTTTGACTCTAAACGATAGATGAATTAGGGCATGCTGTGGGTATCTTCTTCCGTTGTTCTCAGGACCGGCGGGATGTGCGGGCCCCAGGGGGGTGAGGCCCGCCCACTGAGTGACGTGGGCCCAATCTTTTATGAATGTGCCAATTGTGCCCCCCCCCCATAACAACTGTAGGGTCCCTCCAAAAGCCTTGGCCTGCTGCCGGATCTGGTTGTTCTAGATTGTATTTGTTCACATATCCAATTAGCTCTGAATCCAAAAAGTTTGACCCTATGAAAGCTGACCCTGAATCTTTCCATGCTGTAACGCACAAATAGTTGTCAATATAAACATATTTCATAAAACCTTTGTTCGCCTTGTTCATTGATTTTTGTGTTGGTAGATTCAGATTTTTTTTGCCTCATTGTTCCAACTATTCCAAGGCCTTTAGATCCCAAATAATCCATAAGGTCAAGAGAAGCAAATATATTATCACAAACAATCTTATGGTCTTGTTTTAGATCAAGTTGCTCTACCATTTAAACGACCACATCTGGACCCCGTCCAAGTCCTCTTGGTGTAATCTTTGTATTTCCCCTATAGGGAAGACAATAGAGGAGCTCTCCAAATGGAGTACATGCACACCAGATCTTGAAACCGAAGCGTACTGTTTTTCCACGCAAAAATTGTTTGAGGGGATGAGGTCCAAAAAATTTCACCACTGACTCATCGATCGAAATATACTCGGTTCTTTGAACATACATTTTTGCAGTTTGATTTATGCCGTCCATCAAAGGTTGTACTTTCCATAATATATTTTTAGGATTTGGGATACTTTCGAAGTGTATTGTATTAGTTTTTCATAGTTTGATCTGGAGATACATTTTTTCCAAAGTTGTTGCATGTATCTTCCCCCGTTTCCCAATACATTATTTTGGAAGATGCTGTCATATAGCCACTCCTCATCACTTAAATCGTTTGTCTCAAGAGGAAGGAAAATCACAATATCCGTTGGATTGTTTGGAGGGTAGTCATCAAGTAGATCCAAAATTTCAATTGTGCTAAGTCCAAAAGTTTTGAATGTCCCAAAAATAAATACATTATAACGATATAATATGTATAATAAGCAAACACAAATGTTCAGGTCATCTTCCATCACGTACTTTAAAGTACGTTCAAAATCTACAATATAATTTTGACCACAAAAACTGCAATTACGACATTATTTTTTCATTGAGAAAAAAGTTTGGAACTATATCTTAAGTAAATAAAGAAAAAAAATTAAAAATGTGACAATACTTACGTTTTTTTAATGGTTGAACTTAATGGGAGCACCGATTTTGTCATTTTGAAATATTGACTTTATTCTTTGACTATTTATAACAAACTGAATCAGTTGTCGGTACAATGAAATAAAATAATGAATGTTATTAACAAGTCAATCTATCTATTTTATTTATAAAATAAGCTTCTAAGATAAAGTATTTGAACAGCATAATACCACAAAATCAGGTTACAACACGTACTTTAAAGTACGTAATGGAAGTAATGGGTTAAGTGAACAAAAAATAAGCTCCTTCATTTTCAAGTTCTTAGAATCTCATTGTTCAATATATGCCTTTAGTATGAGTCCTTCATCGTTATCCAATTACCGCAACCTTTTAGGATAATACAATGACATGCAGGTGTGGGGATCAAAATTTCAATGAACTATTTCTCTACAAAAACAGCACAAAAATATATTTTTACATTTTTTTCATCAGAGGAAACCCACAGCATCCTGGGCTCCTTTGAGTGCTTAAGATTGTTAATCACTTTGGTTGACTTCACCCGCCTTTTGTCCTTTGCTTTTTGGGTCAAGATCTAGCCAACTTGCATCTTGTAGCTCCTGCGCCTCAAATCCTCAGATACACAGTCCCTTATTGTTTTCTCATTGCAGGCCAGATCCCTCGACATGGCCCTCATGGACCTGATAGGGTCATCCTCAACCCTCGCCTTGTTGACGAAGTCAGTGTCCCTGGCACCCTCATTTTCCTTGTGTGTCCTCTTTATGGCGGTTTCAGCGTCCCAGGTATCCTCTAGCTTCTTAGTGATACGCTGAACAGTCCGTAAATTCACTCCTAAGGTTGAATTGGAGATTTAACTTCCACTATTAACCAATGCCATGACAAAGGCGGACCTCAAAAGCTCCTCGTTCCACTTATATCCCTTTATCTCCTCGTAGGATGACGCCAGAATGCTAACTAAACTACGTATTGAAAGCAGACAAGCCTAGCTTTCATATTTTTTTTTCATAATATCGTCATCAAGTTATGAAGTTTTAAGTTTTTTAATTTATGGTTTGGACGTAGCAGTTTATAAACTAGTTTATAGTTCATAAATTTTTAAAAATAATACATTATTCACAACAGAGAGACATGAAGGAATACATTCATAAGACCAATTTAAGATGTCTTAAATCCTCTGAGAGAAACTAACAGTTCGGGTTAGGTCTTATTAAGGCACTTAAATGTGGATTCAGGATATATTTATCCGACTTCCTGAACTAATAAAGGAATAATTTCGCAAATAGGGCGTTAATTCTAATGATGATGTTTAAATTTAACCATATTGGGAAATATACATTCTACAGAGGTAATTAAGCCAAAAAATAATATTAATTAATACAAGAGGACATAAACGAAACAGAAACGTTGAAGTATTTTATTATTCTACTTCAAGCCTAATATAGTAAAAGTAGGAAATTAATACTTCAGATATAATTTGTAAAGTAATGATTTGTAGAAAAAACACGTTTGATCCAATTTATTTATGGGATAAAAAGCAATGCATGACAAAGATAATTAATCAATTCCAGGAAGATATAAAAACAGTGTAAACACTGTTTTGTCTGTAGTTGATTTTTTTGATATAAACTTAAAGAATGATTTTCATATTTGCTTAATGAATTCGAAAAAAGCAGATTTGTGATGTAACCAAACTCAAAGGCTGAATTTTTCCAAGTGTTTTCCAAGAAATGATCAATATTACATTTGAAACTATAATGATTTGTTGATTTAAATAAAAGTTATGTTCAATAATCTATTAGAGTTTTATAAGTTAATTAAACTTTTCATTCAATATTTTATGGAATTCGAAAAATATATATAGTTATTACTTCATTATTATACATAATATATATATATATATGCAGCCTAATCCCAATTAGTAGTAAGTACTATAAAACTTTTTAAAAAGGTTATAATTAGTTTATTTGTTCAAATTGTTTTTTTCCACGAGTAAACTTTTCATATTGTTGCATGTGCATATTTTAATTCATATAAATGGAATAATATAAAGTTTGAGTTTATTTTTTATCATATTTTACAAGACAGAAAAGAAACTGCATTCATTGTACATTTTTATCAGGCAAACACAACTGTATATTTATACATATATTTGGGAGCAAAATTGAGGAGAACGAAAGATGATATGTCTTATTTCAAAAAATGAATTCCCATGAGTTACACACATTTCATCGATTTATATGCTGACGACATAACTCTCTCGGTTGAAGCCAATACAGAGACTCAACTAATCAAAAGAGTTGAAATACTCTTGAGCTTTTTTGAGAAATTCCAAAAGAAGTCAAGATCGGAGTTAAATCGATCAAAGACTTTTGTTCTTCCTATTGGCGCATGGGACGCAAAAGATGGACAAAATATATGGGGTTGCGCGGTAAGAAGAAAAGTCTCTATTTTAGGGGTTTGCTGGGGACCAGAAGGGATCCATGCTGATAACTGGAGAGTAATGTTTTCTTCAATTCCAAATCGAATTGCTGCATGGAAGAATTTTAATTTACAAACGAGGATTGATTTATACAATACTCAGGTTGTCCTTGGTGTGTTGTATAAAGCAACAGTTTCTCCCTTGATAGCAGAAAAGGTCATTGATGAGGAACAATTATGGCTCACAACTCTTTTTCATAAGAGATATCTCCCTGCATTGAAGAGACCAAAGTCTATAATAGGTGGAGGATTAACTCTTATATCCATTATTATTCCAAAAAATTATTTGAATTTTTTTATCGATTTAACCAAAAATCCAGAAACGGAATGGAGAAGACCTATCACCAAAAGTAATCTTTTTATTTGGAACCATTTTAACGAATAAGACAACGGAAGTTTTATCAAAAATATGGGCAGCAGCCCAACGTATAATATGGTTGTTAAGTCCAGTGTATAGTGGGGAAAGTATAGTGGATATAATTCATCAAAACGCAAGCAAGCCATTCTTCTTCAGAAATTTGGGCACCCCGCCTATACCTGAGGAGTTGGCATTGGATCATGGCTCTTTTGATTTGAATTCCACAACAAACTTCGAATTTAGTAAAGATGGAAGATTCAAATACCCTCTTCAAAGAGCTGCTAAAATGCATAGGATGCCATGTGCTTGGCATCTCAAGATGATGCCTCCTAATCTCAATGAAGATGTCAACAACATAATAAACCTCTACATGGAATTGCTAGAACTTCCCGATGATTGGAGGAAAATAATTCGGTGTTCCACGTCAGGGATTCACGATGGGGAAAAATTTACGGCCCAATTACAGATTCCTACAATTGCATCATTTTAAAAATCATTGCAAGGACTGTGGCAAATTATATGTCAACACGTTACATGCCTTTGCGGATTGTCCTGCGATATCAATTTTGAAGACTTTTCAAGCTCTTTATGTTAAGGGGTTGACAACTCTCCCAATAACATTTTGAAAGGTGCTTTATTGTTTGGTTTTCCAAAAAAAGCAAAAAACCCTATCAGATGCTTCAAAAGCGATTACTTATACGATCATAAATGCTAAGGCTCTTATTGTAAAGAGGTTGACCACCAACGAATACATCCGATCCGAGAAACTCAGAGCCATAATGCTCTCAGCGGCGGCGAGATATGGAGCACTTTTGCTACGGATACCGTCAGTTGTGGAAGACTCTTGGAGTGTTGCTGCGAAAGAAGTAAAATATTTCCCATCAAAGTCGAAGAGTCTCTTAAAATTAATAAAAAAACTATTGAAATTTTATTGATGTTTTTTATTTTTAATATTTCTTTTATTGTTGTGCATTCTATGTTAGGTTATTTATTTAATTTTATGTTTGTTAATTTTTTTTAAAGTTTTAATTTTAGACTGAAATGTCTATTTATGTATATTAATACACAATCACTTCATTGAATTAAAGATTTGTAAAAAAGTATATATATATGGATGAATAAAAAATATGTCTTCAAAATATATTTATTTTCTTATTTAGGCACGGGAATTATGGACCGACTTGTTATGCTCCAGAATTAGATTTCAATATATTTATGGGTGTATCTAGAAGTAAAATAATAATAAAATTTTATTAATATTTATCAGTGCAATAAAAAATAACGATATGTATGTGGAAAGATCAGCGTCGTTTAACTTGTCCTTAGCTCATATGAAGGAAAAGGGAAGTATAAATGGTTAATTTAATGGGCAATTAGAAGGCGGTGCCATTGTGAATAAATACAACATATAACCAAATGAATTAACATTATTTTGTCCTGGGTAATTTATAAGTTAAAAAAGAAATTAAGAGAATAATGTTTAATATTCAATGGGTTTAATTGGATAGTTAGTCGTTATTTTTAAATATTTATGTTCTTTTTTAGAAAGAGTAGGAGTAATACTTGGCCGTTCCTGTCTTTAAGCCTCTTCATCAACTTGTCAAGACTTTAAGCAATGATCAATTAATCAAGAAACCTTCTGTAAACTATTACTGCTAATAATGAATGGAACATTTTATTTATAACTCTTAATTAATATGCAGTCGCACCAAATACCAACCTCATTCCTCAATGTCAAATTTAATATTATTATAAAATATATAAATATAAAATGCCTTATTTATTTTTACAAAAAACAGTAGAGTCAATAGAGAAGAGATGCTTGGAAACATGGTTGATATTTTGATTTGGTTGAAAAAGATGCTTTTTTATTATTGAATAAAATATTTTTTTAAATATTATCAAACAGTGAAATATCTCAAAAAACTTTTAAAAGGGTTATTGCAATAAAAAACTTCTAATTTAAGGTATATAAAATTTTGTATTTCGACATAATAATTTTTTCGGCACTAGATAACTGGATCGCTCATTTAATTCTTCTCTTTTTACAAATAAAAAGAAAGTTTGTAACCTTAAATATATATATATAATTGTGCCTATATCAACTCGAAATATTCTTATATTTATCAATCCTTGGACTTGATTAGTGTTTGACCTCAATGAGCTCATTAGATTACTTACTTTCCTTACATTAGGGCTTTTATTTATAGTTTTTATTATACCCTATAAATCAAACACAAAGGAGGTGAAAAGAGTAGACAACTGGATGTTGCCAGGAGTATCCGTCAAGTTTTTCCATATAATCTCACTGATTACCATGACGAATAGTAAGCCTCGTGATTGATACTATATATAGAAAGTATATATAAGTATTTCTTTTGAGTTACTTGTGAGAATGCTGAGGATACTCGACATAAAATTTGTTACGAAATTCCTCAGTTCAAGCTAAAAAATATTTTGTGTTATCCCTTAGACACCAAATAAGGAGTTCAAGTTGTTTAAAACAATTATTTAAAATGCTAAAAAAATTGTAAAAAATGTTAACTAAAGTACTCTTAAACGAAGATACATAATTACTTATTGTTGATATACTATTTCAACAAAAAAACTTAAATGATAACTTTTGTCCTTTTGTATTTTCAAGCCTAGAAAAGATCACTTTCTTTCATTGGAATCGGCGTAGTTATGGAGATAATACATTTTTTAATTTTTTATTACACAGTTCATATAAATATATATAAAACAAAGGAAATATATTTTTTGATAAATAAGTATCATGAATATTTCTAAATGATTGATCCATCATTTTGATGGAACCCAACATATTTTAAAAAACAAACACAAATAAAAGTAACCTTCAACATCATTATTGTTTCTTATCTGATTATTAGGATGTTTTTCGAGAGTATATTAAAAATAAGAAAATAAGATAACTTGATGAGGCTTTCAAATTGTATTAGAATATTATTCATATTACGTATAATGAGTATAAAAATAATTGAATGTATGTAATTACATTATGAAGTTAATACTGTTATTTACAACTTCAATTTAGATACACATCAATTGATAAAAAGTATTTGATGATTTAACTTCTAAAACCAAATCTATATATTAATATAGTTTTTATTCTTTTAATACACCATCAGAGAAAGATTATTAAATAATCGTTTTCCATTCCTATGTTTTTGTTTGTATAAGCTTCAAAATGTCTTGCATGTCGGTTTACTAAATTATTTTTAAGAGACTTTATTTGCTTAGAGTAATTACATATAAAAATACATCAATAAACATTATAGTTTAAAATTAAAACTCTAAACAAAAGTCAAACAACAGTTTAAAAACACTCATTTTAATATTAAAAAAACACTTTAAAAACATTACAACAGATCAAAGGAAACGCAATAACAAAAGAAATTAAAAAGAATATAGAAATATAATTGGCTTCTACTTTCAAAAATCTTTGGTAGCTTTTATATTGGCGGGTTAGTCGTCGAAGTAGTTTCAGGATCCATTGTGCGCCATCAGGGTAAAACTTTATTAATTCGCCGGCGTAAGTCCATGGGTCTCCGAAACACAGGGAATCTTCATTGCTAAAACCGAATAGCGTGCAGAGGTAGAAACTAAGATTACTCCAATGGAGTGTGGATTTAGGGGATGAGAAGTAGTCAGTTGCTCAGCTAAAAGACTTCGGATGCTTGACAAAACATACTCAATGGCTTGTGATTTTGGGTTGTTTGAGTGTTTACAAGTTGTTCCGAATAAAAGAATGGGAGTTATATATTTCTCCGTTACACCTCTAAGGTTTAGTTTTATAAATTGTCTTAAAATGTTGAGGGCAGGACAGAAAGCAAAAGCATGATACACGGAGTTATATAGCTTTCCACAATCCTTGCAAGGTGAATTAAAATATGAACATCCAGATGAAATTGGAAACTGAGCCATAACACGTTTTCCATGCTTCACTTTTGTGATAGAAGATAGCAGTTTCCTTTTCCATGAGATCGGTAATTGCAATTTTTTAGAACTTGTTCACAATTATATCTACATCTTCTTTGAAATTTCCACTGTAGGATTTTCTTGCGAGCTAAGAAATTGGCATTAAATGTAGAAATGCTGCATTTTTAATTAAAAGAGAACTTTCTACAGTTAAAATGGGCTTTTGAATAGATAAATGCCAGAAGAGAATACTTCTAACTTTTGGGGTCCTTTAGATTAACAAAAAAAAAGATTTCCCCTGATAATATCTATCGTTGAAGACGAATAAAAAGAGGCCTGTCCCTTCCACAGTATTCTCTGGGCAGCAGCGAGGAATAAGAAAACGAACTTATCCTACCATTCATGAAGTCGGTGCCAACCAAAAGTATGTATATTAAAGTGTTGAAGAGAAGTAATTCCGCCATTCCTTATCTGGATACCTCGATAAGTCAATATAATTTTTTGGTAGATCTTGGGTATGACTACCGAAAGACTAGTCAGTCCACCCCCCATTAAATTCTTAGGTATTTCAGTGAAGGAACGTAACTTGGATGAAAAAAATTGGGCAGCCACATTTCTTCTTCCTCAATAGCTCTCTCTGCAAACCACGGAATAGCTGTAGCCTTATACAATGCTGCTGTTACGACCTTGAAGCTATAAAGGTCAATCCTTTGTTGAAGATTAAGATTCCTCCATCTTCTAATATTATTATGTATGAAGGATTTAAGAGACTACCAATTACATAGAGAGGCCCCATACCTGTCCCATGTGACTCCCAAGATTTCAACTTTGTCAGCAACTGATAATGAAGCTACCCGAACATCGTGAGATGGATTCCATTTTCCAATGGAAAGAATGGTGGTTTTTAGTATTAATTTTCAACCCCGACCTTTTTTCGTAGTTTCTAAAATGGTTCACTAAAACTTCTATACGCTTTGTTAACTACGCTTCTATGTTGGCCTGAATGAACAAAGTTATATTATAGACATACATATCAATGACATACTTAGAAGATCCAAAATCCAGACCAGAACCACTAAATTTCCTCTTCACGGAATCGCTGAGGTCCTTTAGTCCAGCGGCAAATAAAAGAGGCGCAGCAGGGCATCCTTGACGGCAACTCCTGCCAAAGTAATAATGTTCAGATTGCCCATTGACACAACAGAAGTACCGTTAAGAAATAGTGCTCTTATGGGATTAAAATATCTTTTAGGGAGGAGTCTCCTCACTGTCTTCATGATATATTCGTGCAAGACAGAGTCGAACGCTTTGGAGAAATCGACAGCTATAATTGCACCATTATATTATTTTCTACGCGACGATTCTATTGAGGTTTCAATATTCTTTGAAATGTCAGAGATATGTCTCCCCTTTAAGAAACCTTTCTGTTAAGCACCCAATTTAAAATTTAAAATAGGTTCGATTTCATGTGCGATTATGCTAGACAATATTTGATAACTTTCATTGAGCACAGTGATGGGCCTCCAATTGTTGATATCCGTGGAGCATCCTTTTTTCGGAATTAGGGCAATTCTTCCTTTAGTCACAAGTTTAGGAAGTCTTCCGTGCAATTCCATTTTTTCCGAGTTTTACAAGATATGGCGTAACTTCATGACACATTGTGTAAAAAAATCCCTCCCAAACTGTCAGGACCACTCGCTTTGTCATCTTTAATGAATTTCTTTATATGGTGGGATATTTTCTCTTCTGAAAAAATTGATGTTTACCACGTCTTGGGAGAGGAAAATTTGTTTTTTCGTTTCCAAAGACTTCTTGAAAACGTTTGTGAAAACATTCAAGTATTCTTCGAGGGTCCGTAATTTCCTGACCATCTTTGTTGATTTTGATATAGATGTAGTAGATAAAGTTTCCTTTTGAAAAAGTTTTTTCTAATATTTGCACTTTTTCCCAGTTCAACCTTGCTTTTGAATTCCAATTCCTTGATTTCAGAGATTCGAAATAAGTGAATAGTGTCTGAAGTGATTGAACGAAAAAATACGAACCATTGTTAAAAATCTCTTCCACTTCTTTTTGGAGCGTTAAAGTTGCTTTGTTTCTTTGTAAAATAAACTGAGATGGCAAAGTGTTTATTAAATTAATTTAACATCGTGTGTACATAAGTAAAAAAATGTTGGCTCTAGTAGCTAAGCATTAATCAAGATTTTAAAACAATATTTGATGAATATTCCCATTGTCTCATTGCGCATATACAGTTTTGTATGTATAATGGGACTCATTTATTTCTAGAACTATCATAGATAAATTGACAGTCACTGATTAATGCCTGATAATGAAATATTCATTCGCCCATTTAGTTCATATACATGTGAGTCCCCAGCCTGAAACCAAATGTGTTTGGACGAAACTAAGTTTACATAAACACGATGATATAATTTATTTTTGCGTATTGAGCGCTAACATAACTGGACTGATTGAATACCAGTTCCCGTTATTGTTCATCAATAATAAAGTGGGACATATCCTTTTTATAAACCACCTGGCACCATTGTCTACGTCAGATATATCTATGGAGTTTGGGAGAGGCAAATAGGTAAAGTTGAGTCTGTAAATGAAACATGCTTTACTAGTATTTCAATAACAAACAAAAAATATATTTTTACGCGATAATGCTTATTTATATCCAGTCGGATGCAATTCTGTCGAACCATTAAGGCAAGAAAATAAAATCTATGAAGATTGAGCCTCTTACGCCTAAATGTGGATTTGTAGTAGAAGGATACGCTCATTGTAGCTGTTGCAGCCTCGCCTATGAACATAATTTCTTAAGCTGAAAAAATAATTTTCTTTCAATTTTTATGTATTATCATCGGAATAAGGTTTTATCGTCAGATATGAAAAAAAATTGACATTTTTTATCCATGAGTAGGATGAATTGATGTATTTATTTTTGTAAAAAGTCAATATTGGAATACTCTACTCAAACAATTAGTAAATGACATGGATTACATGGTACATAAGAAAAACCTATTTGTGTTCTTAAATATGATGTTTGCATAGCTGATATTCACACATTCATAGCCTCAAATGAAAAGATATACATAATACTACTTTTTATGTTTGCTCTTTTTTGTTCCACCAATCACGTTTGAGGAAAATGTCCAGAGTTGAATTCTTAGTTATCCTTAAGGAATCCGAGACCTATATTATAACCTAAAACAATCGAACATAAAAACAAATGAATATCGGGCTGATTGTTGTAATAATGAAAAAATACATTCGGAGTTTAATAAACCTCTTTTAGTAATTTGCATGTCCCTAAAATATATTGCCGACATTTATTTAATTTTTGTTGTTTGAAAAATAAAATTACTCCTTAGCTGGCTTGGCACATGTATATATTTGAATTATTCTCCATTTAATATACACCTAGATACATAGGGAGAGTTATTATAATAATTGTATTCATCAGTGTTTAAGAGAAAAAGTACCAATATTTTATCAATTACGGTTTGTCAAAACATATTTTTGAATTTAATATTATCCGATTTACCTTTGTGGACCTTGGAAGTTGAACTGATTCTACTGAGACCATGTCTTATCAATTTGTGTCGGGCACAACTTTGACAGCGTATTTCTTTTTGGGTTGCTGAAAATTGTTTTTGTTTTCTATCTTTGTGGATTTTAATTAGACCATTATGACTGGAAAATATATTATGGAGTCTAACGATCATATATATTTTCAGGTTTTTTGTTCAGTGTCATCCTTTATAATTGAACACAATCAGATAGTTATTGGTAGCTTTATATTTTTGCTATTTTCTCATTAACAAAATTAATTAAGTAAAACATTATATTAATTAAGAATCAAAGAATTCCAAAATACGCAAATCTATTTTCTATATTTAATCATCATTTGAAAACTTTTTTGTATCTTCTTATGGATTTCAACATCTGCTCATAGTCCCACCAGTGACCAGTATACCATATTTGGGACTCAGATAAATAACTAATAAATGTTTCGGTAATGTAACTCATAAATATGGCATGTTGGAAATTTAGACACACAATTTATTTATTTCTCTTCTGTCGATCACTATAAATGTATACTGTTGTTAATTATTCCAAAAAGTTTAAAACGCCAATATGATATAGTCGTATTCGGTGAAATCCCTCAAAAAGGTTTTCCATTCTTCAAATATTATACAAGGGCGTGGTTGGAGCCAAAATGTTGGAAGGGTCTGCAAGGCTATATCAAGCACCATCCATCTTATAAAATACACGGTTTCGTTCACTATTGTCATCTTGTGAAGAAAAAATAAATTGGAATTTGTGTTAAATTTTTTTCAGACGTTCAAAAATGGCCAAACCGAAGGATACAAGTCATGGATTCTATGTTCAATTTTGCATAATATTTGGATGTACAATAAATAAGGAGTCTGGTTCGTCACCCAAAAAGTAACAAAATATATCAAGAATTACAACTGAATCATCTTTTTCTAATATTTCTCCTACTTGAAGAGTTTGAGTGAGTTGAAACAAATCATTTTTATAGTTGAAAATCACCACATTTATATATGTCATTACTTTCGTCACTACAAATGCAGGCAACTAATTTTCATTTTTACTCCTTGATCCGGTACACGCTCGAGTCAACGAGATCCACACAAACTTCATTCATACATTCTTTGATACCTGTATATATATATATATATATATATATATATATATATATATATATATATATATATATATATATATATATATAGCCTATCCTATACATATAGGTATTTTGAATGAAGAGACTTCGTGTGAGAGTTGTTGAGGAAGGATGGCTATGCATTTTAATGTGATCAGTTATATATATATATATATATATATATATATATATATATATATATATATATATATATATATATATATATATATATATATATATATATATATATATATATATGTGTGTGTAGTGTTATCTCCATTATTAAAAATTGAGAAAATATTTCAATATTGGGAAAGGAGGGCTGCAATTTCGATCCTCTTTGTTTCCTGTTTGGGCATGGTCTCACGTGTAAAACTTGTTACGCTCTCAGGGAAATGATTCTTGTATATTTAACGGTATAAATACGAACCTATCAAATTGGTAGCCACGAACCCCCATAAAAAGTATCTTTACATCATCGAGAAATGATTTAGTACGACCAATTAAATATATATATATACATATAGTGAGACTATGTTCAAATAGAAAACAATTGAAATTGCAGCCCTCCTTTCCCAATATTGAATTATTTTTTCAATCTTTAATTATGGAGATAACACTACATATATATATATATATATATATATATATATATATATATATATATATATATATATATATATATATATATATATATATAACTTCATCACATTAAAATGCATAGCCATCCTCCCTCAACAACTCTCAGACGAAGTCTCCTCATTCAAAATACTTGTATAGGATGGTATATATAAATATAAATATATAGTACTGCATGGTGACATTTCTAAGGACACATAATAAATGAGACTTTATGTAATTAATCCAAAGAGAAGAAGCACTTTCCTCACAAACTGTGACAGCTACTTTCATTAAATGAATTCTCTTTTTGGTCGTTAATCATATTACTTAAATGAAAACATAAAAGACTTCGGCCAAGCAAATTCAATTTAATTTCCTTTCTTTTTTCTTGTTAAATTATTATTTTTTGAGAGCACATATGATTCCTATCTGATGAACTCTATCCATTAAAATACTTCCTCTGTAATTTATAGCTAATGGGCTGTGTGGTTGAAAGAAGAGCTGTTTTGATACATAAAAATTACTTGTCCTGCTTTTAACAATCATGAGTGTTTTTATATGAATATACAAAAGAGGGAATAAATTAAGTAGCATCCTTCTTCTCAAGATACTTTTATTCATTCCATGAAAAAGTAATTATATTATAAAAGTAATAAAAGTTAATTTTTGTTATTGGGTGCACTTTAAAGAAAATAACCTAAACATTAAAAGTTAGGATTTACAACAAAATCCAAAAAAAAATCAAAAGATAATCCCTTCCAGAGGCAATACATAGCTTCTTAAGCTGGTCAAACAAATATATTTCGCTCACTCTCTTCATCGTCTGCTGGAAGCAGTAGTGGCTTCCTCATGCCCCCCCCCCCCCCAAACTCGTCACTCTAGTTCAAAATTCTTTAAATTCCGATATGTATATATATATATATTTACACATAGTTTGGTAGTAATCAAACCAAACGATACATTTTGTTTTAAATGAGTATACAACATTTTTATATTTAGCAATTATATATGATAATATTTTTTTTCCATTTTTTCTCCAAAAAAATTGCTTAAAATATGTGGATTAATTCATATATACCTCTAGGTATATTTTATAACAACATTATGACAAATATTGCTCCTTCAATTTGCATATAAACTTTAATCAAAAATTTAATTTATAAAAAACTAGATTTTTATTTGACAACTTTTAATTCTTTAATCAGCCTTCAAATAGCCATTAAGTTTAAAAATATCCTTCGTGGCATCTCAAAAATATTTAGTTATAATTTAATATCATTAATCACTTTCCTCTGATTTTGGAATGCTCCAAACCAAAATTCCTCGTTATGTCTTTAATTTGCAATTCATTTGCTAGCCAGGGGTTCCTGCCAATCTTCTTTGGCCTTGCAGAAGCGAAGCAATATGCATCTAGACGCCCCATTATTTTCTGGTTTGACATTTAGAATACTTGTAACAAATTTCATTGCTTTGATTAATTAGATCCCAATCCATTTTGATTATGTAATGGCCGCACATAACCAATATATTACACTATGTAACAAAATTAATAAAAGGTGAATTTTGCAAACGAAAACGTAAGTAATTCATTTTTATGCTGCAAAAAACGATGGATTCACTTGAAAAGGAGACTCCCCGATAGAATAGGCTAGTAGGTAGACAGGACAAAGGCAATGACTCTCTCTCTCTCACGGGAGTCCATTCCTCCTTCCCTCCGGGGTGCCCGACACGTCATCTTCTGTGAGCAGTCGGAGTGAGCCAGCCAACCAGCCTTAAGGAAGAGAGGGGGGGGGGGGGGGTAATGTCCTTGAGGGTCTGTCTGTCGGTCTCCGACTCATCATCCTCTTTGATGCAAAGAGAATGGCTAAGCACCCTCTGGGGAGTCATGTCCTCCTAAGCTTCCACTCCTTGCTCCATGCTTGATCCGAGGCTGTGTCACGATGAATTCTTCTCACAAATGTTGTGTACGACGGCACAGCCGGCAGGCCACTCATTAGGAATCCTGGATCCTCGGAATATTTCCGGGAAAAAAACACTCAAATTCCAATGAAAGAAGGAAAATTACTCTTTATTGTTTACATACGTTTTGACGTCAGTTTCTCTCTGTTTCTATCTCACTGGGTGACTTATGAATTTCTCTAAAAAAGGGCAAAATGGAGAGGATTTAAAAAATATTCATTTGCTAATTTGATTAAAATAAGGCATTTTATGGAATATTAAGCATATCAAATTAAAGCTTGAAATTTTTTCTTCATATTCATATCAATTTTTAATCATGTAAGACCTTTGAGTGAGGAGCAGTGAGGAACAGTGAGTCTCTAAGAAAAACCCTTCATTTTTCGTACAAAATGACATATATTTTAAAGTTTAAATGTGCCAGAGACGAAGTAAAAATTGAAATGAGTACTTTGATCTAAGCTATATCAAATCATTGCTATTTATTTTGTCTATACTTCAGTCCTTGTATGTCAATAATGGCTCTGAATCGAAAAAGTGCTGAAAAATTTGAAATCCATTTAGCTCTGAATTTATCACTAACTTTGAAAAATGAATACCATATTCGGAATCAGTGGATAAAACTCTATAAGAATTAGTGAAAATTAGTCCGACCTAAATTTGGCTGTTGGCCAGTGTAATCTTTGCAACGCCTCCTTCAATCCGAAATATGCCCCCTCAATATATTTTCCTCCAGAAATTTGTTAGAGATAATGACTAAGTGGTTCCTTCTCTGTCCACATATTTCGAACCCAGTATGTATTTAAAGATTTCCATAAATTTTCAAAATCTATAACAGATAGACCACCATGCCGTATCGTAGAGGATTGTGAAGTCTTCTCATCGATATGTTTTTCTTTTTATTGAAATTGAGGAATGTCAATTGCATATACTTAATCATGCGGGACGTTTCTTCATCGTAAGGTGTAACTCTTAAAAGATGAATTACTTTTGAGACGATATAACTCTTCCAAACTTGTATTTTCTCCCATACATTAAGCCTGAGTCTAGAGAAGAAGCCAAACACATTCGAAACTTTACCCTATATGTCTTGAAGATTCATAACCGTAGAATTGTTTCCAATCCAAGATCCTAAAATATTCATATCTCCAGAAATTTTAAAAACTGGCCATCCTTTTTCAAGTAAGCCACCATATCCACTTATTATTTCAGTTTTGAAAATTTTGAAGACCAGATGAGATGGAGAACACATAAAGAATCTTTAAGGTTTGCTTAAAAGATTTCAATGTTTGCAATGGATTTCCAGTAAAGATCATCGTCATATCATCTGCATAACAAAGACATTTTGTATGAAGAGGTTTAGTTGAAAAACCAACAATGTTTTTATTCAATTGAATCCTCTCGATCAAACAATCCAGACATAGTATAAAAAATATAGAAGAACACGGATCTCCTTGTCTAACACCTCTTCTATTGTTAAAACTTGCGCTTGCGGTTCCATAATGAACAATTCTTCTGGATTTGGCAATTGTAGCACCGACCATTATAATGATGAAATCGCCAAAACCTATCTTATATAACGTTTGAATGATAAATTTATGTGATAAAGTATCAAAGGTTTTAGAGAAGTCCACTGTCATATGTGATACATCTTGCTTTGATTCTAAAAACGTTTGTAAGGTGAAAGATATACTATCCATTAACTTATCTTTAATAAAACCATATTGACCAGGATGTAAAATTGATTTCAAACTGATTTTTTATATATTTGCTAAAACATACGTAAAAATTTAAAATTGAATTTTGCATAGTTAAAGGTCTTAAGTCTAAGGATCTTTATTTGATTTAGGAATGAGAACTATTCTTTCGGTTGATGCAAAATCGGGAAAATATTCAACGGCAAGAACTTCTTTGTAAAAACGTAAAAAAGTAGGAGCTAAAATCGTCGAGTATTTCTTGAAAAACTTGATGGTCCAGGAGATTTATTCATTCTTGTGTTCTTATCAATGGCATACACTATTTCATTTTCAGTAAAATGTTGCTCCATTATGTTTTTGTTTTTGTCGTTGAGTTTTACAGAATCATCAGCTTTACATCTCCAATCTTCACAAAAGAGTTGACCATTTTCTATACACCTTGCACAACAATGTTCTTGTGTACAATCGAAGCAGCTATACAATTTCGAGTAGTATTGTTTGATTTCCTCGCAAATATATTCCGGGTCTTGTGAAATTTCTCCATTTGGCTTAAAAAGAGACAAATTCTTTTTAGTATTTCGTCTCTTCATTTATTGAATACAGCGAATACATTTAATATATTGAATATTGAGTTAGATAAATCTTTTATTTCTGTAAGCCTCAGCTTTTTTCTATAATTCAGATCCGCTTCCCTAAATAATTGATCAACTCTGAACTTCTTTTCTTCTGTGATCATTTCTGCCGACGTTATTTCTTCTAGCTTTGCGAGATCCTATTGTTTTTAGTGGCTTGTATAAATCCTTTGTGTCGCAACATTTTTCTGATTTTAGTAAACATATTTTCTACAATAGAAAAAGTATTACTAAATCCGATCAAATTATTTAAAGAAATTAAAATAATGTTCTTTATTTGTGTATTGGTGTCTGGGTCATTTACAAGAGTTGGATTGGGGGTCCATAATGTTTTATTCCTTTTTTCGGTAGTTGCAGTGTTAAATTTTAGTCTTAAAGCTTTATGATCATATAAGTGTGTGACGATAACATTATATTCTTTTATCGAGTCGTTAGTGAATCCTATTATGAAGTAGTCTATGCGTGAGGATACTTTTTTGGAGTTCTTGTCTCTTGAAAGGAAGGTATGAGAAAGATTGTTTTCATGATAGCCAACATCGGTGAAACCATAAGAAGTTATCGATTTCAATTCTTTTGTTGCATGGGGATGATCGTTGGTACACTTTGATGGGCAACGTATGCCTTGATTTATTTTTATATTAAAATATCCACCAACAATAGTCGGCTTTTTCGAAATTACCGACAATAATTTACCTTTAAAAAATTCCGGTTCATCTTTATTCGGTCCATAAATACCTATTATATCAAAAACTGAGTTTTGATAGTTACAGTGAGCCTTGATAAGATTTTCATCATAACATCTAAAACTAATACTTGGATTAAGAGTCGATTTAATTAATAAGGAGACACCCCTTTTTGGATGTAAATTTGAAAGGTTAAACGATGAAAAAACTTTGTAGTAGTCAGGAATTGAAAAATGTCCTTCCAAGGAACACCTTGTATCTGTTAAAATGACTATATCGGGTAGAGTAAGATATTTTAAAAATCGAGCTAAATCGTATTTCCTTTTTAAACTCTGGAGGGAATTTACGTTAAAAAAAAACAGTCAGTGTCATAATTATTTTTTATGTTTATGGGGATTTCCGTTCGGAGAGATATTTGTCTCGGACATTGTTCTCTGTCAGTGCGAAGATCTTGACCTTGATGGTAATATATTATCCGACGAAATTGGAACTGAATAAACCAATTTCGATCGTCTAGTGTTTAGGCTTTGGTTGCATCTATGAACAACTTTCTCATCCAATTTCCTTGAGTTTGCAGGGATTACATTTACATTTGGAGTAATATTTTTATTTTTGGGTTCATTTGTGTCGGCGTTATTTGAACAATGACTAGCCTCTTCAGATGAATTGCGGGGACTAGACTTTTCAACTGACCCTTCTGTGTCTTCATTGTCTTCAGCATTGTCCTCTTTTTGATTTGGGTTCTCATTAATTTCATTGTTGATGGCACTTATATTGGTTGTACTCCCACTCCTAACATCACAACCAGTGGAAACCCTACCCACATCCAGATCGGCTTCTTCACCTTTGCTCTCCGTTTGAATAGTTTTTTCAATAATTTCGTTGTTGATAGCATCATTATTATCCGTATTTTTGAGATCCAGCTTCACAACGTGCAGCACTTTCATCTGTTGCGTTAGAAAGCTTTTGTACCTCTGCTATTTTTTGGGGAAGAATTTTTTCGTATTCAACAATTTGTAGCCGTTTTCCTGTACAATTTTGTCGTGAAAAAAACAAATTGAAAACATCTTTGACATTGCAGTCGGGCTTCGGAGAATTTCAAGCTAATTTAGGTAAAATTTGAGGCAAATGCGCTGAATTTGCAGTTACTTCAAAATTGTAATTGGACGTTCTCCAAACGGTTTTGTAATTTTTAAACTTTTTTTAGTCATTTTACTAACACATTCATTCAACTTTTTTTCATTTACCCTTTTAAAGGTGTTGACCGCAGTTATTTTAAATCATTTTCTTTTATCAAGTTCAAAATTGTCCATTCCTTTAATCTTCATGTTAACGGATTTCATTTGACCATTTGGCCCTTCTACGTCAGTCACGAAACATTTTTTGAGAAGGTTGACTCTCGACTGAACATCTATTTGTTCATTTGTATAAAATTTATAAAAAACTTTGCCTGAGCACCGGCAATTTTTCTTCCGTGAAGCCAAAGAAAAGTACAGCATTATATACTATCACTTGTTTCATATAACCGATAAAAATAATAATAATTCCATCTATTTCTCGTTCTACCATCAACTACTGGTTTGAAATGTATGTTTAAAGTTTATCAGAAGCCTCATCAATCTTTTATTATTTTTTTGGTCATTTTAAAACTGGGGTTCTAACAGGATTGGTCGAAAGTAAATTTAAATTAATGAAACTTGTCTGAATCGAAAATTATATATGTTTTAAATCTTAATAATTATTTTTCATTTACCCATTGATATCTTGTGTCATACATATAAATATATTTGTTTATATAAACATTTAATTTTCTTTTCAGTTCTAAAAATTCCAAAGTAGTTGAGTTAAAAACAAAACATAAATAAACATTCTAGTATAAAATTATTATTCGGAGAAAAACGACAACAATCATAACAAAGACTAAAAATAATCAAACAATAAAAAGAACTATAAAATGCACAATACATACTTTAAAAACGGTTCTCCAATATTTTAAATAATACATCACTTAGAATTGTTCCGAATCCGACGTAAAATCTTTAAATGAGATAGGGAACTACTTGATGGGAAATATTTGACCTCCTCTGAAGCAATGCTCCACAAATTGTTGCGAAGAGACGGAATTTTGAAAGAAAATCCAGTATATCTGGCTGCAGCTGATAAAAATTGTTCAATAGTCCGTTGGTTTCACTCTTGTTTTTTTAGAGCTGGCCATCCGTGCTTTGGCGTTCAACAAGGCGTAGTCTATAGCTTTAGAGTTGTGAGAACGACGCCCTTTTCTTTTTTGAAGTTCAAAAAGCACAACTGCCTTTATTTTATCCCTCCCCACAACTATCCAGACCTGAAACGTTTAAGGAAACGAATTTCTTCGACATAGAGACAGCCTGGCAATCCACGAAGGCATGTAAGGTATCCCTATATAGTCTCCCGCAATCCTTGCAATGATACAAAAAGATTATGTAGGTAGTTTGAAGTAATTTTCTGTACAATCGTAAAAGAATTTTCACGTTATTATACGAATTCATAGAAAATGATGAGTACAATTTTTTTTTTCGATCTGTTGGAATTTTGTCCTTGTATATATGAACAAGCATTAAAGAATAGGAAAAAAGTCAATCGATCTCATAATCAAATCTTTTTTAAACGCCCTTCAAGTTAATATTTTTATGGATGAAAATTAAGACTTAATTTGGGACTGGCCTTAGCTTAGTGATTAAGCTTACTCAACTCTATAATTTTGAGGGCGTTCGTTCGCCTACTGAGAGTGTAAAGCCGTATTGATCGACATCATTGAGTTGACCCTTTGCTCGGAAAGATAACTGTAATGCTGTAATTATTTTTCATTTCAACACACATGCAAATAACTCGAACCATAAAGGAAAAATAATATGTGAGGAATTTTCTCAACGGGCCATAGTTATGAACGAAAAGGCTAAATTAAGAGATAATGTGCTATTTTTAGATGGAAGCATCTCCTGCAGCTTGGTGGAAGCCACTGTTTTTGAACATGTATTTGAACCTTTTGACCTCACATATAAGCTTAGGTAAATTTATTGTCAAGTGTCTATGTATGCGCCTTGAGTCTAATTTTTTTGCAGCCTTGATGTGTACATGTCTAGAATTCGATACATAAAAAGTTTGTGTGTTTATATATTTATTCAAAATACATTGTATTTTATTGGATTAGTGTGTGTTTATTTAAATAAACCTACAAAAAAAAACTTTAACTTTATGCATTTTGAGCAGGTCGAAACGTGATAAATGGAGACATTTTCAAGGTATATGCTTAGAATAATCAACAACATACACAGTTCACAAATATAATATAATATAAACAGTCTTAAAACCATAAAAATACATTCTGATTGTATTTTTCTGCTTATTAAGAAAAGAATAGCCACTATTTATTTAACTACTAGAGACATTGAAAAATATTACAGGTTGCAAATATTGATAGAAGGCAGCGTGATATCTTCCACTGAGCCATCAATGTAAAAAGTGTGCAAGTTGGACTACTCCCGAGAGATGAAAGTCATTATATACCAAAAGGTATAAAAGTAAAGTAATTCTCTCAAACTCAGCAATAATCATCATTGTTTGTAACTCAATTTTTTCAACATTTTATTGATTGATGATACATTTATCTTCATAAATAACATTGTTTTCTGGATAAGCAATTTTTTTGGTTGATAATAATAATAGGTTATATTGGAGTACTCCATTCAAAAAATTCAGAAATGAGAGGGACTTAGGCTTATACTAAATTACAATTTTTGCTGATGATATAATTATGTCAAAATTGATATTTATTCATCATTATCGAGAGTGAAGTGATGCCTACTGTTTTTTTATATTTTTTTCACTCTTATTGTCTTTCAACCAGTCATGCTCGAACAAAAGGTCCCTGTTTGTTATTTTATTGATTAATCGCATCGAAAAAACATTAGTTTCATGTTCCAACTTCTAAGGTTTGAATGCAACTTCATCGGGCCTTATTGGCAAACATATAAGTGTATAAATAGTTAATTACTTGAATAATAATAAATAATATATTAGATTCGGCGTGCATTTTTTTATATTTTAAAGATATGATAAACGAACACGCGACACATGGAATGAAAGCTATATATAATATATATATATATATATATATATATATATATATATATATATATATATATATATATATATATATATATATATATATATATATATATATATATAGGTTATTCCATGCATAATGAGGTCGACCAATTAAAACTCAAAATTTTCATCAGATCGACAAAAACTTCTCAATCAGTACACATAATCCCCTCCGACTGCAATGACGTCGTGGCAGTGTCCCCGGAGCTTCCTTAGCTGGTCGTAGAGCTCGTCTTGACTGACCCTCCTCATCGCCCGCTGAACGGCGAGTGTAGCCTCCTGTGGCCCCCAAACTCGTCCTCCCGGAGCAGGTGCTTCAACTTCCGGAACAAGAACCTGTCACACAGGTTCAGGTCGGGTGAGTAGGGTGACTGTTTCACCGGTTCCACGTCCCTCCGGATCAGTAACTCCCTGGTATCGGTGGTAGTGTAGGGACGTGCATTGTCCCACATGAGAAGACAATCTTTCAGCCAGATCTTGTACTTTTTCAGGCTGAGAAAGCGGTTCCCAGTCGTCCTCAGGTACTCTATCATGGTGTTCCGGTCGGCTTTGGTCCCGGCAGGTAGTGCAGTGATCGATACCCGCCTCGGCTTGCAGGTGAACCCCATCAGAATCATCGTCTTCCTCGCTGTCTGTTTCACACGTGGGGTCGAGAACCGGGCCCCCGTGGGCTCCGCCCAGACTTGCCTCCGCTCCGCCGAATCCCAGTAGAACCAGGACTTGTCCTGGACTAACAGATGAGACCCCAGAAAGTCTTCCCCGTGGTCCAGGAACAGCTTCAGGAGGTCCTGACAGCACTTCACTCGCTGCGTCTTGTTGGCTTCAGAGAGCTGATGAGGGACGAGCACGCTGAGGAGGTTTCGGAGCCCTAGATCCTCCGTCAGAAGCCTGAAAACATTTGTAGATGGTAGGGACACCTCTGCAGCAACTTGACGAGTGAACATCCCGGGTTTATACTCGACCAGGCCACATTCTCCTCTGTCCTCGTTCCCGGGGACGTCCAGGACGGGTCTTCTTCTCCAGGGCAAAAACACCCATATCGAGCTCAGTGTGCCATCGCTGGAGGGTGGAGAGGCCAGGGCAGGAGTCAGGGAAGGTAGAGAGCAGGTCCCCGTGGATCTTGTTGACTGTCCTGGCGAGCTTGATCCGGATCAAGAAGTAGGAGCGAAAGTCGGGTGTCTCCATTTTCAGCGGCGAGTAGAATGAATAATAGAAATGACGCAATTACTCACCTTATATACTAACATGAGTGGCGCCATACAGTCTGTTCCCATGCAAAAATATGCGATAAGAACGTTCCCGTTGAAATTTTTGAGATAGCTTGTGAACTTTTCGAGATAGCTAACCTACCTCATTATTTATGGAACAACCTAATATATATATATATATATATATATATATATATATAATATATATATATATATATATATATATGTATATATATAATATCTATCTATATATATATATATATACGTGTGTTTGACCCAAAAGTACTTACTTGGAGCATTTACTAAGTTTTTTGTCACCTTTCATCAGTAAATTAAATAATAACTGGATATTTACCCAAAAAATAATAATAATATAATATAATTATCAAAGTTTCACAAAGATGACTCTTAAATTTAGTCATCAAGGTTTGAACACGAGCTGGCGTGTTCTGTTAAATCAATAATCCTAACTGAATTGACCTAACGCTTTGCATGGATAATATCTCATTAATTCGAAATCACTGTTCCATAATAAAGCACCCAGTGTTTTGATTTTGCAAAAAGTTATGCTTCAGACTCTTTCAGGATCCCTAATTGGATACCCTACAAAACCTTGGTTGTTATGTGATGATAAATGCAGACACGAATATATTGATTCATATTTCTTTCGTATGAAAACAAATGTCAACAAATGTGTCAAGCTTTAGCAGAGAGCGTGTTAGAGTCTTAATCATATGAACTTGAGGTCCAATCGTCCTGGATCTTCATTGAAGGGTAAGGTGTGTCCTAATTATAATTATGAAATGTATGTATTTAAACTAAGAACTTTTATGCATGGATAATTTTCGCCTTTATTTTAGTAATAAAATTATAAATATTAGACTAATTACTACAAGAATATATATATCGGGAAACGACTGCAAAAGAATATATCTGGTAAATTAAACTATTACTTATTTTTTATGTCGATTTCATGAAATTGCAGTATCCTTGTGGTAGTGAATAATCATATTATCAAACTTAATTTTGAAATCTATGATTCAAAAAGTTATTTCTTCTTTTCTTTTTATTGAAAAAGTATAAATCCAAATATTTGTATTATTTCCTTTGTGGGCATATCAGTTCGTTTGAAGACAAGCCATTGTGTTCTTAGCTTTTTATCACTGAGATGAAACAGGATTAGCATGGAAGATAAGAGTCCTCGCCCAAAGGCTTTAAAAACATAACAATACATTAAAAAATTTAAAGTGGTGTATCGGAAAAGACTATAGAGACTTCCTTTAATAGCACAATATTTATGAATTATCAAGAGATTGCTGAAAGTTAATGGATAAAGAAATAAAATTAGTTTCACATCATCCTACTGAAAACCAAGTAATATGGGAGCTCGTTTTGATTCTATTGAAAAAAATGATTATCCTGTATACTAACTACATCTCTATCTGTATTAGACTTTGTGAGCAGACACCATAGAGATATAGAGAGCCTATTCTCTTTAATAGCTGAGCAACATTGTTCAGCTGTCGCCTATGCCCAATATAAACAAAGTATTTTGACCTACGTCATCGTAAGCTGAGCATTGAGATAGAAAGATTAGTTTAATTTTGGCACAAAAAAGTATTCCTCTGAAGTATTCAATAAGCCTCTATGTCTTTATATCTCTATGGCAGATACCAATTATTGGTACACCGAAGCCTGATATCTGATTTATCAGTAGATTGCTTCATATTCAAATGATTCCATGAAAAAAATGTGAACAATGATATAAATGAACCTGTATATTTATTAATCTATATCCTTGAGATGGAGAGTCAAGGTCACAACTCAATTAGAATATGTTTCCTTAATCTTCAAGCCATTCTACCAGTTATCATTTATTAATTTTTATCATATGAAGACTATTTTCATCAAATAATTACTATTTTGAATGCTTTTCAATATATACAGACACAAAAAAGATAACTTTAAAACATTCATATAAAAGACTCTCCTTTAAAAATGCGGAGTCTTTTGTGTTCCATATAACAACTCCATCTGGATAAACATTATAAATTAATCTAAAAGAAAATAAGAAATTCAGGGAACCTAAATGGTTATTTTGGTCAGAGAGTGGAATTCTTGATACACAATTGAAGCGAATAGATGATTTTAAAGTAAAAGAAGTGTGAGGTGGAGATACTTTTTAATGGTGTTTCGTAGAAGGAGAGCGGGTGCCCAGTAAATAGGGCTGCTGCATGGATGGCGGGAAGAGGTTTCGGATAAGCTTGGTATTTGATTCCATACCCAATGCTGAAGGAAATCCTGTTATCCCGGCGGCTAGATGTTATCGAGTTTCTGCACTCGTAGATGTTTCAAAGAGGCAAAGCAAATAGGGATAGGAGCGTGAATGTGCTTAAAGCGATGATTTTTCAATGATAAAGATAGGTAGATTTCAAATACCGAACCGATTATACGATATTCGGTAGAAACTACCGAATACCATACCGATTGGCAATCGGTTTGAAAGTATGACTTTTTGTAACATCCACATAGAGACATAAAGATATAGAGAGCTTATTCCCTTCAATAGCAGAGAAACATTGTTCAACTGTCGCTTTGCCCAAATGCTCCCTCGTGTGAAGAACTTGAACTTCACAAAATAAATAAACAACTACATCTTATAGTATAATAAAGCAGAAACATAAATATGCATTCAATATAAGCACATTCTATGCATTGAATACTAAAGTACCTGAAAGTGCATTTAATATCGGAAAAAAGACAGTAAATGAAAAAAATATATATAGCCTTCCATTTCCTACAAAAACCAAGTACATATATAATTTATATAAGATTAGTATATATTAAATTTCAAATAATCTTTAATAAATTATATCAAATGATGTATTTAATTGTCCTTTGTTATAAACTGTCCGATATTCAATACATATGAAGAAGTAAAAGCAGATGCATAAATAAATGTCTCTCTCTTTTTAATCTACCTAACCGATTGATACTGTAGATATATAATAAAATCTACCGAATACTGATATCGATCAGTAGAATGTATATACCGAATATCAAACCGGCGGTAGATTTTTCTACCGAATCCCAGCTCTGGCAAATACATATACATAAATATACATTTTATTTAGACTTTATTCTCTAGAAGGATTCTCTTTTATAGTTAATACAATATATAATTATTTTAATTAAATTTCAGTAAAGGGCAAATCAGTCTTATCGATTAAAAATATGATTATTTATTCATTCAGTAAATTAAAATACTTTTTAATGGCAGGTTCTATATTTAATGAACAGCTCGATATTTCCAAATGTGAAGTACACATTCAAAGGGCCGAGGCAAGCATATACATATGTATTCATAAAATTATAGTTACGACTCGTGTGTATGCCTGGACAATAAGATATTCCTATTGGCCAAAAGATATATATATATATTATGGAATTAATCGGGGTTTTTGGGTTAACAAGGAAGGATTAAGGCGTTAAGATATCATGTTAAAGCTCAGACAATCTGCAAGGCTGATGGATACACACATAAATTATAATTTATAATTATCATTCTTGACTAAAACAATATAATTACATAATAGTGAAGCCTATAACTATAAGCAAAGCTGCGATTATTATGAATTCCAATCTGTTTTAAGTCAGTTTGACAACATTTTTGTCTTAAATAATGCAGAGCTTTGTAAATAAAATATTGACATAAAAGCCAAATAGTTTAGGGATATTTTAATAGATGTTGCAAACTTTTTATACATTACTATAGTATATTTGTATTTCAGAAAGCAGCAAAATCTTATTTTTCCATATTCTAATTTTCAATTAACACAAATTCTGATTACTATAAAGTGAATCCATTCTTATGGCTTAAGTTATTTTTATCAAGAGCAAGATCTTCCTATATGTATTGCAGAAGCGCACATAAGAATTTGTAAACCAATGTTTGAAAAGAAATTATTTTAAATGTCAAATTAATTAACACTATAGTTTGAAACATACATGCGAATCTTAGCTTTTGAATCTTTATTTTTTAACCGACATATCTGACATATACTTAAAGTTGTCAAAATTTAAGTGTTTTCTTAAAGGGGCATCTTTAAGTTAATAAATTAAAATTTATATATTTGTAATATTCATAAGGACAATAAAATATGTTATAGATTCAGAATCCACTTAATTTGCCGTTTCCAAACTTTATATCTTTGTCACAATACCGGTCAAGTTAGAATAGTGAATTGTTATTATCAAATCCCTATTTATACTTCTTGGTCCTTTGTTTTAGATTGATGAGAAAATTGCATATATAGATTGAATGTAAAAACATAGATCCATTTTCGTTAAGATTAGTATCGTTTGCTCAATCAATGAAGTTGCCTCAAAATTTGGTGGACAATATAATTAATCTTAACTAATTTATGAGTAAAAACGAAAAATAATTTGAACAAAAATATAAGGGCGAAGATGAAAACTAATTTTTCTAAAATCAGCTTAAAATAATATTCTATCGGACAATAATCAAGACTATATAATGATAAACTGTGCGAATTGATACATCTCAGTCGTCTAAGTGGCATGGGAGTTGAACTATGTGTAGATATATAAATACATTTTACACATTATGAAAGTTCTGTAATAACAATAGATTTTATCTAACACTCTTGCACTTTAAAAATTACATAATATTAAACTTGCTCGAGAGCTTGAATACTTAATTTATAATTGGAAATAAGATTTAGACTTATGAGGACATAAGAGGGGTATACAATTTGAATTTGAACTCTTTTATAACTTCCTAATAAATATTTTCATGAACCAATTACGGCAAAATATCATCTAGAAAATTATAGGAAAATATTATGTTGTAGCGGAGGTCGGAGGACCTGTATGCGATCATCCATGGAGTAGCACCGCGTTATTGGGCTTTTTCGATAAAAATTCCTCTCTTGGGATCTCCATCTTGGAAATGGGCAAGAGACATTATTTGATTATTGCCATCTCTTTTTAGCATTATACATGAAAGCTTTGTAGAGAGTTCTAAGGATTCATCGTTTTTAAAAAAGAATATGTATATATAAATACAGGGAGTACACGTATAATCCGAACTAACTTTGATCGGTTATGTCGTCTTTGTTTTTGAGATATTGCAACGCACATATGTACGTTACTGCGCTTGCATCTTATCTATCCGCCAAAAAAAAACAGATTGAAAATCAGTCAACATTTAGCCATGGAAGAGGAGAAAAGGCATGCGATGTTCGCTTCCTTCCGTACGGGAGGAGTCCAAAGGAGGTGATAGAGCTATTCAACTACCCCAAGTCGACCGTCTACGACCAGTGGAAGGCTTGGAACTCTTTCATAAAGAATGATGCTCATCGCAAAAAGCGTTCTCGGTCCTTGGGGGCCACCAGGACCGACGAGTTTGTCGCCGAGGTGAAGAGGAAGGTCAGCGACGACGGCAACACGTCCTACGCCAAGTTGGCCGGCGAGATGGGCTGCTCCAAGCAGACCATCGCCAACACCATCAACAAGGACCTGGACTACAGTTTGTACCATAAGAGGCACAGGATGATCTTGACGGAGGGGACCAGGGAGTCCAGGAGGGTCAAGGCGGCGGCCCTGCTCAACAACCTCAAGCACGAGACGGCCGGTCGCCTCAGATTCTTCTCCGACGAGAATTTTTTTAGCCAGGACCAGAATAGCAATAGGCAGAATGATAGGTGGATCTGCCAAAATGTTGACGAGGTGCCTGTCGTCAAGCACACGAAGTTCCCCTCCTCTGTGATGGTTCTGGGGGTGATCAGCAGTGAGGGGGACGTCATGCTCCCCCACTTCTTCGAGAAGGGCCTCAAGGTCAACAAGGCCATCTACATCGACGTCATGAAGAACGTCGTGAAGCCCTAGATGGACCTGGTGGCGAATGGGAGGCCCTATGTCTTCCAGCAGGACTCGGCTTCCGCCCTCAAGTCGAGGGAGACCCAGGCGTGGCTGTTGGAGAACCTCCCCTACCACTGGAGCCCGGACTTGTGGCCCCCCAGCTCCCCTGACTGCAACCCCCTCGACTATTTCTTTTGGGGCATGGTCGAGAACAAGACTAAAAAGCACGCTCACAACACACTCGACTCCCTCAAGGCCGCCATCTTGGAGGAGTTCGCCAATATGAAGAAGGACGTCGTCGCCAAGGCCTGCAGCCGCTTCAGGCACCGCCTCGAGATGGTCGTCGCCGCTGATGGGGGCTATATTGAAAAAGAAATATTTATATATGTGTGCCTTTCATTTAACAAAAAATTGTTGAAAAATATCGATAAATAAATAAGTTATCAACATTTCAAAATTTGTTTTAATTAGTCCGGATTATCATGTACTCCCTGTATATATATATATATATATATATATATATATATATATATATATATATATATATATATATATATATATATATATATATATATATGTGTGTGGCTTCGTTCGTGTAACTCCAACTATAATTTCGTGACAGTAATTATGTCTTATAATGTTCATTTATGTCATATGTTTTAACACTTTTTATAATTTATCTATGTTTTTTGTTATATTTCACACTGTTTTTTGTTTTATCTGATAACAAAATTTTAAAAAATATGACTGAAAAAAAGTCATGGTCATGCATGCACTGAGTATTTCAGCAAAACTATTTTTATTTAAGTTGCAGGAAATAACGTTTTAAACACAATCACTTAGACAAATGTCATATTATCCAGATTTCATAATTCGAATTAAAGAAAGTTATGTAGAAATATCTGTTAAAGAAACAGTGATATTTATTTTATTTGGTAGAGAACTGAGTTCAACTAGACGGAACTTCTTTATTTTTACCTCCCATGCATGAAGCATATTAATTCAATCAATATAATAAGATTATTCAGCTTCAACATTGCCCCATTACTCGTACTTGCTGTCAATCTAGCGTTAATAATATCTTTGTAATTTCCGAACTTTCGTACGGTATCATCCATACAGACTCATCAAAAAGGCATCAGGAATACTTTTCAACATTACGAAGTTGTATATGACATTTATAAAAAAATAGGATTACAATGGTTTGCATACCCTCCCTGATGGATTCCTTGAGTTCTATTATGACTTTGGGGTTTTCTTCATAGATTCTGTCCTTCGGATAGCCCCAAAGTAGGTGTAAGAGTAGGTGTTGAAGCAAAGTCAGTATGTTACCTAAGACTAGCACGGTAGTGCTGGTGAAGATCCCATTTTAAGGCATGTTTGGTGATATACTTATTTATTCATCAGCGACGATTCAGCGCTCAAGTCGATTTCGGAAGGCATTACAGATTGTCAATAGGTATCTGGTAGACATTTAGGCCCAGGCCTCTCCAATGGGGTCATGAAGAAGTTCATGTTAGAAGGTGAACTTAACAGGCCTTACCCTTAATGTGCGCCTAGATGATGTAGTCCAATGAGTTGATGTTTGGACTCTAAGGGGGGATGCAAAATTCCTTAGTCCAGTAAGCAACATTGTTTGGGATATTCTTGTCGGAGGAATTTTTGGACGGCTTTAGTTGTATATGCAGGGCTCCTGTAGTACTGGAATATGACTGACGCCTCCCTGGACAATTTCTGGAGCCACATAATACAACTTTCTAGGGTGTTGCCAAGGTAATCGTCAGTTTTAACATGATAAGTGGTGGAAAACTAGAAAATTTTAATTTTTCTGGTTGAATGCGTCGAGGCACATCATCATCAAGGACACAGTATGATTTGTAGTGTTCACATACCTGGTTGAGTCATTGAGATGTGCACCATACAATGCCAATACCCGATTATTTTACCTGTAAAATACCGGATCCACCATGAAAATATTCTCGTCTTAAAATAAATCGATGCCAGCGGAATTTGGCTTTGCATTATAAAGTGTTTTTTGTACCTCTTGCCATGCTGTTTTTTCGAAAGGTAGGACTTTACAGATCTCTTTAGGGATTTCCCGCCTATTTTTGTATATACAAAGAGATGCGGTCGACGTTGCTACCCCAAGATCCTCACTAAATAAAATAATTTTGGTGTTCGGGTTGGGGATCGTGCCCTCCCTTTACATCCAAGGATCAACTTTTTCTTTCTCCCTCTTTATCGCTTAACTTCCTTCACAACTTTCATACTCTTTTTAACGGTCTTGGTGTCTTGTTTCAGCTGTTCAGAGATCCCATATGTCTCAAAGTGGTCCACAGAGTACTGAATTATGCTTTTCAATCAAACCTTTCCACATTTAACGGAACCTCCTCAAAGGAATCTGTCTTGTAGTAAAATTTATCACGCTCTATTGTTTGTACAAGCTACACTGTACAAATTAAGTAAAATAGACGAGTATAAATAAAAGGGATGTCACACAAATTATACGATTTCTCAATCCAATCTAACTCAACCCACCTATGTTGATACACTAGGCATGAATCAAAAAATAGGCATGCAACAATTATTATAAATATTAATATTAAATGATTTGTCATTATATTCTATAAAACATATGTTCAATTTATTTTTAGGCAGCATTTATTTCGCCACAAAAACTTCAAGTAGTCAGATTCATTTCGGAGAATATAGTTTTTGAGGAGACGGATTAATTTTATGACCACTTATAAAAATTTAGGCAAATATGAGATTGCCCACATATGGGCTTGGGATGCTCATGGCCATGATAGTTTTGTAGATTGTGCAAAAATATGAATTTGTTTAGAAATAGTTTTAGAAAACGGTTACAGTTATATAATACTCAGGTCATAAATATACATTTTATAAATCCGATATTGTTATGTAATGATCACAATTATTGTATGAAGTGCATAGAAATATTTGCTGATGCGATCTATGGACATTAAAATTGACCTTAAAAACATGAAAAAAGTTATTTTGATAACCAACATATATTGATAAAAGAGTAGTGGGACTTGAAAAATAGGGTCATAAAATATATTTTTATTCAGTTCTAAATCAAGTTACCTTTGAAATACAAAAATACATTCTGCTAAAATGATGATAATAAATGTTGTGAAAAACAACAAACTTAAAAAATAATGGATTTTATTTTCTTATTTGGAGCCGTTCATAATTTAAGGCTCCATAGATGGCATAAAATTACAACCAGTATAAATGTTGATATCTTGAAATTATATACCTTTGTGCATGGTATACACGCTTTCTGAGATGTCTTCATTCATTTACTGAGTTAAGTTTGGAAAATAATAGGGAATATACAATTGGGAAATATTGTTTCTATTATTTTTTTGCGCTGGTGGTCAACTTTTAAGCATGTTAATAAAATCAAATAATGAGATATGTTCCCAGCTAGACCCTTTAAGTGTATCGTAATCATGTTCATGTCGTTTTTGATACATGAAAATTATAATTGATTAGGAAATTATTCGAAATTATTATATTACAAGTATTTAGTTCATTCCCTGATGCCTCTTTTAACAAAAATATGAACATCTGAAGAATTTATATTTAGTTTTAGATACTATTTTGTTAAAAGAGCATCTTAGAATGAACACAAAAATATCATATTGAGGAAATTCCTCAATTATACATTCATATCAAAGTGCCATTTTTGGTAGTTATTCCACTTTCAATTAAAAGAAGTAAAAATATTATATTTGTTTTTAATACAAGAAACGTTTAATTAATAATAATTATATTTGTAATATTCTCGACTACTTTTGATTTTTTAATTTAATGAAATTGTGTGAACTATGAATTTTAATTTTACTATTCTAATATGATCAAAAAAAAATATGTTAGATGCCATCTGATATATATATATATATATACAGGGTGATTCACTTAAATTGAGACTCACAAATTACAAGATACAATCTTTGTATAAAATTTTACACAAATATTTTTAAAACAAAAATGATAGCACCATGTGTAATTTACAAAATGTATTTCATTAAATTTCCACATATCTCCTTTGGACTTCACTACAGCTTTGAACCTCCTCACGGTGGAGGCAACACAGGCAGGAATCTCTTCCTCAGACAAAGATTTTCACGGTCCAGGCCACCCACAACAGTCAGAATGACCGGGTTTTATCTAGAAAAAGGAAGACATCCCCGTGCAGCTGAGGACTCTCTTCAGAAGGCAAAAGCCACCCTCAGTCATCTGGGCGGAAGTGACGTCGGACGGGAAGAAGGCCCCAATTATCTTTGTCGAGGAGGGCGTGAAGATCGACCAGGCAGTATACCTGCATTTCTTTCAGAGGAGGTCGTCCCATGGGTACAAAGAGAGTATCCTACGGCTCTTTTCCTGTTCCAACAAGATGAAGCTCCATCCCATACCAGCAAATTGGTTCAAAGCTTCTGCACTGATATGATCGCAGACTTTGGTCCAAAGACTTGTGCCTCCTCCCCAGATCTGAACCCAATGGACTTTGGAATTAGTCCATTCTGGAGACAAGGGTGTTGTAGCAAGTCTACTGGATCGGTGGAGATTCTAAAGAAGAAACTGATCCAGGCCTGGGCCTCTTTGTCTGAGGAAGAGATTCCTGCCTGTGTTGCCTCCACCGTGAGGAGGTTCAAAGCTGTAGGGAAGGCCAAAGAAGGATATGTGAAAATTTATGAATACATTTTGTAAATAACATATTGTGCTATCATTTTTGTTTAAAAATTATTTGTGTAAAATTTAATATAAGATTGTAGTTTGTAATATGTGAGTCTCAATTTAAGTGAATCACCCTGTATATATATATATATATATATATATAATATAATATTATTATATATATATATATATAGATATATATATATATATATATATATATATAAGATCAGATGTAATCTGTTAACTTGATATGTATTACTAAATTTACATGTAGACCTGAAGTATTAGACTCTGCTAGAAAATGGAAACACTTTAGAGGAATAAAAAATACATGATTGTACACAACACAAACAGATTTTGTTACACAAGGGAACTATAAACAAATAAAATTCTAAAAACTAAGCTAAGTAAGAACAGGATCTTTTTACTGATGAAGAGCGTAGAGTTAGAAGGATATTCTCAGTTGCCAGCAACCCGAGTCCTTCTATGCCATGCTCGATTATCAAATAATGTTTCTACTTTTCTAGTGCCCATAATAGTCATTCGACGCAGAAGAAATTACAAAATAGATTTTCCTTTTACGATCCCATAATCGCACTTGAGCAGTCTAGTCCTCTACCAAGGAACTTCACTCTTCATTGGCTGTAACGGTGGAACGTGAAACGAAGAGAGCATTTGAATCAGAAAATACGAAATTATTCTTTCGATAAACTGGTGATTATCATTCAGTTGAATTGGAGAATCAAACATACCTGAGTCACATGTGAAACATTTCTATTGACTGGTATTCGTCTACAAGAAGTAAATGTAATATCAAAGAGGTCAAATGTAATATCCACTCCCTTCGTTCATAATTATGAGTATTCAAGTAGTATGAATTGAATTAACGAGTTGCACTCTTATGCACGACTCATTCAATATAATTACATTTTGTCGAATATAAATATGCATTTAATCACCGTAATTAGTGCATTTAACAAACACTCATTGTAATGTTAATTTCAAAATGTAATATTCGGATTTTAACTGAAAATATAATAGTTACGATGGACATTGATCAAAGCCATTTAAGAAAAGGATCGGATTTTTTCTAAACTAGCTTGTTTCATTTTGGCTTGATAAAATTATATCCATTTGGATATAAGCATTAATTAGTTTTATAATTAGTTTAGTGAATCGCGGATTCTTTCAATGAAGTTGACCAAATTGACATGTGAGAGTGATTGTTTATGAATAAATCACTATCAGGCTCTCTTAAAAATATGTTTTAATTATTATTAAACCCCTAACGGGTCTATCGTTCAATATGGTACTTCTAGTGTTAAGTTGATAAAAAGTTGTCCCATTCATGAACTTAATTCTACATGATTTGGATATATTTGAATTGTCAACATATTTGGGAACGCAAATTTAGTACAAAATAGTTTTGTCACTCAACCTACCATATCTAAAATTATAATGCGTATTTTATGTATGGAAAATAGTATATGCAAATTATTTTATGATGAAACTGATTTCATACTCTATAGATGTAAATATAATGATAATCTTTTTTAAATTCCTATATTCTATCTATCTTCCTTTTTCCTAAGTAACCTGTTTTCATCGATAGGTTCACCTTTCAACCATACTTTTTTAAAACTCTGAGATAAGTTTTAAAAATGCTCCCCTCTCACACTCTGTCGACTTCGTTTTCAGTGGTGAAGGACTTTTAGTCTTTTTATTTAGCAATTAACTAAAAGTATACTTACTGCTGTATATTTAAATTCTTAATTGGAATGATAATGTTAAAATTTGATTCAACTTATAATAACTTTTGTTCTGTACTATATAAAAACGTTTTTTTTACAATTGTTATTTTGATAGTAAACGATTACAACAAAAGTACCAGAGTTAATATTGATGTGGAGTCGGTATGGCGAATAGTATGTACGAAATTATGAAAGCAATATATATATATATATTAGACCTCCCAAAAAAAACCCACTTTTTAAAAATGCACCCAACATTTTTTAAATAACAGCTCCTACTAGGGTTCTTTATAGTTTCAAGAAGGAAAAAGAAAAAGAGGTATCATGTTGATGTTTAAGTTATCTTTATAATACGTTTTTAAAACGACTAATGATAGTAGATTTTTCCCCATCGAATCCCAATCTACTCCCTCTGAATCCCTCATCAGTATTGATACCAATTCTTTTAATTTTTGTTTTTCTCAAAATACAGTTTTTCAATGGAAATGTCATTATGGTAATCTTGTGAATTCGCCAATAAACATTTTGTTCAAATCATATATTATTATTATATATAAATAAATAAATATATATATATAATTATATATATATATATAATATTATATATATATATGCTCATATTTGACAATAAAAAAATTATGGATTGAACTATGAATTCCGTAAATGAATCTAACAGGCGTCATAACCAGACGATACCATCAGCTCAATCACAGAGCTGGTAGCGTTGACACGATTGAAACACTTTCGGGTTGCGTGAGGAAATGCACGACGTGAAAGTTCAACAGCCGAAGAATGTTCTGACGCTGTTTCTCGCTCTTGGTCAGCACTTCAGTAAAGTCAGACCCGAACTTGACGGCCCTCTCTGCCGCGTCATTGACAACTTGAAGAGAGGTGACGATGCCGCTTAACTCAATGAATGTTGAATCAGAAGCCCATTGTGTGACCGGGAGCTCCAAGAAGGTTGGATGGATGTTTGAAGGTAGAAACGCTCAATGAGATATAGGTGGTGGAATTTGGTATAAAAATGTTAAAGGCACTTGACTGATAGATCAAAGAGTGAAATTGAATCTGATACGGTGTTTAAATCACGTGTTTATAAATAAAACAGGTTTTGATGAAATAAGATGAAATGGTTATTGTATTGTATTTAAAAGATAACTTCAAAACATCACTTGAGTACCCTCTTTTTCTTTTTCCTTCCTGAAACTATAAAGAACCCTAGTAGGAGCTGTTATTTAAAAAATGGTTGGTGCGTCAGCACTTATGTTCATTTATTGGCACTAAATATTATTTGACGAAAATTTGCAAAAAATTACAAAGTCATCAATTGATCATAGTTAAATTTTGTAAAACTACTTTTTTCAAAATAAGTTATAACAAAAAAGTTTTGCTTCATAACGAAACCTTTGACACCAGTGACGTCCGATTTCTAACAATGCTAGAGATTTTTTATTTAGATACTCGTTTTCAGCATCAAAAAATGAACCAGAATCGCTGGGTATATGTAAAAGAACTAAAAAAGTGGTTTTTTGGGAGGTCTATATATATATATATATATATATTGTTAAGTACCCTAACGAACAATATATAATATGTTTAAGAGTGTGGAGAAAAAAAACTCGTAAAACCTTTGGTTCCAATATTTTAGAATCCATTTTTATGGTAGAAAAAGGCAATAATTTTACATAAAATATTATTGTTTGCACACAAAACCGCTTTTTTCATATCATGTCGAATACATTTGACACGGCAAAGATGTTTATGCAAGGTAGTTTGCCAAGGAACTGGATCTTGATTCTTCATGCGTTGACTTGGATGGTCTTTATACAAATATCTAGGTATATTTAAATGAAATTGTGCAATATTGCTATACTATTATTAACTTTGCAAGGGACGACGTTTTTGATAATGATACCTTCAATAAAAAGAGACTATCTATATAATTAAATATGAATTCCAAAAGGAAAATTCATGGCTTATATAACCGGTATATGGGCTCATTCCAACTAATTTATTTATTTTGCTTGTCTGGGACTCAATTAAATCAAAACCATCTTAGCCTTGGTTTTGTGAATTTAATTGGAATATAAGATGACATTGTTGAGTAAGAGCTTATCAAAGTATTATCCATGAAAATAGATGCAAGAGAGAACAAAATCATAAGTTATTGCCAATATTTTTATGGTCTTATATTTATATATATATATATATTTGTATATATATATATAATTACACTATGTGTTAGGAAGATATTGATCGACTAAAGTCCATTAAAAGAATTCGTAATAAGGGCACCGAGAGAAAAAGACACTTTATGTTTTTAAAGATGATGATTTGGCCTCTGAATAATCGTTAAGATTTTAACAGTCACATGGGAATTGGTAACTTTTTCATACTCTCAACCTTTTTTATTTACTTTACTTTCAGATATATCACCATAAAACTGATTTATAGATTAAATGTCCCAAGGACCTTGACAAATTGAACAGTCATAATACTCATCAACAGTTATTTAGCTACCTTTCAATTTGAAATAGTATTATTTACTGCGTCTTGCATCTAACACCCGATCCTTGCACTCAGATGATGCTTCTGATTAATTATAACTAATAATTCTTTATTTTCACAAAACTTAAATTTGGGGAGACATACAGGGACAGAGAGAAAAATATTTTAAGTAATCATGTAGAAAACGAATTTTCCAGGAAACACTCAATAAAACAAAAACACGTCTTAGTACCTCAGTCTTATCCACAGAAAATTTGGGCAAAATCTAACTTGCAAATTTTATAAAATCCACAAAAACGTTTTGGCGAATAAAATAAACATGTCGATGACGAATTTTCCGGGAGTTGACAACCCCACTAAAACACTCCTTGAGCTCTCAAAACTATTCACTGAAAATTTCGTCAAGATCTAATGAGCCGTTCGGGAGATACAGGGAAATGAACGAACGAACAAAACAAACGAACGAACGGAATTCTTTTTTATTAGTATAGAGTAATATCTTACTATAAATTTCCACAATTGCAACGACAAAATTTTACTCCTTTGATTATTGATTTTTATTGACACTTGGTCAATATATGAAAGAGGTATTGCCGTTTTTTTATTTTGAAGTATTTTTTTTCATTTCTACATTTAAGAACTTTGTACATTTAGTGATTAAATATAGATTTATTGAATAAAAATTATTTTTTAATCTTTATATTTATTATTCATAATGATATGTTTTCTTCTTTAAAAATATATTATTTCTTCCTGATAATCTGAATCTTTATAACGACAACAATAATTGCTTCAAATTATTAGTTGTTTGGGATATTTTAAACATTCATTTCTCTACCAATAATGCAAACTGTTAAATTGATTAATTGTTTTACTATAGCTTAGAATTATTTATATATATATATAATATATATGTAATATCAGACTTTGTTCATCATTCGTTTGAAGATTGAATCGTTCGTCGTTCATCGTTCGTGATTCTGAAATAAATTGACGACGTTTTTTAGGAAATACATATTTTTCACTTTCATTATTTTAAAAAAAGTAATGACGTTTTTTTTAGCAAGGAACTTTTCTTATGAATAAGAAAAATATATGTCATTTTTTTGCGTCAAATACGAACAAAGAACATTACGAATTTTTATTGTTGTTCTTCAAAAAAATTGTTGCTCGTCATTAATATCATTAAATAATATTAAAATCAATTAGATTAAAAGTGGCAACAATAAAACACGGATAAATATTTTTCTTATGTAAATGGATTTTTTTTTTCGTCTTGTTCATTCATTAGGTAATTAAAATAAAATTAATCGATACAGCCCAGAGCAAGATAAAAGTATAAATAAACATTTTTTTAAGAATTTGCTCGGGCATAGAAAACAGACAATAAAATATTATATAAGTACTAGAAGCAGTTGCAGTGTATGCAGAACATATATATATTAAGACATAGAAAGCTTATTTGATTTATCGGAGATATACGTCATATTGCCCAATATAAACAAATCTTTCTATCTCTAAGATCGACTTATAATGACGAAGTACAAATTACTTTGTTATATTGGACACAGGCGACAGATGAACAATGTTTCTCTGCTTATGAAGGGAATCAGCTCTCTATATCTTTATATCTCTATGATACAGACTTAATCCACTCTTAAAGAATTAAATAAGCCAAAAAAAATAGGCAAAAATTATTACTTAATTAAAATATTTTCTTTATATTGTTATTGTATAAAAATATATTCTTTATATTATATATTCGTTTTGTGTTTAAATCGTTTTCCATATGATTACTAAAAAATAAGTTTCTTTCTGTCCCTGTATGTCCCCCTAAATTTAGATTTTGTGGAAAATAACAACTTTTTTATAAGGAGACATCGTGCTAATCAAATTTAATAATGCCTAGAGATGGAGAGTGATGTCAACCACTCTCAACTTTTCTTGATAAATATATGAAGTCGTACTCTCTCTTAAGTTTTTGCGTTTTTCCCTCATCAATGGAGATCAAACAAATACTCTGATATTCAGCGCTACCATACATATATTAGGCAATCTATGATCTCTATGAAATGATTCAAAAATTACTTCTTTTTATGATATTTAAATACCCAGCCTTAAGGAATACAAAACGGAAAAATTGGCAAAGAAACAAATACTCTGATATTCAGCGCTACCCTACATATGTATATAAGGCAATCTATGTTCCTTATGAAACGATCCAAAAAATTACTTCTTTTATGATATTTAAATACCCAGCCTTAAGGAATACAAAACGGAAAAAATGGCAAAGAATACCCAATGATAACTTTTTAAGAAACTGATTTTAAAATGAAAAGTGCGATTACATCACTGAAATTATTCGTATGATTTCTCCTTTTTACGATGTTTAAATACTCAGCCGTAAGGAATAAAAAACGGAAAAAATGGCAATGAATCCCCAATGACCACTTTTTAAGGAACTGATTTTAATATAAAAAATCACATGCGATGATTTCACTGAAATTAATCGTGTGATTCCTTCTTTGTGTGATGTTTAAATACCCAACCGTAAGGTATAAGAAACGGAAAAAAATGGCAAGGAAGACCCAATGAAACTGATTCAAAAATGAAAAATCCAATGAGATGACATCACTTAAAATATTGTGTAATTTCTTCTTTTTACGATGTTTAAAATACCCAGCCTTAAGGAAAAACAAACGGAAAAAATGGCAATGAAGGCTCAATGACAACTTTTTATGGAACTGGTTTTAATATGAAAAGTCACATGCAATGATTTCACTGAAATTATTCGTGTGATTTTTTCTTTGTGCGATGTTTGTTTACCCTGCCTTAAGGAATATAAAACGGAAAAAATGGCAATGAAGACAACTGTTGAATCATTTAAGTCGTTTTGTATTTATATATCAACACGACGTAAACGTAAAATGGAAAAAATGGCAATGAAAACCCAATGATAACTTTTTAAGAAACTGATTTTAAAATGAAAAGTCACTTGCGATGACATCACTGAAATTATTAGTATGATTTCTTCTTTGTGCGATGTTTAAATACCTAGCCGTATGGAATACAAAACGGAAAAAGTGGCAATGAAGACCCAATGACAACTGTTGAAGGAACTGGTTTTAATATGAAATGTAACATGCGATGACATCACTGAAATTATTCGTATTATTCGTGACTTTTCATATTAAATCAGTTCCTTATAAAGTTGACATTGGGTATTCATTGACATTTTTTCCGTTTTTTATACCTTACGGCTGAGTATTTAATCATCGTAAAAATAAAAATATATATATACAAAACAATTCTATAATGTGATTTATTACAATACGCATTACTTATACGTAATGTAATAGTCTATTAAATCTAGACTGTAGATGAAAATAAGAATGATGATTCTTACAATTAGTATTCTAGAAATTAGAATCTAATTCCAACCTTACGGTTGGGTATTTAAATATCACACAAAGAAGGAATCACACAAATAATTTCAGTGAAATCATCACATGTGACTTTTCATATTAAAACCAGTTCCTTAAAAAGTTGTCAAAGCTCTTCATTGCCATTTTTTCCGTTTTGTATTCCTTAAGGCTGGGTATTTAACCCATTAGAACCTGAGCGTCGATTTTTTGACGTGTTATAAAAGTAAAGAAAAAAAGTCGTAATATATGCAAAAATGACACTGTATGAATATGGGTATCGTTTTAAGAGTATTTCACTTGGTAAAGATCCATTGTTTATGTTTGTGGCATTTTTTGTCAGTCTAGACAAAGAGTTTTACAGAGTCTTTTTGATATTTTATTTGTTGTCAAGTACTTCCAATAAGTAATATAGGTGATTAAATTATTTATGAAACATTATTCTTTAAATGTTGTTTACATATTATATGGAATTTGGCATCTTATTTTCTAGAAAAAACTATTTATTTTCTAATGTCGAAAAATCGACGCTCAGGCTCTACAGACATATTTTTTAAAGGAAAATGCAAACTAGTCTCTATTACGATTTGTAGTACTGCGTTTTATATGTAATATTGTTTGATTAACCAATTGATTGACAACTTATTAATAGGCTTATTATTATTATTTTGTAAATAAATTTTTGAGATAGACTACTGAGGAGATATTTAGTCTTCTGGAAGACGTGGATGAGCCTGCGGATGTTTTTATAGGCCTTCCAGAAACTGAGGCAACTCTCTGACGAAGATAGTGATAGGTCAGATGACAAGGTAGAAGGCATTTCAGAATTAATAGGTTGACTTTGATTGGAAGCCCCTGCTCATTTTAATCTTTTTGAAAATTTGAAAGTGCATCCTTTGAAGAAGCAATTATTTGGAGAAAAAATCTGAGAAATGTTCAAGCATAACAATGTTTTTCCAAAAAATCTCCAATTGAAAAAATTATGACAGCAAAGAATCCACAAGACTTTTTCGAGCTTTTCTTCATTTCCAAAACTGTATTTCTACAAATGACCGTGCTTCAAAAATTAGACCAGAAGTTTGTTTCAGCATAGAAGTTTGAAAAAAATGATATCTGTGGACGAAAGCATGATCCCGTACATTGGGAAACATTACACAAAACAATTTATCCGAGGAAAACCCATTCGGTTTGGATTTAAAATGTAGGAATCATGCTCCAAATGCGGATACTGGCATTTTTTCAATCTTAATTGTCAAAGTTCAAGACACCGTCGAAACTCCACAAATTCGAATTCATCTTCTAAATCTACTTCTACTTCCACTAACAAGATACCAAAAGGCATATGCTACTGCTTTGGGCTGCGTAAACACTTATCTTATACGTGCCCCCAACGAAATACAAGCCAGTGTTCATTTTGCCATCGCGTCGGACACGTCATCAAATACTGTCGCGACAGAGCGAACTCAACACACATCTTCACCTCCACCTTCTCAGAACTTAAATGAAGACACCATACCCTCAGTGAAATCTTTAATTTCAGATTACTCCCATTAGCAATTAAAATCTTCATCGTCGGATCAGCACATCGAACTCAACCCTTCAAACTTCTTATTCAACTTCGCCAAGATAGCTAGAGCTACTCCTCGGGCAACAATTAATTTCACCTCCCCGTGTGGGCGGTCCTTCAACTTTGACGTCATTCCTGACACAGGAGCTACAAAGTCAATCCTTGCCCTCAATATTTTAGAGCGGCATGGGATTTCTTTCGCCCCCTCCCGAGAAGTTGTAACCTTGGCGGACTCCAGTTCGGCAATTTGGCTGAAGGAAAAATACGTCTCGCTGCTAAATTCGGCGAATTATCTTCCAATATCGAATCCCTAGTTACATCAGCCTTCTCCGATGACATACTTTTATCGTGGCAAGATATGACTAACCTGGGAATGCTGGATAAAAATTTCAATTTTCCTCATGCGTCCTCAAGGCTCATAAGACCCTTCCAAGGAGTGCCGCCTGACAACAATTTGTCCAACAGACAGTCCCTCGCTATAACGTTGCGAGACAAATATTTCAGCGACACGACCGCTGAAAACCTTGATGAAAAGAAGGCCCTCCTGATAAACCTATTTATTGACGTCATCTCCGACGGTTTGGAAGGAAAGGAGCCCATTTTGGGACGGCCAATGAAGCTCTATTTCAAGGAAGATGTGAAAATAATCCCCTTCCAAGCAAAGACGCCTAGAAACATTCCTCTTCACATGCGAGGACCAGCGGACGATCTCATCAAGGAACTCCCACACTCCAAGATAATCGCTCGAGTCGATACCCCTGTAGATCATTGTGCATACGGACATTACGTGCTCAAACCAAATGGGAAGGTCAGACTGGTCACCGATTTCACCAACCTCAATAAATATATAAGGCGCCCCTGCTATCCGTTCCCCAGCGCTGAGCAAATCGTTCACAGCCTGGAAAGCTCATCGAAAGTCTTTGCAGTAGCAGATCTCACCCACGGCTATTTTCAAGTACCTTTGGACGAAGAATCATCTCTCCTCACCACATTCATCACTCCTCAAGGTAAATACCGTTATTTACGTGCGCCCATGGGCATTAATGCAAGTTCTGATGAATTCAATATCAGATCAGAGGTCATTCTTGAAGGAATAAATAACGCTATGAAAATAGTCGACGATTCTGTTATTGGCGCTTCCAACTTCGGCGAGTTATTTCTTAAAGTAATCCTTTTTCTCCTAAATGCCCGTGAACATGAGGTTACGGTTTCGGAGAAAAAGCTTCAAATAGGATCTGCCGTAAAATTTGCAAGTTATCAATTGGAAAACGGCAAAATATTTCCCTCTGAAGCACGCATTCAAGCGATAACATGTTTTCCAAGCCCTAAAAACATAACCGAGTGTCGTAGTTTGCTAGGCTTAGTAAACCAACTCGGCTCATGCCTGACTTAGCTCAAATGTCTAAATGTATCCGAGAGCTACTCCAAAAAAAGAACACCTTCTTATGGACATCAGAGCATGAGCAAGCCCTTTGCATAATAAAACAGACCGTTTCGCAATATTTGGAATGCAATTTCTTCGATAAAAATTCAAAAACAATACTCCAACAATGCCTTCACGGATTAGGATTTTTACTTCTCCAACAACCCAACGACGCACCTGTAACTATGTCAAGTCTCCATCATGATTCCAAACTAATTCAATGCGGATCATTCTCACTCACAGAAACTCAAGCTCGTTATGCCACTATTGAGCTAGAACTTTTAGCCCTTGTGAGAGCCATTGAAAAGTGCCGCTTCTTCCTGAAAGGAATAGATTCCTTTTTTGCCATTGTGGATCATCGACCTCTTATCGGCTTATTCAACAAAAACATTTACGAAATTGAGAACCCACGTCTCATGAGGCTACGTGAGAAAATAGTCGAATTTAACGTAACTCTAATATGGCAGCCGGGCAAAACTCACCTCGCCGCGGACGCTCTAAGTCGAGCCCCTGTATTTAAAGCCGAGGACGAACCTGCTCTCGAAGAGTATGAAAACACTCTTATGTGTTGAGCAGTTAGTGACCCCACATTCCAACAGCTCTATGATGGAATCGACGAACCCTGCAAGCTCATCATTGCTGCACTTAGGGGAGGATATCACCCCAACGATCTCCCGGAAACTCATCCCGGACGTCCTCAGTGTGGAGTAAGCTATCCCTTTTAAATTTAGATAGTGACAATGATACGTTAATCACCTACGAAGGACATCGCCTCGTGATTCCCACCTCCGTACGAAAGGATATCCTTGCTCTTCTCCACAAAGCCCATCAAGGCATTACTAAAACTCGCCTCATCGCGTCGAAATTATTTTTTTGGCCGGGCATGTCTAAGAAATTGATGATTTAATAAACAATTGTGACAAATGCCAATTACATCAAGCGTCTCAGTATGAAAAAACGGAGCAAAGTTATAGTGAGCCCTCGAGACCTTGGCATACTATATGCATCGACCTATTCGAATGTAACGGCCAAGACTTTTTGGTAGTCGTTGATAAATTTAGTCTGTATCCCTTCGCACACCATCTTCATAAAACATCAACATCAAATGTTACGTCCTACCTCAAGTCACTGTTTCTTATATTTGGATACCCAAACTACATCATTTCAGATAATGGGCCCCAATTCCGCGAGGAATTCAACGAGTTTTGCGAACTCCAACACACTATCCACGTCACTTCTTCACCTCATAACCCCCAATCTAACTCGATTGAAGAGTCGGCGGTCAACAGGGTAAAGAAGCTAATGAAGAAATCCAAATCCAAAGAAGAATTTACTGAATCGCTCCTATATTTAAGGACAATCCCTTCATCGTCGCGGAAGAAATCACCTTCAATGTTATTCCTCGGAAGATATTTAAGAACTCTTCTCCACTCTCTTAATACTCTGTCCGATCCATCTACTTTCGATCACTCGCCATCGACCTTAAGACAACTCAACGTAGATGAACAAGTCTTAATTCAGGACGCAAAGAGTAAACTTTGGTCCGAAGTTGGACAAATAACTCAAATATGTGATTCAGGACGCTCATATAGAGTTATGTTGAGATCGGGGGAAATAATAACACGCAACAGAAAATTTGTGAAGCCAACATCAGCCCAACATCCACATCCGAACACTCATTGACTCCACCCTCACCAATTGTGAAAGCAAGAAGATCACCTCGGATAGCCAAGAAATCAGTGTCAATAAATGGTTCCAAAAATACTTACAAACTTATTTAACTCATGTTTTTTTTCGTTTATCTATATATAACGTTTTTTTTTGTTTATCTTTGTATAGCGTTTTTTTTTTTTCGTTTATCTTTATATAGCGGTTTTTTTAGTTTATCTTTATATAGCGGTTTTTTTTAGTTTATCTTTATATAGCGTTTTTTATCGTCATTAATTGTTTTTTTTTGCAGATATTTCTATAATGACTGGGAGGCGTGAGGCATTATTCACTCAACCTCTCTCTCCTACGTCCTATGGACTGGCAGTTGATCTAATAAAGTAATAGAGTGTACACGTCAATCAGTTGTTATATCTCATTTCTTCACATCACTTCACAAGATAAAATAGCCATAGAGTTTTCATTGTTCTACAATCATTATTTAACTTTCGGCTCTAATGGGGTAAACATCGTAAAAGGAAGATGAATAATTTTAGTGATGTCATCACATGTGATTTTTCATACTCAAATCAGTCATTTGAAACATTATTCGCTTTTACATTCGTAATACTAATAAAAATCATGTAAAGAAATCTGGTTTGAATATGGCAATACTAATAAACAGACTTTAATTGTCTTTAATTAGTATTCAGTTCAATACCCAGTCTTAAGGAACACAAAACGGAAAAAATGGCAATCACGAGGAAATGACGACTTTTTAAGGAATTACTTTCATTAGAAATTAACATTAGCACTCTATGAAATGGCTTAAAAAAAATTGATAAAGAATTCCGTTCGTTCGTTCGTTTGTTCGTTCGTTCGTTCATTTCACTGTATCTCCCGAACAGGTCATTAGATCTTGACGAAATTTTCAGTGAATAGTTTTGAGACCTCAGGGAGTGTTTTAGTGGGTTGTCAAGTCTGGAAAATTCGTCATCGACATGCTTATTTTATTCGCCAAAACGTTTTTTGGTGATTTTTTAAAATTACAAGTTAGATTTTGCCCAAATTTTCTGTGGATAAGACTGAGGTTCTAAGACGGTTGTTTGTTTTATTGAATGTTTCCCGGAAAATTCGTTTTCTACATGATTACTTAAAAATATTTTTCTTTCTGTCCCTGTATGTTCCCCCAAATTTAAGTTTTGTGGAAAATAACAACACTTTTTTATATTGCAACATCGTGCTAATCAAATTTCAATAATGCCTAGAGATGGAGAGGGATGCCAATACCCAGCCTTAGGAATACAAAACGGAAAAAATGGCAATGACGACTTTTTAAGGAACTACTTCTCATAAGAAAGTAACATAGGCACTCTATGCAACGACTTAAAAATAACTCTTTTTTACGATGTTTAAATTCCCAGCCTTAAGGAACAAAAAACGGAAAAATGGCAATCAAGACCCAGACAACTTTTTAAGGAACTGATTTGAATATGAAAAATCACATGTGATGACATCACTAAAATTATTCATCTTCTTTTTACGATGTTTAAATACCCCAGCCTTAAGGAATACGAAACGGAAAAAATGGCAATGAAGAGCTATGGCAACTTTTAAGGAACTGGTTTGAATATGAAAAGTCACATGCGATGATTTCACTGAAATTATTCGTGTGATTTCTTCTTTTAAGATGTTGAAATACCCAGCATTAAGGAATACAAAACGGAAAATCATCATGACATCGTGTAGAAACATAAACGGATTTAAATTTTTAAATGAAGAGTTTTTGATGTTTTCCCTCATCAACGGAGATCAAACAAATACTCTGATATTCAGCGCTACCATACATATATTAGGCAATCTATGATCTCTCTGAAATGATTCAAAAAATTACTTCTTTTATGATATTTAAATACCCAGCCTTAAGGAATACAAAACGGAAAAAATGGCAAAGAAAACAAATACTCTGATATTCAGCGCTACCATACACATTTATATTAGGCAATCTATGTTCCTTATGAAATGATCCAAAAAATTTACTACTTTTATGATATTTAAATACCCAGCCTTAAGGAATACAAAACGGGAAAAATGGCAAGAAAAACAATATTTGATATTCAGCGCTACCATACATATATTAGGCAATCTATGTTCCCTATGAATGATCCAAAAAATTACTTATTTTTATGATATTTAAATACCAGCCTTAAGGAATACAAAACGGGAAAAATGTCAAAGAAGACCCAATGATAACTTTTAAGAAAACTGATTTTAAAATGAAAAGTGCGATGACATCCCTGTAATTATTCGTATGATTTCTTCTTTTTTCGATGTTTAAATACTCAAACGTAAGAAATAAAATACGGAAAAATGGCAATGAATACCCAATGACAACTTTTAATAAACTGATTTTAATATGAAAAATATGCGATGATTTCACTGAAATTAATCGTGTGATTCCTTCTTTGTGTGATGTTTAAATACCCAATCGTAAGGTATAAAAAACGGGAAAAATGGCAAGGAAGACCCAATGACAACTGTTGAAGGAACTGATTTTAATATGAAAAGTCACATGCGATGACATCACTGAAATTATTCAATTTCTTTTACGATGTTTAAATACCCAGCCTTAAGGAATACAAAACGGAGAAAATGGCAATGATGATCTGTGTCAACTTTTAAAGGAACTGGTTTTAATATGAAAAAATCACATGCAAAGATTTCACTGAAATTATTCGTGTGATTTTTTCTTTGTACGATGTTTAAATACCCAGCCGTAAGGAATATAAAACGGAAAAAATGACAATGAAGACACAATGGACACTGTTGAAGGAACTGATTTCAATATGAAAAGTCACATGCGATGACATCACTAAAATTTATTCGTGTGATTTCTTCTTTTTATGATGTTTAAATAGCCAGCCTTAAGAAATGGAAAACTGAAAAATGGCAATGAAGACCCATGAAGACTTTTTATAGAATTTATTTAATATGAAAAATCACACACGATGACATCACTAAAATTATTCGTGTGATTTTTTTTTCATACAGACTATTGTCAAGTGGAAAATCTCGAGCAGTGCCGGGTAACATTCGTAATATATAAATAAACATGATTGTTTAGAGTGATATAACCTATTAGGCATAAACACAACTAAACAACAAAGGGCTATGGTATACTTTCGTACACCGCCTCCATATTTAGGGACTCATGGTATATTTTTTTTATTTTTGGAAGGGAATGGGAGAGGAAAAAAAAAGAAAAAGGAGAGTTAGAGAGATGGGATAAAGAGAGACACAGAGAGAGAGTCACGCAGATATAGACACACATATAGAGAAAGGCACAGAGAGAGAGAGAGATAATTAACTTATTCCCATCCTGAAGAGTATCGGGATCGAGAAATAGTGACTTTACACATAGAAGTGGAATCTTTGGGCACCTGGATCGTGAAAAGAGGAAGTTCCTCATGACCTATCCTACTCATTCGTCTTCAAATATCTACCCTCCCTCCATCCCCTCTTCCGGATCTGTCTGGAGACTACGGAGACTCCACTCATGAAGCCTCTTCCTACGTCTCTTGGACTCGAACGTGTAGAAGAGGAACAGCTCTTCCTCCCTCCGGGTCTCGGATGGCTACGGAGACTCCATCATGAAGCCTCCTTCTACACTTCTCTTGGACTCGAACGTCTAGAAGAGGAAGTCTCTCAGGCATTGCTCTTCCTCAACAAGCAAATGAAGGAGTCCTCTCACCCTCCGAGTCTCATCTGTAAAGGCTTACAATTTGGAAATCAATGGTATTCTCCGATCAACCCACCATATTAGTCTCCTTTGGAACCGTGGATCTTGAAGGAGGACTCCCATATGGCTTCAAACCCCTTCTCTTGCAAATATGCAGATTGTTCATGGTTCATGTATTTATAAGGAGCCATTATTATTCAATGGATACTATACACTTCTACCTTGGGACCTTATATTTTGTAATGAAGCCCTCTGAACAAACTCTTTTTATTTTATAAGATTTTCCTCTTATTGACATTTATATAAAGTGAAACATATTATTCCATTCTCGTCGTGTTTGAAGGAAGAACCCCAAACGACCACTTATATTTACATATTTCATTATTCAAGTGTGACTGACTTTATTTCACATTTATAGATCTTATATTCTTGTATTGTAATAAAAACATCTTCACAACTTTTGTTGATTTTTCTGACGATATCAGCTCGTATTTATTGTAATGATGGTAATAGTATTTGTAATATACATATAAAGAAATATTCTTAAATAATAAACAAAAGAGTATTGATCTTCACAATTTAAGTGAAGGTAAGGTGTTCGTAATATATTTATGATATAATCTATACCTACTTCTGCCACCTAAAGAAAGAAATGCTTATTACTACTATATTTAATATACAAATAAAAATATAGCCCATTAATAAAAAATATGAAATGAAAATAGTTATCATGACCTTATTATGATATACTTGATGCTAATTTATCACTTAAGGTCCTACCTAATCTTGTCTAGCTAGGAATTGCAGAGAAGTATTAATTACCTACTTAATTATTTATTAAACGTTTTGATTTTTATATGAATCATAATTTGTCTTACTGCACTTATAGGAACTAGAATGTAGTCCTTAGACAAGATACTGCTCTGTAATAGTTTTTAAAACAAATCTGACTCTGGCCACTTCCGTTCCAAGTTCATTAATAGAACTAAAAGGGAAAAAGTTCCTTTTTCTGTGTATTACTCTCATTTCCTTGAACCTCTTCAACGCAGCCACAGTGACACAATATTTAACAAAGAAAATACATGAAAAAGCAAGGCACTGAGTTTGCACTAATAATAACAAATATTAAAAGTATAGATATAAGTATAAAATAGATGTCGAATGAGTGATCAAGTGTATATTCGGGTGTATCATCAGAGTATTTGTACGAACATATGCGGTAAATATAAAATAAGGATGAAATAAATATCCCAAGTGGAAAGGGACTCCGTTGAAAATTATTGTAGAATCTTGAAATAAAATAAGGAATTTATTCACTCTCATGGATTCAAATGTGAAAAATTGGTGTAATTGAAGATTTAGGGTCTAAACGCAACGTAAAGAATGGTAATAAGTCATCAAATTCTAAAATGATCGAATTTGTCAAAATTATGGCTCCAATCCAGGAAGGCAAATGAAAAGGGGAAGAAGAAGCCTTGAAGTATCCATCCTTTTTAAATCAAGAGGTCCAAAAATTTATTTTCCATGCATGAAATCCTTGTTTCGACTCCGAGACTATATGGGGTTGATCCGGAGGAATATCTATCATGGACATGGATTTCCAAATGGTAAGCCTTTACAGATGAGACTCGGAGGGTGAGAGGACTCCTTCATTTGCTTGTGAGGAAGAGACATGCCTGAGAGACTTCCTCTTCTAGACGTACGAATCCAAGAGCGTGTAGGAGGAGGCTCATGAGTGGAGTCTCAATAGTCATCCGATGCAAATCCGGAAGAGGGGGATGGAGGGAGGGTAGATATTTGAAGATGAATGAGTAGGAATAGGTCATGAGGAATTCCTCTTTTAACGAGCAGGGCCCAAAAATTCACTTCTATGTGTAAAAGTCACGATTCTCGATCCCCAGACTCTTAAGGAGGGGGAAGAACGTTAAGTAATCTCGCTCTCTCTGTTGACTTTCTCTATCTGTGTGTCCAATCTGCGTGACTCTCCCTCTGTGTCTTCTCTATTCCGGTCTCTAACTCTCTTTTTCTTGTGCTTTTTTTTTTCCTCTCCCATTCCC
>CP045893.1:13141760-13194603 GCA_013387185.1 Caligus rogercresseyi | reverse complement strand
CGTTAACACACTCAAGCCAAAGACGTTTACGAGTACTACCAAGACGAACTTTCTCTACGGAATTAATCTTTATGCCAAGAGATTCAAGCATCCAAGACGAAGGATAAGAGAATGATTGTATACTGTGACAAACACTCTTTTGCGGCAAAGAAAGTCTCCGCTCCTCGATGAGTGACGTTGGTGGCTACAGGTGGACCTGGCATGGAGAGGTTAGTTGTCGTGGAGCCCAGCTTTACTACCGGAATCAATAAAGAGTCCGCTTATGAAGTTAACTATGGTTTTTTTTTGTGACAATTGTCCAGTTTAAAATTTGAATGTAATCAGATAAAACAATAATAATACGTTAGTTTATCATTATTTAATAAATCTTATGTTTCTCATTTCAAATCTCGCAATAATTGTAACTGGTCACCAAACTTATCAATTTGTTTTATAAAAAGTGCTAATTAATTTTATTTATTTTCTAAGATATGTCGTTAAAAGATTAAGCTAATAAAATTTTACTTTAAACATGATTTGAAAGAGTTTTTACTATGGTATATGGTCTCTTACAAAATTTCTTATAAATCCAAGAAGATAGGCGTCTCTTTTGAAATAAATCATTTAAACTACTTTTTCACTAGTATTTTATCACTATTTACACTTCAGATAGGGAGAGGTCCTCTCGGAGCAGGAGGGGAAGATACCGAACGATGTCACCCGCAAATCGCCAACTTGAAACCTACGGAATCCTTATGTAGAGCGCATGTAACGAGCTGCTGTGATATGAAAATGGCTTTTAGGTCTCCTCATAATTAAGATATTATCTTATCAATTTATTATATTATAATACAGACATAGATTAACTACTACTATAGATGAGAAAAAAAAACATTTTAAACGAAATTACTGTTCCTACACTTTAATTCATGAAAGTAATTAATTATATTAGATGGCTAATAAATTTCATTCACAATTTTTATATCATAATACAGAAAAAAAAATCAATATTACTTAGATGATAAATAAAATTTTAAACGAATTTACTTTTCCGACAGTTTAATTCCCCTTCATTCTTTCTGAGGATTCCAAACATAGAAACGTTGACCTTTTTACTCTTCTTCGCGCTACTGAAACTCAAACATGTGCTGAGTCGGTCATTGGCTTACTCCCTGGAAAAGGTCTATGGCCTATTGAGTAGTCTTAATGGTTGTTTCATCTTCAAACTTATAATATATTTACAATAGTACAACCTACTTACTTTAACATAAACTTAGGAACAATGATATGAACAACTTTTGGTAAATTAGTCCGTGAATATTTTAAAATTATTTATGATACGATCACAACAAATTAAAAGCACAAATATTGTATTTTTTATATATTATTAAAAATTACTTAGAATAATAAATTATGAAAATTCAAAATAAAGACAGAATTAGATTTCACGCAATATTGTTCATTAATCACCATTCACAAATCAGATTAATTTTGTGTCAAAAAGTATATTGATAAAAAAAGATGATACCCCTTCATAATGTTTAAATAAATATGTTTCAATCAATACTTATTATATAAACCTTCCATGATCATGGGAAAAAAATATTAATGTTTCTATAATAATCATTTAAAAGAGACGCTTAAATTGAAAATAAAATAATTGTTCTCCTAATGAGATAGATGTGCAGTCCCCCTTGGATGTCTGCTATGATATAAAACTCTGAAGAAAGGGCAGGAAAATATTACCGTATACCAGGGCTATTCATTAGTTTTCCAAGTGGGCCACATTTGGAATCCAAGAACTTGAGCTGGGCCGCAAAATTTCCGCGGCCACTTTTTTTCAAATAAGTCTATTATATGTTTTTTATTTAACATTAGTAGTATTACTATTAGTATTATTAGGCCGATGGTTACTATGCCTATTATTATTTTTTAGGCCTATTTTATATGGACCTTTTTAGCTTTCAAAATTGAATAGGCCTATAAAAATGCACACAAACAACTCTCTGCTCCATCTCCTTTATTTAAAACAAACAAAAAATAGAACATTTAATCAACATTTTCATTGTTCATGAGGCTGGCTGCTAAACAGAACAGGGTATTTTAGCCCACTGCTGCCGGTGACTTTAGTGAGAGAAGTGGCATTTCTTGTTTTGCACAAGATCTCTGATGTTTGGCTCATAAGATGTCAATGCAATCCTAAGGCACTGGTGAATTTTGTTGTCTGTTAGGGAACACCGATAACTTTCTTAATTGCATTCACGTGAGAAAAGCTCGATTCGCAAGTGTATGTTGACCCAAACATGTTGGCCGTGTCCGGGCCGCATCTGGCCCGCGGCCGCCGCATCTGCCCGCGGCCGCCAATGAATACCCACTGCGTATACAATGAATCTTTTATCCAACTTTTTTTTTGAGAACTGAGAGTTTATTTTATATATAAATAAAATATATCACTTTCTATACATAAATGAAACGAAATAGCTATATAACACAACCATTACTATAATTTACAATGTTTCAAACTTTTTGAGATATCGAGAGTGTAGTTTCTAAATAATTTTTATATATAAATAAAATAAATAATAGGTGGAGAACACGAAAAAAATTACTAATAATACAAAAAACACTAATATGAAAATTATATGCAATGGCTTTTAAATAATCTGTAGTTTCGTAGTTTCCGTAAGTATTACAATTCGTTGGAAATGCGACCAGTACTATGCACTCAGTTGCCGAGCACCGGCTTCACACAAGTGAAGACACCATAGTCAAACGTCTCGGCAACCACAATAATGCTGGAAACTTGTCAAGATGGGAGAGGCCATACAGTGTGTCAATATATTGACAAAATATTGCGGTATCCACCCAAGAGTCGACGCACGCCATTGCTACCAATGTTTTTGTGGGAGCACCACTGCTATCACCAGAAATTTGCCCAGCTTTAATCAATTGAAGAGGACAATAAGGAATTCCAGGAAAGCCCTAACTCAAGCCCCTCCCAACCCCCTTCTCTGATGGAGCTCATAATACCTTATGAGTATCAAACAATGATCTCGAGGACGAATTTCTATTGTACGATAGCGACGATGGAGAAGAGATGAATTCTACTTTTCTCCACCCATAGAAATTTAGAGGTGCTGTTGCGAGCGAGGAAGAGGTACGCCGATGGCACATTTAAAGCAAGCCCTCCTTTATTCAATCAGCTGTATACGCTCCATGGAGCTTTGTTTGATGATGTAATTGTTCCACTAGTCTACGTTTTGATGGGCAAAAGAACTGAGGACTTATGTAAAACTGTTTCTAAACATATAAAAAGTGATCTATCGATTCAAACAGTATGAATGAAAAAATGAAAAAGCACTTTTGAAAATAAAATAAAACTAGTAATGATAAACAATAACTTTTTCTATAATATTTTACATATTACGTAAAGGATTTTCTGTTAATAGGCATCATGAAAGGTTATTTGATATTAATGGCAAATGGTATTTCATATATTCCATATCTTTACTACAACCTACTTACTTATAATACAAATTTTAAACTGGTCAATTGTCACAAACAAAAACATAGTTAAATTAATAAGCGGACTTCATGTAATAAAAAATATTAGTTATGGGTTTAAATGGCACGGGGGGTGATAGTCCGGGGTGCGTTAGTCTGGGGGGGGGGGGGGGTAGTCCTGTTAGGGTTGATGATCAAGGGATGGAGGAAGGGATCGAGGGATCTCCAACAAGTAATGGACTAAAGTCAAAAGCACATTATTAGTATGAACGCTCGTCCTAGGACCCACGAAGTTTCGTGAATGATTCACGACGTCGTGAAGGTAATGAGGATGGGCAGGCAATTAACGGACTCCATTATAGGCCGCCTATCAATCAATATAAATTTGTGGAACCCGTGTCTATGCTCTCCATAACTAAGTGGTGCGGCACTTCGATCCTAAGAATAAATTAAAGTGATTAAAGCAATATAATAATAATAATAAATTCTTTTCACCTTCAGCATCTTGAAGAATCTCTCCTTTGTTGCCGTGCAATCTTCCCCAAACACCCAGCTCTAAGGCACGAGATGGCCTAGATTATACTTCCTCTTTGTCATGAGGGATTCATCAATTCAAGGCACCATGCCTGGGCCTCAAATTTGCATACACTAGAACTCAATTTTCTAGTACACGGCTGATGGAGCACACATTCCCAAGGCATGGTGAACCGTTCAGAAGGACATTTTATGGGCCCAGGACCAAAGCAATCGTCTGAATTTGTTGAAAGGGAGTTTGTAGTTTTTCCAACGGGAGCCACTCCTTTCGCTGATGGTCCGTTTCCATGGGTACCACATTTCCACCGCCTCATTGGACACAGACATTCAGGACACGAAGGAGGATTAGACCGTAGGCGAACCCTTATTTGTAGAATTTGCCTGGATGATTTGGCATCCTTTGGAACGTTGATAATTGCCTCCATTGTATTCAAATGAAACTGATTCTTCCTTTACTCTCTCTCCCTTTTTGTTTACATTGGTGGTTTTGCTAATGGAATAAATTGTATGACACAACCTCCAACCCAGGGTCGTTTCGTTTTAAAGAGTTAAAAAAATTAGGTAACGTTTCTGTAGCAAGAATGTTTTATGCAAAATTATCAGGAAGTATATAAGAGAATATAAGAAATAATATAGTTTTTTAAATCAAATAAATCATTTACAGAAGATTTTTAAATTTAAACATATGAAACAAAATTAATGTTGAATAAAACACTATTAAAATAATTTGTTCCACCTTTTTTGATAAGTTAGCTGTGCTTGTTTATTTATAAAATCATTGTAAAATCATTTTATTAAGAATTTATCGCTACATGACTACCAATCAATATGATACTCAGTAGTCAACTCATTCTGTAGTAGGATCTTATTATGCCCTTTAAGTTACATATGGAGATTTTTTTGCAAACCTGCAACTAAATGGTCTTTTTTTCTCTAGCAATTCTCTGTTTGACCATACTTGAATATAGTTGCGTCATTCTCATAAAATATTTATAACAAAGGAAGCCTTTACGCTAACGTAAATGACAATAATTTTTAAGTGTGCTATTTAGAAGTGGCGACTATTATTATTAAATCTTTGTGAGGACACGCGGTCTCCTTTTCAAAAAATATATTTATCGCTCTTGATTTCCTGCATTTTTGGCCATTAAATAAAATATTTTGTAAAGAAAACGATGTCAGCTGACACCTGTTTATATTGCTGGGAGTATACGCCATAAAGATAGGAATATATACAGCGTTTGCTACAAAACGTAAGAATAATGTTTGTCATGCTCAGCTGATAAAAACATCAAATGCTTCATATGATACAATATTTTATATTTATATAGAGGCCTGAATGCAGGGTTATTCTTTTAAATCCAAATCCGGCCCTTTTGCGTAAGGACATACCAGGTTCTATTGATAACATACTTTTTATCTTTCTTTGGCACTTATGTGGGAGTTTCCTTAAATTTTTGACGTTTTCACTTTTTTCCTCCTCAGATTGGAGGTTATCTTCTCTTAAGCACGTGTGAAGTGATCTTTTTTCATAGTTTTGGTCATCTCTTTTAGATTGGCACTCATCTCCATCAATACATTCGACATCCTCTTTTTCAGTAACAATACCGTTTCGTTGTAGGGAGTCCCTTTGTTTTTCTCATCTGCAGTCTCTTTTGTGTTCTTTCAGTCTCCTTGTTTGCTTTAGTTTGAGTCTCCTCGATACACTCAATCGCGTAGTTTGGCGTTGAGGTTTCAGTCTCAATATCCTTATTTCCCACTGTTTTTTCCAGCAACTTCGCAGAAGTATCCTTATCTTCAGCAGATTATTATTTATCGATAAGTGCATGATGTATTCGTTCCATCTTATAAACAAGTTCGGGCACTCTTAGCAAAATGCCCGACTTTAAAGCCTTGGCTCAAGTTTTGGGTTGGCCAAAATAACCAATTCTTCATTCCGTTATGGGTAAAAACCCTGGAATTTATTTTTGGTTTAATGTTTAGCTGAAAATTTTGTTTTCAGCCCTTTTAGTCTTCCCTCTTCAAAAACACAAGGCTTTGCACAATTGATGATAGTGCCATGCTCCTCTAAAACACAATCAATTTCAATCCCTTTCACATCTTCATGTGTGGAAAATACCGTGTTTATTTTTTCAAAGACCACCAGATTCCCAGAAGCATCCTTCCTTTGCGCCCTCAAATTCTTACAGTTCCTTTATACCGTTTGAACCTTGATCAGTTTTCTTAATAATAAATTCGTCTTCAACATTGGAAAAGTCTTTCTCAATAACCATTTCTTGTTGATGACTATAACTAATATATTTCTACCACCTGGGAAAACATAGATTCGTTCTAGAATAACATGTTGAAGTTTTAATGTTCCAAAAAAGCTATAATTTCCACTTCAATGTTAGAAGGTAGAAGAGACGTCCAATCTCCTAATATTGCCTTCACATCAATTATTATTTTGCTGTTCAAAGCTCTAGAAGTAAAATCCTTCTTAAGAGCATTAAGATAGTCGTTTTGTGATCCGCGGGATGATTCACACATGATGATTATTTTTATTTTCAAATCCCTTCACCGCCCATCTAGAGGACAACCAAGGGAAAAACTCCCACCTCTTCGAACTCCCTTTAGTGAACTGAAAGGCCAAATATCTATGCAAATAAAAGGCCAGTAACATTTTTTAAGCTCTCACCCGTAGCCGCTGATGTGAAAAACACGTAAGTATTAAAAGACCGTTCAGAAGTTCCTATTTGGATGGAATGAGCAATATCCAGGGGAGTCACTTAAGGCACGTCTGCACACAACACAATACAAAAAAACATTATCATATAATTTTCTTATACAATGATAACTCATTTTGGTAAATAAATTAAAATTCATTATTAAATGAATGGTAATTTATGTTATAAATAAGTTTGTTTTATATTTACGCAAGCAAACTTATATATAATATTTATTTAAACTACTTCAAAGAAAAGAAATGCCAATATAGAATAAAAAGGTTTGGTAGCATTTATTTTCACCTCTCATTAAAAAAACATACCGTTATATATAATATGTGACTTATTCATTTGCTAATAATTCACATCACATATACAGGCAGTTCTCACAAAAAAAATCGAATATAAAACCATTTGAAGTATAATGAATCCATATATATACAAACACTCAATTGTTTTTTTCCATTCTTTTACGAATAAACCAAGTTTGTGCAAGAGCGAAAGCTTGTAAAATGACTTCTTTTTTGTATTAAATATCATTTCCATATATTATGGAATTCATTCTGACATGCAATGATAAAAAAGGAATGCAGTATATGTATATGTCCAAGATTTGTCTGACTAGCATACAAAAAGAATACAATTTCTACCATATAAAATAACACGTTTTTAGAGAGTAGAGAACAGGATATAAGTTAAAAAAAAGTTATTTATTAATACATATATATTCTCAAATAAATACACTGTACGCCCACCATTTTTCCATTTTGTCCACTTCTTAGACCTCTTTACATCTTTAGAATTGAGATTTATTTGTCAAATAATACCCATTCCAAGATCCACTCAAATAGTCTTATGTAAGAAAGTGATCGTGGAGCAATTTGGTATAATCCGGCCGGATCGTGCACATATCAGGCTGGGCCATTAATATTAAAGATAAAAAACATTGTCGATGCAGCCTGGTACCTGATGAAATTTACAGGGTAGGCCCAGTTTGACAAGAAGAAAACACTCGGGAACCTAACTGAACCAGTTACCCATACTCACTTAAAACATTTACAACTTTTTTTATACCGACACTCCTCGTGATTGACTTTGAATTGGGGTGCCATGAACAAGTAGATCGCAATCGAAAGTAGGCATTGCTAAGAATACAACTTTAGATACATAATATATGATTCCATATTCATCATTTTTGAAACCCGTGGATTATTCTACTTATATAAGAAAGAAAATATGCCGTTGTGAGGTCAAGAAAAAAATAAAGAAGACGGAAAATTTCGACGGCAGCGCGATACCTAGCCTTTATAGTGAAGATTCCTACTATTAATACCATTCTGTGGAAATATGTGGTGGATCTGGTATGATATTATCCGTCTTGCTCCGCTGGAGATCCCAATTTCTGCAACGGATTATGAGACTGTACAGGAAATTGCTAAAAGACAAACATAATAATTATATTCAATCTTTGGCATTTTATTTATTATTCGCGACATTATTTATTATGTCTGTATTTTTTATTAAAATAGTGTCCTTAATGTTTTTTAATAATTACTTTTTGTATATAGTGCTGCTAGATTTTAGATTAGAGATTTAATTTAAACTATAATGTTTATTTATATATATCTTTATATGTAATATCTTTAGATCAATAAAGTTCCTTATAAAAAAGACGGAAGAAATTTGTTTTATACATCATACCCTTGCCTCCTGAAGACCTTTTATTCATCTATACAAGTCGAGAAAAAAGATTCGACGCACTCTAAAACAAAAACATCACATCCATCATTTATGAAATTATTAATTATAAAATGAGGAGTGTTGATATTCAAGGATTTTCAAGTAAATGCAGTGCATATCGATATGTCATTCTTATAAAACATCTCGAGTTTATAACATCCAATCGGTTTATGCATGAGTTAAGGGATGCATGTAGGGTGGGCATTCCGATTTATTATATGCTACATGTCATTGGGCACCGTGAATGATACCATGAGCGATGATCTATAATCTTCGAAGAAGTAAGCAGTTCGTTTATCGCAATTTTTCACTTATAACTACCCTCCCCCCAAAATGAGGAAGGATAAAAGATGAATTTTTAAAATTTACATCTTGAATCCACTATTTTATTTATCGTCAATGTTATCGCAAGTCAAAATTTTTATCATCGTCGTTCCGTCGCTACAAGAAAGTTTATTTGGATTTATCAATAATTTATCGCAATTTGAAAAATCAACTTATCTATACTTATAAAAAAAGAATTCCGTTCGTTCGTTCGTTTGTTCGTTCGTTCGTTCGTTCGTTTCCCTGTATCTCCCGAACGGTTCATTAGACCCTGACGAAAATTTCAGTGAATAGTTTTGAGAGCTCAGGGAGTGTTTTAGTGGGGTTGTCAAAACCCGGAAAATTCGTCATCGCCATGTTTATTTTATTCGCGAAAACGTTTTTTGCCGATTTTTTAAAAAGCCTAATTAGATTTCCACCAAATTTTCTGTGAATGAGACTGAGGTAATAGGACGTGTTTTTGTTTTATTGAGTATCTCTCGGAAAATTCGTTTTCTACATGATTACTAAAAATAATTTTCTTTCTGTCCCTGTATGTCTCCCCAAATTTAAGTTTTGTAGGAAATAACAACATTTTTTTATATTGCAACATCGTGCTAATGAAATTTTAATTATGCCTAAAGATGGAGAGATGCCAATACCCAGCCTTAGGAATACAAAACGGAAAAATGGCAATGACGATGCTATGACGACTTTTTAAGCAACTACTTTTCATAAGAAAATAACATAGGCACTCTATGAAACGACTTAAAAATAACTTTTTTACTATGTTTAAATTCCCAGCCTTAAGGAACAAAAAAACGGAAAAATGGCAATGAATACCCAAGGACAATTTTTAAGGGACTGATTTTAATATGAAAAGTAACATGTGATGACATCCCTGAAAATATTCGTGTAATTTCTTCTTTTTATGATGTTTAAATACTCAGCCGTAAAGAATACAAAACGGAAAAAATGGCAATGAAGACCAAAGGAAAAAAATTAAGGAACTGATTTTAATATGAAAAATAACATGTGATGACATCACTGAAATTATTCGTGTGATTTCTTCTTTTAACAATGTTTAAATACCCAGCCTAAAGGAATACAAAACGGAAAATGGCAATGAAGACACAATGACAACTTTTTAAGGAACTGATTTTAATATGAAAAATAACATGTGATGACATCACTAGAATTATTCGTGTGATTTTTTCTTTTTGCGATGTTCATATACCCTGCCGTTAGGAATATAAAACGGAAAAATGGCAATGAAGACACAATGACAACTGTTGAAGGAACTGATTTGAATATGAAAAGTCACATACGATGACATCACTGAAATTATTTCTGTGATTTCTTCTTTTACGATGTTTAAAATACCCACCCTTAAGGAATGCAAAACGGAAAAAATGGCAATGAAGACCCAAAGACAACTTTTTAAGGAACTTATTTTATTATGAAAAATCACATGCAATGACATCACTAGAATTATTCGTGTGATTTTTTTCATTCGAGACTATTGTCAATTTGGAAAATCCCGGGCAGTGCCGGGTAACATACGCTAGTCTATACTTATAAAAAAAGAATTCCGTTCGTTCGTTCGTTTCCCTGTATCTCCCGAACAGGTCATTAGATCTTGACTAAATTTTCAGTGAATAGTTTTGAGAGCTCAGGGAGTGTTTTAGTGGGTTTGTCAGTTCCCGGAAAATTCGTCATCGACATGCTTATTTTATTCGCCAAAAAGTTTTTTGTTTATTTTCTAAAATTTGCAAGTTAGATTTGCCCAAATTTTCTGTGGATAAGACTGAGGTACTAAGATATTTTTTGTTTTATTGAGTGTTTCCCGGAAAATTTGTTTTCTACATGATTACTTAAAATATGTTTTTTCTGTCCCTGTATGTCCCCCCAAATTTAAGTTTTGTGGAAAATAGCAACACTTTTTTATATTGCAACATCGTGCTAATCAAATTTCAATAATGCCTAGAGATGGAGAGGGATGTCAATACCCAGCTTTAAGGAATACAAAACGGAAAAAATGGCATTGACGATGCAATGACGACTTTTTAAGGAACTACTTCTCATAAGAAAATAACATAAGCACTCTATGAAACGACTTAAAAATAACTTCTTTTTACGATGTTGAAATTCCCAGCCTTAAGTAACAAAAAACGGAAAAAATGGCAATGAAGACCCAAAGACAACTTTTTAAGGAACTGATTTGAATATAAAAATCATATGTGATGACATCACTAAAATTATTCATCTTCTTTTTACGATGTTTAAATACCCAGCTTTAAGGAATACGAAACGGAAAAAATGGCAATGAAGAGCTATGACAACTTTTTAATGAACTGGTTTGAATATGAAAAGTCACATGCGATGATTTCACTGAAATTATTCGTGTGATTCCTTCTTTGTGTGATATTTAAATACCCAACCGTAAGGAATACAAAACGAAAAAATGGCAAGGGAGACCCAATGACAACTGTTGAAGGAACTGATTTTAATTTGAAAAGAAAAGCGATGACATCACTGAAATTATTAGTGTGATTTTTTCATTTTACGATGTTTAAATTCCCAGCCTTAAGGAATACAAAACAGAAAAAATGGCAATGAAAACCCAATGATAACTTTTTAAGAAACTTATTTTAAATGAAAAGTCACATGCGATGACATCACTGAAATTATTCGGGTCATTGTTTTATTTTTACTATAATCAAATACTCAGCCGTAAGGTATAAAAAACGGAAAAATAGCAATGAAGACCCTATGACGACTTTTTATAGAATTTATTTTAATATGAAAAATCTCACGCGATGACATCACTAAAATTATTGTTGTAATTTTTTTCCATCCAGACTATTGTCAAGTTGGAAAATCCCGGGCAGCGCCGGGTAATATCGCTAGTCTATACTTATAAAAAAAGAATTCCGTTCGTTCGTTTGTTCGTTCGTTCGTTCGTTCGTTCGTTTCCCTGTATCTCCCGAACGGGTCATTAGATCTTGACAAAATTTTCAGTGAATAGTTTTGAGAGCTCAGGGAGTGTTTTAGTGGGGTTGTCAACTCCCGGAAAATTCGTCATCGACATGCTAATTTTATTCGCCAAAACGTTTTTTGTTGATTTTTTAAAATTTGCATTTTAGATTTTGCCCAAATTTTCTGTGGATAAGACTGAGGTACTAAGACGTGTTTTTGTTTTATTGAGTGTTTCCCGGAAAATTCGTTTTCTACATGATTACTTAAAAATATTTTTCTTTCTGTCCCTGTATGCCCCTCCAAATTTAAGTTTTGTGGAAAATAACAACACTTTTTTATATTGCAACATCGTGCTAATCAAATTTCAATAATGCCTAGAGATGGAAAGGGATGCCAATACCCAGCCTTAAGGAATACAAAACGGAAAAAATGGCAATGACGATGCAATGACGACTTTTTATGGAACTACTTCCCATAAGAAAATAACATAGGCACTCTATGAAACGACTTAAAAATAACTTCTTTTACGATGTTTAAATTCCCAGCCTTCAGGAACAAAAAAACGGAAAAAATGGCAATGAAGACCCATGGACAACTTTTTAAGGAACTGATTTGAATATGAAAAATCACATGTGATGACATCACTAAAATTATTCATCTCATTTTTACGATGTTTAAATACCCAGCCTTAAGGAATACAAAACGGAAAAAAATGACAATGAATACCAATGTCAACTTTTTAAGGAACTGATTTTAACATGAAAAGTCACATGCGATGATTTCACTGAAATTATTAGTATGATTTCTTCTTTGTGCGATGTTTAAATACCCAGCCGTATGGAATACAAAACGGAAAAAATGGCAATGAAGACCCAATGACAACTGTTGAAGGAACTGATTTTAATATGAAATGTCACTTGCGATGACATCACTGAAATTATTCGTGTGATTTTTTTATTTTTACGATGATTAAATACTCAGCCGTAAGGTATAAAAAACAGAAAAAAATGGCAATGAATACACAATGTCAACTTTTTAAGAACTGCTTTTAAAATGAAAAGTTACATGCAATGACATCACTGATATTATTCGTGTCATTTTTTATTTTTACGATAATTAAATACTCAGCTGTAAGGTATAAAAAACGGAATAAATGGCAATGAATACCCAATGTCAACTTTTTAAAGAACTGATTTTAATATGAAAAGTCACATGCGATGGCATCACTGAAATTATTCGTGTGATTTCTTCTTTTTATGATGTTTAAATACCCAGCCTTAAGGAATACAAAACAGAAAAAATGGCAATGAAGACCCCTGGACGACTTTTCATAGAATTTATTTTAATATGAAATTAAAATAATACTAAAATTATTGGTGTGATTTTTTTCCCATCCAGACTATTGTCAAGTTGGAAAATCCCAGGCAGCGCGGGTAACATTCGCTAGTACTTTATAAATACAAATTAAAATAAGAATTTACGTAGCAACTACTGAAAAATATCTGCAATCTGGAGTCTTAGAATTTATGTAAGTATCCTTTCTCCAGTACAAATACAGACTTAGGCAATACTAAAGTTTGAGGATCACATTATTGTTATGAAAGGTTGTTGTTGTATGATTTTATTACGGAGCTAATATAACTCTAGCCTTCTTGGCTACTAAAAAACATATATATTTATATATAAACAACTAATTATACAATAATAAATATTGATAAAAAATATATATATGTATTTATCTTCTATACTAATAAAAAGAATTCCGTTTGTTCGTTCGTTTCCCTGTATCTCCCGAACGGGTCATTAGATCTTGACGAAATTTTCAGTGAATAGTTTTGAGAGCTCAGGGAGTGTTTTAGTGGGGTTGCCAACTACCATAAAATTCGTCATCGACATGCATATTTTATTCGCCAAAACGTTTTTTGTCATTTTTTCAAAATTGCCAAGTTAGATTTCGACTAAATTTTCTGTGGATGATTGTAAGGTAATAAGACATGTTTATAATTTATTCAGTGTTTACAGGAAAATTCGTTTTCTACATAATTTCTTAAAAATAAGTTATTTTCTATTCCTGTTTTCCCCCCAAATTTAAGTTTTTTGGAAAATAATAACACTTTTTTATATTGTAACATTGTGCTAATCAAATTTCAATAATGCCTAGAGATGGAAAGTGATGTCAATACCCAGCCTTAAGGAATACAAAACGGAAAAAACGGTAATGACGATGCAATGACGACTTTTTAAGGAATTACTTTTCATAAGAAAATAACTTAGGCACTCTATGAAATGACTTAAAAATAACTTCTTTTTACGATGTTTAAATTTCCAGCCTTAAGGAACAAAAAAACGGGATAAATGGCAATGAAGAACCAAGGACAACTTTTTAAGGAACTGATTTTTTTGAAAAATCACATGTGATGACATCACTAAAATTATTCATCTCATTTTTACGATGTTTAAATACCCAGTCTTAAGGAATACAAAACGGAAAAAATGGCAATGAAGAGCTATGCCAACTTTTTAAGGAACTGGTTTGTATATGAAAAGTCACATGCGATGATTTCACTGAAACTTTTTGTCTGATTCCTTCTTTGTGTGATGTTTAAATACCAAACCGTAAGGAATACAAAACGGAAAAAATGGCAATGAAAACCCAATGACAACTGTTGAAAGAACTGATGTTAATATGAAAAGTCACATGCGATGACATCACTGAAATTATTTGTGCGATTTCTTCATTTTATTATGTTTCAATACCCAGCCTGAAGGAATGGAAAACGGAAAAATAGCATTGAAGACCCAATGACGACTTTTTAAGGAATTTATTTTAATATGAAAAATCACATGCGATGACCTCACTAAAATTATTCGTGTGATATTTTCCATTCCAAACTATTGTCCAGTAGGAAAATCCGGTCAGCGCTGGGTAACACACGCTAGTATTTTATAATTACATTAAACTTACGGAACTATAAGGATCTAGACAGCCCTGCAATTTTCTTTGCCCACCCTACGAGCACTTACCTCTCTTAATCGCTGTGACAGGCTCCAGGCCCTTGAAAGGTTAACAGCAGCGACACAGTTGGTAGTAACGGGTTTCTTGAGGTATATTGAAGCACTACAAGTGAGCTCATCGAAGCCCTCGAGAATCCTCTCCAAGGGACACCTGATCACGTTCATAGCCTCCCAAGATATGGCAGCCTGCTTCACTAATATCTCATTTATAGATGGAAGATGTGACCTGTCGAGAAGATCGACAACACGTAACCGATCTGTTATTCGAACTCCCAGCAAGATACGTGCGAGATCGTTGATGGCAAGTTGCACATCTGAGCTTGCCTTTGCCATTGTAGGGGTTTCAGCAGCGGTCGAGAATTTTGCACTTCTAGTCACCCAAGCAGACGTTGAAGTTTCCCGATAACTATGGCTTTAGCTATCTCGGTCAGCAAAAACTCAAAATATTTTAACGCTAGAACGGCCACGAAGATGTACCGGACTGGAGGATCATCAGTGATATCACTAGGCGTGTAGCATCATCCGTTGATGGTAAGTTACGCATCTGAGCTTGCCTTTGCCATTGTAGATATGTGAGGGGTTTCAGCAGCGGACGAGAATTTTGCACATGTAGTGGACGATGATCTACTATAACATTAAAAGATCTAATACCTTGAAGAAAACATTTACATTTCTCCACAGCTCTCACAAGTGCTAATAACTCGAGTTCAATCGTGGCGTAACGAGACTGAGTTTCTGTCAGCGAAAAGGAACCACACTGAATGAGTTTTGATAATGGATGTAGTGAGGCGTTATCTGATTTAGAGAGGACGATAGGCGTATTCTTTGGTTGTTGGATGAGGATGAACCCAAGACCGTGGAGACGAGAAGCGTCTGTTAATAGTATAGTTGGGCGTCCTGGTTGAAAAAATTGCATTCCAGGTGTGTTGTGAGAGTGTCTTTGATTTCATTGAGAGATTGCTCGTGCTCCTGTGTCCATACAAACATATTTTTCTTTTTACGAAGTTCTCTGATGCAGTGGGATATTTGTGCTAAGTCTGGAAGGAAGGAAGACAGTTGATTAATTAGGCCAAGTAAACCGCGGCATTCGGATATATTTTTGGGACTGGGAAATTTAGTGATAGCCTCAACACGTTTTTAGGAGGATGGAACTTTCCAGGCACTAATTCGTAACCAGCAAACTGGACTGATGATCCTATTTGAATCTTTTTACGCGAAACGGTAATATTGTGTTCTCGGGCGTTGAGTAAAAATAAAATAAGTCTCTGGAAAAGGGTTTTATAATCTGGAGCTCCAATAATAGTGTCATCAACAATCTTTTTAGCGTTGTCAACACCTTCCAATATCACATCTGATCGAATGTTGAATTCATCTGAACTTGCGTTTATATCCATTGCTGCCCTTAATTTTCCCTGAGCAGTTATGAATGTCGTGAGGTATGAGCTTTTCTCATCAAGAGGGACTTGAAAGTAGCCATGCGTAAGGTCTGCTATGGCAAAAACTTTAGATGAACAGTGAAGGCTTTTACAATTTCTTCTGAACTAGGGAACGGGTAGCAATGGCGTTTGAGGTATTTATTTAGGTTAGTAAAATCAGTTACTAAGCGCACCTTTCCATTTGATTTGAGGACGAAATGCCCATATGCACAATGATTTACCGGTATGTTCACTCGATCAATAATTCTGGCCCTGAGCAATTCATTAATTAAACTATCCGCTCGCTCACGGACATGAAGAGGTATGGTCCTGGGTTTTTTGGCCTGAAACGGAATGTTTTGACATCGTCCCTCAGGTGGAGCTTCATGGGTGGACTGGATATGGGAGCTTTATTCTCAAGACTATCGGAAATAACATCCTGAAACATGTTGAGCAGGAGGGATTTTTTTTCGTTAACATTATTGAACACACATTCCTGAAATACTCGTCACTTATTTTATTGGCGAGTTGTCTGCGTTTAGTGAGTGATTTAGTGTTGTGTTGGCTGATGGATAATGTAGGCTTGGCTTGCAACGCGCCATTCATATTTCGAGGTAAATTAAATTCGGGGTTAATCATTTTTAGACTCACCATGTCCTGCCACGATAAAAGGAATTCCCGCACGAGGGATGAGGTCACAATTACTTCTATGTCCGCTTTGTATTCACCAAACGTGGCGGTCAGATTGACTTTTCCTTCCGCAGCCATGGTGGACGTGGAATCAGCTAAGGTAATAACAGCCTTTGAACGTTTAAATGGAATATTCCGCTCTTTAAGAATGTCTGCGGACATTATAGATTTGGTGGCTCCTGTGTCTGGTATTACGTCGAAGGGGAATGACGTGTTGTCTTTAGTAGAGAATGTTATGGTTGCACGAGGTGTAGCCCCGTACGCTTTGGCTGACAGTCAATTTCTCTTTCCCTCCCAAGATGCAAATGGATTTCACGGAACGGTTGTCTTTGTCCGATGATGAAGTGGAAGATTCCGAAGAGAGCGTATACTAATTGGTGGCGTTTTCTTCAGGGATGGTTTTTCGAAGCAGTATTTATGCAAGTGTCCCTTGCGCTTACAGTGACTACAAGTGGTAGAGGTGTACGCGGGACATAAATTAGCCCTGTGTCTTGGGGACTCGCAACAGTAACATACACCCCTCTGCATCTTTTTAAAAGGTAACGGGGGTGTTTTGGAGCGTGAAAATGAGCAGGGTCCCGTTCTTGAACTAGATGCAGAGCTGAATTTTGATCTAGGAGAATCCTCACATATATTGGCATCCGCTCTCTTTATCTCTGGGGATCTGCTGACGGAGAAATTATTTTTTGAAGCCTCGTAGTTCTTTACGCAAAGGGAAATTTTCTTCCTTGTGATGGGAGCAGGAATTTTGCACATTTCCTTCAAGAGCTCCTGATCAGGGCAATCCTGGAACCAACGGAAGAGGAATATTTCGTTGACAGTGAAATCCTCTAATTTACAATTTAATGATATTTCGCTAAGTTCCGCTTCCCACTCCAAAGCTTTTTTTCCTGGAGGGAACTTGTGAGTGAAAAATTCAAATCTTCTATTAAATAGGGGGTGTATGGATTCAAAATGATCATTTAGAATGCTCATTACGCTTTGTGATGCCCCCTTATTGTCATACATAGGGGTGTCGCCCTCAAATCTCAATTTTATTTGAGAGGCGAGGTCCGAGTTTAAATAATGTAGAAATAATGATCTTTGAATGTCTGTGGACACAAGATGAGCATGAGCTGCATGGAAGTAGCTTCTGAAAGAGTCCTTCCATGCGATGTACTCCGTCATTGGAGCCTCGGATGTTAATATTGGTGGCTTTATTTCCTCCGCTATTTTTCTCTCAACGAGCGAAAGCATCATCTTGTGTTGTGGACTGAGGTGGGATGGAGTTTGGTAGCTTGTTGGACCTGTTTGAGGAGGCTGCAGAGACTAGGGATTCCTTGCCATCACTGATCACTCTGTGGGCTTCGGCAGTAAGACGTTCGACCTCCGCAGATATTATAAGTGATTGATACTCATAGAGGTCGGCATCATGGGGGATAGCTCTGAAAGTGTGTCAAAGCGTGTTTCCAGTTTCTCTAGTGCGGCATTGAGCCGAAGGATGCCTTTTTCAACTATTGCAAATTGACCGGAGGAAGATGATAATTTGCACTCGTCAATTATTGTTTTTAGCTTATTGCTCATCTTTGTGGCGGCAGTTTTGTAGCCTCCGACCGATTGTTTCAGAAACTCCATCTTCGCCTCCGTTGATGAATATGAAGAGAGATCCATGTTGAAGAGTGAGGGAATATAGTAAGAACTGAATGTTTGTAAACACAAGAAATGACGTAAATATGTGTAAACACGACCAATGACGTCACTGTTGATGACAGAATGCATAACTATTTAGCCGGTTTTGATAATGTATTTCTTACTCTCGGATTCGTGTATTCAAGTCCTCGGTTGATCGAGATGTATTGCTGAGTGGGAAATATTTCTTTTTCTTGGGGATGTTTATAGGTTCTTCAAGCCGACTGCGCCATGTAATGTAGTGAAGATCCACGTAGATACGCCGACTGATCAGAGGAATGAAATACGTGTGTATTATATGAATACTATATTGGAACTGAACTGTACATACATATTTACATAGGTATATAGGTGACGTCAGGAGAGGTAGTTGAAGTAACACCTCAATCTCCAGCCGTTTTAGCCTTGTTTTCACAAATAAACTTGGTGTTGACTTTGGAAAGTCTGTTCGAGATTTAGCCAATCGGAACTTTAATCTTATTCAAGGTCCTTTTGATGTCTTCATTAAAAATAATTTCCATGGCAATAACCGTAGGAATTGTAGGGAACCATATATTGCGTCTTTGTTGAACGGACCTTTGTTTGACTTGCACGTACGAGTAGCCGCGTATTCTCTTTGGATTCAGAGCTACTCAGTTGATCAGCTGTAGCTAACAAATGCTCTTTAAAAGAATATCAGAAATACTCATTTTAGGATTAAAATTTACTAGTTCATTGGCCCCAGCAAAGGAAGACTATAAGAGATTTTTTTAACTTCGCCATTTTTTAATTATTCATTGAAATCAATTTTTTCCAAACACTTTAACTAGCTCATAGATATTATTTCGTTAACAACATTAGAGGTTATTAACTTTAAAGCTGCCTTTATTTTTTCGGTCGACAGCTCTAAGATAGGACGTAGTTTCTTGGGCCAGTAGAGATTTTTTTTCACAGCGTATCAGACTTTTTACAGGCTAAGTCCCAACGATACTGTGCTTGAGTGATCCGCTCATCTGACATGTGCGGCCTTTTGGTTCCCCATAGGAAAAATAATCTTATATCCGCAATTTGAGGGTTGGTCTGATGGTCAATGATTAAAAGTGATCATCCTGGCGACAAACTTTTGTACAGATAAAACTACTAGTACATAGAACCCAGTACTTTAACATGAATTGATGATCCTTTTAATATGACTCCTATCATAGGCGTAGGAGACCGGGGGCAAAAAAATTCGGGTGAGTTTTTCAAATTCGGGCAAATTGGTTGGGGTATTCGGGCATTTAAGTTGAAGAAAAAAATATGAAATTATGAAAGCAACCGGATTTTGAAGTATAACGAAATAAATATAATGTAATGAATAATATATTAATATATTATTACTATAAAGAAAATGTTAGTCTAAATAGCTTTATTCACTCCATTATTTTTTCACCGATTTAAAAGTTCTTGTTGATATTCGAGTAAATTGAATGCTGTTCCCCCCCCCCCCAAAAAAAAATATTCTCAAAGTCAACTAAGAGTGCCGCAGACTTAAAATTATCAACAAAGCGTTCTTGTAATGTATATGTATAACGATAGTTCTTCTGAAGATTTTTTTTCATAAAACCTTTTTGAGAATGTGAAATAAAATCTGGCAGAAAAATTGACAACTATATTTTAAGATTCCTTTCAGTATTTGAAAGGATATATCTAATAACGTGATAAGTTCATTTTTGTCTTTACCCTTCTTACCACCAAAGTCAAGCCTTTGCTGAATATTTCTCGATATAATTATTCCCAAATGGGACTTATGATGTCTGCGTATTGTTGATAGAACTCAAAAGGGAGTTTTAGTATTAATTTTAGATGACAATATTTATTTTTAAATAAATTGAAAAAAGGGAGACCAGATGACCCAGGTGATTTGTATCTTTTTATATCTTGTTATGTAGCTAAATATTTATGCTCTAGATAATTCCGAACAATTCGAGTTGTCCTTTATCCTTTAAGCCAAGAAGCTTCTCTATTCTTCTGGTCAATTCCGTGTATTCTCCAGTGGACACAGAACTCGCAACATTCGACCACGACGCAGTCCGAAAATATAACTATATTTTCAAAGTAGTCACCTAACGATTGGACCACTATTTTTGAATTTGTGTCGTACACTTAGGAATAACAAAACTACGGGCGTATTAAACATAAATAGCTATATTTCCACTGATCCATAATGCTACTAAAAATTTATATATACTAACACCCTCCTAGTGATGAGACGGCCAGGAATGATAAACTGGTCCAGGTTATGGTTCGAACTCTTGCTACAGGATTAGAAGCAATGGAGCCGTCATGTAGTCGTATGATACTTATTTTGTTATTTTGTCGATATTTTTCAATATACTAGAAAAATTTATCCCCTTAACTAAAGTTCCCATCTCTATTTGTGTATAACGAATAATCACTCCTTTTGTCTCCTGATTCAGAAGCTCTTAAAGTTTTTCGTTTGTCAATGCATAATCATCTTCTTGGTTACATTGTAGAAATTAATTGATAGCATCACGGCGTTGTTGGGTTAGAAAATATTTCTTGCCCTTCTTTATACTTTTGTGAACTTCTTTTTGTGAAAGTAAGCTATCCCTCTGTACAGCCGACATTATATTGTTTAACTCATTTTTCACGATGACCCTAGAGAGTCAGAGATTTGGGATGGAGTTGTTGTATTCAATTTTATTTAGAAAGAGAAAGAAAGAAGAGAAGTGAGAGAGTATTTTGCTTCACTTCTCTTCTTTTTTTCTCTTTCTATCCAGGTAACAGTGGTTACCAAGCGGTAATTGTATATTCTCATATCAAAAGATCAATTTTTTTGGGAGAGTACGTGCAAAAATGTATTTGCTTATTTCTCTTAAAGTAAAGCGATTTTTAGAACACCGAACATATAAAATGAAAGCTTGGTAAACCAGCTTTAATATTTTGGTATACTAAATCATGTTAATTTAATAAGTGGAGAGTTATATGTACATGAAAAAATGTATCTCGCGTACAAAATGATGCATATATTTGATTATAAATGCGTCAGAGACAAAGTACAACTTTGAGAGGATACCTTGACGCAAATCTAAAAACACATTATAATTTTTTCATAATCGATTTCTTATAGGTCAATACAGTCTCTGAATCATACGATGTAAACTCAGATTGTACTGAATTCTGAGTTGATAGAATGCAACCAAGGTCATTTTTGGATTATCATCGAAAGGTTTACTAAGCTTAAAAATACTATTTCACTCTGAAGCGAACAAGTCATCTTCTACAGGCGAGTGAAGTTAATTGATACAAAAAAGCTATGAAATATGCTAACATTACACACTCCATTTTTTCTTTGATTTTACAGAAAACTTTGTTTAAGTTAAAAACATCAAACATACGTCTGGTAGTAAATTAGATTTCCTTTAAATTAATAATTATTATTGAAGTCTGTAACGCCAACCATTTTCAAGAAATTTGCGGAAAACTATATTTTTACTAAATTTTTAAAACTTTGACCTCGTTGTGCAACCCCGTAATGTTGATCGATTTTGTTCAAACTTTGTATATCGTCTTCTTTTATCACCAAGAAACAGAAAATCCACAATGTTGCTAACATTTCAAACATTTGAAAAATAAGAACAACCTACTATGCAATCGTCGGATATTAGGCAAGTACTCCTTTCGGCAGTAGCAAAGTATGCTTCCCTGGACCTGAAGATCCCCTCCCTTTCAGTTGACTCATGGACTGCAGCTTCGAAGGAAATTAAGTACTTCCCTTCTCTTGCCTCCATCCACCGGAAGACATTTTCTACAATAATGAAGAATTTTAAGAATTGGAAGTAATGCCATTTTAAAGCTCTAATTCTATGTTCATATATTTTAGTACGTTTGTCAATGGAATTTTTTTGAATTGTATTTTATTGTTTAAAAATAGTGCTTTTAGTTTAACCCCTAAGATAAAATTATAAATTAAATATTTACTTATGTGTTTTTTTCATACATTATCTTAGTTTTTATGTATTCTGTTGTACATATAATAAAATTGAACTGTTGAATAGAAAACCCCACCTGAGGATATTTATAAGTGTGCAGGAGAGCGTTCACCAATATAATTTTTTTAACAGAGAAATATTTTTTTCCATCCACTTTTTTACTGAGTACTCTCCGTAGGACATTATTTTATTACATGCATTGCAAATTGGTAGGAATAGAGAAAGGGGTGCACTTTTTTTGCAACATGATATGCATTTGATACAAAGTATCACTTCACTCACAGCTGTTGAGGAGTGGACATCAACCATAAAGATATAAAGGCATAGAGAGCTTATTGGATTCTTCAGATAAATATGTCACTGAGTCCAGAATACAGCCGAACGATGCTTCTCTACTATTAGAAGGAATGAGCTCTCTATATATTATATCTCTATGGATTCTTCAGAGAAATACGTCATTGTGTCCAGAATACAGCTGAACTACGATGTTTATCAGCTATTGGAGGAAAAAAAGCTCTCTATAGTTTTAAATCTCTATGACATCAACTCAGAGAGAATAATATTTTCCTTAAGAATACTATTTTCTTAATGAGGTCATTGTCGAATTCTTTTAATGGACTCCTCCTACTCTACCCATTAATATTAATAGAATAAAGCAGCACCTTGCACAAAAGGAAAATAATGAATATATATTTTGTTTTTTCATATCAGTCGATAAATGGATCTGACTATCGGACGTAGAAAATAAAGCAAATAGTTTTATCAAACGAAAAAAACATGTCCATTTGTGAGTTTACGAGGCCAACTTTTTTATTCTTCGAAATAGGCATACAGGGAGCGAACATGTTTATTGCTTATAAAAAAGTTTTTCAAAATTGTTTCTTCAATGAATGCATAATATAATGTTTCTATTGTTTAAAACCTTTAAAAATATTTGATTTGTTTCCGAATTATAAAATGGCATTAACACGGATGATATGTTTTTACAAGAAGGCAAATTAGATATCAATCAATTATAGAAATAACTTTGACCCTCCAAATACCTACATCATTGAGCTTGATTTATTGAATGGTACGATTTGAATAAATACCTTGGCTTGATGCAACATAGTTTTGTACAAAATTATACGCTTGTCCAAATATGGTTATCTGAAGTTGATGAATACATATTCTTGATCATTTACGTTTCATGTGCATATAGTTTTCTAAAAGTGATAAAATTTTATGAACAGACACCCACACAAAAATACTTTGTTCAGCATGACATGACAGTTCTTGTTATCATTTTTTCTCTCTCATCATCTTGCAGCTCATCTCATAGTTTTAAATTGCTTTAAATGAATCAACCACAATCGCCCACACAAATGGTATTCTTCTGGTTGAATAATTGAATTTATTTCATGGTTTTAACATTTTATATATTAAAAAATATATCCAAAACAAGTAATAATAAGTTCTTCATAAAGAGTGACGAATTTTATGAGATGCATCTCTACCTACAGTATATGCTACAAAATACGTGCTTTTCCATTCATAAAGTCATATTTAATATATAAAATAAATTATAAATGATCTCCTACATAAATAAAACAATATCAGTCGTAAAATATGTAAAAATGTCGAATATTGAAGTTTTCTGGACTTTACTGATTTTAATTATTACATTATATTCATTGATCTGATGAGTAAATAAAGTAACTTAAACCAATTTTATTTCATTCAGCTAAGAAATAAAAGTTATATAATTTTCTTGATATCCTGGTGAGGTTTTAAAAAATGACAACTGGGATACGGGTCGTTTTTAAAACAATGGAGATTTTAAGAGTGATGGACGTGCAATTATTTGTCTTATGTTTTTATCAAACCTTTTAATTTATTCAATAACTTTTTTTCCATGTATATATATAAAATATAATATAAGTGAATTCATTGAAATTGTACTTGCAAGTATCTAACAGCTGTAAAACCTTCGGAAGATCCCCAGGCGATATTCATGAAAATACTTACTGGTTCTATGAAATTTAAATTAAAGATTTTTTAATCCTTTAAAAAATATACATTTCAGTTCTAAAATAAAAAAAATATTGCATTGAAAAAAACATAAATAACCATTTTTGTCTATGATTATTATTTCGGACAAGAGCGATAACAATTGTAACAAACCAGATTTGATTTAAATATAAATGTATTGAAACTCTCCGACCGCACCGATGAATTGTTCATTCTTGCTCCAATTGATTTCACACAGCCAACAGAAGATACGTTCATCGTGTTTATTTATATTTTCAAGCCCCCCAAAATAATGCCAAATAATTAATCATTCCTATGGTGGATTCCGAATTTTGTACCTCAATAGAACAAAGTTTATTTAATTTTACGACGTGCATGCATCATTTTATAATAAATAAATAACAAAAACACGGAATTAACCTCTTGGTATCTTAACTATTTTTAAATCTATTAATATCCTATATGATTTTTTTAAATTGTGACTCTTCCTTACATAGATTATTGTTCATTTCGTGGACTTTGACTCTTTTCATACACCTCTTTTACATCAAAGCTCTTCCATAAAAACGATAGAACACTCGTTCATACTGTGAAAGTAGATGGTACCTAAAACTACCTGTTGTATAAAGTTTATTTAAGAGTTACAACTTCACCCTCCAGGTCTTTTTTTTCGAAATGATGACCTTCAAAATCAATCAAAATTTAATAAGCTTCAGGCTTGAGATAAAGACAACAAAATAAAAATGGCTTATTTTTATTTTACCATCCTTTCCCCTATTTATTTTGAGGAGAAAATTCCCATCATCCTTCAACGGGGAGAAATGTATAAAAAAAGTTGTAAGGTTGTTATGAGTCTATTATATTTCAAGAATGTTTCGTATTTTTCATAAAATTTAATGAATCATAAAAAATATAGGAAAGGAATTTAATTTCTTCAATTTAGACTTATGAAAGAGGAACAATATCTTGGGGTGTATAATAATTTCAAAATGAATATTTTTTTCTCATCCTTCAATATATAAATACACAAATAAAATGATGCATGATGTTTTATTCGATTGATGCTTTTTAAGGCAGAGTAAGGTTAACCATACTGCATATATATATATATATATAAAGTTTAATTTTCTGAATTTATATGCATTTATTCTGTGCAAGAATTAATTTATTGCAATATCATGCCGCTGACTGAAGAAAAGAGTATATATACATATATATATATATATATTCTTTTTTTAGAGTCATTCTTATTTCACATTTTTCGGATTTGAGCGTCGGGCTCCCCCTAGGATTTTACTTTAGTGCAGCGTTTCCCCAACTATGGTTCGCGTACCCCTAGGGGTACGCGACGTCATGACAGGGGGTACGCAGAAAGATTTTGAGAAAAAAAAAAGCAGGAAAAAAATGGCAAAGAATAGTGTCTTGTTTGCTGTTATGTGTTGTTTGTTATGTTATGCCCGTTTATCATGCAGATTATTTAGTATCTGCAAGCAAGTTAATATAACTCTGATCCCTAACGGTTGAATGTTTTTTTTTTTTTTTTTTTTTTTTGGGGGGGGGGGGGGGGTACGCGGATGGAGATGAAATGCTCCAAGGGGTACGTGATGTCAAAAAGTTTGGGAAGCACTGCTTTAGTGCATAAAGATCATCCTGTGAAAGTTTGAACAAAATTGAATAATGGGAAGTGTCCGCTCAACGTACCCAAAAGTTATTTAGAAAACATATGTATTAAAAAAAAATTCGCCATTCGATCGCCTCTAATTTCCTTAATTTTAATGCTATTTTCAAACAAATTGCCGCAAAATGTAGGTACGGTTACTAGGATTCCAAATCAACGAGAAATTTAAGTTTTGAAATAGTCATTTTTATGGAAAATACCCAAAAAATGAACATTTTGAAACTTAATTGTCTCGTTTGATTTTGACGTACATAAAAAAAAAATATTATTTGAAATCCTTGCATGCATACCTACATTTTGCAGCAAATTGTTTGAAAATAGCATTGAAATTAGGAAATTAGAGGTGATTGAATGGCGAAAAAAAAACTACATAAGTTTACTAAATAACTTTTGGGCCCGTTGAGCAGACACTTCCAATAATTCGGTTTCGTTCAAACTTTCACAAGATGATCTTTAGCACTAAAGTAAAATCCTAGGGGAGCCCGACTCTCAAATCCGAAAAATGTGAAATAAGAATCACCCTAATATATATGTATATATATATACTCTTTTTTCAGTCAGCGTCATAATATTACAATAAATATATATATATACATTCTTTAATATACGCAGTAGTTTTATGCACATCAAGCAAAAAAGTATTTTTTTTATTATCATGTACTCAGAACACAACAAAAACTAACCGATGTTGTAATAATTTTTACGTTGTATGCTAACATGAAGTTATTTAGATAAGGAATTGCTTATTATTATTTATCTGGATGGATTTGAGTTCTCTTGGAAATGGTTAATGACGTCAATTAGAGTCCCCTTTTTAATGAGATTGATAACTTAAATGGACTTCTTAGATTACCCCCCCCCCCCCCCGAGAAAAACTGTGTTTGCAAGGATGCTCAAGAGATTAAAGCACGTAATAGAATTGCATTTCATATCAAGATGACACTTTTGAGTGTTCAATAAATCCATCATGTAGGTGAATTGGGGATTCATCTAAATTTTTTTGTTCCTTAAGGCTGGGAATTTAAACATCGTAAAAAGAATATATTTTTAAGTCGTTTCATAGAGTGCCTATGTTATTTTCTTATGAGAAGTAGTTCCTTAAAAAGTCGTCATTACATCGTCATTGCCATTTTTCCGTTTTGTATTCCTTAAGGCTGGGTATTGGCATCCCTCTCCATCTCTAGGCATTATTGAAATTTGATTAGCACGATGTTGCAATATAAAAAGTGTTGTTATTTTCCACAAATTTAAATTTGGGGGGACAGGGACAGAAAGAAAATATTTTTAAGTAATCATGTAGAAAACGAATTTTCCGGGAAACACTTAATAAAACAAAACACGTCTTAGTACCTCAGTCTATCCACAGAAAATTTGGGCAAATTCTAACTTGCAAATTTTAAAAAATCAACAAAGAATGTTTTGGCGAATAAAATAAGCATGTCGATGACGAATTTCCAGGACTTGACAACCCTACTAAAACACTCCCTGAGCTCTCAAAACTATTCACTGAAAATTTCGTCAAGATCTAATGACCCGTTCGGGAGATACAGGAAACAAACGAACGAACAAACGAACGAACAAACGAACGAACGAACGGAATTCTTTTTTTATTAGTATAGACTAGCAAATATTACCCGGTGCTGCCCGGGATTTTCCAACTTGACAATAGTCTTGATGAAAACAAATCATACGAATAATTTCAGTGATGTTATCGCATGTGACTTTCATATTAAAATAAATTCTATAAAAAGTCGTCATAGGGTCTTCATTACCATTTTTTTCCGTTAAATATTCCTTACTGCTGGGTATTTTTACATCGCACAAATAAAAAATCACACGAATAATTTCAGTGAAATCATTGCATGTGATTTTTCATATTAAAACCAGTTCCTTAAAAAGTTGTCATAGCTCTTCATTGCCATTTTTTTCCGTTTTGTATTTTTTGCGGCTGAGTATTTAAACATATTAAAAGAAGAAATTACACGAATATTTTAAGTGATGTCATTGCATTGGATTTTTCATTTAAAATCAGTTTCTTCATCAGATTTACTATGTGTAAAAATATAGGTATAAAAAAATATGAAAGTTTGTCCTCAGTGATTAGTATAGCTCATTTCATCAAACGAAGCAGCTACTGGGAATTAGCATTTTGCAATTGAATCGATTTTCTTAGCTTAAGGAGAGTTTTTTTATTTATTGAAAGTCAAATTCAAACTTTATTTCCCACAATTTTGGACCTGAAATCCCTTATTCAAGTTCAAGCTGTACATCAAAGATACTTCACATGATTAAAATAATTAATAATTAGTTATTAAGATTCAAACCCTTATATATAAATTGTACAAGAACCACCTATCAGTAGATTTTCATGTTGAATGGATGATGGTTTTCTTAGTTATTTTTTGCCAAAGTTGAGATAATTATTGTCAGTGTATTCGTTAATCTGAAAGATATTTTCAAATAAAGTTGTAATTGTGTACAAACAAACTATTTTCAAAAATTACAAAGGATATAACTGCCAAATAAAATACCACAGTAAATCATCATATTAACCTAATAAGTATAAATAAAAATGAAAGTTATTATCATACTTACCTGCATACTTACACACATACTAAAATAGTGCAAGCGAATGTTTAAAATAGTGTTAATAAGACATTTTTTTAATTAATTTCATATCAGTAGTAATAAAGCTTGAATAAAGCATGGAATTGATTTCCCAACTTGAGATTTTTTAAACATACAACAATCTCAATAAATATAGAACTATACATTATAAAACAATATCATAAAAAATTATGTACACGTTGGAGTAACATGAAAGGAATGATAAATCCTTGACGATTTTTTTAGTGCTCTTGTAAATAAAAAACGATTGCTATGTAGAAAATTTTGATAAGAATAAAATATGATTTTAGGGATGTTCTATACTTTAAATAATGTGTTTTATTTTTACAAAAAAAATGGACTCATAACAAAAAGGTTGAAGAATCTTAGATTATATCCTTTTTTATTTACCTTGCGGATTAGGAATGTATATATATATATATATATATATATATATATATATATATATATATATATATATATATATATATATATATATATATATATATATATATATATATATATATATATATATATATATATATGCGTGTTGTTTATATGTACGTAGAAGCAACAGGGATTTCAGTTATTAATCTTATCAATTAGACATCCCTTGGCAAAACATTAAGGGTACTTTAGAACAGACTGTCAAGCTTGCTTAAATAAATGTTGATCTACATCATAACCCTATGGCAGGGCTATTCAATTGTTTTCCAAGTGGGCCACATTTGGAATCCAAGAACTTGAGCTGGGCCGCAAAATTCGGCGGCCACTTTTTTCAAATAAGTCTATTATTATGTTTTTTTATTTAACACTAGCGAATGTTACCGGCGCTGCCCGGGATTTTCCAACTTGACAATAGTCTGGATGGGGAAAAAATCACACCAAAAATTTTAGTGATGTCATCGCGTTTGATTTTTCATATTAAAATAAATTCTTTAAAAAGTCGTCATAAGGTCTTCATTGCCTTTTTTCCGTTTTGTATTCCTAAAAGCTGGGTATTTAAACATCATAAAAAGAAGAAATCACACGAGTAGTTTCTGTGATGTCATCGCATGTGACATTTCATATTAAAATCAGTTCCTTCAACAGTTGTCATTGGGTCTTCATTGCCATTTTTTTCCATTTTTTATTCCATACGGATGGGTATTTAAACATCGCGCAAAGAAGAAATCACACAAATAATTTCAGTGAAATCATCGCATGTGACTTTCATATAAAACCAGTTCCTTTAAAAAGTTGTCATTGGGTATTCATTGCCATTTTTTCCGTTTTTTATACCTTACGGCTGAGTATTTAATCATCGTAAAAATAAAAAAATCACACGAATAATTTCAGTGATGTCATCGCAAGTGATTTTTCATTTAAAATCAGTTCCTTAAAAAGTTGTCCTTGGGTCTTCATTGCCATTTTTTTCCGTTTTTTGTTCCTTAAGGTTGGGAATTTAAACATCGTAAAAGAAGTTATTTTTAAGTCGTTTCATAGAGTGCCTAAGTTATTTTCTTATGAGAAGTAGTTCCTTAAAAAGTCGTTATTGCATCGTCATTGCCATTTTTTCCGTTTTGTATTCCTTAAGGCTGGGTATTGACATCCCTCTCCATCTCTAGGCATTATTGAAATTTGATTAGCACGATGTTGCAATATAAAAAAGTGTGTTATTTTCCACAAAACTTAAATTTCGGGGGACATACAGGACAGAAAGAAAAATATTTTTAAGTAATCATGTAGAAAACGAATTTTCCGAGAAACACTCAAAAAAACAAAACACGTCTTAGTACCTCAGTCTATCCACAGAAAATTTGGGCAAAATCTAACATGTAAATTTTAAAAAATCGGTAAAAAACGTTTTGGCGAATAAAATAAGCATGTCGATGACGAATTTTCCGGGAGTTGACAACCCCACTAAAACACTCCCTGAGCTCACAAAACTATTCACTGAAAATTTCGTCAAGATCTAATGACCCGTTCGGGAGATACAGGGAACGAACGAACGAACGAACGGAATTCTTTTTTTATAAGTATAGATTAGTAGTATTACTATTAATATTATTAGGCCGTGGTACTATGCCTATTATTATTATTTTTTTAGGCCTATTTTATATGACCTTTTTAGCTTTCAAAATTGAATAGGCCTATAAAAATGCACACAAACAACTCTCTGCTCCATCTCCTTTATTTAAAACAAACAAAAAATAGAACATTTAACTCAACATTTCTCATTGTTCATGAGGCTGGCTGCTAAACAGAACAGGGCTATTTTAGCCCACTGCTGCCGGTGACTTTAGTGAGAGAAGTGGCATTTCTTGTTTTGCACAAGATCTCTGATGTTTGGCTCATAAGATGGCAATGCAATCCTAAGGCACTAGTGAATTTTGTTGTCTGTTAGGGAACACCGATAACTGTTCTTAATTGCATTCACGTGAGAAAAGCTCGATTCGCAAGTGTATGTTGACCCAAACATGTTGGCCGTGTCCGGGCCGCATCTGGGTCGCGTCCGGGCCGCATCTGGCCCGCGGGCCGCCAATTGAATAGCCCTGCCCTATGGCATGTCTTGCAGAATTCCCGCCTGTCTCTGATGTCAATTTCAGACGTAGGCTCTCAGGTCATTGACTAATGTTTTATAAGTACACATATGTAATATTGTATAGGTATGTCTGCATATATTCAATAATAAGAAATAACATGCACGATTAGAAGTAATAATGTTGTTGAATTACCTTGAGTGCATATTCTAAATGGCATGGACGTTGCTAATGCATGATTACCGTATGCAGGAGAGTGTGGCCTCAAAGAAACCCATTGCATTAATTTGACCTTATTTATTTACATTAACTTGCTGCGAATAGCTTTGTTCTCCATTTAAAATTATGTGTAAGTATGACCCATGTATATACATATTTGTTGTTTGCTCCTTAAAGATTTCTTCTTGCAATTCATTACCAAGATCTTTCTACAACTATATGCTGGCCATGACACTTGATTCAATGACAAACTGTTGAAGGAATCTGATTTAATATGAAAAGTCACATGCGATGACATCACTGAAATATTCGTGTGATTTCTTCTTTTTACGATGCTTAAATAACCCGACTTAAGGAATAAAAACGGAAAAAATGGCAAAGAAGACTCAATGACAACTTTTTAAGGAACTGGTTTTAATATGAAAAAGTCACATGCATAATTTCACTGAAATTATTGTGTGATTTTTTCTTTGTGCGATGTTTATGTAAAAGTCACTTTTTTTTTTTGCCGTTATGGTTCGATAGAATTGCATCCAATAGGATATAAATAAGCATTATAGCATTAAAATTAGTCTATCGAACCTAGGATCTTATCATGAGGTAGACCAAAAATGACCATCCCCTCTCGGGATTCGAACCTGCGCCCCCAACATTGAGAGTTGAACACGCCTTAACACGCACGGCTATCGAGCTCCCTTAATGTCCCCCCAAATTTAACTTTTGTGGAAAATTACAACATTTTTTTATATTGCAATATCGTGCTAATCGAATTTTAATAATGCCTAAAGATGAACAGTGATGTCAATACCCAGCCTTAAGGAATACAAAACGGAAAAAATGGCAATGAAGTTGAAATGACGACTTTTAAAAGGAACTACTTTTCATTAGAAAATAACATTAGCCCTCTATGAAATGGCTTAAAAATATCTTCTTTGTATGATATTTAATAACCAGCTCTAAGGAATACAAAACGGAAAAAATGGCAATGAAGACCCGATGATAACTTTTTAAGAAACTGATTTTAATATGAAAAGTCACATGCGATAACATCACAGTTGTAATTTCTTCTTTTTACGATGTTTAAAATACCCAGCCTTAAGGAATACAAAACAGAAAAAATGGCAATGACAACTTTTTAAGGATTTGGTTTTAATATGAAAGTCACATGCGATGACATCACTTAAAATATTCGTGTAATTTCTTCTTTTTACGATGCTTAAATACTCAGCTGTAAGGAATACAAGATGGAAAAAATGGCAATGAAATCCAATGACAACTGTTTAAGGAACTGATTTTAATATGAAAAGTCACATACGATTTCATTGAAATTATTCGTGTGATTTCTTCTTTGTGCAATGTTTATGTAAAGTCACATTTTTTTTTCTGCCGTTATGGTTCGATAGAATTGCATCCAATAGGATATAAATAAGCATTATAGCATTAAAATTAGTCTATCGAACCTAGGATCTTATCATGAGGTAGACCAAAAATGACCATCCCTACTCGGGATTCGAACCTGCGCCCCCAACATTGAGAGTTGAACACGCCTTAACACGCACGGCTATCGAGCTCCCTTAATGTCCCCCCAAATTTAACTTTTGTGGAAAATTACAACATTTTTTTATATTGCAATATCGTGCTAATCGAATTTTAATAATGCCTAAAGATGAACAGTGATGTCAATACCCAGCCTTAAGGAATACAAAACGGAAAAAATGGCAATGAAGTTGAAATGACGACTTTTAAAAGGAACTACTTTTCATTAGAAAATAACATTAGCCCTCTATGAAATGGCTTAAAAATATCTTCTTTGTATGATATTTAAATAACCAGCTCTAAGGAATACAAAACGGAAAAAATGGCAATGAAGACCCGATGATAACTTTTTAAGAAACTGATTTTAATATGAAAAGTCACATGCGATAACATCACAGTTGTAATTTCTTCTTTTTACGATGTTTAAAATACCCAGCCTTAAGGAATACAAAACAGAAAAAATGGCAATGACAACTTTTTAAGGATTTGGTTTTAATATGAAAAGTCACATGCGATGACATCACTTAAAATATTCGTGTAATTTCTTCTTTTTACGATGCTTAAATACTCAGCTGTAAGGAATACAAGATGGAAAAAATGGCAATGAAAATCCAATGACAACTGTTTAAGGAACTGATTTTAATATGAAAAGTCACATACGATTTCATTGAAATTATTCGTGTGATTTCTTCTTTGTGCGATGTTTATGTAAAGTCACATTTTTTTTTCTGCCGTTATGGTTCGATAGAATTGCATCCAATAGGATATAAATAAGCATTATAGCATTAAAATTAGTCTATCGAACCTAGGATCTTATCAATGAGGTAGACCAAAAATGACCATCCCTACTCGGATTCGAACCTGCGCCCCCAACATTGAGAGTTGAACACGCCTTAACACGCACGGCTATCGAGCTCCCTTAATGTCCCCCCAAATTTAACTTTTGTGGAAAATTACAACATTTTTTTATATTGCAATATCGTGCTAATCGAATTTTAATAATGCCTAAAGATGAACAGTGATGTCAATACCCAGCCTTAAGGAATACAAAACGGAAAAAATGGCAATGAAGTTGAAATGACGACTTTTAAAAGGAACTACTTTTCATTAGAAAATACATTAGCCCTCTATGAAATGGCTTAAAAATCTTCTTTGTATGATATTTAAATAACCAGCTCTAAGGAATACAAAACGAAAAAATGGCAATGAAGACCCGATGATAACTTTTTAAGAAACTGATTTTAATATGAAAAGTCACATGCGATAACATCACAGTTGTAATTTCTTCTTTTTACGATGTTTAAAATACCCAGCCTTAAGGAATACAAACAGAAAAAATGGCAATGACAACTTTTTAAGGATTTGGTTTTAATATGAAAAGTCACATGCGATGACATCACTTAAAATATTCGTGTAATTTCTTCTTTTTACGATGCTTAAATACTCAGCTGTAAGGAATACAAGATGGAAAAAATGGCAATGAAAATCCAATGACAACTGTTTAAGGAACTGATTTAATATGAAAAGTCACATACGATTTCATTGAAATTATTCGTGTGATTTCTTCTTTGTGCGATGTTTAAATAACCAGCCATAAGGAATACAAAACGGAAAAATGGCTATGAAGACCCATTGACGACTTTTTAAGGAACTTATTTTAATATGGAAAATCACATGCGATGACATCACTAAATTATTCGTGTGATTTTTTTCCCATTCCAGACTATTGTCAAGTTGGAAAATCCCGGGCAGCGCCGGGTAACATACGCTATGTACTAATAAAAAGAATTCCGTTCGTTCGTTCGTTTCCCTGTATCTCCCGAACGGTTCATTGAATCTTGACAAAATTTTCAGTGAATAGTTTTGAGAGCTCAGGGAGTGTAATATTTTAAAATAATGAATTAATATAATGTAGTTTTTCATTTCATTTCATCAAATATGATTTATATTAGTGGGTATTGTCCGAGCTGAAGTTTAAGATATGAAACGTGTAAGCTTCCTAAAATATATATCTCTTCTTTCTCATTATGTAACTATGCAGGACTCACATATTAAGACTCAGCTGAGACGATACCCATTATTTTTATGTATACTTGGTCAATGAATACTAAAACAATCTGGAATGGTAAAGTCGCGCAACCTTTCAAAACACAATACAAAGTGACTAATTTTTTTTTCTTCCTTTATTTGTTCAGAGAAGACATATATATAAATGGACATATATACATGAATAAAAATTAAATAAACATTGTAGTTTATAATAAAACTCTGAACAAAGACATTATCGACTATAAAACACTATTAAAAACAGATAACAAATTATATGGGAATGATTATATTTATAAAATTTCATAATTTTTTTGATTAACTTAAAATATTGACTTGATGCTGATGGGTAAAACTTTACAATGCTGGCGGCGCTGGTCCAGGAGTCATCTAAAAGGGAAGGTATTTTGAGTGCCAGGGTAGAATAACGTGCTGCAGAGGATATTATTATTTTCCTCAAATCCTCGTTCCTCACAACTCTGTTGTTTGTGATGCAGTTGGCAATCCACGCCTTTGAGTTGAGAATGGCGAATCCATCGACTTTGCCTTGGGTGACTGGGACCCAGTTTTCTTCGCCAATCCAAATAAGACAATTCTCTCACATAATTGTCTCCACTTTTATCCAGGCCTTTCACATTCAGAACCACAAACTTTTTGAGGATGGATACATAAGGACAATCCACAAAAGCGTGTTGTACGGTATTGTACAGTTTGCCACAGTTTATGCAATGGTTTGAGAAATAGATACAGTTACCAGATATCTGCAACTGCGATGTAAATTTCTTTCCATCATGGATTCCCGTCAAAGAATGTAAAATTATATTCCTCCATTGCTCAGGGAGGCACAATTTTTTATATGTGTATTAGCAATGGAATTAGCTTCCGCCTGTGAGCTTGGGGGTACTAGTTTAAGATGCCACGGACATGGTGGTTTGTGTTCACGGGCTGCTTTTAAAAGACAAAATTTAAATCTCCCATCTATAAATTATCTGAACATGTTAAATTATGAATTGATAAAAAAATATTGTTGATGGCTTCTTCTTCTAACGAATTGGGCTCTTGAGATTTTTGAAAAAGAACTTTTTTACACAATTGTTTCGAACTATATCCACAGTAGAGTCGCCTTGAAATTTTGGAATAAACCTCCAGACAACTCGCTGTGCAGCAGCCCAAATTTTTGAAATTGCGTTTGTTGACGAATTTGTTAAGTCTGATCCAAACATTAGGCGCATATACAGTCCATTTTGAAATATCGTTGTCCTCCACTCCATGTTTGGATTCCTTGTGATGTCCATAAATATTTTTATATAGACCTTAGGGAGTATGTGGGATAGAAGAGCTAAACCCCCACCGATTTGCTATATTTATATAGAGTCTACTGACTCTAATCCATCACGTTCAGACAGATCTGGAAAACTCTTTGTTGAAAGATAGAGATCTATCTTTTAATCATCTCGAACATATCACCAAGAACAATCATATTAGAAAATGTGACACCCTTCTTAATATTTGGCTTTCTTAAATTCATTGACATCAAACTCTTCCACCAATCAACTATTTAGCTTGGAAAATGAATTAAACACAGCTTTAAATCATTTGACAAATATCTTGCCCCTTTGGACGAAGCAAAAGAGAAGAAATTAAACTTTTTGATTGAACAATTATCCTTGTTGTTTAAATGTCCACAACAACGGAGATACAGTCCTGCCTTGTACGCCTTATCTATGTCCTGGAAAGGTTTCTCAACGAGTCTTTATAGAGATCTACGTAAAGAAGTTCTCACATTACCTACAATACGTCGCCTTACGGAACTTTCTTCATCTTTGAATTTAGAAACTGGATTGGCTGACTCTACAATAACTTACCTAAAGGCTCGCTTCAAGGCTCTAAGTCAAAATAGGGATAAAATATTAGTAAATTTTTTGACGAAACATATTGTACAAAACGAGTTGAATATTTTGCTTATGCATTTTTTTCAGAAATTCAAAATTCGAAAAGTATCTTCAAAGAGTTGATTTCTTCCCCTTCTTCAAAAGATATTTTTGTTCTTTCGTTTATTAAACTTTTGGAAAATGATACTTACGCTTTGGAAATTATTTTAGCAGAATGCGAAGAAGACCATTCCTTTGAAAAATTTATTCCACAAATCGCTGCTAATTTTTTAATTGTATGTCCAAAATTATGTTTCGGAAATCAATGATCAAATTCTCAAAAACAAAAGAAAAACAATCAGTCAGAATATGACAAATAATTCTAAGAGATTGAAAAAACTTAAAGGAGAATAAACAAAATGTATTTTTGTTATTATAATCTTGCAGAATGTCTTAAATGTATCTATGTTTATTTAATATATGTCCATAAAAAAAATTAAATAGAAAAAAATATATATTTCGTTCTCAAAACCATAATTTGTTATGAAATAAATAAGGAAAGGGGAGAATGTACGCGTATTCTCCTTTTTCCTTTTTAGATCCCTCATCGTATTTTCCTCGCAAGCCTTCTTTTCCTTGTTGTTTTAGTATTCATTGACTTGGTACGAGGTGTCCCAAACAACTGGGCGACAGCAGTTTGAGTCTGAACCCACGCACTGTCCATAACGGGCCCACATCTATAATCATTAAATAATACCCGTCAAGGGGATCCTAAGACTAGACTTTTTACCTACAACATGAGAAATAATTTTAAGAATGTTTTATTAATGTCCCAAAAATAGGCTCAAGCATTTGTTTTTTTAATTTCATTTTATCATATATAGCAAAAACCTTCGAAATATAATAGTCGAGAAGAAGTGCGAAAAACATTCAAATTACGAGAAGAAAGGAAGAGTACGGCCTAGAGGCACCTTTGAAGGATATTCTAAAAGGTCTACAGTCTAGAGGATTCTAATTACTAGAATAATACTAGAATAGCCAAGAGTTTTAAAAATCACATGTTCTAGGGGGTTTACACGTGCGTTTACACGTTTTACATATTTACGTAACATAGGCTAGAGGAATTATGTGGAGATTATATAAGTCTATTCCTTTTTGGAGGCCATAACTCCTCCACAAAGAAACCCGACTACCAATCGTCGAAGACATAATGTCCCAGTTACTCCTATGTAGCTCCTCAGGCCGTCAGTGAATACCAAGTATAGAAACTTTATTTTGACTGAGCAATGGCCTACGCAAAGCCCTTCTTTGTACCCCCACTCCCCTATCAGTAAAATAAAAGTCTTGGATCGATTTAGTTCCAAGCCCGACCTCTCCTTGAATTTTTTGAAGACAAAAGGATTTCGATTCTCTTTTTTTAGCAGCGCTTCTGAATTTGCTTTTACTGTCAATGTAATGTCGTCCTCGTAGAGGTCGATCAGATGTCGGTATCCAGGAAATTGGACACCGAATCAACTGTATTTACGTGACAGTTGAGTCACAAGTTCTTCCAGAACAGCGATGAATAAAAGAGGAGCTGAATGACATCCCTGTCTACAGCTTCTTTCAAGCAATATAGACTTACTTTCCAGACCACCCAATGTGATAATCGAGGATCCATTATAAAGAAGAGCATGAACTGATTAAAAAACGCAAGAGAGGAGTTTTTTAATAGCTCTTAAAATTTGACAATGTAAAATAGAGTCGAATGTTTTTTTTATCCATCCCGATCACCGACAGATTCAATAGCTGTATGAATATTGCGTGATACATCAGCTATTTTCTATTTAAAAATCCTTTTTGAGGGACACCAGTCTTCTTGTTGAGTATTGGCTCCATTTCCTGTGACAAAACTCCAGACAAAATTCGATAGGATTGGTTGATAACGGTGATCGGTCTTCAGTGGTTAAAATTCAACCCGTTTCCTTTTTTGAGGATGAGGACAATTCTTCCTTTTGGAGTGATTTTAGTTATTTCGTTTTTCAAGACTTTGTTCATACCAAGTTAATTACTTTTAAACTGTAATGATATTTTTTTTCAAATGGATCATTTATCTAAAATTAAAACATTAATGTAATTACAATCATAAAGTAATTAAAATATTGAAAGAAGTTTTGATATTAAAATTATAATTCTATTTAAAATTTAATTCTAAGTCAGACCAATTCCATCATTAAAATATCATTTTAGTGGAAGAAAAATAAAATTTATATAAAATACAATTTTATCATAGATCTCCCTCGTTTATTTTCTTTGAAGTCCTCTCATTTTTTCTAATAAAAAGTCTCAAAAGAGAGTAAAAATTGCAGGACCGTTGAGGAAACGACATCCGCTACAGTTATCAGCTCTCAATGTGGAATTCTCAGGGCAAAGGCTCCACACTTTGCAGCTGAAGAAATAAACTGAACGGCTCGTTACGGATAACTGCATTGGAGGTTAAATATATTTGTATTCAATCTGACCTATTTTATTTTCAAATAACGTCTTAGCTTAAAAAATCGTCAAAACTCAATACCATCCATTTTTCATACATTTCATCTATTAAAAAATCGCTAAATTCATATACTATAAGGTACATAACTTATCTAAGATATTATCTTTCAATGACTAATAAGCAAAACATTAATGCAGTACAAAAGTTAGGAAAATACAAAAAAAAAAGAATGCAAAGATTTGGCAGCCTTCGATTCTTTATACACGTTTGCAAAAAAATAAACCCTGAGCATTAATAAGTAACAATGACTTTATTCCTCAACGGTTTTTTTTGCCTTGAATGCAATAGTGCATTAAATATCATATTTTTGTCAGACAGACGACTTTGGATGACTTGTAAATTGAACAAAACGACTCCTTGTTTGTCTGTCGTTCGTAAGTCATACAATTAGATATTTAAAACGCAAATTGATGCTCAATTAACCTAGGGGAAAATAGATCTCTGATATGGACAATGACTTTATCTTTTTTTGCACTTTGTGTCTATATTTAGGTTGAACTAAGTTATATAGTATCTGCTGTATTTCAATTCTAAATATGAAGCCTAGTATAAGAGTAGGCTAGAAGCATTTCACCCACTTGAAAAAGATAGTCAATTTTCATAAGCATCTGTATTTTATATACAATTACTTTGTTGGGCTATGGTATACTTTCGTACACCGCCTCCATATTTTAGGGACTCATGGTATATTATTTTTATTTTTGGAAGGGAATGGGAGAGGAAAAAAAAGAACAAGAAAAAGGAGAGTTAGAGAGACGGAATAAGAGAGAGACACAGAGGGAGAGTCACGCAGATATAGACACACAGATAGAGAAAGGCACAGAGAGAGAGAGATAATTAACTTATTCCCATCCTGAAGAGTCTTGGGATCGAGAAATAGTGACTTTACACATAGAAGTGGAATTTTTGGGCACCTGGATCGTGAAAAGAGGAAGTTCCTCATGACCTATTCCTACTCATTCATCTTCAAATATCTACCCTCCCTCCATCCCCCTCTTCCGGATTTGCATCGGATGACTATGGAGACTCCACTCATGAAGCCTCCTCCTACACGTCTCTTGGATTCGTACGTCTAGAAGAGGAAGTCTCTCAGGCATGTCTCTTCCTCAACAAGCAAATGAAGGAGTCCTCTCACCCTCCGAGTCTCATCTGTAAAGGCTTACAATTTGGAAATCAATGTCCATGATATGATATTCTCCGGATCAACCCACCATATTAGTCTCGGAGTCGAAAACAATGGATTTCATGCATGGAAAATAAATTTTTGGACCTCTTGATTTAAAAAGGATGGATACTTCAAGGCTTCTTCCTTCCCCTTTTCATTTGCCTTCCTGGATTGGAGCCATAATTTTGACAAATTCGATCATTTTAGAATTTGATGACTTATTACCATTCTTTACGTTGCGTTTAGACCCTAAAATCTTCAATTACACCAAGTTTTCACATTTGAATCCATGAGAGTGAAATAAATTCCTTATTTTATTTCAAAGATTCTACAAATAATTTCAACGGAGTCCCTTTCCACTTGGGATATTTATTTCATCCTTATTTTATATTTACCGCATATATTCGTACAAATACTCTGATTGATACACCCGAAATATACACTTGATCACTCATTCGACATCTATTTTTATACTTATATCTATACTTTTAATATTTGTTATTATTAGTGCAAAACTCAGTGCCTTGCTTTTTCATGTATTTTCTTTGTTAAATATTGTGTCACTGTGGCTGCGTTGAAGAGGTTCAAGGAAATGAGAGTAATAAACAGAAAAAGGAACTTTTTCCCTTTTAGTTCTATTAATGAACTTGGAAACGGAAGTGGCCAGAGTCAGATTTGTGTTTAAAAACTATTACAGAGCAGTATCTTGTCTAAGGACTACATTCTAGTTCCTATAAGTGAAGTAAGACAAATTATGATTCATATAAAAATCAAAACGTTTAATAAAATAATTAAGTAGGTAATTAATACTTCTCTGCAATTCCTAGGCTAGACAAGATTAGGTAGGACCTTAAGTGATAAATTAGCATCAAGTATAGTCATAATAAGGTCAATGATAACTATTTTCATTTCAGATTTTTATTAATGGGCTATATTTTATTTGTAAATTTAAATATAGTAGTAATAAGCATTTCTTTCTTTAGGTGGCAGAAGTAGGTATAGATTATATCATAAAATATATTAACGAACACCTTACCTTCACTTAAGAATTGTGAAGATCAATACTCTGTTGTTTATTATTTAAGAATTTCTTTATATGTATATTACAAAATACTATTACCATCATTACAAGAAATACGAGCTGATATCGTAAGAAAAATCAACAAAAGTTGTGAAGATGTTTTTATTACAATACAAGAATATAAGATCTATAAATGTGAAATAAGTCAGGTCACACTTGAATAATGAAATATGTAAATATAAAGTGGTCGTTTGGGGTTCTTCCTTCAAACACGACGAGAAGGGAATAATGTTTCACTTTATATAAATGTCAAATAAGAGGAAAATCTTATAAAATAAAAAGAGTTTGTTCAGAGGGCTTCATTACAAAATATAAGGTCCCAAGGTAGAAGTGTATAGTATCCATTGAATAATAATGATGCTCCTTATAAATACATGAACCATGAAACAATCTGCATATTTGCAAGAGAAGGGTTGAAGCCATATGGGAGTCCTCCTTCAAGATCCACGGTTCCAAAGGAGACTAATATGGTGGGTTGATCAGGAGAATAACCATTGATTTCCAAATTGTAAGCCTTTACAGATGAGACTCGGAGGGTGAGGAGGACTCCTTCATTTGCTTGTTGAGGAAGAGCAATGCCTGAGAGACTTCCTCTTCTAGACGTTCGAGTCCAAGAGAAGTGTAGAAGGAGGCTTCATGAGTGGAGTCTCCGTAGCCATCCGAGACCCGGAGGGAGGAAGAGCAATGCCTGAGAGACTTCCTCTTCTACACGTTCGAGTCCAAGAGACGTGTAGGAAGAGGCTTCATGAGTGGAGTCTCCGTAGTCATCCGAGACAGATCCGAAGAGGGGGATGGAGGAGGGTAGATATTTGAAGACGAATGAGTAGGAATAGGTCATGAGGAACTTCCTCTTTTCACGATCCAGGTGCCCAAGATTCCACTTCTATGTGTAAAGTCACTATTTCTCGATCCCGAGACTCTTCAGGATGGGAATAAGTTAATTATCTCTCTCTCTCTCTGTGCCTTTCTCTATATGTGTGTCTATATCTGCGTGACTCTCTCTCTGTGTCTCTCTCTTATCCCATCTCTCTAACTCTCCTTTTTCTTTTTCTTTCCTCTCCCATTCCCTTCCAAAAATAAAAAATATACCATGAGTCCCTAAAATAGGGAGGCGGTGTACGAAAGTATACCTAGCCCTTTGTTGTTTAGTTTTGTTTATGCCTGAATAGGTTATATCACTCTAACAATCATGTTTATTTATATATTACGAATGTTACCCGGCGCTGCTCGAGATTTTCCACTTGACAATAGTCTGTATGAAAAAAAATCACACGAATAATTTTAGTGATGTCATCGTGTGTGATTTTTTCATATTAAATAAATTCTATAAAAGTCTTCAATGGGTCTTCATTGCCATTTTTCAGTTTTCCATTTCTTAAGGCTGGCTATTTAAACATCATAAAAAGAAGAAATCACACGAATAATTTAGTGATGTCATCGCATGTGACTTTTCATATTGAAATCAGTTCCTTCAACAGTTGTCATTGTCTCTTCATTGCATTTTTTTCCGTTTTATATTCCTTACGGCTGGGTATTTAAACATCGTACAAAGAAAAATCACAAATAATAATTTCAGTGAAATCTTTACATGTGATTTTCATATTAAAACCAGTTCCTTTAAAAGTTGACACAGATCATCATTGCCATTTTCCTCCGTTTTGTATTCCTTAAGGCTGGGTATTTAAACATCGTAAAAGAAATTGAATATTTCAGTGATGTCATCGCAGTGACTTTTCATATTAAAATCAGTTCCTTCAACAGTTGTCATTGGGTCTTCCTTGCCATTTTCCCGTTTTTTATACCTTACGATTGGGTATTTAAACATCACACAAAGAAGGAATCACACGATTAATTTCAGTGAAATCATCGCATATGATTTTCATATTAAAATCAGTTTATTAAAAAGTTGTCATTGGGTATTCATTGCCATTTTTTCCGTATTTTATTTCTTACGTTTGAGTATTTAAACATCGAAAAAGAAGAAATCATACGAATAATTACAGTGATGTCATCGCACTTTTCATTTTAAATCAGTTTCTTAAAAGTTATCATTGGTCTTCTTTGACATTTTTTCCGTTTTGTATTCCTTAAGACTGGGTATTTAAATATCATAAAAAGAAGTAATTTTTTGGATCATTTCATAGGGAACATAGATTGCCTAATATATGTATGGTACGCTGATATCAGAATATTTGTTTTTTTCCATTTGCCATTTTTCCGTTTTGTATTCCTTAAGGCTGGGTATTTAAATATCATAAAAGAATAATTTTTTGATCATTTCATAAGGAACATAGATTGCCTATATAAATGTGTATGGTAGCGCTGAATATCAGAGTATTTGTTTTCTTTGCCATTTTTTTCCGTTTTGTATTCCTTAAGGCTGGGTATTTAAATATCATAAAAAGAAGTATTTTTTGAATCATTCAGAGAGATCATAGATTGCCTAATATATGTATGGTAGCGCTGAATATCAGAGTATTTGTTTGATCTCCGTTGATGAGGGAAAACATCAAAAACTCTTCATTTAAAATTTAAATCCGTTATGTTTCTACACGATGTCATGATGATTTTTTCCGTTTTGTATTCCTTAATGCTGGGTATTTCAACATCTTAAAAAGAAGAAATCACACGAATAATTTCAGTGAAATCATCGCATGTGACTTTTCATATTCAAACCAGTTCCTTAAAAAGTTGTCATAGCTCTTCATTGCCATTTTTCCGTCTTGTATTCTTAAGGCTGGTATTTAAACATCGTAAAAAGCAATGAATATTTTAGTGATGTCATCCCATGTGATTTTTCAATACAAATCAGTTTCTTAAAAAGTTGTCCTTGGTTCTTCATTGCCATTTTTTTGTTCCTTAAGGCTGGGAATTTAAACATCGTAAAACGAAGTTATTTTTAAGTCGTTTCATAAGTAACTAAAATTTCCTTAAGGAATACAAAACGAAAAATGGCATTGAAGACCCAATGACAACTGTAATGTGATTTATTACAATACTCTAATTGAATCTGGGATAAAAAATAGCGGATGTTACCCCGCTGCGCGGATTTTCCAACTTGACAATAGTCTGAGGAAAAAAAATCACACCAATAATTTTAGTGATTCATCGCGTGTAATTTTTCATATTAAATAATTCTTTAAAAAGTCGTCATAGGGTCTTCATTGCCATTTTTTCCGTTTTGTATTCCTTAAGGCTGGATATTTAAACATCATAAAAAGAAAAAAATCACACGAATAATTTCAGTGATGTCATCGCTTTTCTTTTCAAATTAAATCAGTTCCTTCAACAGTTGTCATGGGTCTTCTTGCCATTTTTTTCGTTTTGTATTCCTTCGGTTGGGTATTTAAATATCACACAAAGAATGATCACACGAATAATTTCAGTGAAATCATCGCATGTGACTTTTCATATTCAACCAGTTCCTTAAAAAGTTGTCATAGCTCCTCAATTGCCATTTTTTCCGTTTTGTATTCCTTAAGGCTGGGTATTTAAACATCGTAAAAAGAAGATGAATAATTTTAGTGATGTCATCACACGTGATTTTTCATATTCAAATCAGTTCCTTAAAAAGTTGTCTTTGGGTCTTGATTGCCATTTTTCCGTTTTTTTTTGTTCCTAAGGCTGGGAATTTAAACATCGTAAAAGAAGTTATTTTTTAAGTCGTTGCATAGAGTGCTATGTTACTTTCTTAGGAGAAGTAGTTCCTTAAAAGTTGTCATTGCCATTTTTTTTTTTTTCGTTTGTATTCCTTAATGCTGGGTATTGGCATCCCTCCATCTCTAGCATTATTGAAATTTGATTAGCACGATGTTGCAATATAAAAAAGTGTTGTTATTTCCACAAAACTTAAATTTGGGGGAACAACGGGACAGAAAGAAAAATATTTTTAAGTAATCATGTAGAAAACGAATTTTCCGGGAAACTTCAATAAAAACAAAAACACGTCTTAGAACCTCAGTCTTATCCACAGAAAATTTGGGCAAAATCTAACTTGTAAATTTTTAAAAAATCACCAAAAAACGTTTTGGCGAATAATAAGCATGTCGATGACGAATTTTCCGGACTTGACAACCCCACTAAAACACTCCCTGAGGTCTCAAAACTATTCACTGAAATTTCGTCAAGATCTAATGACCTGTTCGGGAGATACAGTGAATGAACGAACGAACGAACAAACGAACGAACGAACGAACGAATTCTTTATCAATTATTTTTACGCCATTTCATAGAGGGCTAATGTTAATTTCTAATGAAAAGTAATTCCTTAAAAAGTCGTCATTTCCTCGTGATTGCCATTTTTTTCCGTTTTGTGTTCCTTAAGACTGGGTATTGAACTGAATACTAATTAAAGACAATAAAGTCTGTTTATTATATTGCCATATTCAAACCAGATTTCTTTACATGATTTTATTAGTATTACGAATGTAAAAACGAATAATGTTTCAAATGACTGATTTGAATATGAAAATCACATGTGATGACATCACTAAAATTATTCATGTTAAGATTCCACACGAATCTTCTTCCCTTCTCTTCGGCAAGGGCGAGCCTTTCACTCTTCGGATGGAATAATGGACTGTATTATAATAATTAAACAATTTATTAGAAGGGACACGCTGCTTTTCAGGCTCCTTCCTGCAATCACACTGATAAATATACACAGAAACTATATAGTATGACGTAAACATAACAAATAATAAACAAAGCAAACAATAGGGATGCGCCGCATCAAAACACATCAAATAAATATATAGAATTACCATACTCCCCACCGATGAACCATACACTTGGTTTATCCAAATGGCTAGGAAGCATGCGAATATTAAGCATTACAAAAGAAACAAAAAAAACACAAACAGTAACCAAAACCACAAACGGGAGTAATCCTTACTCCCCACCATTGGCCGCTCCACGAGAACGACTATTTTCACTTGACATACACCAGAGCAATTAATAAAACCAGGAGTTGTCCTCCTTTACTAGTGGAACCTCTGGAGACTCTTTGTTGTCTTCCTTTTTCGCCATAGGCCAGCTAAAGTCGTCATCCATGAACCACTCCTGGCCAAAGACCTTTAAATCCTCCACAAAGGAGACAATGGACTCCCTCACCCTGCTGACGGTGTCTCGCATGGTCTCCATCTTCTCCTTTAGGCCGGATTTCTGGGTATAGTCCTTGAGATCCCTCCATTCTTCCGAGAACTTTTCACCCACCACATTGAGCTTAGGCTTCCACTCAGAGTCAAATCGCTTCTTGGCGTTTCTCACTATACGTTGAGTCTCACCAGTTGACTCCTTTATAAAGTCTTTGATGTAATTGAAGCAGCTGAACTCCTTGGATGAAGTCCTATCGCTCTGATCCAGTATGTAGTGAAGTTCGTCTATGCTCTTTTGGGAGGCAAGGCTCTCGGTGAGTATGTCCTGATTCATGCGTAGCTCCTCGATCTCCTTCTCTAAATTCGAGTTTTCGAGCATTAAATCCTTTATTTGATTGCGAAGAACCTTGGCTTCATTTATAGACATCCAAAGTTCCTCATTTTCGGACTTAAGTTGCTCAATCAAAATGGTTTCGTCCAGTGAAGACTCCGTTTGATTGGCCTCAAGACGCTCGGACCATCCTAAGAAGTGTCCATAGCCGAAACCAAAAGCTAGCGCAAGTCCAAGCACAACGCTAGCCGTAAGAAACACGTTCAAGTCTCGATTAGGCTTAATTTATAATTTTTAGGGTATTGAGGAGGAAGGTCTTTTATTGAAGAATGACTACTCTTTGGCATTGTTTCATCCTCGGGGTTGAGAGATTGAGGAGTCGTAGATGAGGATAAGGCCCGTAGAATATCTCCACCAATGTCCCTTTCCAGGGATTCTTCATGAGCCTCAGACATCTTAGAAGAGTCTTCTTCAACTACAATCCATGAATCTCCTCTATCGGATTCATCTTCAGACTCTGGCCATTATCGCTGCCCTCCTCCTCCACTATTGGTTCCTCGTCTTTGGGAACCTCCTCAACGAACCCCAAATCAAAACTGTCTTTCATGGTCTTGCGATATACACATCCAAATTCCGGCTTATGACGAAATGGCGATTCAAGACTATTAAAGCATTTTGAAGCTAAAACTTAGAACTTGCCATATCAAAACAATCAGCCTTGAGAGGGAGAGGAGCCTCAACGTGATGCGCGCTGTTCAATCGAACTCCTGAATTGAAAATCTCCACTGCTCTCTTCTCATCACCAGAAACAACCTATCGGACCTCCCAAATTCCTCCAGTTCCCAAAATCTTGAAATATCCAGGACATTGTTCCTGAGTGATATATGTGATATGCTGACCCTCGAAACATCTGAGTACATACACACGTTCCCCCACACGACCCATCCGAGTTTCGTGTGCTTAGCAGTGGCTGATCAGGTTCACCAATTCTATCCGGGATAGGTGTGATAATTTTACCATCATGTCGGCTCCTATTAATATATCAATTTTCCCCGGCAAATCCAATTCATCCGCTAGATCAAGAAAACGTAGGTGCGGATAAGAGATCACAGTTCTAGGGACGGGTAGTGAATATTCCGACAAGTTCTTCACTCCGAGGGCCTCGATACCAATGCACCCTCCATTTCGAGTCTGCAACGTAACGTTGTGCCGATAGTATGTCCTGCTAGGACAACCCATTGGCCCTACCCCATTTAGAGCCATTTGAACACAAGTCCTCCTTGAAGATTAAGGGCCTTTACGACTCTTGTCGATATGAAACTAACTTGGGAACCCGGATCAAACATGACACGAACTCCTTCATACGGTTGCCCGCTACAACCCGTGTCCGTGCAGTCATTAAAAGAGCAGATTTGAATGACGATACATGACCCACGTTGAAATTGCTATCAGTAGACATAGACCCACTTGCACTTGCATCAAACGTCCAAGGCCCGTGAAGGAGAGTATGATGCCTACCACCACAATCCCGACAATTAGGAGCCGTTGGACACTCCCGCATACCATGTCCTGTCCCCAAGCACCTGAAGCAAACGCCAACCTTTCGTGCCTGTGCTTGACGCTCATGCACTAACATATTCTTGAAAATGGAGCACTCATCCAATGAATGTCGTGCCATGGAACAGTTAGGGCATCGAAAGGAATCCACTACACCTTTATGCACTGTTCGTTTGGGCATTGAATACACATCCTCCACTTTGATCGGCTTTCGTGATTCTGCCACCTTAGCCGCTATTTGAACGTGAGAGAGGAAGCATTTTACTGTTATTTCGCAGTCGTCCTTAACAGTGTTCACAAATTTCTCCCAACCATCCCTGAGGAGACCTGACACTCTGCTCTCGAGGAGGGGAATCACAAGCTTCCTGGCGTTAGGCTCTTCGACATCCACTCCATTAGCCTTGAGCGCTCTTTGAATTGCTAGCAAATCATCATGGAAACTATACAACTCCTTTGGACTACCCTTCACTGGTTCTGTGGACAATAACCTATGTGCAAGCCTATGAATGACCACTCGACTGCATCCGAACTGCTCCTTGAGTATTTTTAAGGCCTCCGGATAGTTATCGCCAGTGACAGGAAGAGAGTCAACCTTTTCGAGAGCAACCCCTCGAAGAGACGATCTTAAATAGGTAAACTTCGTTATAGGATGGATATCAAAATTATCGACATTAGCCTCAAAGGTTTCCATCCATGACGAGAACTTAGTAAGCTCCCCATCAAATTTTGGCAATTCAAGTTGAGGCAGCCGCATTAATGGAAGAGAAGATGACTCGGCGCTAACCTTGTAATGCGCACTTGGATATGCAGGTGCAGCCCCCTGCCTCTCTCGAAGACGCAGATCCTCCACGTGTTCGAGCCGCCTGGCCATAACTCTGGACGCCTTGACCACCCTTCTATGAGTCCTTTGTAGCTCTTCCACGTCGTCGAGATGCCGACAATACATATCCTCATTGCCGTCAGTATCGAACTCGCCATATAATTGAACTAAACAAGTCATTTCCCTTCCCAACCGCTCGTCCAAATCCTGTAGCGTTTTCAGATCAGGAAGTGGATCGTTTAATTCGTCATTGAGCTCTTCTACAATTTTCTGAAAAACCTCCTTGTGTTTTTCAATGAGCACAATCGATGCTTTAATGTGCGACATCTCAAGGACAATTATAAATAACGGGGCTTACTGTAGAAATGGGACCAGCAATGAATCCTCCCGTGTCCAATCACTCCTCGACGATTCTCTCGACACCAAGACGAATCCGCAGTATTCCCGACAATCCTCCGTCGTCCACACGATAATCCGGCTCGAAGGACCAATGATAAGATTCCACACGATCTTCTTCCCTTCTCTTCGGCAAGGGCGAGCCTTTCACTCTTCGGATGGAATAATGGACTGTATTATAATAATTAAACAATTTATTAGAAGGGACACGCTGCTTTTCAGGCTCCTTCCTGCAATCACACTGATAAATATACACAGAAACTATATAGTATGACGTAAACATAACAAAATAATAAACAAAGCAAACAATAGGGATGCGCCGCATCAAAACACATCAAATAATATGTATAGAATTACCAATTCATCTTCCGTTTACGAGGTTTACCCCATTAAGCCAAATTAAATAATGATTGTAGAACATGAAAACTCTAATGGCTATTTTATCTTGGAAGTGATGTGAAGAAATGAGATATAACAACTGATTGACGTGTACACTCTATTACTTTATTAGATCAACTGCCAGTCCATAGGACGTAGGAGAGAGGTTGAGTGAATAATCCTCACGCCTCCCAGTCATTATAGAAATATCTGCAAAAAAAAAAAACAATTATGACGATAAAAACGCTATATAAAGATAAACAAAAAATAAACCTATATAAAGATAAACGAAAAAAAACAAGCTTATACAAAGATAAACAAAAAAAAACGTTATATATAGAAAACGAAAAAAAAACATGAGTTAAATAATTTGTAAGTATTTTTGGAAAATTTATTGACACTGATTTCTTGCTATCCGAGGTGATCTTCTTGCTTTCACAATTGGTGAGGGTGGAGTCAAATGAGTGTTCGGATGTGGATGTTGGGCTGATGTTGGCTTCACAAATTTTCTGTTGCGTGTTATTATTTCCCCCGATCTCAACATAACTCTATATGAGCGTCCTGAATCACATATTTGAGTTATTTGTCCAACGTCGGACCAAAGTTTACTCTTTGCGTCCTGAATTAAGACTTGTTCATCTACGTGAGTTGTCTTAAGGTCGATGGCGAGTGATCGAAAGTAGATGGATCGGACAGAGTATTAAGAGAGGGGAGAAGAGTTCTTAAATATCTTCCGAGGAATAACATTGAAGGTGATTTCTTCCGCGACGATGAAGGGATGTCCTTAAATATAGGAGCGATTCAGTAAATTCTTCTTTGGATTTGGATTTCTTCATTAGCTTCTTTACCCTGTTGACCGCCGACTCTGCAATCGAGTTAGATTGGGGTTATGAGGTGAAGAAGTGACGTGGATAGTGTGTTGGAGTTCGCAAAACTCGTTGAATTCCTCGCGGAATTGGGCCCATTATCTGAAATGATGTAGTTTGGGTATCCAAATATAAGAAACAGTGACTTGAGGTAGGACGTAACATTTGATGTTGATGTTTTATGAAGATGGTGTACGAAGGGATACAGACTAAATTTATCAACGACTACCAAAAAGTCTTGGCCGTTACATTCGAATAGGTCGATGCATATAGTATGCCAAGGTCTCGGGGGCTCACTATAACTTTGCTCCGTTTTTTTCATACTGAGACGCTTGATGTAATTGGCATTTGTCACAATTGTTTATTAAATCAGCAATTTCCTTAGACATGCCCGGCCAAAAAAATAATTTCGACGCGATGAGGCGGTTTTAGTAATGCCTTGATGGGCTTTGTGGAGAAGAGCAAGGATATCCTTTCGTACGGAGGTGGGAATCACGAGGCGATGTCCTTCGTAGGTGATTAACGTGTCATTGTCACTATCTAAATTTAAAAGGGATAGCTTACTCCACACTGAGGACGTCCGGGATGAGTTTCCGGGAGATCGTTGGGGTGATATCTCCCCTAAGTGCAGCAATGATGAGCTTGTAGGTTCGTCGATTCCATCATAGAGCTGTTGGAATGTGGGGTCACTAACTGCTCAACACATAAGAGTGTTTTCATACTCTTCGAGAGCAGGTTCGTCCTCGGCTTTAAATACAGGGGCTCGACTAAGAGCGTCCGCGGCGAGGTGAGTTTTGCCCGGCTGCCATATTAGAGTTACGTTAAATTCGACTATTTTCTCACGTAGCCTCATGAGACGTGGTTCTCAATTTCGTAAATGTTTTGTTGAATAAGCCGATAAGAGGTCGATGATCCACAATGGCAAAAAAGGAATCTATTCCTTTCAGGAAGAAGCGGCACTTTTCAATGGCTCTCACAGGGCTAAAAGTTCTAGCTCAATAGTGGCATAACGAGCTTGAGTTTCTGTGAGTGAGAATGATCCGCATTGAATTAGTTTGGAATCAGGATGGAGACTTGACATAGTTACAGGTGCGTCGGTGTCGAAGTAAAAATCCTAATCCGTGAAGGCATTGCGTGGAGTATTGTTTTTGAATTTTTATCGAAGAAATGCATTCCAAATATTGCGAAACGGTCTGTTTTATTATGCAAAGGGCTTGCTCATGCTTTGATGTCCATAAGAAGGTTGTCTTTTTTGGAGTAGCTCTGGATACATTTAGACATTTGAGCTAAGTCAGGCATGAGCCGAGTTGGTTTACTAAGCCTAGCAAAACTACGACACTCGGGTTATGTTTTAGGGCTTGGAAAACATGTTATCGCTGAATGCGTGCTTCAGAGGGAAATATTTTGCCGTTTCCAATTGATAACTTGCAAATTTTACGGCAGATCCTATTTGAAGCTTTTTCTCCGAAACCGTAACCTCATGTTCACGGGCATTTAGGAGAAAAAGGATTACTTAAGAAATAACTCGCCGAAGTTGGAAGCGCCAATAACAGAATCGTCGACTATTTTCATAGCGTTATTTATTCCTTCAAGAATGACCTCTGATCTGATATTGAATTCATCAT
>CP045893.1:13108350-13141660 GCA_013387185.1 Caligus rogercresseyi | reverse complement strand
TCTGTCCATATTGCTCCGTGGTTCTTCGTCTGGAAAAGATTGTTTGATCCCTGGCTCCATTGTTGATCAGTCCTCAATCCAATGTTTTGTCCCCATTCCAAGCTCTCTCTTCGATAAGCCTTATGAAGGATTGCAGGCATACAGATCAAATGCATGGAGTCAGACAATGCTTTGATCTGAGACACATGTTAGACGTGTGAAATGATCCAATACTCTAATATCGACTTGACCAGACTGACTTTCTTCCTCACCGTCTTATAACTCAAGCTCAAGCCACAGGTGAAATCATTAATTTAACTCTCTAGAGTGGAATCGTAGTCAGTCTTCCTCTTGTGTTAAAACAGCTTTTATTGATTCAGATTCATGCTCAAGATAAGGATGAGGAGTGTCAAACCAAGAGAACGTTGGTATGCGGATTTGATATTCTTTAATGAGGAAGGATTGACGGCTGAGAACACTTAATCATCATCAAAGTTGAGCCCAAGGAGGATCCCCACCATTTGATGAAACTGAAGCAACTTGCTCATTACATCTTTAAATAAGATATATTATTTCTTATCAATACATTTTTTTCTCTTCTACATATGAGTTGAATAATTACATCATAAAATTAAACTCTCTGGTCACTTACCTCTCATTTATTTATATTACTAATCAGATACACAAGTAATACTAAAATCTTTTTTCGTTTTGCAACAGACACTATTGCAGAGGAGATATTTTTTGTAATTTAATGTTTATTGCTTTGCGCTTACCCCGTGGCTTTATTCAACCATTTCTATGCAGGGTTGTATATTACCTATTCAACAGTTAATGATTTCATACACATCAATACATAATTATTCAATTGATTTGTTAAAACTTGCAAGTACCTGATCGCAGTGGATTCAATGATTGTCAATAATAATATTGACAAAGGTGCTCAAATGATACTCATCTCTTTCACCGAGGTTTCTTTCCTCTGATGTCTAAAAACTGGTTGATAAAATTTTTATTTTAAGTTCGAGGGCTCTTTTAAAAAACACAAACAAAACTTTTTTTGGGTGGCCCATGGACATTGATTTGGATCTTAGTAATCGATGAAAACAAAGGATTTCAAATACTATGGAAATTTGTGGCAGACATTATAAATGCCATCACGGAATCGGGATCGCCTACCACTTTTGTTTTTTTGATTAAATATGCTTAAGCTAAACTGACATAAAGTAATATGGTATTGCTTCTATGTGTATTACTCTCAGACAAAAATATTTTTTAAAGACACTTAATTTTTGTTCATATAACTCTTTGTACAAAATTGCAAAGCCTATACATAACATAATATCCAAAAAATCTAAAATAGTATCATTTTCCCAATTATATTTTAATCAATTGCAACTTAAATCTCTTCTATTAAATTTTACACATACACACTATACACCAAATGCTATGTTCACCCTTGTATTATTTATAGTAAATTTTTTTTATAAAGTTACGAAAAACCTATTTGCTAATTGATCCACAGATATATAAACAAAAAGGTTTCGTGATTGATTAAGGCTGCCCACATTATGAATAGTATCAGACATGCAATAATATTGTTTTATTCAACATATAATCCTATTTCTCTGCTCAAATAGTAGCAAATCATAAAATATGCATTCAATAGCAAATCAACTCAATTACTATCTTTACATTAAATATATCCCCTTTGATTTATAAGAATAAATTAATTTGCTATTCCATCCTAACACCTATTTATTTATGATAGAACTTTTGTTTGTTATGGGATTTTGTCAGCTTTTGTTATGACTCATCAGCAGCTCGTCCCAGACTCTGCTACTCTAAGGCACTATTATGTAAAGCCCAATATTTTTATTTCATTTAAAAAGTAGACGTCGACATTTCTTTTGTTTACGGAACTCCCATCAACAACGGACTTTCATGATTTACAATATGCGTTCTCTTTTTCTTTTCTTCCCCCCAGAAAATAACTGCTATAAAACAACGTGCTAATGCCATCGATAAAAAAACATGCAGGGAAAAACGAAAGTCCAATGTACGAAGGTGTCTTTTGTTATGAAGAAGGAGGAAAGTTGGCAGCTGATGGGAGGAATCGATCGATTTTGACAATTTTACATATATTTTTTTGGAGTAGGAGCAAACTGAAAAAATTCACATGACGTTTTACTTAGAAATACTAGTATGGTAAAGTATTTAGAGCCTCCTTCCATTGGTTCTTTATATTACCTCTTGTTATGGAATAAATCAACAATTCTACAAGGATGAAGACGCACCAAATCCTTACGGGTGCCTGTAATCCCGGGATCGGAGCTTCGCAGTCGGATCCGTTGAAGGGATTCCCTTTACAGTACGTCCATTTGATTATCAACTTTTTGGTTTATTTATCTATGTTTGACTCTTGATTCATTTTTTCAGGCCTATGCCTCAGGTTGTAACATTGTGATCCTGGCCAAGAGCTTTGTTCGTGGTTCAAATCATTCCTGGTGTTTGCCATGATAACGTCCAGATCCGTTGTCTCGACGCCTCCATTGATGCGGGGAAAATCGCGGCGGCCTATGAAAAAACCATTATTATCTTTGAGCCCACCCCTTGATCAAGCCTCAGAATCAAACAAGCTCTCATGTAAGTAGACCTTCCTATTCTGTTTTGTAGATAATTCTATGTGACATATATATATATATATATCGTCGCTGTCGGGCGAAAACCTCCTATGTCCAAAAATCATGATTTTTATTTATTTTCATAAATCGGTACTATTCGTCAACCTTTATGTCTGTCTGTGATTTTTCAAATATTTGACCAATGAAAAGTATGGAAAATGACATGTGACTAAAACTCCTAACTCCATTGGATCCTTAAACTGTCGATCAAACCTCCTATTTCCTGAAAAATAACAGTTTTGGACATAGGAGGTTTGCGCCCGACAGCGACGATATATATATATATATATCCAGTACTGATTGTTATATGAACCAACAAAAAACTAATACATTTAATTATTTATTCATATCTTGTAAAAAATAAATTTCATGAACACATAAAAAGAATTGTAATCTAAAATTAAAACTCATCCTCTTATTATGATATATAGTGGATAAATGTATTATAATATAAGAAATATTTTTGTATAACTAAAGGCATTACATTTTGTAAAGTTTATTTTCAGTCATTGCAGTCTTAAGAGAGTATAAATACTTTTACCATACAAAGTAAAGCTGTATTAAATCTGTTTATACTTTGTTTTTCAATTAATTTTATAACACTTTAAAATTGTACAGATGTTGAACAGACTCAGGTAATCATTTCAAAATCTTCTAAACGTAATATTTATACAATATATGATCTGATGAAGTATCACTTTCAAGTCTTTTTGTTTGTGGTAAACGATCGGGTTTTGGAGGATGTTCAACAAACTATGATTTCTGAATTGAATCAAGTTAAGATAATTGAGTTTAATATTTATACATGACAGAACACCCACCTCTTTCAGTAATTTTGTGATGTACATTTTATTCTGAAAAAATGTAAACTTTCAACAATAACTATAAATAAGCTATACATCCTTGAAAAACCTTGAATTGAATATTTATTTGTCAAAGAGACACAAAATATTTGGTAGTTGCTATTACATGCAACAAAACAACATTAAAAAGTAATTTAAACACGAAGTGAGGTGAAATGAAGTATTAATCAGCGAATTAATATTTTAAACGAAATGAAGCAGTTAGAAGAACAAAACCTTTATAAAACAGACTAAAATTATTCAACGTATGTGGGATTAACAAAAATACTTTGCTCTTAAATATGCGTGTTTCTTTACATAACATGGGCCCTCACTTATGGCTTATTGAGAAATTATAATGTGTTTTTATACAATCATATAAATGTGCAATAGAAAATATTTTCATATTAATTTAAATCGTATTAATATGTTGCTAAACTGTATCACTTAAAACAATCGAATACCAACTGGATGCAACGAAAGTGGTCTAATATTTGAGCAATGTTCTGCAAGTTGAATGTATTTATATATGACAAAAATTCATTTTTGTCTGGATCGTTAATAGGACTTGGACTATTGGTGGGTGGAAACAGCTCGCTTGACGGCAGAGGCCGTGGTTTCATCCATGGCTTGGAACGGTGACGGAGATCACCTTCTTACAGCCGGAGACTTTCTCCAGCTCTGGCGTCTTCAAAAGAACCCAGACGTCAAGTTTGAAATAGATCCAGAGGCAGGAGGGAAAGATGGTACTGATGTCTCTCGCCATTCCTCTTCTGGACACCGTTTGGAGCACGCGTCCCGCCAATCCCGTTGTTTATCTTAGCTTCTCCCCTGACGGAAGCCTCTTTGCCACCTCAGCCAACACGATCGCCTCGTTCGCATATGGTATCAAAACCAACCCCTTCTCCTTCCTACCTGCGGACAGGATGCCCTTAAAATGGCGGCGTCCCTAGAGTTTAACTACAGCTACATTTATCTAGCTCATCCACAGAGCGTCACCCGGGTATCTTGGAGGAAACGTCGAAGTTTATGCCACGGTATGTATCTAAAGCTACTTACTAAAGATTCTCAATGGAAACGATTCATATTTGCATCCCCACCTAGAAAAGAAACGCTTCTCTCTTCTCTAAGTGCTATATTATATATATATAATATATGTTTATTTATAACTATTATATATATATATATATATTTATTTATAACTTATATATAATTTATATATATATTATATAACTATATATATATATATATATTAGTTTTAAATATTTAATATATATGATTTTCAAAATAAATCATACATCAACTGCAATGGTACAAATTATTATCTCTAATGGTTCGTGAGGGGGAGGATGATGATACCCCAGCAAAAAAAAACTTAATGGACCCAACGTGGGCCCATTGATAATATAGAGTGCCAAAGCAACAAATACACAACATGGTGCTGATAATGTAGTTTTAGTTACATAGTCCAGATTAATTATAAGTTGAGGGACCATAGATATATAAAATATACTCTATGAGGACAGACAGGAGGCAAATAAAGAGAGAGTGATATTTCAAATATTCTTTATTCAAAAGTACGATGACGTCACTGGAGTGTTGTAAATAGGAGTCAGTGGTGCATTAGGGAGGCCTAGAGATAATAGCCTATGGGGCCCATGATTACAATAACCTGGCCCTAATCACAATATTGCCGTAAGTTTCTCATTTTAATACTCCACTATTTGATTCTTAGCCTGATTTTTGATTTGATAATTGATAAAATATACTTATTTACCCTTTATAAGCAATCAATAAAATAATGATCAACTCTTTTTCTTCCTAGGGCTCTGTGATTAATATGCTAGTAACGTCCTGCATGGATAATATTTGTCGAATATTGGTCCGAAACCATTCTACCTGAAGACGGAATTGTTTGCATGCAGCAATTGGACCCAGCTGCGTCAGGGGACTCTAAATTCGAACACAATCGTCAAAAGGCTAAATTCATACAACGCTTTAAGCACATGAGGTAAGAAACGATATATCAGTTTTGCATATCATATTTATCATATCATTGCATTTTAATCCAGATAAATTTGGAAAAACATAAGTGGATATTTATGAGACTTTTATTCCTATGCAAACTCAAAATGCAATTTATCGTTTATCATTTACGAGGTCAAGCCATAGTGATGACTTTGAAGAACTTAGCGATAACTTTAAAAAAATAATTACTGTTTACTGCTCATTTGGTAGCGCGTATTTTGTTAATACAAACTAATTAATTCGTTGAATTCGACTTGTTTACTTCTCAATTGCTTTTCTTCATAAATGAGTTTTCATTAAAAGTGTTTCCATTTTATGACTATTAAATAATACGAAAACTCTCTGAGGTGTCGACAATTTCTTTATTTACCGTTGAAATACATTCAAGTAAATTTTTGAAGTTTGGTTGATAGACTCACCATTTTTTCAATAAATTTTTAATGACTTGCATGCGTTGCTCGAGTGTTGACTGCTCCATGATGAAACTGCAATTTTTTATTGTCAAAGAAACAATAACGAATATTACGTCGTTCTCAAAACCAATTAATTAAAATGGAGCGTCCCTATTGAAAAAACCCTTTATATTAAATTTGATGAAAAAGTACGTCCAATATGATGGTCAAATAAATTTTGCGGCCTCATTAGATCGTCAGTTAAGCATTGTTTTGTCATCGTTTCATGACACATGTTTTTTTTCCTAGAAAAAACGAAGGCATTATATCCCAAAGTGCCATAAAATCATGTTAAAAGGACATTACTTTATTTAGTTCATTACAGTATGTATTCCTAATTAGAAATAATTTAGATACTTAGCATGCAGTAACAGGATATTAATTTATGGCTATTGTCCATCTTTTATTCTTGTTTTTAAACAGCAGGCACTTATATGAGGATGATATATTTCGAGTTCAAAATTATAATATCAAAAATGTTGAGTTTTTTTACAGTGAAACAAAATCTACATTTTTCACAAAAATATTGTTACTTCTTTCTTTAATATTGAAACAATTATTAATATATCTGTTTCATGAATTATAACATACGTATCTTATTGTTAAAAAGGGATTAGAAATTATATAAAATCCATTTAAAAATTCTCAAAACTTAAAAAAAAGCTTAAAAGTAAAACCATTTTATATTGAATCATATACTATAATTACAAGACTAGAATGCTTATTTAATTTTAAATACCCATTGACGTAAATTTACGCTCATTTTTATTATAGAATATATATATATATATATACAGGGTATAGAAGCAAAACGTGGACTTGAGAGATAATTTTAGAAAAGTATTAATATAATGTTATTTAAATTTAATAATAACTATTATTTTTAGCAAAACTTAAAAACAGGGCCTTTGTGAGCACTCCCATTCGATGTTTCCTCCTTCAGCTTCAATGACAGCTTCAACATGGCGCCAGAAAGCCTTGCATGAATTGATGAGGAACTCCTCCGATATGTTGTCCCATTCCGTCCTGATGGTGGCCTTTAGAACATCCACATTTGGATGTGGAGTCCTTTTGGTCTTCCTCTCTAGTTCGCCTAACATGGCGAAATACAACGGGTTCAGATCCGGTGAGGAGGAGGGCCACATATCCTTCGGCAAAAAATGAGCCATGTTGGCAGTGCAGAACTTCTGTCACAGGTCCGACTTGTGTGATGGAGCACCATCTTACTCCCACACATAGTTTCCCACGGGGTAATTGGCCTTCAGCCATGGCAAAACTGTGTACCTGAGGACCTTGTAGTAGGTCTCCTTAAGAATCTTCTCCCCCACCTTGAAAAAGAAGGGAGGCATCTTCTTCCCATCTGACGCAACGACTCCCAGGACCATTGTCTGCGCCGGATGTTTTGTACGATACACCCCCTTTACCTCTTCTGTTGTTTCCCCAAGCCACCGGTCATTCCTCCTGTTGAAGACTTGGTCCACGGTGAAAATATTCTTGTCGGAGAAGATTTTCACAATGGAGCGATTACCCTTCAACCAAGTGAGGACTTTCTTGCATCTTGTGAGCCTTTTCCTCTTCATATCCTCCGTCAACAAGTGCCTCAGAGTCCTCCTGTATGAGGTTAACCCCAAATCCTCCCTCATTGCCCGGTTGATGATCATGGGGTCCACAGAGAAGTCATCGGAGAGGCGGTTCATGGATTTTGTGGGGTACTCCTTGATCGTCTTCTCCAGTCTCTCCAGGAATTTGGGAGTCCTCTTTTAATTGTGGCCATCACTTCCTGCTCTCCTCTCGAGGCCTTCCCCGTCCTCTTTCATCTTGGCAACCTTGAAAACGGGGCTCCAGGAGCACTTGACAATGTCCATGATCTTTACCACCTCAATTTCTGCGTCAAGCAGATCTGAAATCCTTTTTGCGTCCTGCTCGCTCAATTTTGAGAGTTGACGATCGTTATTATTGATCATTTATGCTTAAAATGGCTAATAAATCGGAATCTCAAAAAATATTAAGACCAACTTTATATTTTTTTGAGAAAATTAGCATTAATTAAGAGTCCACGTTTTGCTTACAAATAAATAATATAAATTATATCATTCACTTACATGCCAAAGTAGAACTCAACATTTACTTTAAAAAGTCAATACTTGTTATAAAACAAGACCTAAGGGATAGAAAAAGAGAAACATAGACATAGTTTCAGTGTTGCTTCATTGAAGATAATTATAAACTTATTGTAAAAATAATGGTAAATCAATGAAGTTCGTTTGTCATTTGTCCCTATCTCAATTCTATAGACCTTGCCTACAACATTATTCAATGAATGCATATTGTCAAATTTGTGTTTTTAAATGCTTTTTTACGTACTTATCCAAATGTATGTATCCCAGAATATATAGTCATAACCTGGATTTTTAACAATAAACTTTATTTAATTGCAAAATCAATACATATGGTATTCATATACTATTTCAATACAACTACAATAAAATAGTCTCATGATTACTTTTTCTTCCAAGTAATGTTCTTACAAAGAAACTGATATGCCTCATGCATGAGAAGCTCTAGCACGTGTCGCTGCTCCGCTTTTTCCTGGTATTCGGGGTCCTTCTCACTGAGATGATATCGGTTTTGAAATAATCGATGAAACACTTGTCCAGAAGGGGCTTGTCATTGAACATGCTAGTACATCGCTTCTTGGGGATACGTAGAATATTAAGAGCCTTCTCAAGGCTCATTTCCTCGTCCAGCCTTTCCACGGAGAATCGAGCCATGGAATCCGTCATTATAAAAAGAGTTTATGTTTTTGTGTGTTTTTGGTGGTCCCCTGCTGAAGATCTTATTGCAAATGCATGCTACATTCTGTAATGTGACAAATGAGAGAAGGAAATGAGAGCTTCTTAATATAAGTGCGTCCCTTGAGTCCATTTAATAATCATTTCTTGAAGAATCTCTGCATTAATATTAGCCTTTGCTAAGAAATGCTTACACCAATGTTTTATATCTCTTTGAATGCACTGATAATATTTTTTGAAACAAATAGAAAAATAAGGATAAAAACAATTATGTCAGAGGCTATCAGATCTGTTTTGATCTCTTTTTAGATCGTTTTTGAATTTAATTAGAAATAATTATTGCTTTAATTGGCTCATATTACCTGAAATCTACTGAAGCTACCAATTTTTTAATCAATTAAGTACACTAATTCGAAACAATAATTAATTAAATGAAATATATTGAAAATAATGTATAAACTAATTTCAATGTTATAAGGTGTATTCATATCCGCACATATGTGACGTGAGAACACTATTTGAATACAGAACGGAATATAAGAAAAGCAGAAACACTATTATACGTATTTTTTGGCTATATTTACTTAATACGATGATGCTTCCATTTTTTATAATTTATAATTATACGTTCTATATACAAAAAAAACAAAAATACTGACTTTCTATCATATTAGTTGGATGTTTGTAGTTTGTATCATGTCGATGATATTACAATCAAAGGTTTTTCAATGCGCAATATCCTTCCAAAGATGGAAGGCCGTAATTTGTCGTGGAATCATTACAAAATATTTATGTTAGTATCCCTGCGCATCGACATGAAGCTCCGCCAATCACATGCTCCAACAAAACAATGGCTAGAATTATGCTTTGAAGAGAGAAAGAAAGAGAAAGAAGGGGGGGGGGGTCTAAATTCAAAACAATACATGTAAATAGGGAGACTACTGCCTACTCTATTTTAATATTAGAAACGTACATTAACTATGAACAACGTAATATGATTGTTAAAAACACAAGATTGCGGAAGATGATGCCAATATTCCTGGCCAATTTTTCATTTGATTAGCTTCTTCATCGATAATTATTCCTTAAATATCGCATCAATTAGAGGGCTAATGGAAAAAGATATTAGTACAAAATGATGAAGAGTAAATGAAGAATACTATTATAGGTCAGTCTCATTTTCACCAAAAAAAATCCTGTATTCAAATAGTGTTCTCACGTCACATATATACTTTTATATATACGAATTAACCATAAATTATCTTACTTCTATTACGAATAACACATATTGTTGATCCCACCATTCGTAGTTCCTCTGATTATATTAATATACTAGTATATGCAAATCCACATTAAAAATTGCTTGAGGACTTATGTGTTTTTCATGCAAAAGAAAATATGTGCTATTTTGCCTAAAAAGTATTTTGCTATTCTTATGTGGATCCACCATTGTAGACTCCAAATCATTTGTCTGACTGTAGTCTCGAGGGTATTTTTTATATTAAAAAGTATGAGACTTAATAAAATTGCTATGATTTATTTGATCCGTTAATGTATGTCATAAAAAGTTTAGTGTTCGCATTTGTACAAATAAATATTTTTCATTTAATAAAAATAACACATGTTGGAGTAAAAGAGGGTTCACGAAGAAGTATGTATATGTCCAATGCAAATTCACTAATTACAAGCACTTTAATTTATTATTTATTTGCATACTTTCAATACAGATTTGAAAGGCAATATTTAATCATTTTTTTCGTATTTAGTTGGTTTAATAAATTCAAAACTATATGCGAAAAATATTGCCCTGAAGGAAATCATAGTCGCGTTCGAAAAGCTTATACATGATTCTTTTTCCAGTCAAATAAATATTCATCAAACAAGTGAATGATTTTTCATTTTTGTGATCAATATTATAAAATAAAAGTCACAAATAATACATAATTTTGCCAATATATGGCACATCATAATGGATATCATATTTATTTTTAATATTAATCAAATGAATGGGGCTCATATTGACTGGCTTGGTTTCCCCAATTTGGAATAAAATATAATGTAGTGGACATTTTATTCTTCTATTCTTCGATATTGTTAGGTTTATTATATATTATTGCTTTTTAAACCAGTAAAAACAGTTTTTAAATTTCCAATTGATCAATTTATATGTAAATATACCAGTGAATAACAGTCAAACCATTGTACAAGTTGATCTGGAATTCGACTATGAGATGAGAACAATGAGCCCTGTAAGACCATTTTAATATTTTAAGAAACAAGTCGTTAGTAATATATCCGGTACATGTTTCTCGGCAGTTGAATATTGTTTATGACGGTGCTTTGAATGGATTTTTAATTAGTATTTTAATATCTTCTTAACGTTACATAATATTGATTTTCTGCATTTCAATCTGATTTATTTCCTGAAATAATTACGTACACTGGATAGTTATTATCCCATATATATTATTCTATGATCATTTAAATATTTGTGTTTTTCGATAAACCTCCCGTTGATTTAATTTAGTGTACATCTGCCTGGACTACTCGGATAGTATCTCAACCTTATCCCCGACTGTTAAAAATAAAAACATCATACTGAATTAAATAGGTTTGAATGATTACATGAATGAAAAATGGACATAAATTTATGTATTCATGTTGTGCATGCTAATCCATATGCATTTGTGTATTTTAACTACATGTTATTATTTAACAGGCAAAGTTTTTGTGCTCGTCGGATGACGAAGAATTCCCTACTCCTCTCTGGGATCCAGGATCCCATCGCCTCCTCCCTTCAACATACAGCGTGCACGAGTTCCACAACTACGGCTATCAGGGCACTGGAGTATCCTCAGGCGGCCTCACTTCCACCTCAGTGCCACCATCAACGGCGTCCGTGACATACCCCTTGTACCCTCCATGGGGTCGGCCACCTCAGGCACGCAGCAAAACAAGCAAAACTTCGTCCTTCACTGGCTCAACAATAAGGAAATGCACTTCACGGCAGAGGCAGAAAAAGTAATGCAAGAGCTCTTCAAATCGCACTGGAGAGAGAAGAAGTCCTTGGCTCCGTGGAAAATAACGGCGAACTCTCGCGGGATAAGCTCAACAAGACACCCTGTCTATCCCATGTAACATCCGCTAATTCCCTCTCCGACGTCTCTCAGTCGGGCTCCGCTACTTCCGGAGGACCCAAAGTGGTTGTGAGTCTCTCAGAGGCCCTGGACACTCATATTGAGCGCATTATAAACGAATGGCATCAAAGCTCAGATCTCCTTTACTCTATTCATCCGGTCGACGGAAGTTTACTGGTATGGAATGCGGACTTCTTAGATGAATACACGCCTGGGGCCTTTCGACAGGCGCAGGTGTCTTTTAGCGCGAGGATTCCCTCCGCCATTCCTCTGGGGGATGCCATGACCATGAGCTCCAACGTAGCTATGTATAATGCCCAGTCACTTTTTCTAAAGGATCTATTCTCTGAAGTTCTCCAAGGAAATGATGACAAAGAAGAGGGGGAGAATGATGCCGCTGCGGAAGAAAAAAATGGCACCAAAGAAAAAGTCAATGACAAAGATGAGCCTCATAATGACCCTCGAGACTCCAGTACCAAGAAGATAAAAAAGTCTACCCGTGAGTCCACGAGTCATCATCGTTATAAGCCTGCCCCTGTTGTTTCCATGATCTCAAAACACACCAATGGTACTCTCAACCTCTGGAATGTCATGTTTGCAGCCAACTCAAAGTTTTCTCAGTTACTTAATATTTCTCATGCCTCAAGGGCCTCTGGACATCGCTTTCGGGCTAATGGAATTTCTTGTCATCCCGTTCTGCCCTTGGTACTAACCACTTCTCATCACAACACAGTGCAAATCTGTCTTGACACTTGCCAAAAAGAGGTAATGTTATTTTGTCCTTAAGACTTGTCGAAGTATGTTTAAAATTTATAAGATGATTCCTTGTAGATGATCTTGATTTTAAATCTCTTGTGTTATTATGTTAGTTTATTTATAAATGTTTTTATTAATTAAGTTGCAATAATTATGCCAAATTATTTAAATATGATTTTGTTAGCTCCATGAAATATTAAAATAATCAATACTCTTATGTCTTAACTAATAAATATATGCTATATCCCCTTTGATAGTTGTAGGTATATAAGTATTTCATAAACAACATTTGAAAAATAAGATTTACTACATTTTTGAGACATAAAAAGTTTCAGCATTAGCTGCCAAATAATATTCCTGATTGCAAATTCTTGAACCTATATTTAGATTTCTGTGTTTTCTTATCTAATGCTTACTTTTCCCCTACAGAATTTCTGTAGTGAGCTTATCCTATGGAGGGTTGATCCGGTTGGCCCCCTTTCGAGATCAGGAGGGATTTCTGAGTTAGCACGGATTAATTCGTCTGAAATTTCTGCATTTACCGACGTTGCATGGATACCTACGCTCTTACCAAGGTATGGATTCTTATAATTCTGTTGAGTCCCATATACATGTTCATACTTTTTGGATTTAAAATCAAAAACATTTAATTTAATTTGAAGTATTCTTTTGTCAAAGAGATATTCTTTAGTCCAAATTAAATTATTTGCCTATATATTACTAGTTATGATAAGAGCTACAAATTTATCAAAAGTACTCAACATTTGTATTTTTAATTTTATCTGCAAAATCCCAGTATTTTGTTTCAATTTAATGAAAGGATGTGATCATAATTGGTTGTGGGGTGTCATCATCATAACAATATTAACAAATCAATGAAAGGAAGAAGCAAAAAACCATCTATTTCAATATATTTTAAACGATGTCCAGAAGAAATGGGCCAGGAAAATATGGACTAGGAAGAAATGGACCAGGAAAGAATGGACCAAGGTAGAAAAGGAAAATGATGACCATGGAAGAAATGGACCAAATACAGAGGTAGGCAAGGTTTTGAATCGAATATTCAAAGGGAGTATTTATCTAAAATTACAAGAATAAAATCATTCTATGTCATTATTTATTTAGTTTATAAGAGAAATAGTATTTGTACAATACTTAGATATATTCCACTCAAAAACTTGCCTACCTATGTACTTGGTCCATTTCTTCCATGAGTCATCATTTTCTTTTTCTACCTTGGTCCATTCCTTCCTGGTCCATTTCTTCCTAACCCATATTTTCCTCGGCCAATTCTTCCTAATATAATTTCAAACGATTAAATAAAAAATATGCTTGTTTTCTTTCATTTAGTAACATATTAGGGAGCGTTTCCAATAGCCCCAGTGCTGTCTTCGTTGGCTCCGACGGTCATCATCTACGAGTCTATTTGGCTGTCATTGATGCCCGCACGTTACTGGCAGAAATGAACTCAGCCTCTAGACGGAATCGAACCAATCGAAATGTAGACGCCATGTCCCACTCATCGGACGATGGTTCCACGAATCCAGGAGCTGATAACATGGAAAACCTCTCAAACAGCTTTAACATCGTGTCCACCCAATCCTCCTCTAAACCCGGATGTGTCATTCAGCTCAAGTCCATTGATGATGCTTCACATGTAATTTCACATATAATAGTTGCATATATATATATATATATAAATAAATATACATTTGCAGGATTGGAAGAGCACCCTGCTCCTTCATGCTTTCCAAGGTAAATTGGCGCTCTCACCGAGTGAGCTCTATGAGAGATCATCTCGGGGACTTTTTAACTCAAAAATGGGAGCGCTTGTGGATCTGGACCATGGAACTGAAGCGAGTTCTGGGTTTCGCGAGCCCTTTTTCGTACTTCTTCTTGAGAAATCAGAAGACTCCAGCGTTTTCATACATATGTGGAAACTTGTCCTTTCCTCTCAGGACGAGGAGTCCCGGAACCACAATTGTAGGGAACACAGCTCGGGAAGTGTGACGCCAGACGCCTCACAACCTTTCATTGGAGACAGCTGCCACGCTTGTCAAGTGAGCGTCCAAACCGAGAGAGTGTGTCGGCAAAAGCTGCCTCTAGAGGGGTGCGTCACGGTCATTCACGCCATCCCTGCAGTTGGTCACTTGTCATCTTCTTCAATATACCCGGCCTGCCTGGCTCCATACATCATGGTAACGATTTGCTCAGACAGCACCTTACGGTTCTGGAAGACACGGAGCTCCCAAGAAGAGGATAGCAACGTCGAGGAGGATACTTTCGTCTGGGAGGAGTGGTCCATGGAAAGTGAGGACGGAAACTCCAGGATCATTGTCCCGGGACGTCCTCTGAGTGTATGTGCGGCCTACTCGGGACGAATTGCTTGCGCTTATCAGTCGGGCTCCAGCTTCGTGCGGCCCGGTGAGTCCAAGGATAAGAAAACAAAGTACATCAATCTCTGCGTTTGCATTTACGAGTGTGAATCCACTGGGGGCTCCGAATGGATTCTGGAGGACACGATTTCCCTTAAAAATATCGTACTCGAGTCCCCACTGCCCCCCTTGGACCTCGATGTCTATAACCAAAGCACTTCACAGATATCTAAGGAACAACTCACGAAGCAATTTGAAGAGGCGAGGACGTCCATCAAGAAAGGGATGACCTCTGTTCCCAGCCTGTCTACCTACGAGGGTGTTCGAAACTACATTGATAAAATGGGCAATGCCGTGAACCCTCTTGCTCCCAAGCAATCCGTCATGCTAGACTGGGTCTCCAATGAAAACGGGGCACACATTCTTACAATTGCTGTGGGGAACAAGGTTCTTCTCCTCACGGAGGTTTCCTCCGACATATCCCAGGCAAACATGAAGGCCATGAGCGAGACTCGAACTCTTGCGTCCAATCGACCCCTCCTCAGGAAGTCATCATCCATGAGTTTTCAGAGCAACAATGAAGAGATACGATGGATGCAAATACGAAGAGTCTGTCTCAAGACAGCCGATGGCCTCAACCCCACGCCCATGGCAACCTCTTGGGTTCGAGACGGAATTCTGCTTTGTGGTATGGACAACGAAATAGCCGTCTACTCTCAGTGGCGAGATGATGAATGTGGCCTAGAGGATGGAAAGGACTTCCAGGACTCTAGAAATCTACAGGACTCTAAAATCCTATCTAAAGTTCATGTGTGTATCCTTGAGCAAGCAATAAAAAATCTAACCCTATGTATCATCTCTTCCTTCTCCTTGTCTGCCCTTTAGGAATCTGCTTCTCGGTCCATGCTTAGCGTGAGCTCTCTCACGAACATACCATCCACCAGCTCCAGCAAATATGCTCAAGCGGATCCTGAGCGGAGAAAAAAGGTAAGCCCCTCCTCATATAATTCGTTATCCTCGAGATAATAATAAAAAACCGAAGTAGATTGCGGTTTGTCAAAGCGCTGCACTGTAGTTGAGGAATGAATACTCTTTAAAGATGCACCATAGTATTAGTCTCAAGTATTGAAAGCCTTGTGAGCTAGCTGCCTTAATAACTATTATGTTTAGTTATGAATATTTTGCATCGCGGCGAGCCAAAAATAGATGGAATGCTGTCATAGATCGTTTAATGCATATAAATAACCCTATTTTTTAGGGAAACATGGACGCTCATCTAACCAATCGACAGTGGTTTCTGCGATAACTTTTTTCAACTTGCGATAACGATAAAACGATAACTTTTTTCTCAACTTTCTCTTTTCAACGATAAACGGTAAAAAATTTCAAAACCCAACCTGCGGTGAGCGATAAAGGATAACGAAAAAAATTTCCAAAAAAAAGTGATGACGTTTTTTTTTTTAAGAAAAGAATCTCCAAAAAAAAAAAATTGATTACGGTTTCTTATAAAAGAATCTCAAAAAAAAAGTTTATGACGTTTTTTTTAGAAAAGAATCTCCACAAAAAGTTGACGACTTTTTTAAAGAAAAGAATCTCCAAAAAAAGTGACGACGTTTTTTTTTTTTTAAGAAAAGAATCTCCAAAAAAGTGACGACGTTTTTTTATTTTAGAAAAGAGTATGTCAAAAAATTCCTTTAATTTTTTTTCCTTTTTTCGTTCCTCATTTTTTGGGACTAACGATAAGTGAATGAGCGGTAATTTTAGAAAACTTTGCGATAAACGATAACGATAAAAGGTATGACCTCAGCGATAATTATCGTTTATCGCTCATTTCATCGCACGCGGCAACCACTGCCAATCGAATGTTGTGCTCGTTGTTTCAATACTTGAAATTGTTTGTATTATTCGAACATTTACATAACTGTATATTTCTCTATACGTTGAAGATCATTCTAGATCATTTTTAAGTAAGATAAATGTATAACATCGTGTTACAATTTGATTATATCGCCATTGCTTACCATGAACTGTCATTAGATTATAATCTTATTAATAATTGCCCTATTTCCAAGTTGATAAATATTAATTCCAAGGTTTATTATATTCTCAGTTTTGTTTGAGCAACAATACTTCAGCATTAAATGTGTAAAAGGAATATGATTGTCATATTTCCTTTGTTCTTTTATCGAAGAATTGAACTTTTATTCACATGGTAAGCAAATTATGATATTGGAAAATAAGATAATGATATATTATATAAAATATAAAAGCTTGGTATTACATTTTTTTTTATTTCCTTAGTCCTTCTTACGGGGTACTCAGGTATTATTTAAAAAAAATATTTCATCTTTTTGTCTTCATATATTCAGCGAAGAGTTCTGATAAGAAAACAGTTACACTAGTGTCATCGTTTTGCTCACTGATTATATTCACTCTACACTTCAAACAAATAAAACATTAGCTTTGTAACATTTATAACTTCTATTGTAGATTTCTGGTTCCTATTTATTCATCATAAAAATACTTCAGAAGAGCTATTCTTCTCAGGCATAAGTAACTTTTTTAGGCTCTGCACATGTGAGCTCAGAGATCTCCTATTCAAGTAACAGCTGTTAAAAATATAAGACGTCTAATTCCTTCGACCGATGGACTCGTCTCCAGCATTCAAATATACTAAGATTTATTACTAACCTTGTTAAATATATCCTCAGATAATAAACAATTTATTTTTTCTATGTAGATATGCAATAAACCAAAAACTTTATTCTTGATTTGTTATTACTTTTTGAAGCTATAAACACGTGTTTATCGTATCAGAACTCTTATACAACCATAGATGTTATTTATTTTCAGTCCCTTTTTTATAAGTTTATTCTCTATCATATTTTAAAATCCCTTAAGAATCTTTTTCCCTTGAACCCTTTTGTGCTCACACATATTTTATTCATCACTCTATACAAAAAACATATTTAGGATCTATAAAGCGATCCTTAAGTATATTTTCTTCTTCTTGTTAAATATTATGATATATACAGGGTTAGACAGAATTAGTGAAACATGGAAATAATGCAATAGCTCCCAAAATACGCAATTTGAAAAAATATTATTTTGTAAATTTGGTTTACAACAAACTACTTCAAAATATGTATTACAAAATTATTCCACGTGTCCATCAATTTCAGGAACTGAAGCCCTATGTCTCTTGGCCACACTAGTGCAGCAGTTACGCACAATCTTCTCGGGAATCTTGTTTCAGGCAGCCTCAGCTGTGGCTATTAGCTGATCCTTGTTGGCCCTTGCTTCAGCATTGGTCTCCCTCTTCACCATCCCCTACTTGGCAAAGTCAAGGGAGTTGCAATCAGGAGATGAGGTAACTCAAAGCTCCTTGCTCCAAAAGTTGTAAAAATGGGCTGCACATCAGTCCAGCACAATCTTTGCAGTATGGGCCGGAGCTCCGTCTTGCTGGAAGCAGACAGGGACTCCACCAAACTCTTCATTAATCTACGGGAATACTTTGGTCTTCAGAAATTCCAAGTATACGATTTGTTGATTTCAACACCGTCTGGAATCCAGAGCAAGGGTGATTTTTTACCTTTGGAGGCCACTGCCTCCCAGACCATCACAGATGCCGGCTTCTGCATCCAGTAGACGTTTCTGGTGTTCTCTGGGATCTTGGAGGCATCCCTGCACAATATACGATCATTTTGAGGATTGAATTATTTGTGGTCGCGAAAAGTTTATCATCATAGAATATCACAACGACACTTGGGTTGTCTGCGTACCATTGAGTAGTAACTTTGATCTTGCCTTCCTCTTGGCCCTGGTGGCCTCGTTTATTAGATGCATCTTCCTGTACTTGAACGGCTTCATGACCAGGTTAGCTTTGACCACCCTCCCGAAGGTCCTCGCTGATACATTGTACTCCTGAGCCATCTTATTTTTGGAATGGACGGGTACCGAAGTATCTTGCCGGAGACGACCTTGGTCAGCCTTGGTGTCTTCACTGTTTTTTTTTTCCTTGCCCAGGCCTCCTTGTGGTTTTGCCCGGTTCTTTGATAACTTTTTTGGTACGCCAGATGAATGTGCAACTTACCCCAAGCATGTTCATGATAGCCTTGTGGGACTGCCCAGAGTCCAACAATTTGAGGATGGCCGTTCGCTTGCTTTCAAGGTCCATTTCGTCATTGTTCTTGAACAAAAAGTTGTGAAAACAACAAAGCAGATGTAAAAAGGTCCGTGTCACATAATTTTATATCTTAACCAAAACTCTCAGAGTTATATTAAGAAAGATATTGAACTTACAATCCGATGTTTCACTAATTCGGCCTTACCCTGTATATATATTATATATATATATATATATATATATATATATATATATATATATATATATATATATATATATATATATATATATATATATATATATATATAAAGCATATCACGACGACAGTTTCAGATGATCGAACATTATGGGTCGAAAGGAAAATAACAAAAAATATTATTTTTTCCTTGTTCAAATGTTGGTACTACACTAAAAAAAATACTTTCTGTTATACCGACTTGTTCTACGAGGCCTCCATTTCATCGGGGAGTGGGTGGGGGGAGGGGGTTTCGTACGAAATAGTAGGTAAAGAAAACCAATTGTATTGAAAGCATGTACCTACTTGGGTGTGCTTGCTCCTAAAACAAAAAGTATAATTATTGGAATTTGGAATTGTAGCGGTCACAATATATGAATTAATATAAAAAGGAATTATGTTTTTGTTGGAAAAAAATATTTTACTCTCTTTATGCAGGGGTATTAGCATTTACCCTCATTCAACAATTTTTAAATAAGAAGAAATGAATGGCCCTTGTATAATACAGTTCTTACCTAAACTTAATTCGGCAGTGAACTGCCGAATATTTAGTATTATGTTATTCATTTTATCAAATTGAAATGTAACATGCTATGGCCTTATTTTATATTGCCCATAGATCGAACTAATTTATTGAGCACGTTTGTAGCGTTCCGAATTTTCCATCATTGAATTTATTGAGGCTATTCGAATTTTAGCAACGTTTGCTAAGAGCTGCAAGTTATGATGGGATGGGACATGCATGTAATTCTTTAGACTCAAGGGTCCAGCATAGTTTTTATCGTTAGCACCTATTATAATTGAAGAGATTACTAATATGGTGAACAAAATAGCAGGGAAAGCCACAGTGGATCATACCTATGAAATATTTCATTTTTATGTTTTCGTCCGTTATGGGGTAATGCTACATTTTAATTGTCTTCTTTAGTATTATTATTATTTGCATGCCGATTTCTTTTTTAAACACCAAGCCCCATTATTATTTTTGTTCTTTCAATGCGACTCCCTTTGGAAGGAGGGGGGGGGGGGGTGGTCCTTCACTTATTATCCTTCCTCCAGGCCTGCATGTTTAGTTTGTTACCACTTCATCATGCCATCAATGTAAAATATTTATTGTAGTTCACATAATATTTGTGTATTTATTAACTTTTGAATGTTTCATAACATCTCTGATTCTCGAGACAAAAATAAGATTTCCCTCATGGAAAATGAAGATATTGTGGTGAGAGTTTATTAGAGTATAAAAGTAAACAACTTACATCATTAAATGTAGGCATCATTTTCATATGTAATAATAGTGTAGCTAATTATTTACATGAAATACTATTATCACTACGCTTATTACTGTTGAAGAGTAAATCAAATTGAGATATGTAGAGTAATAAGGGATGCAATGCATTGAAAATTCGAATTGTATCTCAATTTTATTTAAAAAACGGATCATAGCTTGAAGTCAAAATTTGAATATTTTTCAACAGCATGGAAAAAGGTACAAGCCCATGAAATATTTGTCCTTTATTTTGTTAAAAAAATTGGAAATGAAAACAATATTCAATTGAATATATCTATTGAAGTCATTTGAATGAAATAACATTAGAATAATTGTCGAGGTACCTTTTCTGTAAGGTTATCTGTGGACTTCTACAATTTTTGACATTTGAGAGTGATTCGATCACGGATGAGAGGTGATCCGTTGCATCACTATGAGTGTCTCTTAACTCATATCGAGTCATATAATACAAATAAAAACTGTATTGAACTTATATATTTTTGCCTAAAATCATAAGATATACTTTTGAATGGCCACAACACAAGTTTTAGCGTTGTCTGATTTTGAAGAATGTTTTAGACAACAAAAAAAGACATCATAAATAATGAATATTACTCATTTTATATTGTTCTTTTAATAATCTGTGTTTCTTGCGTTGTTTGAAAATATGATTTTTTTAAGATATGTATTTCTCAATGCCACCATTTATTAATTGTCTTGAGATTTGAGGCTTAAGTAATTTTAGCGGAATCTTTTCACCGCAATATCTTCTCTTTCTGATACTACTTATTGGGTGATCTCTAAAGACTCTTTGTTGATTTTTAGGCGCCGTCTCTGATGAGCTGGATGTGATGCCGGATCTGGGTCTCTTCGAGGCCAGCCGCCTCGTCTCTCCTGTTCTCCCTCAATACCACCCCAAACTCCTCATGGAACTACTCAACTCTGGCAAAATACGGTGGGTAAAGGCCATTTTGGGCCACCTGGTGCGCTGCATTGGCGGCCCTAGCTCCAAAGGTCTCTCTCGGACCAAGTCCAGCACCAGCTCATTCGGCGGTGAGACGACCGTCTCTCCAAGGTCCTGGTCCAAGTCTCGAACGCTCTCAGTTTTAGGAACGTCCATGACTTCCTCCACTGGAGGCGGACAAGGCAGCCCAGGGGAAGGCCTGAGGTCCTCTGTGAGCGGAGTTCCCGAAGAACTCACACTCGACTACATGGAAATCAACTCCATACCCCCGCTACCACTCTGGACGCTCCTGGCGGCAGACAAGGAAACAAATGTATCCGCAGGATCATCGGAATCCAAGGCCACAGGAGTAAGCTATGCATCTCATCTTAATTTATTTATTGCCTGGCAATATTTAGGGTTGATAATTTAAATCATATAGTTGAAATACAAAAATCTAGAAACATAAATATATAATTACCTTGAAATAAAAAAATGTTAAGAGTTGATAATTTGATTAATTTTGAAGCTTTACATAATTGTTCGACTAGTTTCAGAAATAATCAACCGTACTTTTTGCTATATTAAAAATTAAGGACAAATCTGACCTTACCTGTGTGGTAAACAAAAGTTCGGCTTTAGTTTAGTTTCCTAATGCACAATTCATCTTAAAATAATATTACTGTTGTTCCATTCGTTTAGGCTACATTTGTAAATATCGAACTTATGGTCATTTGTGCACGATTTGCGCGTACACCCTGTATTTATATATCTATGGCTCGAATCTTTGTGAATGGAGGAGGAATGAAGTGAGAAGAGAGTTGTACGCTTGAGATCAACAAGTATTCATAACTGCAAGAAAGTTTTCTTGCAATGCATTAAAGCATAATAATAATGGATGCTCCCAGGAGAAAAACGGCTTTGAATCCCTCTAGCCTACAGGGAGAACACGGCTAATAATTGATGGTGCTGAGCTGATTCACCATAAAATCTGAATGAACAGAATTTGAAATACAGATAATCAGTTATTGAATGTTTTTTTGTTTGTCTTTAGACTGCTCTTCGGAGCTTAATGTTGTATGAAACTATCTCCGTGCTACTCTCCTCATTATTATAAAATGAGTTAAAGGAACGCATGTATTTTAAAGCCATAAAAATAAAAATATATATGTGTATTTATTTATTCTTAAACACAATTCATAAATACCTTTTTTCTTTAATAAAAATCAGGGGTTAGGTATAAAAATATAATGATGGTATAATATGAAAGGGATTGGTTAAATGATTTTAATATTATTCATCAAACGTAGTAATATATTATTTGGAAATTACTTTCTTCATAATGTGGAGCCTATTTCTAGCATTATTCATGTAACATCAACCAGGGAATATCGAAATTATGGTCATTACCATGCAATGATCAGGCATCTTCTTCACTGTCTTTAATCAAGGGCTCAATATTGAGTATGAATCAAAAATATTTTCATAATATTTTTTTTTCTGTGATCCTATAGATCTAAAAAAGTACATATCGATGACAACTATCACATAATATTTTTTATATATTACAGGGATACGATGACTTATTTACGATGCAAGCGGATCCAACTTTGGAGGACACCTTTGACGAAGACTTTTTGCAGCAAGAGTCTGCAAGCGAATTACGGGGTTTCAAGGGAATTGATAGAAAAGGTCTTTCGTACTTTGGGCCACGGCAGGCTCGGATGTTTTCCAAACTCCTGACACATACTCACCTCCCAGGGCTTTCTAGTCTAGATCAAATGCATCTTCTGGCACTGGCAGACACAGTCGCCTCTTGTCAGCTCGACCTGGCAGATAAATTTGCCATCGATGCTGCCAAGAAGTCTGCCGGAGATCCATCTTCGTCACCAACCCCCGAAGGAGAAGTCAATCTCGAGTCCCTGGATGACTGCGGACTCCGATTCTACTGGCCATGAAGCACTTTCACTACTTGCATCGTTGCCTTCCGCTGAACCAGAGAAAAATTCTTCAGAAACAAGGGATGGCCTCTTCCAATCTTGTTTGGGGCTTTCACTCGGAGAGTGAAGAAGAACTAATCAACTCCATTCCTTGTGTGGCTAAAGGAAACCCTACTTGGCCTGAGCTTAGGGAACTAGGTCTGGCATGGTGGCTTAGGAGCAATTCATCTCTTAAAAAACTCATGGAAAAAGTAGCAAAGGCATCCTTTAAGGCCAACAATGATCCACTCGATGCCGCTATATTTTATTTGGCAATGAAGAAGAAAAACTTGGTTTGGGGCTTATATCGGAGCATTAAGGATAAAAAATGACTCAATTCTTTAGTAACAACTTTGCCGAGGATCGATGGAGAAAGGCTGCCTTGAAAAATGCATTTTCCCTACTTGGAAAGCAACGATTCTTCCATGCAGCAGCCTTCTTTCTTTTGAGTGGAAGTATCAAAGATGCCATCGATGTCTGCATTGATAAATTAGACGATCTACAGCTAGCCATGATCATTTCCCGTCTCTACGCTGGGGAACTGAACCAAGTTCCTGATATCCTTAAGGATCTAGTCAACAAACAAGTCCTGGGATCTCAAGAAGAAACTGAAGAGTCAGAGCGCAAGGCTCATTCTCATCCAGATCCCTTCCTCAGGTCTATGGCACATTGGATGAACCGGAGCTATGCAGACAGTCTCTCGACCCTTTTGTTAACCAACGTTGGCTTCCTTCATCCCAAACACACCGACGAACAAGTTGAAAAGTCGATTAAAAAGCGGAAAGTAGATGCAGATCCCAGCGTATTTAACTTCTATGTGTATTTACGCACACATCCTCTCATTCTCCGAGAGCAAATAAGCAAGAACACGGACTCCTCCAAGGCCATCATGCTCTCCGGCTTCAAAGGCGAGCATTCCTTGAGGGAAGGAGCCACATTCATGGAAGACGGAGTGACGCCCCTGGAAAGGCGCCTGTTTTTCTCCACAGCCCATTTTCATCTCCGTGCAGGCTGCCCCGTGCTTGCACTTGAAGTTCTCAACAAACTACCCAACAAGATCATTGTGGCTTCATCCTCATCTTCCAAGTCCTCCAAAGGTAGTGATACCACAAAGGTGGAGAGCTCCTTGGCCACAGGGATATTCCATCACACCCAAATGGATATTAGCCAGCCAAAACCCGCATCCAAGAAGATTGAGGAGTCATCTGACGATCTTGGTCTGGACTGGTCAAAGCCTTTCACGAGTTCCAAGGCAGAGGATGATGATGAGCTCAAGTTGGAGTGGTCGGATGACCCGGAGAGCGAGGAAGATGATGAAGAAGGGGGCCACGACTCTCCACGCGTGGGAGGACATCCCTTCTTGAAAGAGACAGCGCATAAGTCCATGGACGATGCCAATAAATCCTTTGATGACCGAGGAACAAGCCTACTAAGCAATGAGAAAGGCTTTCTTGACATCATGGCTCAACAACTCAAGTTCATTGCCTGCCTCAAAATAATGATGGAGGAGCTGGGGACCCTTGCCACCGGCTTTGAGGTCGACGGCGGCCTCCTCCGTTATCAGCTTTACATTTGGCTCGAGAGAGAGGTGGAAGCCCTTAAGGTTCTTTGCTCCTACGGGCTCCAAGAGAGCTCCCTTTCAGGGAGCAACGCTTCGACCCATTCGGAAGGTGGCTCTGAAGGTATCTCCAACTTTCAAGAAGGAGATGCCTTTGAAAGCAAAATAAAGCGTGCAAGGAAGCGAAAGGCCTGGCTCCTTGAGAACCAAACCCTTCTGCGCACCCTCCTCAGTTATTGCAGCCTCCACGGCTGCAACGGTGGGGGCCTCTCTTCCGTAAGAATGGAGCTTATCCTTCTCCTCCAAGAGTTACAACAAGAAAAGACCCAGAAGCAGCTCTTGTCTCCTCTTCCCTTCCCCACGACCCTTCCCCTACTTTCGGCCTGCATTGCTCAGCAGAAAACAGTTGTGTCCGACCCCATTAAGCATCTGGAAGCCCTCACGCATGACATGCTATATACTCTGATGGAAGAAAAATACCGCCCTTCCCCGGACACGCCAACTACGGCCAGCTCTTTGTTCTAAGAGATCTATCCATTGCACTCTCATCCTGTGTCTATCAAAGCCTCTGCGACTCGGATTCCCTCAACTTTAAAAAACATCCGGCCTCTACATCATGTGGAAGCGCCATCATGGATGCCCTTTCACAGCTCAGTGTGGTCTACCAGGACTCCTCCCTCATCTCTACCACCTGTAGTCGAAAGCTTTCCGTAGACACGGGTCTTCAGATTGAGGTCACGACAGACCCCTCAAAATGGCCCGGGGTCACATCCCTTCGAGCACTTTTGGACAGAGACAAGGACGAGGATACACCCTCTCTGAATGTTCTCCTATGTGAAACCTTTGTGGCTGTGTATTTGAGCCTTCTATCCTATGCACTCGCCACTTGTGACGCCCATATACTCTTTCGTCTAATTAGTCAATACATCAGTCCAACCTACTGGGCACTCCTCTTTGGAGGGGGATATAAGAAGAGCATTAAATCCGAGTCCTCTAGTCAGCCTAAAGAAATCCCAGTGAGTATAATTTGAAATGACAACTAATGGTATCCAGATCCTCGAAACGAAATTATAATTTATATTTAAATGCCATTATGAAAGTATTTTAATAATTATATCAATAATTCAAATTTAAAGAAAATAAAAAAGAAATTAACATATATGTAATATTATGTTACTGACTAAATATAAATAACATTATTTCTTTAAAATTATAATTTCAATCAAATCAATTTAATTTATTAGTTCTTCAAACTTTTATAGTAGAATAAATTTGGTCTCTGGGGAAAAATTGAAACAACTAAAGCTTTATTTTTTAAATTATCTAAAAGAACGGTGTTCACATGAAAAGTAATCCGTAGAAACTAATAAAAACGCAAATTTTAATTGTTTAAAATACCATCCAATATTAAAGTTATTAAATATATATGCCCTGACATGTTTTATTTTTTGGTCATCACAAAAATCATAGATTCATAGTCCTTATTAAAATGCGTATTCAATAGTAATTTATAGAAAGAAAAAATGGTCTGTAAAAAATGGCATAAGATGTTAACGATTGGAAATATTTAGAATATACCTAATACCGAAATATTGAAAGCCTATTTTTTTATGTGTATAATCTCCTTTCCAGACAATATACTCTGATGATAATCTTGAGAGTTTCTCCTCTCCCTCCGTGGGTTCCAAGGACATTGTTGGTCTAGTCACACCGTAAATACGGTCACCTCCCAAGTCACTTCATCTGTCAACTCCCTCACCAAGCAAAGAGTCAAGTTGAACATGAAGTTACTTGGCGTTCAAATCAAGTCCCCTGGGGATCCAGCTCACAAGGGAATGCCTCGAATGGAGGCCAAAGCAGTATGCCTTCCAAGCAGGCCATGCGAGAAAATTTCAAGTCACCGGATTTGTCCATCATCGGAAACTCATGAGCAAAGTAATTATTATTGTTGTTTTGGGTGCGATGAACAACATTTTTCATTGCAAGACCAACTAAACTGGTATCAAAATAGTTAATAGGACATGTCTATAACAATATTATCTAAGATTTTCACAAAATCTTGGTGGAGTGCAACCAAATATGCTCAAATATTTTTTAGATGATAAAATTGTGTTTTGTGTCAATGACAATGGGTCATTAAATTTTATTTGGATACAAAAATATTTTTTTAACTTCTATTTTAATGCTATATAATATATATAATATAAAATGACTATATGATTTTCGAATAAGAAGTGTTGAAAGGTTTCCCTTGCTTTTTACACACCAAAAAAATCCAGAACATCATTATTATTTTTCAAATTTTATGCTGAGTTGAATTAGTATTTTTTTATATTTGGGACAAGACATAATTTATTAATCACTTTTTTACTTTCTAATTTTAAGTGATAAGTCTCTTTTCATTTAGTCCCGAAATTAAGTTGGGAAATGTCTGCCTTTGAATAAAATGTATTGCAGGATAAATTTTTCTATTACAAAACTATATTCCGAAAAGGTTGAAGTTTATTGTTCTTTTGTATCATTAATCTATATATACATAATTCTCCCAACTGTTATTATCAATATTATTCCTTTCTGTTTAGCCTTCCCCTCAGGAAGTCGAAAATGAGTATTATGACTCGGGGAGGAATCGGCATCCGAGGATGATGATGATTTCGATGAAAACGAGATCCTTCTCCAATGCACCTCCCAAAGAAGACAACAATGAACATTCGGACCGGATTCCTTCTCTTGGACACTCATGAGATTCGCCGTCATTCGACTCTCTCAAAATATTTTAGAGAGATTTGTTATTCTAGCGGGAATCGAAATTCCGGGTAAGCCCTCAAAAATCCATGAATTTGCTTGTTAACGAGAGATGGAGCATTAAGGTCATTTTAATCTATGATTTTAAAACTTTTATGCATCAAGGCGGCACCATTTGTAAAAATATGCATTTTCTGTTTTCAAGTGTACATTGATGGGGTATTCTCAGATATTTATTGATCCATATTAAGTCTAATTACCCCCCCCCCCCCCCAAAAAAAAAAAAAAAAAAAAAAAAAGGTGTAAAAAAGCAATTGATAATGATGATCCATGAGTCATTCCCCAAAAATACCCTTTGTATTCCATCTCTTGTCATGCTGATATAGATGTATAGCACAGATTTATGTTTGAGCACTTATTCACTTTGACGATTCCTCAATATATTCCCTTCTGTATCCACTGGCTTACGACTTGGAGGCCGTTGCCTCCCTTCCATTCTCTTTTTTCTTTCCTCACTTTTTCCTTCACTCACTAATTAATTGCACCACTCAGTTCTCTTCTTCGGCACACTTCCTCTGACGCCACACCTCCCCACGAGCTGTATGAAGGTAAAGAAGCCCTGTCACTGCACTAAATATTATATACACAAATCTTACAAGACGTCTATACCACATTCACTATTGGAAGAAAAGCGACATTTTTTTTCAACACTATTATTTGTGTTTTTAGACCTCCCTGTCGCAAGCCCACTCATTTATGGTTGTCTCCGGGCCACGGACACTTGGCTAGACGAAGTGAAGCGGAAGTTGAACACTTTTGCTCAGAGATCGGATCAACTTCTTCCTGGATGTTACATCGACTCCTCAGTCGAGGGACCTGCCATTGATAAATATAAATGTATTTTTGAGCCACAAAATACTCCTTTCAGGTATGTAGAGTAATCTTTAAGATTCCGGAGATCTAAACGCAAAGCAATCTACATCTTAGATTCACTATCTTTATGTTCTTAAGCTCATTTGATATATTTGAATGGTTGAGTGTATAAATAAAAAAGAAAATATATGAAGTTAAAAAAGGTAAAGCAAATATTTTCAATGTATTTTTATCCGAGTGGAGCGAAATTAAGTCAGACTAAAGCTGGATGGATTATTACATATACACTTGAAAATATTTATTATAATACAATTAAGTCACTCGTACATAAAAATGATGCATATGCAACAAAATAGTGTAGGATTTTACACATTCAAACCGCCTTATTTTTATACATCAAACCAGTTTGTAATTCTAGATCTGTAAGAAATTTATTTCAGGCAAAGAGACTCGTCGATGCGTTATATTGATAATTTGAATCGATTTTAAAGGATTTTATGAGCAAATTGAACATTTCATGTTCCTATTATAGAAGTTATTATTACATATACCGGATGTATCAGGAAAGTGGAACACTAACATACTAATACTTCTTTCGAAGTTTCATGAAAACCAAAATATCTAGTTTATTAAAGTAATCATCTATAATTTATCTTTTAAAAATGTAGCCTGCGGCTTCAATGCTGGCCTCGACGCGCCTCCAAGCGGCTGTGCAGGCGTTACGGATCTGATTGACGATCATTGCGGTTCACTCTTTATGAATGGACTATCTTTAGACATAGAGGTGATAAATTTGCACAATCCTTTTGCTCCACACGAGTTCAAATTTCAAAGGATTTAGGTTTGACGAGAACGGCGGCCACATTTCCTTCGAACAAAATCCTATAGACCCCTCTCTGCTCTTAATGTATCTTTGGATGTCATTAGAAGTATGGGATGAGGTCCCATCTTGGGTCCATACCCACCCAGAGAATATCCTATGTGCAAGGATGTACTTATACTGCTTGCTGTCTGAGTCGCATCATGCCCTTGCTGACTTCTTGGACTTCGGCGAGTATCTGATGCGATGTCCGTCTTATCGGGCTTGGCTGCTATGGTTTATTGATGCTCCTATTGATGTTCTTGTCCGTGACTAAGTTTTTTTTTCGTTAACTAAATACAATACTTTGCCCCATAAGATTTTAAAAAATTATTCATATTTTTTAAACGTTTCTCTTTTTGTGCTGAGGGTTAACATTTGGTAAGGGCTACAGCACGACTCTTCATACCTAAATCGTATTTAACAATGTATTTAATGGTAGATTCACTCACATATTATTCTTGGCGAGTTTGCACATATTAATTAGAGGACAATTCTCAATCTGTCTCTTAATTTCGGCAATTTTATCAAATGGACGAGCTTTGCAAGCATCACCACAATTTTCAGTTCTTGTGGAGAGCTGTCCAGACCACTTTGCACATTTTTTGTTCCTATGAGCGGTGTTTCGGGTCACCCCAAAGTTCTTGACAACGACCAAAACGCTGTCCCCAGCAACAATCCGTGCAATGATTTTTTTAAACAAGGAGTTTCGTCATCGTGTTCTGATTGCAAACTATGTACTTGTCTATTAATGCTATAATGCTTATTTATATCCTATCGGATGCAATTCTATCGAACCATAGGCAAAAAAAAAAGTTATCATACATCTTTCATATGTATTAATTTTTTTTATAAATTAAACAGAAAAAATAATCATATTAGGATAAACATATGTTCCCCTTTCCCTGCTACATCCGGTACAAAATTTATATGTATATGAATAAGGTCAAATCATAAAGCCAAATATACAAATAGACTGTCACGATATATAATAATCAAATTTAATAATAATACAGAAGACGTCTTATTTTGTTAAATGCATTACTTTTGACGAAGATGAATTACAATTAATCCATTATAAATTTCTGCTCAGACTTATCCACACAACATCTTGAATTACGTGATTTCTAGAACGAAATATTGTATTAATGAATTTCGTTAGGGATTTTTTTTCTATGAGCAAGACTACTTAATTTGATTATTCTTGCGCGTGGATTAAAAAAATTAATGATTGATATTTTGGCTGGGGTATACTTTCGTACACCGCCTCCATATTTTAGGGACTCATGGTATATATTTTTATTTTTGGAAGGGAATGGGAGAGGAAAAACAGAAAAAGAAAGAGGAGAGTTAGAGAGATGGAATAGAGAGAGACACATAGAGAGAGTCACGCAGATATAGACACACAGATAGAGAAAGGCACAGAGAGAGAGAGAGATAATTAACTTATTCCCATCCTGAAGAGTCTCGGGATCGAGAAATAGTGACTTTACACATAGAAGTGGAATCTTTGGGCACCTGGATCGTGAAAAGAGGAGTTCCTCATCACCTATTCCTACCATTCGTCTTCAAATATCTACCCTCCCTCCATCCCCCTCTTCCGGATCTGTCTCGGATGACTACGGAGACTCCACTCATGAAGCCTCCTCCTACACGTCTCTTGGATTCGTACGTCTAGAAGAGGAAGTCTCTCAGGCATTGCTCTTCCTCAACAAACAAATGAAGGAGTCCTCCTCACCCTTCGAGTCTCATCTCTAAAGGCTTGCAATTTGGAAATCAATGTCCATGATATAATATTCTCCGTATCAACCCACCATATTAGTCTCGGAGTCGAAAACAATGGACTTGCATGGAAAGGGAAATTTTGGACCTCTTGATTTAAAAAGGATGGATACTTCAAGGCTTCTTCCTTCCCCTTTTAATTTGTCTTCTGGATTGGAGCCATAATTTTGACAAATTCGATCATCTTAGAATTTGGTGACTAATTACCATTCTTTACGTCGCGTTTCGACCCTAGAATCTTCAATTACACCAAGTTTTTTACATTTGAATCCATGAGAGTGAAATAATTCCTTATTTTATTTCAAAGATTCTACAAATAATTTCAACGGAGTCCCTTTCCACTTGGGATATTTATTTCATCCTTATTTTATTTACCGCATATATTCGTACAAATACTCTGATTGATACCCCGAAATATACACTTGATCACTCATTCGACATCTATTTGTATACTATATCTATACTTTTAATATTTGTTATTATTCAGTGCAAACTCAGTGCCTTGCTTTTTCATGTATTTTCTTTGTTAAATATCGAGTCACTGTGGGCTGCGTTGAAGAGGTTCATTCAGGGAAATGAGAGTAATAAACACAAAAAGGAACTTTTTTCTCTTTTACTTTGCGTAATTAACTTGGAAACGGAAGTGGCCAGTCAGATTTTTGTGTTTAAAAAATTATTACAGATCTTGTCTAAGGACTCCATTCTAGTTCCTATAAGTGAAGTAAGACAAATTATGGTTTATATAAAATCAAACATTTAATAATATAATTAAGTAGGTAATTAATACTTCTCTGCAATTCCTAGGCTAGACAAGATTAGGTAGGACCTTAAGTGATAAATTATCATCAAGTATACTCATGATAAGGTCAATGATAACTATTTTCATTTCAGATTTTATTAATGGGCTATATTTTATTTGTAAATTTTAACTATAGTAGTAATAAGCATTTCTTTCTTTAGGTGGCAGAAGTACAGATTTATATCATAAAATTATTAACGAACACCTTACCTTCACTTAAGAATTGTGAAGATCAATACCTGTTGTGTATTATTTAGAATAATTCTTTATATTTATATTACAAAATACTTTTACCATCATTACAAGAATACGAGCTGATATCGTTAGAAAAATCAACAAAAGTTTGAAGTTGTTTTATTTCAATACAAGAATATAAAACCTATAAATGTGAAATAAGTCAGATCACACTTGAATATGAAATATGTAAATATAAAGTGGTCGTTTGGGGTTCTTCCTTCACACGACGAAAAGGGAATAATATGTTTCACTTTATATAAATGTCAAAGAAGAGGAAAATCTTATAATAAAAAAAGAGTCTGTTCAGAGGGCTTCATACAAAATATAAGGTCCCAAGTAGAAAATGTATAGTATCCATTGAAGAATAATGATGCTCCTTATAAATACATTAACCATGAAGCAATCTACATATTTGCAAACGAAGGGGGTGAAGCCATAAGGGAGTCCTCTTTCAAGATCACGGTTCCAAGGAGACTAATATGGTGGGTTGATCAAAAAATAACCATTGATTTCCAAATTGTGAGCCTTACAGATGACTCAGAGGGTGAGGAGGACTCCTTCATTTGTTGTTGAGGAAGAGCAATGCCTGAGAGACTTTTTCTTCTAGATTGACGAGTCCAAGAAAAGTGTAGAAGTGTGAAAGTTCATGAGTGAGTCTCCACAGACATCCGAGAACCCAGAAGGAGGAGGCAATGCCTGAGAGACTTCCTCTTCTAGACGTTCGAGTCCAAGAGAAGTGTAGGAGAGGCTTCATGATTGGAGTCTCCGTAGTCATCCGAGCACCCGGAGGAAGGAGAACAATGCCTGAGGAGACTTCCTCTTCTAGACATTCGAGTCCAAGAGACGTGTAGAGGAGGTT
>CP045893.1:13082357-13099400 GCA_013387185.1 Caligus rogercresseyi | reverse complement strand
TTGGGAGTGACCTTCTATGTCCTCAGCCGCGTCTAGCTCCTGACAGACGCCAGCAAGAAGCCCAGGGTTTTTCTAGGGCAAAGTCTTTGTCAACTGATGAAGAAAAATGAGCTCACTATCCCAGTATTCTTCCTACAAGAAGTCAGGAACGACCGGAATGTCCAGTGGCTTAGTTTACTTTCGTCGACGAGATGGCCCCGATCAACGCCAACAAGCACCCTATCTACCATGATGTTGGGCGTCGGGCTCAAGATCGGCGTTGATGGGTACCTGGACATCATGTAGAAGGTTGTACTTCCCTGGTTAAGGTCAACTACCCTCAGGACAACTGCGTCTTCCAGCAGGACTCTGTTCCAAGCACGGTTAGGAAGACGCAGCAGTGGTGAGAGGACAATTTGTCGACCTTTTGGCTGTAGAAAATGTGGCCCCATCATCGTCCCCCTGTCTACGGTATCTGGAATGCCGTCGAGAGCAAGGCCTGTGCTATCCCTCACGCCAACGTAAACGCCCTAAAGGCCGCCGTTGATAAGGATATGGCAGACTGTCCGGCGAGTACGTCCAGAAAACGTGTAAAGGATTCAGGCTCAGGGTAGATGCCATGGTCGATGACAATGACGGTCACTTTGAAGTTTAAGTCTTACACCTGTTTAAAAGAAAAATATATAGTTTCATTATTCTACTTATTGTACTTATTGTAAACTTGATGACGTTTACAAAGGACGGGCCGGTCTGGATGTGCGTACACACACTGTATTACTAAATACTTAAAAAAGTATTCTAAGATAAACACCCTTAAAACATAACTGCGGTCAAAGATTTTATGTTAGGCAATTTATATATGTTTTTGGATTAAATTTTAAATTGTTATATATTCTTGAGAGTTAAGTATCGAAGGCGGTCATATATCTTTCAACAACCAGCTCGTGCATATGCTTGGTCTTAAAGAAATAAATTATTATATCAGTTATATTAAATATATAAAGCCAAAATTATTCGGAGTATTTTTTACCTTGGTGTCTTGGAATAATAATAATAAAATAATTTATTTCTAGGTATCGAGTGGTCTTATGACCCTGGCTACTCACAAGGAACTCCAAGAACTCGATATTCTCTTCTTCTGAACCCCAGCTCTTGGCTTGAAGGCATGAACGAAGAAGCCGACTTTGATGTTCTCTGTTTGAGCGAGTAAGTAGCCAATCATTCATATCTCGATCAAGCGAAATAAATATATTATGAATATAATTGTGGTTATGTTGATTGTTTGGGTAGGAATTGTGAATAACATAACTTGGAAGGGGATTCTGAGATTTTTGAAAAGAGATATATATAGAGAGGAAGGAGATCTTGTAGATAATTGCTTTTTATATTTAGGATAGTTTCACATTTTAATTATTATTTAAAAAATGATATTGTATAGCATTTCGTTTTTTAATTGTTTTTCAGCGATCCGGACTCCTTCCCAGTTCTCAGTTCCTGGCCATTCAAACCCCTGGGGATCCATTGCAAGGCAGCCATGGCGTTCTAGGCTCATCCGGAGGAGGAGGGAATACATCTTCAATGTCCTCACAAATTAACTCTCCCAGCGGCCCACAGCCACCACCTTTCGGTCCCTCGGGCGGAAGCACCCATTCTGGACATAAGGGACCCTCCGTGGTAAGTGATGGAACCTCAAAATATCTACAAACTAACACACTTGACAGCCATTTTTTAATGTGTGGGTTTCATAAATTGAGCATTTCATAATTTGGTGGGAAATCCATGGAATAATTCTTTATCATTTCAGTTTATTAACAAATAATTCATATTGCTTAATTCATTTTTAGTTATTGATATTTATATTCGGTATTCAATGGTTTCTTACATCTATTTTGCAAATGTAAAAAAATAGTTTTTCAAGAACATAGATTTTCATTATTTAATATAATATCTGTTATTTATATTTGCTCCAAGTTTTATTAAATCCAAATCGACTAGTTAAGAGAACTCTTGATTAGAAGAACTAAACGTTGATTAGATAAAAACATATTGATACTAAATAACTTACTACTTATATTTGATTCCATCCTTTAATATATGCCTGACATATGGATCTTTTAATGATTAAATGCGTTCTTTTGAACTATATATTTGTAGTCCATGGCCCACAATTATCCAATTGAACGTAGAAGTAGCTGACATAATGTTTTAAATATGATCATCAGGGCTGTTGGAATTTGGAATAAAAACAATGCCCTATATGCCCAGAAATATGCAGGAAAAAATGACTAAATATGCGATAAAATATGCGAAAAAGGTTAAATAAACAAAAAAAAGCCTTTATATGTGGAAAAATAATGTATATTCTAAATAAATAAAAATTATGTCTGAAGAGTGAGCATATTTTTTACATGCCTCTCTGTCAGACTGGTTCGCTGGTCAGACAAAAGAGACTTTAGTTTGGAGAAGACCTTTCGCAGTCCACAGAGGTATTGGAGCACAGGAGAAAGGAACGGCAATTTGGGATCATCTTTGAGCTCCAATGTCTCTCTCTGCATAATTCTGGAGTATAATTTAATTTTATATTTATATATACTCAAAATTTGTTCAAAATATGCGACAAATATGCAGAAAAAGGCCAAAAATGCGTTATATGCGTTAAAAGGTCGTTTATGCCCAGAAAGTGTATTTACCAGATTCCTATAGCCCTGATTATCATTTTTATGCGTAATAGCAAATACTATTTTAATGATAATTCTAAATGATATATACTTATTTACTAAGGAAGCATTATTTTATTGATAGAGCGATCACTGATTACTTTCCGAGCTCCTATTTTATGATTTGTGGTAGTGACAATCATAAGCCATAACCACAGTAGGCCTAGTAGTTAGTAGTTAAATGTTTTCTGTGTTTAGTCAACACTTTGTTGTTAACAGACGCCTTTTTAGATATTTCATTTTTTAATTGATAAAAGTTCTCGTCTCCAATTCTCAACTGTTAACAAACCATTTAAAAAAATATTGAAGGTATTTTTTAAGATTACAAAATTTAAATAAAGATCTTGCAAAACATAAATAAAATCTTTGTCAAACTATCCTTCTGTTCACTTTGTTTCCTTTTGAATTCCAATACGCGAATATATTTTAGTACTGAACGTTTTTCCTTCAATATAAGAAATACTTTTGGTGTACAATTGATTATTATTTGAGTCCGCCAAATTCATTTGAATTGCTTGGCACTAATGTTCATATTTTTGACAACCTTCATATTTTATTTTCTAAAAAATCATTGTAATGCGCATTATTTTGTTATCTTTAAATTAATTTTTGTTTGTAATGGAGTACTCATTTGTTTTTTAAACAGGCATTGTGTGATATGCTACTTTTTAGCACATTTTATTTTTAGTTAGAGGCTGGTTTGGGCACAATTAAATACGCATGTTTCTTATCAGGTTTCCTCTGTGGCATATTATTTTACAATCTCACCCATGAGTAAATAAAAATAGATTGTTTAAATAGTATAAGTAGATTAAATATAAGAAACACTTTTGACAACGAGGAAAATCTCTAGTAATTGGATAAATGAGTTAAATCCTATTGATCACACGCACATAACAATATATGAATATACGATGTTTTTTCCGCCAAGGAATCTGTTTTTAATAACAATGATTCATTTTGTGCCAGATGACTTGTATTTTATTAAATCCATCGCAAATGTGATCGTTTTTATATAAGTTATGAATGGATCACTGAAGGTTCGTTATAACTGAAACTGATCTTAGCAGATAATGATCATGTTTATTTTTGCAAATGCTTTACACCTTTAATACAATGCCCACTTTAACGATGAGATAATACTCAGAAATATTATAATTTGGTCGAAGTTGGCCTTTACCAATATTTCATTTATGCATTCATGTATGCAATTTATATCTTGTACAAGTTGCCTGGATATTAGCAAGCTTGTGACGGATTTATTACACTGAACAACAAGTTTTTTTATGGAGATGTGAAAAATTATTTAGACTATTGGGTACGCTGATTTCAAAAATCAAAACCGTTTTGCTGTATCACGTCAGGATTTTCAGTTACAGAAATATTCCCATTGCCTAGAAGTCCGGATTTCAATGAATTTACAAAAATTCATTTATTACACTGGGGAAGAGTGAAATTTTTCTTGGTATATATCAACTGATTTGAATACCTAATGGGTCCCTAATAACTAAATTAAAAACCATTTTGCTCAATCAGGTCATAATTTTTTGAAATTTTGAGTTTTTTTTTCGATTTTCAACTTTTAGACAAAATCACAACTTTTTGTTTATGGAGCTACAAAAGTGGTATGGGTGTTTTTGGAAATGCATGGTCATATTAGTGGGGGCGGAGACTAGCTTAAGTTAAAAAAATTATCAGAGAGGCCAAAAAATTAGATTTATTTTTGGTAAAATGACCAAATTTTGCATTTTTTTTCAGTATACATATTATTTATATTACAACTTCTTAAGTAAAACAAAATTATCTTTTAAGCTTTTTATTTCTTACTATACAAAAAAAAACCATATTCAATTGAAAATGCATGGAATTTATAAAATAAATGAGTTTTTTTGTAAATTTATTGAAATCTTGACTTCTAGGCAATGGGAATATTTCTGTAACTGAAAATCCTGACGTGATACAGAAAAACGATTTTGATTTTTGAAATCAGCGTACCCAAATTAGTCTAAATCATTTTTCACATCTCCAGTATAATTTTTTTTTTGAAATTTGTTATTCAGTGTTATCAAAGAGGAACAACGAACCTGATAATGGTATATATGTACTTTTTTCTATTTAAAACCCTATTCATGAGTCTGTATAAGTCTCTTATGAGCCAAATCGTTATAACGAAGATTGGTACATGAATCATTATTTTTTTTATTCACGAAAATGTCTCGTCGTCGATACAAACAGTAGGACAATTCCTATTTTTAATTATGCCATCCTTTTGTGACTCAGTATAACTGTAAGGTCGTTTGCTACAATTCGTAAGGCAAGTCAATTACGTTATTATAATAATGATTAATTTACTAATCAATTCGCATGTTTACTTTTGGCCACCAAAGAATTCTGAAATGGACATGCGTGTAAAGATTTTGCAGCTACATTACTAAGATCTTCACTCATTTTAGCAAATACCTTTTTCAAATAAAAAAATGACTCATGCATTTGCGTTGTCTGTCTTTAGACTAATCAAAATAGCTTTCGTTGTTCATCTTCAACTATATATCACTGCACTTCTTATTTATTTTGTTTCTGCTCGTTTACATTGAATTTTTTTTTTGTATTTGTTTACACACACACACACACTAAAGACTAGCCTAATGGATGTTAATATATCAAGACCTGGAGGTGGATCATTCAATCCCTTTGATCCAAAGGTATATTTCTAAAAAATATTTTGCTCATCACTCTTTTTCTCTGAAAAAAGATTTATTTATTCTTTGTGAGTACTAATATTCTCTAAATATATATAAATTAAAATTCTGCGACTCTTTTTCTCTTTCTCTTACCATATATTGTCTTTTTTAATAATCATTACATTCATTTTGCTGTAGGTTACTTTTTATTGTTTCATGAAGTGTTCATGCGTGTATGTTCTTACTTTAGTTCATGTCTCTTTCCTTCTCAAAAGGACTTCCGTTAATGGGTCAATATTATTGTACATAGTTTCCGAGTCGAACTCTTGTGTTGGGACTTGAGGTGACTTTGGGGATTTGTGATATGTATGTAAGTATGTATATTAGGGTTGTTCTTATTTTTCAAATGTTTGAAATGTTAGCAACTTTGTGGATTTTCTGTTTCTTTGTGATAAAAGAAGACGACATACAAAGTTTGAACAAAATCGGTCAACATTACAGGGTCGCACAACGAGGTCAAAGTTTTAAAAATTTAGTAAAAATATAGTTTTCTGCAAATTTCTTGAAAATGGTGGGCGTTACAGACTTCAATAATAATTTATTAATTTAAAGGAAATCTAATTTACTACCAGACGTATTTTGAATTTTTTATATTATTAAAACAAAGTTTTCTCTAAAAACAAAGAAAAAATGGAATCTGTGATGTTAGCATATTTCATAGCTTTTTTGTATCAATTAACTTCACTCGCCTGTAGAAGATGACTTGTTCGCTTCAGAGTAAAATAGTATTTTTAAGTTTAGTAAACCTTTGGATGATAAATCTAAAAATGACCTTGGTTGCATTCTATCAATTCAGAATTCAGTACAATCTGAGTACATCATATGATTCAGAGCCTGTATTGACTTATAAGAAATCGATTATGAAAAAAATAATAATGTGTTGTTTAGATTTGCGTCAAGGTGTCCTCTCAAAATTTTACTTTGTCTCTGACGCATTTATAATCCATTATATGCGTCATTTTTTACGCGAAATATGCTTTTTTATGTACATATAACTCTCCACTTATTAAATTGATATATATATATATATAATACTTTCCTACACGTAACAATCTTATTCGTTCAACTAGGTTCTGATCAGTATTAGGTCTTTTTGCAGTTGCACGTATCGGATTATCTCCGTTTTCCTCCCTCTTATAAAATGTAATAATACCCAAAGTCTCAACACATAGACATATGATGGATGAATGATTTCTCATATTTTCTTTGCCTAAAAAATACAAGACCTTGTTTATATGTTTAAAATAATCTTATTCTTACTTCAAGGCATTGTTTCAATTGTGATGATGCAATTATCTAGATTTCAAGTTATTTTTTAGTTGTCAAACATGTCTTTTATCACTCATACAAAATTAGAGAATAGAATAAAACATATTTTACTCTCTACAAATCTACTTGTGAGTTCCACTAGACGAATCCATATTAAAGAGTCTTTTAAGAGCTCTAGGAGACATGACCGTATATGTCTTTTTAAAAATGGTCTCGGCATTAAATTCTATGTATTTGTTATGTTATGTTCTTTTTTTCTCTTTCTCTCTTTCTATTTGGAATGATGAAATTTTGCTTCGCTTCTCTTCTCTTTATATATATATATATATATATATATATATATATATATATATATATATATATATATATATATATATATATATATATATATATATATATATATATATATATATATATATACCTCATTTCATGATGTATTTATCCCCTTCATTTCTTTTTTAACGCTGCATTTCTTTTTGGAACTACTAATAAACAACATCAACCAATAAAAATCTCTCTCACACACACACTTACTAACACGCCCCTCAGATGAAGTCCCTGCATTTCCCGGGCTCTAACAACCCTGCATTTTGCAAACTCGTTTTGCAAAGAAGCAGACACTTGTTAAAACCGGTATGTGACACTATCTTTTTATCTATAGTTTAATCGCATGGTTCACTCTCCTCGCCAAAGTCCCATTAAACCTATTAGTTATATGCTCATATAAACAGGCATAAAGTGATTTAAAGCTCTTGACGGATCTCTTTTGTCCTTATTTGCAAATAATGTATAACCAAATAAGTATGTCGAAATTTCAATGAAAGTTGAGCACAAATATGTGTTCACAAGTTTGGTTTGACTTGTGGTCTCTTCTTTTTATAGAAGGCCGATCTTTTTTGTCGGCACGACGTTCTATAAACCATTTTGACTCACTTTCACCCTTGCATATAATATTCGGTTCTGAATATAAAGACTTAGACTAATATATTATTAAGTTAAGTCAGCGTACTTGAACCAAATAATTACTGGATACACAATTATAAGAAAGTCATAATAATCTGTAATATTTTAGAAAATATAATGTGTCTTTTTTAAGGCGATATTTTGGAATTATCTAAATAAGTCTTAAATAAAATAGCAACATATAGTTTTTCATTCATAATCTTATGTACGATACTAACAATAGAATAACATCCTGCTCAAACAGAAGGCATTGTGAAACATTTATTCATATTGAATGTAGTATTCATATTACTTCTTTTGCTAGGTGGTTAAAAAATATATATTCTCCTTTTTGTATATTTATTCTTTGGGGATCCAATTGTTGCATTGGCTGGGGGATTGAGACACATATAAGGCTCGTTCATGGACTACTTTTTTAATGTTTAACATGGGATTATGTTAGTCCCAAACAAAAATATAATATATATATATATATATTATACGATTTTTTATTTATGTGCCTTTTTGTTTACATAGTGAAATTTTGAGCAGAAGAATTACACTTTCTTCCTCAATGCTTCAAAAATAATTCAATCTTGTGCTTCAATTTTATAACTTTTGACAAAGGGTAAGTAACCGTTATAGGTCTGAGCTCTCACATGATAAAAACTGCATGAAATAAAACTTACCTCTTTGGGGGTAATTGATGAATGTAGAATGTTATTTGAGTAACTTTTTAGGGATTCTGGCGAGTCTAACTTATAGGCCTTACTTTTGCCTCACTTTTCATATCAATTAAGATTATAATATCATTATGTTCTTATCGAATCACAGGTCAAGCGTCATAAGATGGACGGTGTTCGACGATTGGCCTCCCACAGCCACCTGCCCCTTTATGTGAGTGGCTGTCAGGACGGAAGCATTTCCATGTGGGAATGGTCTCACAGCGTTCCCGTTCAGAACGTCCGGCCCTCGGGGGTCTTTGCCAAAGTGAACCGCCTTCACTTTACCTCTCAGGGGAATAAGTTCGGGGCCTGTGACGGAGATGGGAATATCTCCATTTGGCAGGCGGCCAATGCGACGAACCCTTACTTTACTTATAAATGTCATTCCAAGGGGACCTCGGACTTTGTGTTTTCGGGGGACTGTTCCTCTCTGCTTTGCACGGCGGGTCATTCACCTGATGGACGCAACGTCGCCATTTGGGACACTCTCATGCCACAAAAACGCTGTAATGTAGCCTCCTTCCTCTTCCATGAGAGCGGAGCCTCCGCACTAGCCTACGTCTCCTCCCGACAACAGCTCGTCAGCGCGGGGGAAACGAGGAGAAGTCGCCGTATGGGACCTCCGACAGCGCAAGCAGATCCACTTCTTTAAGGGCCACGATCACCCCATCAAGTGCCTCTGTCTGGACCCCAACGAAGACTTCTTCGTCTCCGGGAGTCTCGATGGGGACATCAAGATATGGTCTCTGAGTTCCATCAAATGCTTCTACACTTTTGTACAGGAGCATGCTCGACACGGGCTCTTTAAAAACATCAGCCAGGGTGTCTCACAAGTACACCTGGACTCCTCCAACAGACTCTTCTCATGTGGAGCCGACGGGTCCATCAAGGTTCGACAATTACCGGACAGGGATCTGATTGTTAGCTCTATTTGAATTAGAGAGAGCATCTCTTTTTAACTCAATTTAACATTCCAAATATTTATATATATAGAATTGTAGACTCTTTCCTCTTTTATAATTAGCAAATATTCATTGCATCCTAAAAATATGTTTATTACTTTGTGAAAAGTTGATTCCTCGTTGTATTAGTTATTATAAGCTACTTTTTATGAAAGCGTTAGTTTGTAATTATTTTATAGCTGTTATTTTTAATTCATTATTTAATCAATAATAAATTTAGTCGTCTATACTAATTTATGGGTTTATGTATTACTCTTTATTCATCCTTATTTGGACAAGGCCTCATAGCTCCATTATGAATTAAGTTAAAAACATCAAAATTACCTATGCCACTTAACAAAAATAGGAAAAGAGCATTTTATTGAAACCAAAAGGTTTTTTTTTCATCCCCCTTCATTAAGCCGTTTACCAATCATATTGCTTTGATGTAGTGAGGAGTAATTTGAATATTCTTATTCCCCAATGGATTAAAATGAATCTATTATGAATAATAGTAATAATAATTAAAGTCATGGCTCTTGATACAAACGTGGATTATAGTTTGCTGGCCCACACGAGAATGGCAGATTAACTATTATGTGTGCATTATTTTTATTTTGAGACCACAAACGGATTTTAAATGTACTTTTGATCTCTTCAAAAGCGAGGGTGGTGAAAGATATCACTTACCTACACAGTAACTGGATGCACATGAAAGAAGTGAAGGTCAATAACCGAGTCAACAGCTGATACGATCCATTTTATATCCCCTTTAATACGTATATATATATATATATATATATATATATATATATATATATATATATATATAAGCCGATGAAACAACAAAGAAAATGGAAGGAATTATTGTAATCTCCTGAGCATGGAGATTTAGAATGCTTATATACTACAATGGGATAGATTATTATCGACAGTTGATAAAAAAGAAAACAGACCATTACATTAAATTTAAATCTAAAAATGAGTTATGTATGATCCATTCTTCCATTGTTTAACTGCTCGTAATTAATTCATAGCCATTAATTATCACGAGTCATAAGGACCGACTTAAAGGTAACATACAATATTTTTATTACAGAGGTGCATATATGTTAGGGCTGTCAACGAATATTCAATGTTCGAATCGAATAGTATCCCAAAAAGCAAATTCGAACGTGAAAATTAATATTCGAATGTTGAAAAACACTTTTGCTCTTTTCTAAAAAAAACCGTCATCACTTTTTTTGGAAATTCTTTTCTAAAAAAACGTCTTCACTTTTTTTGGAGATTCTTTTCTAAAAATGTCACTTTTTTGGAAATTCTTTTCTAAAAAAACGTCGTCACTTTTTTTGGAAATTGTTTTCTAAAAAAAATTGGAATTAGTTCGAATTCGTGATTTTTTTCAGACGACTATTCGAATGTCATTTTTGAGCAATTTTGACTGCCCTAATATGTGTACTTATAAATTATATTTTCATCTTACAGATTAAAACGCCAAGTTGCTCTGCATATAATTGCATATCAAAATATCCAACATTTATAAAAAGTTGTGAGAGGGATCCTTCAATTGGAAGGAAATATACCTCTTAAGAAAAGATTTCATTTTTTACGTAAGTCTTATAAGTGTTATATTTTGAAGAACTAAATAACCTCAATAACAAATAAAATATTTCATTGTCGATATTATCAATAAATGATACCGGCATATTTTTTTCATCCTATATGTTAAATGTTTTCAATATTTTGATACTCCAAAAAACATACAATCCATGCCATTTATTTTGTAAATCTATTTATGTGATGGTAACATGTTAATAAAAAACGAAAGTAACGGGTACTTTATTGATCTCGTTGATGCTATTATTGGACTTTATAATTAGAAATAATACATATTCCAAGTTAATAGTCCAGCAATAAGTTATTAAAAGTTAAGAGTCCTTCATCCCACGATATTCCCCGTCCATTTTTATATCCCATGAATACTGAAGGCACATAAATTTGTATTCAAGCACGTATTCAGTTGTTTGTTTGTTTAGCTCCTAGATCAGCCCCACCACATCGGAACTCAATCCGGTATCAGCCGGTAATAAACTGTCTAGGAGCTAACCTTTATTTAGAAATAATTTAAATTGACACAAAAGCAAAAGGCTCTTGGAAGATCCTCCTCCATGGGCTTTTTCCTTCTTAGCATCTCCTCGGCCAGTTCGTCCATCTCCATCCTCGTTCGGGGACACGCGCAGATTAGGTGGATGGGGTTTCATCTTCTTCCTCACACAGTCGGCAAACCGGGGTAGAAGACTTTCCCATCTTGTAGAGGTGTGCGTTTAGGCCAATATGTCCGGTAACCATAGCAACGATCCTCGAGACATTTTTCCTCTTATAATGAAAAATCTTCCTTCCAATATACGGCTCGGGGACGAAATGCTTCGATTGTCTACAGGAATCCATGACCAGCCATTGGGCTTTCCACTTTGACAAGGACGTGTTCTTTAGGGAGTTCTTTGTCTGGTTGACGGATATAGGCACATCCACTTGGACGCCTGATTGCGCGCCTTCTTTTGCGAGGAAGTCGGCATATTCGTTGCCCGTAGTATCGTTGTGGCCCCTTACCCATCCCACTGTGATGTCACATCTGGAAGATTCGTGGGCTTTCTTGCAGTTATTTACATCGGCACTAATCGTTTTACCCGGCCTAGCGTCCAAGTTCTTAATAGTAGAAAGACTGTCGAACAAAATTAAGAGCTTTTTGCCCTCCATTTTGCTCATTTCTAGGCCACTCACAAGACTCCTCATGGCCTCGACCTCTGCCTGAAACACAATATTAGTGTCGTCTAGCTTCAATATTCGCTCTTCTAGTACCACATCACCCCGAGCGATGATCCAACCTGCTCCCGTGTGGCCACATATTTTTGAGCCATTAGTATATCCAATGATATCGAAATCATCAACGCACCACTTTCTTGTAACACTGTATCCTTTTCCCCCGGACCACACTGTTATACTAGGACTGGGAGTTGGAATGTTATATTTTTCCAAGAACTTATCTATATACAAGAGATGTCCTTTGCTCGAAAGACCAGACCAAACAGGAGAGTTCACATTCCTTGTTTGAAATCTTGCCAGGCAAGCTCGCTCCATTATATATAGATGCAATGGAACTAAACCACACAGCACCTCCATGGTGGCAGTTGGGGTTGATCTCATGGCTCCTGTAATCGATATATGGCCAAGTCTTTGTACCTTCTTTAGACAACTTTTCATGGGGTTATTGACTTGAATTTTAGCCGCGAAAGCTATTGCTCCGTAGCTCAAAACTGACCTTACATAGGTTTCGTAAATCCATTTCGACTTTGAAGGGCTAAGACCCCAATCGAGCCCTACAAAAGTTTTGAGGGCAAATAGGACTCTTTTTGCTTTAGAGGTGATGTACTTAATGTGATAATTCCAACGAAGATTCTCATCTATGATTAGACCGAGATACTTAAACTTTTTTACTCGTTCGATCCCATCCATAAGTAGCGAGGCGACAAAGTTCTTTTTGCGTTTTGAAAATATCATAGTTTTGATTTTGGCATTGCTGAAGGTTGTATTTCTACATTTAGCCCAAACCAGGAGTTTGTTTAAGACATCTTGCATCAAACTGACCAGGGTAGGGCGGCCAATACCCCGAACACAAAGAGTCAGGTCATCTGCATAGGCTATTTTGAAGACTGGTTTCTCGATTTGGTCCACTGCTTCCTGAAAGGTAAGGTTCCAAGCCATTGGGGAAAGAATCCCTCCCTGGGGGCAGCCCCTCGTTGGTATTACAGATGCTTGTTCAACGCCAAGACTGGCATATACGAACCTATTTTTTAATAGATAGTTATACCAGCTTACAATTGTTTTATCTATGCTTTTTTGTACGCTAGGTACATATTTATTCAAAATATTTTATATATAATCTACAGAAGGTATTCATTTTTTAAACGACTTAAAAAGGTTAGAATATTATCAATTATGGGGTTAAAATCGTGGGGTAATGGTATTTTCAAGCTCCTGCATTTGTATAAAATAAACTGTGTTTTGTAGTGATAAAATTTATTTCTTCCTGGTTGTTGCATATATATAAATAAAAAGTCTTTTGTACTAAGAACAAATTTAAAATGATAAAAAAACAGATCTTTAATTTGCATAAAATATTATCTACAAATGGACACTCGTAAAGAAAATGGTTATAAGTCTCCAAGGAATCTTTGCAGAAATGGCACATTCTCTCCTCTCTAGATCTATCGAACATACTTCCCAAAGACAGTGTATTGGTGACTATTATGTACTTAAAGTAGTATAACGTTGGGTCAAGCCGATTTAAGTTTAAAACGTTAATTATGGTAGGTGCTATAGCTTTCAGTTTAAAATGCTCTTTTTTCCTTTCTATTTGATTAAAGTATTGATAAAATGTAGATTTTTAAATTAGTGCATTTCGTAAATATTTATTTCTTGTCGATGTTAAAAAATTGAAAAAACTATCTCTAGGGCCTATCTGTCTTTTGCGGAAATTTAATTCGTGTAAAATTTTGTTTTTTTCTAAATCTCGTTTTGGGTAAAATAATCGTTCTGTATAAAATTTCTCCAACAAAGTCATTTTTTTTTCAAATAAACATCCTGTTATAAAATTAATCGAGCATTTTCTTTAACGGATTCTTGCCACAACATCTTTTTAGCATTACTTTTATTAATCTTCTGTTGGTTCTTTAATATCTCTCCAGAATGGACTTACGGATGATAACGCTTCCAAAACTTTAAAGGAGCTTTGCCTCTTACTTCGTAAATAGGTTTTTTTAGATTTCATTATATTTTCTCTTACCATAAAACTACATATTGCATTGCTTTAAAAATTCTTTTAAACCATTTAAAAATCAGTATTTTCCAGAAATAACTAAAAGACAGCAAACCAAGTCCAATAAATTCTTTAGGGTAATTAATTCTCTGTATGTAAGTTTCTGTTCCTTCCTTCAGGGAATAGAAAACCTTCACAAAGTTCTTCGACTTTCTTACACAAAGATTCTGTTAAAGGAGTTAAAATCAATATATGGGTTATTCTTGGTAGAATGTACGTGTTCCATATATGTATTCTTGCCGAGACGTTATTTTTCAGAAAAAAATAAAACTTACGTATGTCACCTTCAAACCTGGCTAAAACTTCAACAATTTTTTTATTCCTAGCCTCACCATTTATAGGTAGTTATATTGTGCCCAATATTTTTATAGATTCGGACATTTGGATCCATACAGATTAAATGTTATTGTAAAATTAGCTAAAATATTTTATTTATTAAATTTATTTGTAAACCCGAGTTTAAAAAAATTAAAGTTTTTAAAAAGGAGGATCTGATTTCTTCCTCGTTACCAGTACATGCAAGAGTTACGTCATCTGCAAAAGCTTCTGTCTTTAACTCAGTTTCTCCAAACCTTATACCTTTTATTTGCTGGCATGAGTTGATTTTATATAATAAATGATTAATGGCGATAATAAATAAAATTGGAGAAAGGGGGTTTCCCTGTCTGCATCCTCTTTTCACGTAAAAATAATGTATTGGTTTTTCATAAAAAGTTATAATATTACATAAAGACACGGCCATCATTATTATAATTTTTCATTAAAGCCAAGGGACTTCATACAGTTAAAAATCCATTGGTGAGATACAGAGTCAAATCTATACCTGTATCGCCTTCTTGTAGTTTTTGAGCCCAGCAATCGCGTCACAAATACTTCTATAAACGTCTTCGGGTACTCTACCAGCTACAAAGCCTTTTTGGGAATCACTAATGATTTCAGGTAACAAATATTTCATTCGATCAGCTAGAATTCCACAATATATTTTATAGGAAGTATTGAGCATAGTTAGGGGTCTAAGGTTGCCTATGTTTCTGGGATCTTTTTCCTTTTTTGGAATAAGGATAAGTTTTCCGGTAGAGATATACCCTTCAAAGTATCCCTTAAAATTGCTTCCGTGAATACTTCTTCAACTATAGAACATAAAAAGATAGAATATTTTGTAAAAAAATTCTATTCGGAACCGTCTGGCCCCGTATATATTTTTTTTTGTCGTAATTTTCGATGTACTTCTTAATTTCATTTTTGGTGATATAAGTGTCTAATTTCTATGCCACAGGCTGATTTATTTTCCTTAAGCCTTGGATACTTGTATTGTTAAATTTTGGGACAAAATCTGCTGTGTCAAATACACATTTTGTACAAGTATTCTGTAAGAACGGGCGAGTGCCGCAATCTTTACAGGAAAACATATCCCGATAAAAATCTATAACTCTCTTCTAAATTATTTCTGGGCAAGTTTCCAATGTTCCATTTTTGTTCAAAAGCTCATTGATGTTTTTCTTTTTCCAGAATTATTTTCAATTTTTTAATATTTTGGAATAAAATTTGTTCCTTTGAAACTGTTTTTAGACCTGTTCTAATTAAAATCCCCTCAGTAAAAGTCTCTTGAATTTTATCTATATTTACACTATCTGTTAAAATGTCTATTATCACTTACCTTTTCTATTAAATTATTGTATTGTAGTCTTCTTTCTTCACTTTTTCTAACTCTTAATTTTATATATTCTCTTCTGGAGCAGCTTAGTATTTTCTTCAAAGCAAAGGAAGAATGTTATTTCTTTTGTAGCAAGTTGAAGTATTACATTTTCTAAATACTTTTAATTTTACAATTTGTGGGCTCATCTTCCATCAGGGTAGTGTTTAATTTCCAAGATTGTTTTTGGTGTTTTTTAAGGGGCTTTAATGAAAGTATAATTGTATCATGATCAGCTATATCATTTGGTATTACCTTATAGTCTGAAATATATGGTGTTAGATCATCTGAGACAAAAATTGTCCAATCCTGAGCGTTTTATAATCGTTTCAGCCACTCTGATGGTAAAAGTATGCTCTCGACATGAGTTGAATTTGTTGCAGCATCTATAAATTGATTCTTAAGTAAAAAAAATTAAGTTCTTATGTTGCTTTTTTATTATTTTTTCTTTTATATTGACGGTGTCCCTCTTTTGGCTGAGAGCAATATTAAAATCTCCTAATAAAATATTCGAGTCACCCCCTTGTTTTCGTTTAAAACTCTGAATCAATTGATCTATAGAACTTTGGATTGTCTTGGTTGGACCCATAAATCGATAAAATACTAATACATTTGTCTTGCCAGGTTACTCTTAAAACAGAATAGTTACTACCTGTATCTCTGGCAACAAATTAGGTTTTAATTTTGTCTTGATGAGCACAAGGAATCCTCTCGAGGGATGGTTAGCCATTTTATTTACAGCAGGGACGAGGAAACTATGTAGAATAATTATTTGGAATGTATTTATCATTCTTCACCATCTTACACGAGTGTCCACAATAGAAATAATATCAGGGCTAAGAGATAAAAAATTTTCAAAACCCCTTCTCTTTTCTGTTCGAAAAACAGAATTTACATTTGCAGAAATTATTTTTATATTCATATTGAATGCGAATAAAAAGATAAATACAAAATCAAAAGGGAGCCGGTAATCATCGGGGACATATAATAATTTTTATTTAAGAAAAATCAAAGTCACAAAATATTTTTAGTATAAAAGTATGAAAGAAAGAAACTTTTAAAACTAAAAGTTCTACTCCTATAGTTCCTTGTGAGGGAGAGATGACTCGGTTTCTTCAAAAACAGAAGGGTTTCTTTCCGGGAGCTCCTTGTTTGAGTCA
>CP045893.1:13007548-13082257 GCA_013387185.1 Caligus rogercresseyi | reverse complement strand
CCCAAAACACCCCGATTTGGTTTGTGCGGAACCCAGGGCCCATTGGTGGGGATTTAAACTCCAAAACATCCCTGATTGGGTTTGGCGGAAACCAAGGTCCCATTGTGGTGGATGGTTAACCCCAAAACTCCGATTGTTTGGCGGAACCCAAGGGCCCATTGGCGGGGATTTGTAACCCCAAAACACACCGATTGGGTTTGGAAGAACATGAGGGCCCATTGGTGGTGGATTTGTAACCCCAAACACCCCGATTGTGTTTGGCAGAACCAAGGGCCCATTGGTGGGGGATTTGTAACCCCAAAACACCCGTTGGGGTGGCAGAACCCAAGGTCCATTGGTCGGGGATTTGTACCCCACAAACACTCCCCGAATTGTGTTCGGCAGAACCCGAGGGCCCATTGGTGGTGGGTTTGTATGCATTTTGCCCAAGAGTTTTGTATAATCTAATCGGGGGGGGGGGGGTACGCCAGTCTCAGCTGGGGTTCTATAACGTTGAAATCCACCATTGACCCTGCGTAGATTTCAACTCGCGGCGGAACAACCGAGGCTAAGGTGTTCACAACCCTTAAGCCGCGTGTCTTTTCTCCCTAAAAATGTCAGCGGTAGATTCAAACCCCATGGGACCCACACCAGAGTTCCCCATGAATAGGTCCACAAAGAAAAAATAAACAGCGCGGAAAATGCTCACTACAAAAAAAGCTTGGCGACAAAATTACCTACGAAAAAAAGAAGAACGACAAAATTACTTCACTACAAAAAAGCTTGGCGACAAATTTACCCGTGACAAAAAGACGAACTACAAATTGACTGACTTTAAAAGAGCAAGCGATGTATTTACCCGCGACAAAAAAACGGCTATAAAAAGCTCGACGACAAATTTACTCGCGATGAAATTACAGTAAACCCTGCGCTTGTCTATTGTATAAATTGTGCAGGTTGTCTATTTTTAACTAGGTCATTGGCAAGGACGCATTTCATTCCCATGTAAGACTTCAGACACGTCTTATTAAAGACCCCTCCATTTGTTAACAATAAAGTTAAAGAGAGTTCTGACGGAAAATGAATCTATTTTGTTGGATTTTAAAATATATTTCAATGCAAATTTTAATATAAATCATTATTTTTTTTTCCCTCATCAGCAAGGCCTTTATTTATCTATGTGACAAAAAGTAACATACTTAAATAAATAGTTAAATAGGAAAATTGGGCTTTAAGGTACATTATTTTAAGGTACATAAAAATATTCCATAACCTTTTATTATAAAAAGTATTATGCTTGCTACTAAAACCCTTCTAAAGACTTTGACAGTAATACCACTTTTTTATTGGCCATGATTAGTAAATGTGGAGATTTGCTTTTAAAAATTGTTTGCGTATATAGTTTGTTATTATTGTGAGCGAATATGTATGTATTTGTATTATGCATATATGGAATCCTTGAAAAATAGAAACAATACTTTACACTAATGAGTGATAAAAGAATGGGGACTTTTATGAATACATAAATGAAATCAACCAAAGTAAAACGAAACAATTCCTTAATACATTCAAAAATAAAGAAAAACATATATCAACAGTCATAACTTTTATATTAAAAAAAACATATAAATGTACATAAAAGAGAATTTATGTAAAATGGGTTAAAGGGTAAAAATTTCTAATGGTAGAAAGGAAAATTATAAATCAAATATAAATAGGTAAAAATAAATGCTAAAAGATTTTACAAAATATATATATATATATATATATATAATATATATATATATATATATATACAAACATAAAATTACTGAGTAATAATCAAAGCAAATTTTTACGGAGAATATACACAAATTCCAAAGATTAAACGTTTTCCTCTCAATAGAACAATATTTTTATCTATTATGTGAACAACAGTCATAATAAAGCATTTTTACAAACTGCACTTTATATATTATATTTGGGTAAAAAATACTTTTTAAATATAAAAACAATAACGTCTTTTTTTGGAAAAATAGCTTCACAAACACAAACAATCGATTTAATAATATTTCGTCAAAATTGAGTCTTGTGATGAATACATCACCTTCACACTTGATTCACAGAATATGAAATGATTTTTGAATATTTTTTACAATGGTTGTTCAGGCCCATTTGAGAGGGTATCTCTATAAAGAAGACTAAAGGAAGCGTGTGATGAAAAAACACGGCCGAAATAATAATAATAAGGTAATTATTATTATTTGTATTGGATGCAGAGAGGCGTAGAGTACACACACTCTAAAGTTGCTTTGAGAAGTTAGATTTATTGAATGCTAGGTGAGGTAAAACCCTTTTTGGCGCACTGAAACTCACCCCGGTGGTTTGATGCTGGAAGATGATCTCCCCCAGGGTTCCAAAATACTTTTTTGTTGCTCCTGAAAACCCCTCTATAAAACCAGGCAACAACTCTGTTTCCCCACACATTCAACAAGCAACATTGGCCAATCAAGGAGCATCTTTTAGTCCAACATTGATTTTTTGGGGTTTTAAAACTGCTGCTTTTAAAACACTGTAAAGAAACACCTTCCTTTGTCCAATAAAATCAGTACCAGAGTATTTTTACAAAATGCTCCGGGTAAGGCCTTGATGTCGTCAGAAAAAAACATACATACTTATACATATTTCTTTTATATTCCCCAGGTGGCGATATTAAGTTGCATTCTACTCAACTTTGCTTTGGCTATTCCCCAGCCATTTGCTGGTCCTGGTCGAAACTGCAACATTGTCCGATCTCCAACAAATACTGGCCAATGCTTCAGCGAACCCGAATGTAACCAACAATGCAACACTGTCAACGAACAAAAATGCTCAACGGTAAATAAACAGCAATGCTCCACTGTCAATGAGCAACAGTGCTCAACCGTCAACGAACAGCAATGTTCCACGGTAAATGAGCAAAAATGTTCCACTGTGAATGAACAGAAGTGTTCCACGGTGAACAAGCAGCAATGTTCCAGTGTCAATGAGCGTCAATGCTCTACGGTCAACGAACGGAAATGCTCCACCGTCAACAAGCAGCAATGTTCCACCGTTAATGAACAGCAGTGCTCCACCGTCAACGAACAACAGTGCTCAACTACTACGGAACAGCAATGCTCCGCCGTCAATGAACGTCAATGCTCCACTGTCAACAAACAACAATGCTCCACTGTCAATGAGCAGCAATGCTCCACCGTCAACGAACAGCAATGCTCCACGACGAACGAACGCCAATGCTCCACCGTCAATGAGGTTGTCAACGAACGCAAGTGCTCTACCGTGAATGAACAACAATGCTCCGCCGTCAACGAACAGCAATGCTCCACCGTCAACGAACAACAATGCACCACCGTCAACGAACAGCAGTGCTCCACAACCGCAGAACAACAATGCTCTACCACAACCAGCCAGGAATGCTCCACCGTCAATGAACGCCAATGCTCTACTGTCAATGAGCAACAATGTAGAACCGTTAATGAACAGCAATGCTCTACAGTTAATGAGCAACAATGCTCAACGGTCAATGAACAGCAATGCTCCACGACCTATGAGACAGTCAACAACCAGCAATGTTCTACCGTCAACCAGAAGAAATGCTCAACTTCTTACGAAACTGTCTGCTCTCACGGAGGATATGGACGTCACAAGAGATCCCCCATCTTTTTCGGCAAGAAAGACAAGGCAAAGAAGCGAAGCTATAGAGGTCATGGTGGAGGTCGCGGAGGTGGATGCAGATCCGTTCCCAGACAGAGCTGTAGAAATGTACCCTCTCAGCAATGTAGAAATGTTGCCTCCCGTGTTCCCAGACAGCAATGCAGAAGTGTGCCACGACAACAATGCAGGTCCGTTCCTAGTCAAAGCTGCCGCACCACTCCCAGACAAGTATGCAGCAATGTCCCCCGTCAGCAATGCTCCAACGTTCCCCGTCAGTCTTGCCGCTCCGTCCCTAAGCAACAATGCCGATCTGTCCCCAAGCAACAATGCCGATCTGTCCCAAGACAAAAATGCTCCAACGTTCCCCGTCAACAATGCCGATCTGTGCCGAGACAGCAATGCAGAAGCGTTCCTCGCCAGCAATGTGCCAATGTCCCAAGGACTGTCAGTAGACAACAATGCACAAATGTGCCCAAGCAACAATGTCGCAATGTTCCTCGCCAGCAATGCCAAACCGTCCCCCGTCAGCAATGTAGGAACGTCCCAGAACAGCAATGCCGCAACGTGCCAAAGCAACAATGCAAAAGTGTTCCTCGGCAACAGTGCCGCAACGTTCCAAGGCAGCAGTGCAGAAATGTACCCCGCCAACAATGCAGCAACGTTCCTCAAGAAGTTTGCAATAATGTTCCTCGTCAAGTTTGTAACAACGTGCCCCGACAATCCTGCAAAAATGTTCCTGAGCAAGTCTGCAACAATGTTCCAACGCAGTCCTGTCGCAATGTTCCCCGACAGTCTTGCCGCAATGTCCCAAGGCAATCCTGCTCAAATGTACCTCGACAATCCTGTCAAAATGTTCCTCAACAAGTATGCAATAATGTGCCAAGGCAAGTCTGCAATAATGTGTGTAATGATGTGTTCTGGTGCAAGGTCTGCAACTAAGAATGTGTTCACCAGTATTATATGATCAAATTTTATCTATTTACCATTTTATGAAATTGACCTAGAGTAGAAGTCAAAACGAAATCTCATATGAAACATGGGCATTACACTTTGATATGACTTTGTGATTAAATAAATAATATTATGTACAAAGAGTCCAGCATTTTATTCACCCAGGGCATTATTAGTCTGTATACTTACCTAATATATTGTTTACTTCCCTCTGTGTCTGTTAAAAGGATTGGATCAGAAGATTATGAATAATATTGAGCGTTAATATAACTCTTCTTCTATTTTTTCTATATATCCGCCCTTAACAGAAACAACAGCCTCCAGACGGGACTTCAAGGTATTTTATATTCAATCAATATTTCTTTCAAAGTTTTTAATATTTTATCCACTACGTGATCAAAATGAAGATTTAATCATAATTTAAAAAAAGAAGTTTAAACTGGTTCATGGTAATGTTTTGGAAATCTTAATATTCTTTTTAAAAAGGTCATTTTCGGAGCCAGTCACGATCTAGTATAACTTTGACGATTTTTTGATATGACACTCATATACATGATGTCTACATGCAAGAAGTACCAAGGTCGCTCGAGGAATATGTTTTGTCTACCATTTACTTCGCTTTCACTCCCACTATTTAAGGATGTTGTGTCAAATACAAGTCCAGAATATTATTATATATTAACAAATTATTTAACTACTGATTTTGTTGGCTTTGGATTCTCCGGTTGAATTTTTACATGAGGGAATTCCATAAAGATGTTGGTCTTCAGTTGTTTTTAACCTGCATTAAAATTTGTAATTGTGCTCGAACAAATGTTTGGTTTTTGAAATAATAGCTTGTCTTTCCCTATTTAAACTCCCAGTTTAAATTCTTGATTTAGAAGCGATTGTTCTTCTGCTTTAGATATAATTGACAAATCAGACCTATAATCTTCAGTATAACTTGAAGAAATGAAATCAATCGGCGATAAAAAATTTGTGGTCGTATTCTTATTAATTCTTTCATAGTTTTGTTATAATCTATTCACTGAATTCCTATATCACTTATCCATTTAGCCTATTATTAAGAGGCTAGAACCTCGTTGATCGGGAAAAAATAAAATTTCGCCCGCTTGTTTCTGTATGTTCTTTTTCATCCATGTGGAATAAAAATATCTGTATTTTGTTATACTACTTATAAAACGTTCTATAAACTTTTCGCGATTCATCTTTTTGCATTCTGTGTTTCGATATTTCAATTATTGGTGAGACTAGATTAAACTATTCACATTATATGTATTATGATCTTGTCTATTAGCTGGATAACCAGCTTTTTATTCTTTTTGTAATAACTACAAATAAGTAAAAAAAATTACGTGCTACATGCAAGATAATTTTACTCATCTTAAAAACAAAATAAAATATAATTATAAATGTTAGGAAAATTTAAAAAAAAACTTTTACCATGAGACTATAACTAATATTTTAAAGTATAAATAATTTATCGGCAAATGTACATACCATGCTTCATTAGAATAAAAAATGCCCATAAAAATGACAATATCAATGTGATTATCATAAAAATTTCCTAAAACCTTGCATCATAATAAGAATTTTTTTTTGTCATAATTTAAGAAATTGATAAGACAATTTTTAGGGAAAAATTAGCAAAAAGCAAAAAATGTCTATTTTGGGCCAAAAGTGGCCTACTTAACGGGCCAAAAACCATAAAAATATTTATTTGCTTGATTGATCAAAAAATCTACAAAGAAAAGACTTTAAGCATTCTTTTAATTTTTTAACTCAATATCACTAAAACTCAGACAGCAGAAGCCACTTGAAAATTGCCATTTTTGATCCTAAAAACGGCCTTTTTGAAAACTTTGAGTGTATTGTGCAGTCACAAAAATGGCCTTTGAAGGCTAAAACTTTCTCAATCTCATTTTTGATCACTACGGAGCAGAAAATCGCTTGGACCAAAAATTGGAGTGATTGACCTAAAAACGGGACAGGCTTATATATCTATACTAATAAAAAAAGAATTCCGTTCGTTCGTTTCCCTGTATTTTTAGAGCGGTTCATTAGATCTTGACTAAATTTTCAGTGAATAGTTTTGAAAGCTCGGGGAGTGTTTTAGTGGGGTTGTCAACTTGTGGAAAATTTGTCATTGGCATGCTTATTTTATTCACCAAAACGTTTTTTTCGCGATTTTTTAAAATTACCAAGTTAGATTTTCCAAATTTTCTGTGGATGATTTGTTATAAAACGACGTGTTTTTGTTTTAATGGGTTTTTACCGAAAAATTTGTTTTTCATAGGATTGCTTTAAAAAAAGTTCTTTATGTGCCTGACTTTCCCCCAAAAGTTAGATTTTTTTGGAAAATAACAACTTTTTAATAATGCAACATCGCGCAATTCAAATTTTAATAATGCCAAAAGATGGAGAGTGATGTTAAATATCCAGCCTTAAGGAATACAAAATGGTAATGAAGACCTAATTATAACTTTTTAAGAAACTGATTTTCATATGAAAAGTCACATGCAATGATTTCACTGAAATTATTCGTGTAATTTCTTCTTTTTGAGACCCAGCCGTAAGGAATACAAAACGGAAAAAAGGCAATAAAGACCCAATGACAACTGTCGAAGGAACTCATTTTAATATGAAAGTCACATGCGATGACATCATTGAAATTATTCGTGTGATTTCTTCTTTTTAGGATGTTGAAATACCCACCAATAAAGAATACAAAACGGAAAAAATGGTAATGAAGACCCAATGACGACTTTTTAAGGAACTGATTTTAATATGAAAAATCACATTGAATGACATCACTAAAATTATTCGTATACTTTTTTTCTATTCCGAAAATGGAAAATTCCGGGCAGCGCAGGGTAACATTTGTATATATATATATATTATATATATATATATATATATATATATATATATATATATATTATATTATATATATATATACACACACATACTAACACATGTTACCCTGCGCTGCCCGGAATTTTCCATTTTCGGAATAGAAAAAAAGTATACGAATAATTTTAGTGATGTCATTCAATGTGATTTTTCATATTAAAATGAGTTCCTTAAAAACAAATCATTAGGCCTTTATTGGAATTTCATCCTTTTTCTATTACTTAAGGCTGGATGTTTAGACATCGTAAAAAGAAGTTATTTATAAGTAATTTCATAGAGTACCGATGTCACGTATGATTTGAGAAGGACAGCATTAGGTAGATCTTAAGTGAAAGTGAGACTTCATATGCTGTCATAGAGAATATACGTATGGTAGCATATTATTTTGCATATTAAAGTATGTAGTTCCTTAAGAAACTGTCATTGTATCTTCGTAACTATTTCTTCCATTTTCTATTCCTGAAGGCTGGGTATATAAACATCATAAAAAGAAGTTATTTTTAAGCCATTTCATAGAGAATATAGAATATATGCATGGTAGCGCTTAATATCAGGGTATTTGTTTGGTCTCCTTGATGGAGAATAGCAAAAGAAAAAAAACTTAACAAATTGAAAGTTATAACTTTAATGATCATATAATAATGTTACCCGGCGCTGCATGGGATTCTCCTACTTGACAATAGTCTGGAATGGAACAAATCACACGAATAATTTATTGATGTCATTGCAAGTGATTTTTAATATTAAAATCAGTCCCTTAAATAGTCGTCATTGGGTTCTTCATTGCCATTTTTTCCATTTTGTATTCCTTACGGCTGGATGTTTAACCATCGAAAAAAGAAGTTATTTTTTCAGTCACGTCATAGGGAACATAGAGTGCCAAAGCTATGTATGTTAGCGATGAATATCAAAGTATTAGTTTGATCTCCGTTGATGGAGGAAAACAGCAAAAGAAAAAACTTAAGAAAGAGTGCAACTTCATATCCTTATCAAGAAAAGTTGAAAATGATTGAAATCACTCTCCGTCTCTAGACATTATTAAAATTTGATTAGCACGATGTTGCGTTATTAAAAAGCTGTTATTTTCAAAAAAAAAATGGAGGGAAAGACAGGAAAAGAAAAAACTAAGAAAAAAACTTTACGGTAAACAACCAAAAAACACGGACTCATCCACAGAAATTTGGTCAAAATCTAACTAGGTAATTTTAAAATATTGACAACAAATGTTTTTGCGGAAAAAATATATTAGTTTACGACCGCACTAAAACACTTCCTGAACTCTCAAAACTATTCACTGAAAATTTCGTCAAGATCTAATGAACCGTTCGGGAGATACAGGAAAACAAAAGAACTAACGAACGGAATTATTTGTTTATTTGAATAATATATATATCTATATATATATATATATATATATATATATATATATATATATATATATATATATATATATATATATATATATATATATATGTGTGTGTGTGTTTATTTATATATAAGTAAATAAATATATATAAAGAAAAAATGTACCATTTTTTGTCAAATTAACCTACTTGTTTTTGGGGTTTTAAATAACTGCCTATGCGTGAATAACAGATCCATGAGTCCATAATTGCAGAGTCTTAAAATACTTTACCAAGATTATTATATATTTAAGCCGAAATCGTGCCTTTTGTAGAATGTGATGTTGTATGTATGTAACTTTTTACTTTATCTCAAAGAGTATACATACACAAAAATGTATTAAAAAATAGCGATTTTGTAATAAATCAAATATTTTTTCTTAACTCATTTATGGTTTCTCAAAATTTTCGAGGCTACAAATGGATAGAAAGTTTTATTTGATAAATACAGTACGTTTCCAGTCTCCAACCCAACTTTTACTTATCAAATGTAATCCTCTATTTTTCTTTTAGCCTGTCAATTCAGTTTGAATTATAATTTTTATGTCAAAGAACCAAGCGATTTATATATTAAAAAATATCACAATATCGGGCAACCCTGGTCTTTGAAAGTTGAGACATTTTGATTGAGAAAGTTTTAAAATATTAACTTTTTTCAGATAGTAACGACATCAAATGACAAAACCTATTCATTTTTTAAAGTATTGAAGTTTCTTCAAAAAAATTAACGATAGCCTATATGTTATATGAAATATATATGAAATTCTTTAATGTACTCGCTCTCTCTCTCTCTCTCTCTCTATGAATCTCTCTCTCTCTCTCTCTCTCTCTCTCTCTCTTTCTCTCTCTCTCTCTCTATATATATATATATATTCACCCGAAGTGCATGTTAAAGAATATTTTCGTTCAAAATACTGTTTATATTCTTCACTCATCCAGCCAGTCACTGGCCCTGTACATAAGTTAATCAAATTACACAATCTTAACTTATAAAACACTGACTTTCAGTAACTTGACCTAAATAAACGTAAAAATTATGTTTCAGTGAAGTTTTAAATACATGTGCATAAGATACATTCACTTGTTTGCGTCAGGAATTATTTATTCAACATGCTAAATCCCATTTATAGTTACAAAAGTTTAAAAAAAAAAATTATCAAAAAAATATATTTATTATCCAAATTCACAAATCAAGACATCATTTTTTAAATGACAAGCAGATGCCTATATCACAAACTGAGAGTGGAGAGACATGTAGAACTCTGATTATTTGGGCAGTAAAAGGGTAATAAAGACAGTAATGACCGTTTTGCCAATGAGAATAAACAGAACAGCAATAAAACCTCAAGGTCAAAAAGATTTGAATTCAAATACATGCAAACAAATGTTACTATTCACAGAGTCATAAATCGGAGGAAATATACAAAGAGCTAATATATAGTTAGTGCCCCTATCACGCAATCTCTTGTGTTAGACAATGTAATTGTCATAAAGAATTATAGAATATTGACTTCTAATAAATTATAAATTAATTGTTGGTTGCATTGCATATATGGTTAAGACTTAAACGTAGAAAAGGCGAGGGTTCAGAGTCAATGCCAAGAAATAAAAGCCTTAGGCATGCTATTTTAAAGCTTCTTTTTATGAACATGGAAAGGATATTCCTTTTTTGTCGTTTACCGATATCCATTTGGGGTTATGTAACACTCTAATTGTGACAATAAAATAGTCAATTAAGGACCTAAAGCCATAGGAGGTCTGTTGGCACGGAATAACGGATATTTTTAGAATGGCGTATGAAAGATACAAATATTATTATGTTCATAAAAGGGAACAGACACAATATTTCTTGACATAGAATATAGATGAGTTATTTAATAATGTGAACTTAATAAATCACCAATAAGGCCTAACCCAACATATAACACAAGAAGTTTGGTTATTATATTTAGATATTTGTATTATTTTGTTGAAGTAAAGGATCAACATGTATATCATAATCAAAATACTGCCAAGAAGGTAACTTTTCATTTTACTTTAATTCTTAAAATTCTTTTACTTCTGACTAAATACTTTATTAACCATTATATGTACATAATATTTAGTATATTATATATATATATATATGTATTTAGTAATACATTTTTCCTTATCATCTTCAAACAACTATTATAAATAAGTCTTCAATTCAGACTAAATATGATCAATATAATAACTTATTATACAAAATGCATTCATTTGCATTATAGTTTTATTGCATACTTGTTTGTCACGAGAAGTTTTTGCACGAATCACAAAGAAATATACAAATTCCTCTTATGGTGTAGGATTTAATAATATTATTTATAATTAAAATCAGTAACAGAGACTCACAAATTGATTGTACCTAATTACAACCGGGACTCAGATAAGATAACCTAAAAATACTTTTACTTCAAATACTTGATAATTAAAGTCTAATAGGGGGCTAATGAGGAAGGTAAACTTAGGATTTATTAAGTTGGAAATATCTATGTTGCGTCTCTAACCTTTTTTCTGAATGACAATCCAAAAAGTAATAATGATATCTAAAAATCTTGTGCCAGTATTTATATTTTATGAAAATAAAGTTTGTTGTTTTTTTACAAAAGTATGCTTTAATGGAACTTAAAAAATATACGAAATATTTATTTTACACGGCAAGAAGACTTTAGGAAAAGAAAAAAAACTAACCAAAACTGGAACTGTAGAGTTCAGACACAACATCGATGGCTATTTATAAGGACATATTCGAACGGAAGAGAAGGCAACAACGACTGCTGCTTTTAACTGTTTTGTTTGCGTTGAGGGGCCAAATTAACACTCTCCTTCGGCCTGCTTACCAAAGTCATTACACTGCCATATATTAATAATTTTATAGAAATACACTTCTTACATAAATATAAACAAATATATTTCAAACCATTGGGACGCCGATATCGTTCATTAAAGGTTATGAGGAGAAACCGTTACTTAATGGATATTCATTCTTTGAGGTCAGTTTTTATTTAACCCTCACTCTAATTATTAGAGTGAATTGTGATTCTCCCATACAATCAATTTATTAAATGTAAATGTATTTACATACATTTTATTTATACACTTTTACAGAAGAAGAGAAAAAAATGATGGCGAAAAAAGACGAAACAAAATGATGACGTGGTGCAAAAAGATGATTCCATAATGATATTTCAACATCCATAAATTTAAGCGTTCTGTTAAGTATTATATAACTAGAAATGCACAAATTTTTATAAAGCTCCATTTCAAGAATTATTTATTATATTTATAAAAATACATCTATTAATTTAAAATAATGATAAATAAATAATAAAAATTGTTCATAGTGATTCATTATAAATATCATAAGTAAGATAAATACGTAATGCTCGTAATGAAAACAATTAACATTATAGGTATAATAACGTATATACAATTATATTTAGATTATTTTTCTATTGAAGAAGTAAAATTTATTTATTAAAAGAATTTGAACACAGAACAAATTATAAAACAAAAATGAAGCAATCATAATTTAGAGTATTAAACAAAGAAAGATAAAAATTATTCTTTTATTTCTAGAATTTTTGAGTTATTTTACTCTTGATTTAATTTTATAAATCGGTAGCTCTTCTCTATATTCTCTCCTATTTCTAAATATATACAAATATGTCGTATGTTATTGAAGGCTATCCTTCTTCATAGATGTTGTCGCAGTATTGAGTTTGAATTTCATTAAAGCGGTTTTAAACTATTGATACACATAGATACGCGATTAAATATCCATTTGCTAACAACTAAATATTTTAGGATTTTTTTATCTATGTTGCTATACCCTGGATAATTACAGAACCATATCATTTTTCTTTTTATAGACTTCACCAACAGATAAATTAATTTGTGATAGTATTTTTAAGCCACACTTCCCAGTAAATGAATGGATTCGTAAGTTCTAAAATATAAAATGGTTTGAATCTACCATTATATTCTAAGAATTATCGATTCTCAATTTGAATTAAGCTTAGAAAATATTATATACCGACGCCGAAAGCTTATATAAATTACGTTTTTGCACTCTTGAAGTATCAATAAAAGTAATTGTTATAAAATAACATATATCTAAAAACCACATTCTTAAAAAAACATTTCCAGTTAAAATGACAATATTTTTGAGCACCCAATGGTTGTCAACATGCAACAGGCATCCTATATTAAAAATAACTAATACCCTCACACCTTAATGCCTCAAATGCCTTAAATATCCATAATGATGACTATATGGCGCTCATCCATGTTTATATGAGATAATCCCAGATATATATTGCGTTACTTGCTTGAATGGACGTTTTCTTACATTGTGAATATACCGGTTATCATACTTGACCACATAGTTGTCATACTACGGAAGATGTCTTCAGACTAGAATAATAATAATAAGAAAGAATGCGGCTGACCTTCAGACTTTTTGTTGTTGAGAAAAGGAACTCATCCTACTATCCCACTTTGTTCAAAATATATATACAGAGCTTATCAATGCTTATGGCTACTTAAAATGGTGAATTTTTTCTTGTGTAGTTTGCAGGTACTTAACCCTTACGACATTCCTGTAAAAACTAACGGACAGAATATCAACTAATTGAGTGCTTATTCTTTGTTGGAATGGATAAATTTAAGACAAACGAACACAGGTGTCTATGTTGCCCTAGACACTTCATTTAATGAACTATAATAATAATAAAACCTTTAAACGATTAAATAATTTGGCCTTGACTGCTCATAAATACTATGATTTGATTTTTTATGTCAATTCATATTTGAATAGAAAAAAGTACTTTTTGAATTTGTGTTGGATTGTTATTTTTGTCTTACTGATTGCAAAAAATATTGTTTATTGTGTTAATTTTAGCCTAGGACTTCCTTCGTTAATAGGGCCTTATTATAAGCTTAACTGTATACAAAGTAGAATCAACAATAACGAGTATTTCTTTTTTTTTGTACATCGTACAAAACTATTTATTCAACACTTACAATTATCTACATACAGATTCACATATCCAAAATACAAAACTCTTATAACAATAGTTCGGGTCGATATAGGGACATGGGATATATTATACAATCATGACCAATTAAAAAGATCAAACGCATTAAATGTAAAACAAAAAAGGAGGTCTCTAAAACTAAACTACTAAGAGTCTATCTAAAAGAGAGTCAAAACAATATCGAGTAATTCTTCGTATCTTATACGTCTGTCTGATTTCTTAGTGTACTGACGATAACACCAATATTGGAGAGCTTTGGACTGAAATTCAGTGGAAAGAAGAAAAGTTGACTACATACAATACATTTTTGATTTTCGGCTTTGTTGTAGAAATGAATTATTTGTTAATAATATATTATTTAGTTATGTTTAATTAAGTAATTAGTCTTGTAGGTATGTCTCATGGTGTGGTCTAAATGTATCTTTGAAATAACATGAATAATATTTGAATTTTGAGGAATATTTAGTTAAGGTAAATAATATATTATTCACAAATAATTAATTTTCTACAACAAAGACGAAATCAAAATATATTGTAGTCAACTTTTCTTCTTTCCACTGAATTGCAGTCCAAAGCTCTCCAATATTGGTGTTATCGTCTTCGGAAGATATTGTTTAATTCAAAGGCATGCCTTAATAAACACTATATGGATAATTGAAGCAACTATTTATCTCATCTAAAATAGTTGCCTCATTAAAATATTTGAATCTATAATTAATATTTTTTAAGATCCAAATTTTCATTTCTTTTACAGAATGACAATTTATTTTGCACTTTATGACGTCATTTCATGTCAGGGGTGTCAAACTCATTTACAGCTATTAAATAGCAAACATGTGCCATTCATTTTTTAATGTAATATTCTTCATTTTTCAAGTTGAATCGCGGTCTTATTTTTACCACCTCAACATCAATTTGTATTTCATATTATTCTAACAAATTTAAAGTATTTTCACATTTATTTTTTTGTAGTTGAAAGAAGATTTTTAATAATTAAAGTATGTTTTTGGTTGAAGAAGTCGAAACACACTGCATATTTATGTATTGTTTTTATATTGTTCTTGATCTTTTTTCAAGTGTCATCAGTATTTTGTGTAATTGTGTATATAAAGGGTTTTTCAATCTGTGCGCCTCGTGGCAGTCATTTTGTTTTTGTGACGACAGTCAAATCTTTTGTTTATTATTTAGTTGTTTGTGTCAAATCATCATGGCAAGTTACACGATTGAACAGCAAATTTAAATGATAAACCTTTATTATCAAACTGAGTGTTTGTTAACGCAAACATAATCATCTTAGTGACGAGGCGCATTTTGGATGAATGGCTATGTTAAAATTTCTGTATATTGGACGACACCAATCTACAAAATGTTTACCAGATGATATGCATCCTAAAAGATACCGCTTTTGTGGATTTTGGGCCAAAGCGTGTTTGGTCTACACTTATTTGAAAATTGCGTTAACAGCGAGCGCTACAAAACGATGATAATTAATTTCCTATGGCTTACATTGAACCATACGGACCTATGTAGACGACACGAGGTTCCAGCAGGACGGTGCTACGTGCCACACAGCAAACGCCTCGATTGACATTCTGTATGAACGATTTGAGGGTAAGGTTATCTCTCGCAGGGATGATGTAAATTAGCCACCAAGTCAAACAGTTTGACACCGCTAGTCTTTTCCTGGGGTTTCGTTTTTTAAGTCACCCGTCTATACAAATAATACCTCACTCGACCAATGCTCTAAGGTGAACATACTAGGGGACATCGCTCAAATTCAGCTAGATCTATGTAGAAGAGTAATTGAAAATTGGACCACTTGGATCTGTTCTACTGTAAGAAGCCAAGACAGCATTTGAATGAAGTCATATTCCACAATAAATGGCATACATGCAGCTTTCAATAAAAAATCTATTTCTCAATATCTCAAAAACAACTTGGTTTAATCCATTTTCAACATCTACCCACCCTTATTGAAACCCCCTTTGTGTAAGACCCATAGATATATAATTCCTACTTCTTCACATCAATGTCTTTCATGTCAAAAGTATATTACACAAATATTTATTTAATAGTAGTTATCATTTACTTTATATTTTTCCAGTACATAGCTCATACGATCTATTTTTTATCAATCTTTGTGCTCCTTCCATATTGTTATTGTAAAGTAAGGCCATACGCCCTACAATTAATGACCCACTAAATTGTATTGAAAATTATAGATATTTATGTAACATGTAATGCATTGTATATTTCATCTTTAAACGCACAATCAACAATGAGCAAAAGGTCGATAATATAATACATAATAAAATTACATTAAAAAGGCTACGTAATTTGCTTGATCAAATTATTGTCGATTTAATAGTCATAGTAGAGTTTTTTTCTTTTTTAATTACATGTGCTTCACATCCTTAAAGCGTTCCAATGGATCATGTTGCCGTTGATGAAGTAAAACTCTGAAGAGATAATACAGGGTTCTGTCCAAAACACGATAATAAAGCGGGTATACGGGCCTCGACATATTCAATGTCAATATACCTGACGAATGAGCAATTGCATGATTTAGACGTTTCAGACTCAACCTGCAACTGAGTTGTTTCTTTATCACGTATATCAAAACAGTTGTAATATATTGAGAAACTCTTTGTGAAATGTCTTTTTCCTAAGTTATTTATTGAAAAAATAAAATCAATTTGCCCCTTGAAAAGTTCGTGTTGAGTCCTCGTTTATTTGTGTTGATGATTATAAATAATAAATGTACTTCTTCATCAAACACAAGCCAAACAGAAAGTTGATTATTTTCATGATGTTTTTGATTAAATTTGATTGTGAGAACAGTTTATATATATATATAATATTATTTTTATTTATATATATAATATCGTACATTAGTTGTACGCTTCAGTCTTTTTAATACTCACATCTTAAGATTTAAAAAAGTCTTTTGACAAAACATTGCTCATTCGTATTTTATATTGTGGCTTCAATATTTAAAAATATAATCTGACGATTACATGTAACGATTCATAACGTTAAGCTTTAATGTGCCGAACTTGTGTGCTCCTATAGGTAACTATACACGTAGATTGATTTAAATATATAACTATCAATTAATAAACATCAATCATGGCATCAAATACAAGATATAATGAGTAGATATTCATTGATGTCGTTAGATGCAAACGTTTGCATATAGAAAAATATTTTTTATTGATAAATGGGAGCATTCCTACACATTTCACTACACTGAGCATGTTGCTTTATGGGCTTTGATTTTTAACCATCAAAGGCATGATAATTTTTTTACAAGTAAAGTTTCAGAGAAAAGTGCATAATTGTATTTAATTGTTTTAGAATGTGCCTCAGATATTTGGCAATCATAGTGTCGTCCCAATATAAAATATTTTACTACCTCATCAATAACAATTAAAATAAAGTAGCGAAAGTCTTTAATAGAGATGGTATTCATGGTTTAGATGTTTAATTATTCATTATATCGTCTATACGTATATCAACATACCTTGACTCATCTTTATTTTCTTATAATAAATCGTTAATATATATTTATTGACCTTTGAACAATACTTTTACTAATCCTTTAAGAGGAAAATTTTATACATATTGTGCAAGTAAGGATACTCGAAGGAGTTCATTGATTTTAATATTGATGTATGTCGTGTGAATCTATGTTATATATATATATATATCTATATATATATATATATATATATAGGTATATATATATATATATATATATATATATATATATATATATATATATATATATATATATATATATATATATATATATATATATATATATATATATATGGGGTATTCTAATACCTTGACAGAAATATCAATGCACTTTCGTAAGTAATAAATATATTGATTATCATTATATAATATTGACATATCAGTATATAAGTCAAAGTTACTTACTTTATTCATTTTTTTGCTATGAACATATTAATATTATTTCTTTTCGTTCATTAAAAAGCGAAAATATTTTCGAGTTTGGTATTCATATTCCACTCCCCATCGATTTTGTACTTGGTTAAGCTCTTTATATATGTATGTATATCCTGATGGTTGTATACCTTGCCATCTCTCTTCCTTCCAGGTCCTCTAGTATTCCATGTAAACAACTCAGGAAGTTCTCATTTCTGTATATAGAGGGCGCATCAGTTGAATAGTACATTCCAAGTACCCAATTTGGGTTTTGACATTTAGTTTTCTTATGGGTTGAGTCATAAAAGGGGATATTTCCTTTTATTTCTGTATTAAACCCATTCTCATATTATTATGCAGTAAATTAGTGATATAAGTTATTTAATTTACAAAGCTAATAAAGAAATCAAACTCAAAAGATATCGTTATGTCCTCTTCGGGGTGTAGCTGCTATAAATGATCTAATCTGTGTTATAACGAAACAAAATAAATGCCTTATAAATAAGTTCTGGAAACGAGAAACATATTATACATTTTTACGTGGATGAGGTCACTCATAGAGTCGTGGCAAACTCAGAGAGAAGACTATGCAGGAGTTATTACATAACTGCAATATTGTATAAATAGTATAAAGGCGAAGAAAAAAGATATCTGGACTCTATATATTACAGCAGGATTATTAGAACTTTTATCATAATAATTTTGTATCATTTCTCATTTCTCTTATTTTTATTGTTTTTTCTATGAAATTTTTATGTTTTGATAAATATGTTTTTTGATTTACTCTGGTCTACTTTTATATATTTCTATGAAAAAGAAACTATGCAGGAGATCTAATCTTATTTATAACAATTTAAAAAAGTGGGAAAGAAAGCTGGATTAGCAATTAATAAAAAGATAACCTCCAATAGGTCTGTGGCATCCGTCAAAGAATCTGGATTTTTCTATTGTAAGTAGAGAAGGTAGAAGAAAATTGTGATTACTCTGCTTAATTAGATATAATGAGGTTTGTATGTTTTTAATGTATGTTGGAGGGCCCTTGAATATAATACTTGTCTTGTATACAATATTTTTTGCAAAAATTGTATCATTAGTGTTATATTAAGGCCTCTGTAATCCCAGCGGTTATAGAAATAAAATATTTGTATTATATTAGTTTTATTAACTTGGATATTAGTCAAGTCGATTTCAAAGGGATGTGCTGTATGATTGAGGTTGCTCTGACTTCAGGTAAAATAATGGAGATAAATATAATATAATTTATGTATTCATCACATAACGATTGGGAATAGTTATTTGTACTACAGTTTCGGTTCACTAAAAAAGATTATAATATGTTTTTTATTCCACAGTTCATAAAATATATACAAACACACAAAAAAGAGAATGTATATAAAAGGATATTTATGCGTGAAAACATAATTAAACATTTTAGTTTAAAATTTTAACATCAAATATGAACAAACACTAAAATACAATTATAACAAAATAACTTAACAAAATAAAACCAAGCATAAATAAATGATAAACCTTTCTAATAAACGATAAGCATTTCTATTAAACGATAAACCTTTTGATAAACGATAAACCTTTCTATATGTTCTTATTAAAGTTGATTATGATAATAATAATAATATGTTTTAGAAGCGTTAAAGTCGTATCGGTAGCCTGATGTTCGAGGAGCCTAACCCATTTATAGCTTGCAGTCCAAGAAATTATTTTGCCACGCTCTTTCGAAAGAATTAGATAAATAATTTTGAACGATCCATTTTTATAGACAAAAAACTAGTTGTTTATACATAAGTTCCTTTGGTTTAAATCATGGTTGTTTTTGTTGTTTAATTTGCATATTTTTTGGATTTGAACACCAAAATGACTTATTTCATGAAAATAATTTCTCAAGTTGAAGAAGCCAAACAAACTCTAACAAACTTTTATCACGAAAAGTATGTATTTAAAAGTGACAGTTTTTAGGGTGATAAGTTAATGCAAACGTATTTTGATGTGTGCTTTTTAATGATTAATGATGGCAACCAAATCATTTATGATTGTAAGTAAGATCATTAAAAGAATATTGAATGCCCTTAACTATGACATGATTATTTCAATGCACTTAGCTCACGGATTGTTACGGTCCAAATAAATCAAAGCCCAGATCAAATCATCTTTCAGGGTGCTCTTAACTCGAACTAATCGTTATTATAATAATAATGTGATATACTGAGTCACGAGCCCTCAAGGCAATTATCCGACGTTATTGGGAAGGTGAAACCAAGGTACATAAAATACACGGTATTTTTATTTTACATTTTCATGGAAACGTTCAAAAATCTTATGGTATTTTTCACATTATAAATTTTTTTGATGTCACGAGCGGGGAAAAATATCAGAACTAATGATATTATTCCCAATTGTTGGTGTAACTTCAAAAAACCGACTAGCGAAATGTCAGCTCTCTTGGCAATATGAACATACCTAGTATTTCAGTATACCATAGGTAGAGCCACCTCTGTCGAAAGAAGGCAAGGATTTGTTTGTTACCTACTAGCATTGCAGTCTTCTAGGTGTTAGTTGAATCATTCTTGCTTCTTAAGAAGGTCAGTCATTTTCAACTATCATCCCTCAAAACGATCCAATGCCCAATGTTCCATGTCTTTTATACCTACTTTTTTTCGCAAAATAATATCTGCACACCAGCCTGAAACAAGAAAGGCATGCCGAACAATAATGTATTATTATGCTCGTTATTGTACAGAAAAGGGTTACGTAAGGTCAATGGCTTAGGTAGGATTGTTTGGTTCAAAAAACATAAGAGGATATTCACCAATACCCTTTTGTAGAGGGGTGTTATTCCCAGGAAAAAATATTATATGATACGCTTCAACAAGAAAACAAAAAAAAGATTTCTGGTTGAATTGCAAAATCATTAATTTTTTCTGAGGAAAATGAATTATCTTCTTTATTAGGTTGCGATATCTTTTTAATATAAGTTGTTGCGCAAATGCTTAAGGTTGAATCTCCAAACCTTTCACTGGGTTCAATACATTTTATTAGTATGTGTCTAAGTCTATGCTATAAAACTACATAGAGTCAGTCTCTTGGTTCTTAATTGTAGAGTGATAAAAAGAGTTAAGAATATTGAACGAGTAATTTTATGCACAAAACACTACCAATCTATATACCATAAATTTTTTGCTCGTGAATAAAATTAGATAAACTTTGATGATAAATTTATCAATATTTTAAGCATTATACTAATGGAAACTCGAATATTCCTATCAGGGAACCATATTTTCTACACGAATAGATTACCATAATGGGTCTGGTGATTAATAAATTAATATATCGGTATGACGAATATACTTTTTAATTATGGTTTTAATTTTCTTTTCGATATTGGATTTTCTTTTAGATTTTCCCATCAAAAGACCTTTCTTGCATATTGATTCATCTTTTTGATTTGTTGGTCAATCAAATCTTCCATTAAAACACTGGTTTAAAAATGATATCCTTTCCATTATAGAAATGTGTCCAAGGGCGCTGCAGGGCAACTACACATAACCTGTTATGTAATATTTTAAAGGTAAGCTTAAAATATATTGTCTTCAATGTATGCTTATAAGTTCAGTTTTTCGAATTGTATATACTTAACTTCAAATGCATTGGCATGCTAGAACATAGAGCGCATAAAACCCCGGTGTGTTATTAGTTTGAATACCAAAAATACGACAAATTGGAATCACTTGATTCTATTTAAAAAAATTGTAGCTATTTTCTAACGCGCAAACATGATATCTAGTAATATCGTACAATATGTATCGATATTTGAAATCTACCGTCTGAAGTAACGAATACTGATTTACATTCGATAGTCGCAGCTCTGGGAAGCGAGTTTTTATTTTGCTGATATGGCTTTAAAAAGCACTTTATTAAGTTCATTTTGAAGTGAGGCGGTGTGATGTTCAAATTAGAACCAACTTATGAACATTGAATCAGACTATTTATCCGAGACACAGTAATATTTGACTTCTGATAAATTAAGTAGACCCTATATACTAATTACAGTAAATACCAATTAAATATATTTGATATATTATCTCATTATATAAATGGTCCCTTGAGATAACGATAACCCTTGGTTATCAATCTCAATTCTTATTAATGGTTCAGTTTGATAATAAATACTACCAGAAGGCATGATTGATTAAGAGGGGATAATGCTCTTATTTTTTGTCTTTCTGATCTATTAAAAAAAGTTGAGCAGATATGGCGAGATATTAGTTTATAGAAAATATATATTTTAATAAGAAATATCATTGTTCTTTCAAATTCACAGCTTGACTACATATATTTCTAAAAGTTGTTAGTGGAAAAAATGTCACGGATAAATATTAAAAAAATTAAATTTATTACTGCTATTACCTTTATCATAGTTATTCAGGGTTCAATGGTGTAATCCTATGAACTAATAAAATATTTCCATCAAATTAAAATAAAACCAATTCGAAACTTTGAACTTTTTAATGTCTTATAGTTTATATTAATAATGTAAATATATTTATGCTTCAATTATTTTTATTAAGTTACTCTTATAACAGGGTTTAAGTTATAGCCATCTTAGTTGACTAAAATAAAAGACGAAACATTAAAATATTCCAAAAAACACATTTATTAGTAACGAACATATATTTATTAATAATATTTATCTTTTGTCAATCAATAACCGGTACTCAGAGTACAGAACCTAAAATATTTTAAAGGTTAATAAAAATCATTACTCAAATATTGTAAAGGTGAAAAATGGTTCCAAAAGGAAACAATTTGTCTTATTTGAGGGTTATTCGTAGGCTTAATTAATATAAAAAAGGTCAGCAAAGTCTTGATCTCGTTTTATTATATTCTTCGTTGAAACATACTTTTGCTAGAGGCATTTTATTTTACAACTTTTTTTCGCACATAAACACAATCTAACAAAATAACTCACTTCGGTCGTTGAACCTTCCCTCTATTTATGTCTCTCGCACGACTCGCTCCGACCCCCCAAGACAAGATATAAAATGGGCAACAACAGTTGTTGTTTTGTACAAAGAAAATACTTAAAGGTCACACGAGGGTATTCTTTCCCGAAATACAATGTTAATTTTGAAGAAAAGAAAAAAGAAGAGAATGAGGCTTCCGGGTTGCTATATCATATATTTTGAAGATTTTTTTTTTTTTTGAAGAATTATGGGATTAAAGTAGACTTTTCATTTTTTTTAACTACATGTATAAATACACTTTTGCTTACTTCCTTAATTGGGCTAAAGGTCAAACATATACTGATTTATTTAGAAAAATATGTAAAAATGTACATATATTGATCAAATTAAACCGAATTACAATATATATATAGTTAAATATTTGGAACATGTATTAGGTACATTTTCCTTCATATGACTTCAAATTCCCTCAGGAGGCTTAAATTTTCATAAACAGGAGTAACCAATTAATGTAATTCATCAGAAAAGACAATGGTCTTTCCAACTCTAAAATTAATATCCAAATTGTTGATTCTTCCAATTATATCTATTTAATTAACAGTCAGCATAATTTATTCTAAATTGATTCATACCAAATATAAATACATTTTTAAGAAATGGGTAGAGTAGCATCAAATTAAATGCAGTGAACAAAAGTAGCATTTTTAGACTTAGGTGATGTAATTCCGGGATTTTTACATTTATAAAAAAACTTTTAAGGGTCAATTTAAAATTATGAGTTGTAATTTTCGAACTCCTTTGTCATTAGCACAAAAATTTATGAAAAGATTGTTCAACATATATGAGGCTTGTCCGAAAATGGAGATTCCAAAAAAATCTAGACACCTAAGTAAATTATTGACACCAAATTTTTGAGCAGTAAGTACGATTTTATAAGAGTTTGTATCATTTGCTCAGTTAAGGGAGTTCCAACAAATAGAACTTTTTGTTTGTATTATTTAAAAAAAGTATGTTATATTTATTTGAGTCAAGTTTGAAGAACCAAAATACTTCATATTATTGGTAGTCTTAAGAAAAATATGATGACGAGAGTACCTTCAGCAATGTCCAAACGGTCCCCAAATAGGTCAGTGTGTGGATAGAAAGAAGAAAAAAAAGGTTAAAATGTTACTAGGGAAGAATTTCAAGGGGCAAGAAGCTTCCGCTGCACACGTGTTATAATTCCTTTTTTTCTTCTTTCCGTACGGCCTGCGGAATATAAAGAATCACACATACCTAAGTATTGCTCCAAACAGACGAGACGAAAGGTCAAGTATTCAGGTATAAAAAATATATGTATAACTGTTTCTAAGATCAACCTTATGATATATATATATTTATATCTATATATATATATATATATATTATATATATATATTATATATATATATATATATATATATATATAATATATATATATATATATATATATATATATATATATATATATATGTGTGTGTGTGTGTGTGTGTTACAATTCCATTGAACCTAACAGACATAAATATTGTTTATCTTAAGCCCATATAAGGTATATTTCGTAAAATAAAAGTCTTAAGGTGTCAAAGTTCTTCATACAATAAACTTATATTTGTTAAATTCCACTGAGAATTACTCTTGTTGTTAATTTAAATTTATATCTGTTATTAATGATAATTTTCTTTTGGGTAGAACCATGTTTACAAAATAAGGTTGTGTCAATCAATATCTATTATGAAAAGACCTCTATGATTATGATCATATAATAAGACTTAAGAAATAAGTTGTCGTGAAAGGAGTACCTCCTAAACAATAACTGGTGTTATGATTACTTAGAACGTTGTTTATTGTTGCGGCATTGTGACGTCATAAAAAATCAAAAAATGAATCTAAGGAAAACCTTATTGCCAATCAAGGTATATAAATGTACCAAATTAAGATGTAGTGTAAGACAATGATCAATGAAAAGACCAGTGAGTATAAAAAATATATACAATTTTTCTATAATAATTCGTCATAAATAATCCATCATTTACCTATTTGATATTTTAATAGAGTGATAAGTTTATTTAGATAAGTTGATATCCATAGATAGATATCCATAATTATTACCAGAGTAAATCGATATCTTTTATACAATCAAAATTATAAAAAATTTATGTTATCTAGAACTTAATTTTTCCTTCATAACATTATTTTAATATGTGTTAACTATATTTTGTTTCAAATATTACTATTTTAATTAAATATTCCCATATTTAATATATCTTGATGGAAACGAGCATATGGTAAACAGTTATTTTAATTGTAGGTATATTCCGCTTATCGTTAACTATCATCGCAACTGCTCTTAAAGACAACGCTTAAAAAAGTAAACCTTTAATGCCTTTTTACTCAGCCATGCACGCATATTCAGACAAATGTTTGTATTAGCTCCTAATACTTATTTTTATGCCAAGGCCATCATTTCGGCTGGTAAAATGAATGATAAAGCAGAGCACTTAGTGCAATGGCTATCCGAGCCTGCCTTGTTTTAATGTCAAAAGTCAAAAGAAAGAAGTTCCTTAATTAATTCAACATTCTGGTATTTCAAAAGCTTATTATAATATACTTATCACTCAAAAAGGGAGGGAGGGAGGAAGGACTCCCGTGAGAGAGAGAGAGTCTACCTACTAGCCTATTCCTACGCTGTAATTGTGACAAGATTTTGGAAAGTTCTTTACACTACGTGTTGTCCACCCAGCCGTCACATTACAGCGTAGGAATGCATCTTCTGGTTCTCCAGGTTTTGTTCTTAAAGTTGCTCGATGTCTGTCTCTAGCAGATGGCCCGTCGGGTGCCCGGGCGGTGTTCCCGGAGGGTTGATTGTATATGGAATGCTTATTGGGAAGGGTTAACTTGATGATTTGTGACTCGGTCTTTGCGATGTCCCTGTCCACTTTGATATTATCTGGAGGAGGTTGTCCTTGGGGATGGGAATCTCTCCCCAGTTCATGCAGATTCGCTTGTGTGGTATCTTCATGGCATGCCCGGCGGCTACTGTTGAAATGGTGCTCTGTTTCAGGATGAGTTGATGTAGGGCAGGTAGACCCCCCCCCCCCCCGGAATAGAGGACGGCGGCGGATCAGTGGGTAGACAACTGCGCGTCTCATAAATGAATGATGTGTATAATTGTGATTTGCGGCTGGTGAAAGGATTGTGTTGTTGGATGTCTTGTTTTTGTCTTGGCAGTACGCTCCTGGGCTCCTCGGGGCGACGGCTATGAGTTTGAAGGACGTGTGTGGGTGGGTAGAAGGGAGGTCGTCCCGCTGCATCTTTTCATACTTAATAAAAGGGGAATTTAGCAAACGAAAACGTAAGTAATTCATTTTCTGCTGCAAAAAACGATGGATTCACTGAATAGGAGACTCCCGATAGAATAGGCTAGTAGGTAGACAGAACAAGACTCTCTCTCTCTCTCACGGGAGTCCATTCCTCCCTCCCTCCCTCCCTTCCTTTTTTCTATACTTCGGACTGAAGTATGCCAATAATGGCTCTGAATCGAAAAAGTACTGAAAAATTTGAAATCCATTAGCTCTGAATTTATCACTAACTTTGAAAAATGAATACCATATTCGGAATCAGTGGATAAAACTCTATTAGAATTAGTGAAAATTAGTCCGACTTAATTTGGCTGTTGCCCGGTGTTATCTTTTATAGAAACAAAATTATAATTGATACAAACTGTTGAACCGTATGGTTTAATTGCTTCAATTTATTCCATTAATTGTATTTTAAATGCTTTGAATGTATTTATTCTTTGAAATTGGTTTAGAATGTTCAATAATTCTAATGAGTTTATTATCATTTTAACAAACTATAACTTTTAATTGTTTGTCTACTCAATCATTCAAGTAAGAAGAAATACTAATAGCCTTTATTGCATTTTCCATGTTCCTTGTCACGCATATTTAAAAAAAACATGATTGGCAATATAGTGCATACAATTGAGTAAAGTATCCTTAACGATCGGAGGGTGCAGAGTTGTTGAAATTTGTTTTGGGAATTGAGTGGTAATCAAATCGACCTTCGCCCTGCAAAGTTTTAAAATGATTTGTGGCCAAATCATAAAATAAAATAACACATAAATTTTATTTTTCATGGACTATTGATGTTATGCATGCCATAGAAGGCTACTTGCATACAAACATGAAATTTTAGTTGAAGAAGCATAGAATAATTTGAAGGCCTGAATGGTCAGGCACACAGGTGGTGTCAAGCGTGAAGGGGTTTTAATCTACAAAAACGCATTGACCTCTATAACACAAAATTGATCTCCCGAGTAATTTACACCTCCACTGCATTACCAACAGTCGGAGAAAAACTAATAGAGGAGGAAAACAAATGGTCATGCCTTTTGTTCGACAGGAAGTACGAAAACGTTAAAAAAATCACGGCTTAGAGGAGGTCTAGTACTGCTCCAAAAAGTTTTACCAAGAATTGTTATAAAAGTTTTTAATGACCTCGTTTTAAAACCTGAAATGGAGTGGTGTGAATATTTACAGACTCTATTATTAAAAAACTTATGTTTGGCACCGATTTGTCAAATGGTGAAATATCTAAACATTCAGAGGAATGGGGAGCTATGCAGAAAATAATATGGAGCATTCAGCCTCTTTTTGACTCTAATAGCACCACGGATATTATTCGGCAAAATGTAAAAAAGAAAACCATTCTTTAAATCGTTAAAATGTCAACCAGAAGATTTGGAAAATATTGCCCTGGAAAAAACATTTTAACTTACAGAGACCTGGACCTAACAACTATTTTTCAAACAGGAAGGTTTTATTTTCCCTTATGAGGGGAGCCAAGAAACATATTCCTTTGACTCCCTAGCATTTGAAATTCTCCACCAATGAACCTATATCGGGAGACGCGATGGAGATTGTCAAAAAACACTTAGATAATTTTAAATTGCCTAAGGAATGGGCGAAAAGGGTAATGCGGTCATTGATGGGCATAAATGATGGGAAAAAGTTCACTGCATAGCTACAAATCTCCGCCAACTTAATTAGTTTCTGACAACATTGTAAGGACTGTGGAAGAATGTATGTGAACATCAGACACGTTTTCTGTGATTGCCCATCATTGGCAATTATCAAAAGGTTCATTCATTTGAATTCTGGCTTTATTTCTGATTATGAAGATGGATATGTAGAAGCGATTATTCTTTTTGGCTTCCCGACCAAAGGACAAGGCTATAAAGAAGAGGAAAAAGCAATTAGTACATCTCTGAGTTATTGCAAGGCGTACATAGCTAAGCAGCTTACAGAAGGAAAACTGATCGAGGACAATGAACTAAGAGGAATAATAATATCCGCCGCCGCTCGATACGCGGCTTTTTCTCTGAGAATCCCACAACTGCAAAGTTTGCTCTGGAACCACACAGCCGAAGTCGTGAAGTATTTTCCAGCCTTGTCACCACAATATGCGAAATTGCTCAGATCATTTATACTATATGAAACTTTAGTTTTGGTTTTTGATATTTTGATATTTATGCCAATTTACTTGTTATAAGGATTTGCGGTCTTTAAAAGGAAAATAATTTAAACTATTTATGTTCTTATCAAACATAATTTTCCTTTTTATTATCTTTCATTTTATATATAATTAGCTTTGTATATATTTAAATAGAATAAAAACCTTGCTGATAATAAAAAAGTATGGAACATATTCGAATTGGATCATATATATTCGAACTCGTGATTTCTTTGGCCAATTTACTACTTTAACTTAATATAAAGATCAAAATCATATCATCTTCAACATGACGATTTGTATAAGGTATATTGACGTACTAGGTATCGTCAAATTGCCAAAAGAGATGAAGTCTCACTTGCCAAATATTTTAAATGACGTCAGACCGTTTTGACGTTGAAACTTGAGCTTGAAATCAATGTACTTTTCAAAATACTTGTACTTTTAAATCCGTTTCTTATACTTCTTTATGAAGGTTTCCTTTTTATGTATTGGGAAAATGAAAAAGAATTGGAATATTAATTTTGATAATAGCTTTTATTTGGTTTACTTTTGTAACCTTTAGGTCATATTATGGCATATATTTATTTCTTAAATTCATGAAGATAGGTCTTTTGAAAGAAATACTTTCGAGGCATACCTATGATACTTTTTACTTATTGAATAGTATCAAATGATACATAAATATACATGTTAGTAAAGAATAAGCGATTTTTTATGGTAAAAATTTTATTCTGTAACTGAAATATACGTAGAGTGTCAAATAAAAAATACACTATAAACGTTCAAAAAACATACGAAATCAAATCTGGACAGTTAAAGATTTTTAATATTACTAAGTAACACATTAAAGTATAAGTAACTGCATAGAAGGAGATCTGTTTTCCCCATTTATTTGATTACCTCCAGCTGTTGGTGGAAAAATAAAAACTTTTTATCATTAAGACAATTTTATCAAAGGAATCATTGCTGATATAAACTAAGGATATAAAACTGGAACCCTTTTTTAACGTGCATAACAAAAAGCAGTTGTTGACATTATGAAATAAGGCGTGAATTCACTAGCAGCTTTGATATGTGAACATAAATACCAATTTGTCCTTTTCTCATTGGTCTCAATTAATCTCAGTTACCGAATCTTTGAAATTGACTATATCCAAGCAACTTTTTATCTGTGAATGATTATTGAATTATTAGTCTGTTGTTTAACACAATAAAATTAATTTATATTGAGTATCCCATCAAACAACAAATTAGTTAAAAAAGGAACACATTTGCTCATTGGAAGTCATTGTTAAGGTCGACGGTTCGATTCCAAAGAGCAGAAAGTGATCGACCTTAATGAAAAGTTTGATGAACTTATTTTAACACTTAACTGATTATTCATATTCACACGCCGACTAAAATTAGTTCCTACCAAATCGACAATGATAATAATAAGTTAAGAACAGAAAAAAATAGTGTTTTATCATCGGTGAGAGAGCTGTCATTAACGCATACTAAATTATAATGAAAGATAGAGAATGATACTTTCCCCACATCCAAGAATGTATACTTCCAGGGATTCTACTTTAAAATGTGGTCAAGATTCCATCCGGCAACGATGATCATGGATAGGTGCCGGAAACATTATCAAGTTTGACCCTGCAAAGTCAAAGAGATATTTTAAAATTTTTGAAAATAATAATGAATCATTTTAATTAATCAGCTCTTGTGATGTTTTATTGTAACGCTTTTTTATTTAGATATTTTATTATAAACTATAATGCTTATTTTATATATATATCTACATTATAATTGGAGTTTGTCCGTCCGTCAATCCGACTTCTATAGACGCCGAAACTACAGAAGCTACAGAGCTGAAACTTGGCACACAGATGCATCATGACACTGTGATGGTTCTGGGCTAGGTTAGATTCTGATCAGACCAGATTTGCGTCTGTGAGAGGGTTTTGCGGTTTGCATGGATTTTTGAGTGTTAGGAGGCTCGGAATGTAATAAATGTTTGTGGGCTTTGGCCGTAGGCATCTTTTGGTATAAACAAAACTAAGTCTAGCGGCCTTGCAAATTTTAGTCGTCCATAGCTCTTAAGTGAGATGTTCTAGAGACAGAACGCACACCAAAAGTTCTCTGCATCTCTGCATAAAGAACCTGGATCCGGAAAAAAAATTCCAGTTCTAGCAACTCCCGGACCCGGATTATGACATTTCCTTAACTTTTGATTCTTTCCCATTCGAAAAAAGCTACTGTAAAAGTATATCAAGAATAGGGTTTCCAATCGGGTCCCAAAGAAATTTCCCGGAAAACCGGACCGGTCTGTCGGGAAATTCAAGAAAACCTCTGGGATGACTTTTTAAAACGAAAAAAAGTTTAAAACAAAACATACGAAACGAAGGCCTTACAAAATAAGCCTAGGTTGGTTACGTCAATGTCCGGCCTCCGGGACATATTTGGGCCGGGATCCGGATTTTTTTAATTTGCAAATTTTCGCAATATATTTTTCTTGATGTTGATGAGACAGTCCAAGTGATCCTTCTTAAGGGATGATGTTGTGGAGCTCGACGAGAGCTCTTCAGATCTGCATGACGATGATGACAAATCCTTATATCATGAAGAAAAAAGAATAAAGTAGGGCTAAAAATGCCCGTCATTCCGTACGGAACATGGAGATGCTCATTTACCTTGTAAAATTACGATATTTAGTACAATAAAAGTTTATTCCAGTAATTAAAATTCAAATATGTATGGTAATTATGTATATATTTACATGTATATTAAAGGTCCTAAAAAACGGATGTATATTAATAGTAGTTCTTCTTTTATACAAAAGGTGTAGTTTTATTTCTACTGTAAATATTTTTTAGTTCAACAATCGGAAGGCATAATTTATCTAGAGTTATGGCATTGACACAAATGTTGTAGAAATAGGAAATATACACCATTTATGGTAAATGGCTTTTATTATATGTATCTCATCAAGAAACAAATATCTCGTGGGGTGAAATCAATATTCCATCTAACATTATTTTTAAGGGTTTTTAATTTCTTAAAGTTTTCAATCATTTTCACAAAATAGGGGGGATTTGAAGTATTTCATAGTGCTACACATAACATATATATATATATATATATAATGGGTCAGTATTTTACTAAAACTGCATAAATTGCATTAATTGCACGTTAACAATGTTCAATAATTTTATCAATCGGCGAATTTCCTGCCTTTAATAATTATCCTAAACAATTTGAAATATAATCCCTTTATATGAATAATGTGTAAATAAAATATCTTTTTGAGATGCATTCACTAATATCAGTAACAAAACTTTTAATTGAGAATTATTTAATTATACTAATTTGAATAATACCTTTCATTTTTAGAGAGAAAGAAACTAAAATTGTTCCAACTTTTAGTTCATCTATTTGGATATATATATATATGTATATAACATGAATTTTTTTTACTTTAATTTATTGTTTGTAAGTGAATCGTCCTATAAATAGACCTCCTCGGTATTGCAGCTATAAATTCAAATCGACCCTTCTCAGATAAAGATATATCTTTTTTTCGGTTTCTAAAAGACTTTCAGCTACGAAAAACTTAAGAGCTTTATTCAAATAGTTACTTAATACTTATTTAAAAACTATTCATGATAAACGTAAAAAAGACTAAAGCCGACTGATTCAATTTTAAAAAGATCACTTAAAACATCAACATGAGTACCCTCTTTTTCTTTTCCTTCTTGAAACTATAAGGAACCCTAGTAGAAGATGTTATTTAAAAAATGGTTGGTGCGTCAGCACTTATGTTCATTAATTGACACTAAATATTATTTGACGAAAATTTGCAACCAATAACAAAGTCATCAATTGATCATAGCTAAATTTTGTAAAACTAGTTTTTTTCAAAATAAGTAATAACCAAAAAGTTTGCTTCATAACGAAACCTTCGACACCAGTGACGTCCGATTTCTAACAATGCTAGAGATTTTTTATTTAGATACTCGTTTTCAGCATCAACAAATGAACCAGAATCGCTGGGTATATGTAAAAGAACTAAAAAGTGGTTTTTTTTTGGGGAGGTCTATATATATATATATATATATACCTAGATAGAGAGATTGATTGATATATATATATATGTAATTGTTCTCCATTGACGTCATTGAGTATTCGCACTGCTACATGTTTGTTTTTGTATTGCCCCAACCTTGGGTTCACCAATCTTATTAACCAGTTTGAATACTTCAAACTTTTCCCCCTTTTCTCACAGGAGACAAAGATGAACGCGCTCCGAAGTAGAAAGAGAAGGGAGAAGCTCTATGAATATCATGAAAATAGTTTCCCGTGCAAAGTTTATAATGTTGATTTTCCCTCCAAATCATGAAGAGGTCTTACGGAGGAGAGCATTTGCCTCTTAGCTCACATAGGAGACTTTTTAAGTAGGCGTTCTTTCATTAGAAGTAAATACATATATGAAGTATAGGGTATATATAATTTCCTTAAACTTTTAGTGCATAAGTCTTTTGCTTCATATTGCCTCGCTGCACGTTGCTAAGTATCTGTGCCCACTTTTTTTTAATGAGGACGATAGAGGTTTTTTAAAGTAAGAAAAGGGGAAAAAAGAAAAGAAATACATATGTATATTTGTAGTTACAAGGAGAGGAACTTAATCAGAATTACTGGATAATTAAAAAAATTTCTCTCTCCTTTTTTTTGAAATATACTCATATCATTCTCTATCATAAAACTACTTTCTATACGACGTCTCCATCATCATAAGCTTCAAAAACTTCATTGTTTGATGCAAGGTTCAACCCTTGCCTCAACATATTATCCATATTATCCAAAGATATGTACCATGTATAATGCCGTGGCCGTAGGCCACCCACCCGCCCGGAGGGCCTAGCCACAGCCGCGGAGCGGCAATGGGCTAGTCTATATTATAATTGGAGTTTGTCTGTCCCCTAAAGACGCCGAAACTACAGAAGCTAGAGACCTGAAATTTGGCACACAGATGCATCTTGACCATGTGATGGTTCTGGGCTAACTTAGATTATGACCAGACCAGATGTGCGTCTGTGAGAGGGTTTTGCGGTTTGCATGGATTTTGAGGGTTAGAAGGCTCGGGACGTAATGTGATGTTTGTGGGCTTTGGCCGTAGGCATCTTTTGGTATAAACAGAACTAAGGCCTAGCGGCCTTCAAAAGGCCTAAAAAAGGCTTGTAAAAATTTGGTTGACCATAGCTCTTAAGTGAGATGTTCTACAGACAGAACGCATAAAAAGTTATCTGCATCTCAGCCAAAGAGCCTGGATCCGAAAAAAAAAAATCCGGATCCAGACACTCCGGACCTGGATTATGACATTTCCTTAACTTTTGATTTGCTTCCCATTTCCAAAAAAGCCACTCCTAAAGTATATCAAGAATAAGGTTTACAATCGGATCCCAAATAAATTTCCCGGAAAAACCGGACCAGCCTGACGGGAAATTCAAGGAAAAACCTCTGAGTCGCCTTTTTACAACAAAAAAAGTTCAAAACATATTATACGAAATGAAGGCCTTGCAAAATAAGCCTAGGTTGGTTAGTCAATTCCGGCCTCCGGGACATACTTTGGCCGGAATCTGGATTTTTTTATTTGCAAGTTTTCGCAATATATTTTTGCACAACAATATTCAAAATCGACCAGGGAGCAACTTTGATGTATTCAGTATCCGAATCCGAGGTCGTTAAGACCCTCAAATCCGGGATTAAAATATTAGGTCCTTTTTCATGGGACGAAGCGGAATATTTTTGAAATCCTAAATTTTGGGGGGCCTTCTGTGGGTTGTCTGTTGAGTTGATCGCATCATGTTATAAAATAGTATCTATAGAGTTTTGCATTCTAATACGTTCGTGTCGGATAAATAATGAATTTTAGTTAGTAATTTTTGAGTTTGGCATAAAAACTGAAAAATGGAAAAGTGTTTTTTTCTCCACTCCTGGGGAACTCACAGATTTCAACTTGTGTTCATAAGAAGGAACTTAAAAAGCCTGACAATACATTATAAAAAGTCTTCTCAAGTGTTTCATTTTTTCAGAAAACCCATAAAACTGATTTTTTCAAAAAACTTAATGCCATGATTTTTGGCATTTTATTTTTTTACTTTTGTTAATATAGTTGTTCCCAATTGGGGATTATAATGCAAATGTGAAGAAATTTTTAAAATTGGATGAAAAAAAAAAAAAAAATTATTGGTAAGCATTATTCATAAGTACATATGCTACATATATAGCATAGGAGTTGGCTATAATGTTAGTTATTTTTTGCTCCCTAAGGGGTGCTCTAAATTATTAATCTAACATAACCTCTAGGGAGACTTTTTATTTCATAATGGTTTTAAATTATAAAATACGAAATGAAGCCCTCACAAAAAAATGAGGTCTGTGAAATAAATGTCGGCACCATATGACGTCATAAATTAACTCCACGGTTCAGCCAAGATCTGTATAATAAGGTCTGGGCAATACAAAAACAAACATGTAATCCTAGCAGTATAACTACTCAATGACGTCACTGGAGAACGAATATATATATTTATATAATTTATATTTCATTTATTTATAACACACCTATATATATTATATATATATATAATATATATATAATATAATATATATATATATATATATATATATCAGGCTTGTGAGCGTTCAGCTTTTTTTGCGTTCAGCGTTCAAAAAAAATTAGCGTTCCGTTCAATGTTTTTGCGTTCAGCGTTCCGTTAGCGTTCAGCGTTCAAATATTTAAAAAAGAATTTCCCAAAAAGTACTGCGTAGTGATGGCGTTTTTTTTAGAAAAAGAATTTCCAAAAAAGTACTGCGTAGTGATGAGGTTTTTTTTTTAGAAAAGAATTTCCGAAAAAAGTACTGCGTAGTGATGACGGTTTTTTTTTAGAAAAGAATTTCCAAAAAAAGGACTGCGAAGTGATGACTTTTTTTTTTTTAAAGAATTTCCGAAAAAAAAATGAACGCTGAACGCAAAACTCTTTTTTTTGCGTTCAACGTTCAGCGTTCAAAAAAAGTTGCGTTCCGTTCAGCGTTCCGTTCATTGAACGTGCGTTCAGCTGAACGCCGTTCAATTTTGCGTTCCGTTCACAAGCCTGATATATATATATTTAGGAGATCGTTCTCCAGTGATGTCATGAGTAGACACACTGCTACATGTTTGTTTTTGTATTGCCCCAACCTTGCAACTGTCGCAACAAGTATTATGTATTATGTTATTGAAGGTCTATCTATAAAGGCTAATGTTGTTAATGAATAAATAAGGCTTCAATTATATGGGAGCTTTATATATAATACAACATTTTATGGAGTGAATATTTAAAGAAAAATTGTATCGTAATTATTGTCATGATCTTTATTTATATTTGTGTAAGCAAAATATGGCCTGGAATATACTAAGCCTCAAGCATGTTCAGGAGTATTTTTATTGAGAATATTTAAATAAATCAAGAAAATTGATTGAAAGGGCACCATTTTTATGATCCCGTCATAAACATGAGGGAACTGACGGAAGGGCACCATGATAATACATTAAACATATAAATACTACACTGTGACATTTTTATCTACATTATTTATAAAATGAGATAAAAATATTGTTATGACTCTTATTACAAGACATTGTTGACATTTGAATCATTGATCATCTTTTTTAGTCTAACTTTTAAAATCATTTAACTAATATTTCTATATTTCTGTACTTCTTTACTTTTTATTATTTTCTCATCAGCACAGTGGTGCGAAAAGAAAAGGAAAAGTACTCGGTCCTGTGTAATGTTATATCTTCTTTGTATCTTTGTTTTCAAACATGGCGTCTGTCTCTCTGTCATGAGTACTTTGTTATGTCACTGCCTCTTCATTCTTTCCTCTTGTTTATATATATATATATCATGACCAACTAGAGGCATGAATGCAAAGGAGCGAATGATCTTTGTTTTATCTTTATAATTATCTTTGTTTTCAAACATGGCGTCTTGCTAAGTATCTGTGCCCACTTTTTTAAAAAGAGACGATAAAGTTATTTTTAAAGTAAGAAAAAGGGGAAAAAAAAAAAAATAAATACATATATACATATTTGTAGTTATAAGGAGAGGAACTTAATACGGATTTACTGGATAATATATATTTTCCCCTCTCCTTGTTTTGAAAAATATTCACATCATCTTCTATCATAAAAACTACTTTCTATGCGACATCTCCCATCATCATCTAAAACAGCTTAAAAACTTAATTGTTTGATGCAAGGTTCAATCATTGCCTCAACATATTATCCATAGATAGTTACCATGTATAAAATGGTGTGGCCGTAGGCACCCACCCGCCGGAGGGCCTAGCCACAGCGCGGCGAGCGGCAATGGGCTATGTTTATAATTGTATTGTGTTGCAACATTAAAAAAACAATAATATTAAATAAATACTTGATAACTTTGTACTTTAATGTTATATAATGTATATTTTCATATAATGTAGCATGTTGCTAAGTATATGTGCCAATTTCTTAATTAGACGATAAAGTTATTGTTAAAGTAAGAAAACGGGGGGAAAAAATAAATACATATATATTTGTAGTTATAAGGAGAGAAACTTAATCAGGGATTTACTGGATAATATATTTTTTCCCTCCTTTTTTTGAAAACTAATCGCATCATTCTCTATCATACATATAACCAAGGTCTGTATAATAAGGTCTGGGCAATACAAAAACAAACATATAGCAGTGTGACTACTCAATGACGTCACTGGGAACGAATCTATCTATCCATTTATATATCTATCAATCTCTCTATCAATCTATAAATATATATATTGGTTTTAGGAATATTATATATGAAACTTATGCACAAAGAAAATCTGATAAAGCATTTTTTGTTGGGAATTATGATAGTAGGAATTTTTCCTTAACAACACTTTTGTATAAAATTCATTTTAAAGGAAATACTGACTTTTGGGCCCAGCTTATCAGTCAAAATAGCTTTATTGAGCATTAATGAGCACATTTGGTTAGTTTCATTTTATAAGCTGAGCCCATTTTGAGTACTTTTTCGTTCATATATAAAGGAGTATATTGCATATAATAGACCAATAAGGGTACTTATGAACAGTAAGCCACGGTAAGGTAAGGTAGGTTTCGTTAACCCAGACTTCTCCGCATAAATGTGCTCATAATATGCTCAATTCTTCACGAAGCTATTTTGACTGATAGCTAGGCCAAAAGTCAGTAGTTCCTTTATAAAAATGCATTTTATACAAAATGGGTCGTTAATAAAAAAAAAATTCCTAACTATCAATAATTCCCAACAAAAAAAATGCTTTTATCAGATTTTCCTTACGCATAAGTTTTATATTAAATTCCCTAAAACCAATATATATATTTATAGATTGATAGAGAGATAGAGGATAGATATATAAATGGATAGATAGAATCGTTCTCCAGTGACGTCATTGAATAGTTATACTGCTAGGATAATGTGTTTTTGTATTGCCAGACCTTATTATACAGACCTTGCATATACTACTTTCTATACGACGTCTTCATCAACATCAAAAAAAGCTGAAAACTTTCATCGTTTGATGCTAGGTTCAATCCTTGCCTCAACATATTATCCTAGATATGTTACCATGTATAAATGCTATGGCCGTAGGCCACCCACGCCGCCCGGAGGGCCTAGCCACAGCCGCGGTGCGGCAATGGGCCTAGTACTTACTAATAAAGGAGATTTGATAAAAAATATGGTGATGTAGGATAATTCCTGGGTCTCTTGAACAATATAATTTCCTTAATTTTAAGTATGTTTTTATATTGTGCTTAAAACTAGCCACACTCGAATTAGAGACATCAGAGTTACAATTCTCAATCCCGAAGACTAAAGAGACTATAGTAAAATATATATCTCGTTTTTTTACGATAGGAACTAAAAAAATGTGATTATCAGGACAATTACGTCACGTTTCCACAATTTTACATCTATACAACATATTCAAAGAAGTCATAAGTACCGATTTCGGTTGTAAGAGTAAAGATTAGACGCCTTTCTAGATCTACAGGATTTTTGAATTGTTCTTTTAACATCTAAATATAAATTTATTTTGGGGGTGTTGTTTGTGTTTATATGCCAAAAAAGCAGGCTTGTGAACGGAACGCAAAATTGAACGGCGTTCAGCTGAACTCACGTTCAATGAACGGAAAGCTGAACGCAACCTTTTTTTTAACGCTGAACGTTGAACGCCAAAAAAGAGTTTTGCGTTTAGCGTTCAGCGTTCAATTTTCCAAACATTCTTGGACTTTTTTCGGAAAAAACGTCATCACTACGCTGTACTTTTTTGGAAATTCTTTTCTAGAAAAAAACGTCATCACTACGCAGTACTTTTTTTTCGAAATTCTTTTCTAAAAAAAAAACCGTCATCACTACGCAGTACTTTTTTTGGAAATTATTTTCCTAAAAAAAACACGTCATCACTACGCATTACTTTTTTGGGAAATTCTTTTTTTTAAAAAAAGTCAGCACTACACATTACAATTTTCGGAAATTCTTTTCTAAAAAAACGTCATCACTACGCCAGTACTTTTTTGGAAAATTCTTTTTTTGAAAATATTTGAACGCTAAACAGAACGCTGAACGCAAAAAAATTGAACGGAACGCTGAACAGAACGCTAATTTTTTTGAACGCTGAACGCAAAAAAAAGCTGAACGCTCACAAGCTGCAAAAAAGTAATTAATTATTGGTGGGTATCATTTATGTTGTAACATTTTTTTAATAATAAATAATCATTTAAAAAGACATATAAAAATTTTATTAAAAAAAATCCTTTGTAATGTTGAAATATGTTTTTACTGTAATTTCATCAACACGCGTAAATTCGTCTTGGACTTTTTTTATAGCCGTTTGTAATACGACGTACTCTTTAACAACCTACTTGAAAAAAACCCAAGAAAATATGTTTTATTCGTTATACCCGTTTGCATAAGAACTGTATAATAAATCTCATTTCGACAACCCACATCATCATCAAACTCAATTTTTTTGCCTCCGCTCTAAACTAATGTGGCAAGCATTCTAGGGGCACAAATTTAAAAATGTTTTCTCGTTCGATTATTTAAACCTTGGAGAACCAGAAAATCATCTATTTGAGTGCTTTAAAGAAAGTCCTCATATATAACTAGCTCGAGATAACTATCTCGAGTTTAATGAATATGTTATGAGGCCCTTTTAATAAAAAAATGTAGTTACAAATATATTGATCATGTTTCTTCTGTACGTAATGAAAGTTTATTCAAGGAGAAAATCCTCTTATCGTAAAGTACCTAGTTTAATGAAGGAATTATATAATAATAATAATAATATCCTTATGTAAGCAAGTTTGTTATGCTAAGACATAATTAAATACGTAAAATGATATTAATTTTCTTTAAGAGCAGAAAACAAATAAAACTCACCAAAAATGTTGATTCGGTTTCATTATAACTTAAATATTGTATAAAATAATATATAACGTATTGTATTCTGATTTCATTTGTCTTAATAAAAACAGTTTTAGAAGATTTCTATTTTTATTCGGGTTCGAAGAGGATCTATGAAAAAATAATTTTTATGTTTAAAGAATTAATTGAAAATAAAGTATGAATATTATCTTGTGACCCTTAATATTTTCTACTTATTCAAAAAAAATATATTTGTTATTAATATATTTATTACCTTACCAAATCGATATAACATCACTAAAGTAAGTGACGCAACCACACAACGGGGTATCTACTACATTCAAATGGAACAATTGAAGTTATAAATATCCAACTTGTTGACATATCAGAAAAGTTGTCGTTCATTAAAGTTATTGTTCGGTCATCGTTCATTTAAAGATGAATCGTTCGTCGTTTGTTTGTCGTTCTTCATTCTGAATAAAGTGACGACGTTTTTTCAAAAAGGAATTTTCCCCATCAAAAAGTAAAACATTAGAAAAACACAACACTAATAGTCTATGGAAAATGCTTTTTTTTTTTTTTATCTACCCTTGGTGCCATACTTTATTTTCAATCAATTCTTTAAAATAAAATTTATTTTTTCATAGATTCTCTTCGAAGCCGAATAAAAATAAGAATCTTTTTAAAAAACATATTAAGACAAAATGAAATCAGAATAAAATAGTTATATAACCTGTTTTATTTTGTATATATGTACATCTAAAATCAAATTAGATAATAAAGTTTCAAAATGTTCATTTTTGGGGTATTTTCCATAAAAATGACTATTTCAAAAACTTAAATTTCTCGCTGAATTTTGGATGTACATAAAAAATAAAAACAGATTTGGAATCCTTTTCAAGCATACCTACATGTTGCAGCAGCAAATTGTTTGAAAAAGAGAAGTGAAATTAAGGACATTAGACGCGATCGAATGGTGGAAAAATTACTTCATAAGTTTACAATATAACTTTTGGCCCCGTTGAGCGGGTGCTTCCCATATTCGATTTCGTTCAAACTTTCACAAGATGATCTCTATGCACTAAAGTAAAATCCTAGGGGGAGCTCGACTCTCAAATCCGCAAAACGTGAAATAAGAATCACCCTAAGATATATATATAATATATATATATATATATATATATATATATATATATATATATATATATATATAATATATATATATATATATATACCTTTTTTCTTCTTGATAAATAAATGGTGTACTCCTGGTGTCTGAAAACTTACGTTTTAATATTAGAGATTTTAATCGTGAACTCACCTTTTTAGAGACTTCGTCATGCAGTTTCGACCACTTTTTTGTAGGCCGTTTATATAGGCAGCTCGGACATAAGAACTATAAAAAGTCTAAATAAAAAACATCATATATATGCAATACCAAACATATAAAAGAAACAAAAGTTTAATGATCACATTGATCGGGATAACTCTACCGATTAGGGTAATATAAGATTTATCATTTAAATTCCAATGATTTTACTGTCGGATTTCCAGGATTATGGCCAGACTTTATCAGAAGATCCCTCCTGGAAAGACAAACCGTGAGTAAGTTATTATTCCCCTTTCTCATTTATGTGAAAAAGCTGAACCATCAATCAACCATAAAGTACTGCACGAGAGGAGGACTATATTATTTATAACTTATTGTTTAGATTATACGTCGACGCCATCATATATCACTATTCTAGTGTCTGTGTTGCGACGATCCAGAGAGTTTTGAAACACTAATTCCCTAAATAAAGGTTATGAAACCACAATTTATGTTTTTGAATATTTGAGCCTTAAATTTTATAGTGTTTAAAGTAATAACATTTTTTGTGTATTAGTGATCCCGGCTCTATAACTATGTATATTCATCATTTGTCTCAATGGAATATGTTCTCAGGTTCTTGAGTGATTTAGAGGTCTTAAGAAGGAATTCTAATTATTATATATTAATATTAAATAATGTAATAATTTATTAACTTCATTTAGTTTTAATGGCAATCTTTTAAAAAAACCTTTTTATGTATGTTTTTGCCATATGGTTCGATAGAATTTGCCATCTGGCAGGATATAAATGAGCATTTTAGCATTTTTATGTATTCATTAATTAAACTGTATGCATCAATGTCATATTCCTAACGACAGAAAATTTTTTTTTCATTCATAACCATATTCAATTTCAAATTGATAAAACTTTTTACAAGAAAATTGCATTTAATGCTTAAATGTTTAATATACTATTGTTGCTGGGGAAATCAATTCTAACCGTCTTTTTAATAAATAAAAACTCTCTCTCTCTCTCCCCATATATATATATATATATATTATAAGGGTTGTTCTTATTTTTCAAATGTTTTGAATTGTTAGCGACTTTGTGGATTTTCCGTTTCTGGTGATAAAAGAAGACGACATACAAAGTTTGAACAAAATCGGTCAACATTACGAGGTCACACAACGAGGTCAAAGTTTTAAAATTTAGTAAAAAATATAGTTTTCCGCAATTTTTCTTCAAAATGGTGGACGTTACAGACTTCAATAATTATTTAAATTTAAAGGAAATCTAATTTACATACCAGACGTATGTTTGATGTTTTTTAATAAAACAAAGTTTTCAGTAAAAACAAAGCAAGAAAGGGAGTGAGTATTGTTAGCTTTTCATAGCTTTTTTGTATCAATTAACTTCACTCGCCTGTAGAAGATGACTTGTCGCTTCAGAGTAAAATAGTACTTTTAAGTTTAGTAAACCTTTAGATGATAAATCCAAAAATGACCTTGGTTTGCATTTTATCAATTCAGAATTCAGTACAATCTAAGTTTACATCATAGATTCAGAGCCTGTATTGACCAATAAGAAATCGATTATGAAAAATAAATCATAATGTGTTTCTTAGATGTGCGTCAAGGTATCCTCTCAAAATTTTACCTTTGTCTCTGACGCATTTATAATCCATTATATGCGTCATTTTGTACGCCAGATAGGCTTTTTAATGTACAATAACCTCCTACTACTTATTAATTGATATGATTTAGTATACCAAAATACTAAAGCTTGTTACCCAGATTTCATTTGATATATTTTGTGTTCTAAGAATCGCAATACTTTAAGAGATATAAGCAAATACGTACTCTCACCACACCCCAAATTTATCTTTTGATATGAGAATATACGATTACCATCTGGTAACGGCAGTTTTGTAACCGGATAGGAAGAAAAAAAGAAGGAGATAAGTGAGGCAAAATACTCCCTCCCTTCCTTTTTTCTTCCTATCCAGGTTACACTAACTGCCTTACCAACATGGTAATCGTATATTCTCATATCAAAAGATCAATTTTTGGGGGAGAGTACGTATTTGCTTATATCTCTTAAAGTTAGCGATTTTTAGAACACAAAATATATCAAATGAAAGCTTGGTTAACCAGCTTTAATATTTTGGTATACTAAATCATGTCAAGTAATATGTAGAGAGTTATATGCACATTTAAAAAAGCCTATCTCGCGTACAAAATACGCATATAATGATTATGTAAGATCAGAGATAAGTAAAAATTTTGAGAGGATACCTTTACGCAATCTAAGAAACAAATTATGAGTTATTTTTTTCATAATCGATTTCTTATAGGTCAATACAGGCTCTGAATATATGATGTAACTCAGATGGTACTGAATTCTGAATTGATAAAATGCAACCAAGGTCATTTTTGGATTTACTCTCTAAAAGTTTTACTAAGCTTAAAAGTACTATTTTACTCTGAAGCGAACAAGTCATCTTCTACAGGCGAGTGAAATTATTGATACAAAAAAGCTATGAAATAAGCTAACAATACTCACTCTCTTTCTGTGCTTTGTTTTTACTGAAAACTTTGTTTTATTAAAAAAACATCAAACATACGTCTGGTAGTAAATTAGATTTCCTTTAAATTCATAATTATTATTGAAGTCTGTAACGTCCACCATTTTGAAGAAATTTGCGGAAAACTATTTTTTACTACATTTTAAAACTTTGACCTCGTTGCGCGACCTCGTAATGTTGACCGATTTTGTAAACTTGTATGTCGTCTTCTTTTATCACCAAGAAAACAGAAATGCTCAAAGTCGCTAACATTTCAACATTTGAAAAATAAGAACAACCCTAATATATATATTTATATTATATATAACATATAGGTAATACTTTGGGGTATTTGTTTTTATTATGTATTGAATCCATTATGATAAGTAATATCGTATCTTAATTCTCATCTTTCTACTATTAAATCTAAGCCATAGTTATATTTTGAAAAGGGATAATTTAGATACGGATATACTTATCATAATGGATTCAATACATAATAAAAACAATACCCAAGGATACCTATATGTTATATATATATATGTATATATAATATCCAGAAAACCCAAAGCTGCTAACATTTCAAACATTTGAAAATAAGAACAACCTTATGTAATATATTTTTTTAACAAAATTGTTATGCAATAACGCTGTTCGGATTTTATTTTCTTTAAAATGTCAGAAAAAGTCGAACAGCGTTATTGCATAAAATTTTGTTTTATCTTGCGTGATTCGCAAGTGGAAACAATTCGCAAGATTAAAAAAGTGTTTTGGAAATGAAGCGATGGGCCCCACACAGATAAAGGAGTGGTACACCGCTTCAAAGATGGCCGCTTATCGTTTGAAAGTGAACCACGCTCAGGAGGCCCTCAACATCGAAAACGATGCCATCATTGATCAAGTGAGGAACCTGGTGATGCAGAAACCGCCGAATCACACGATCAGAGAACTTGTAGACGAGGTGAATATTAGTTTTTGTTCCATTCATCAATTTTTTGCTGTTCGACTTTTCTGACATTTTAAAGAAAATAAATCCGACGACACTCACTTGCACCTGTTCAATCATGAAGGCCTGACGCCGACCTGACTTGTATTGGAGCTGTAGAAAAAAATGAGCATGCGCAGTAGTCATGCTCCCAACCACACAGCAAGTCCCGCCCCCATAGCTGTGTTCGTTTTGACAATGAATACTTAAACAATCAGAAAGGTAGAGTCGCGCAACCTTTCAAAACAAAAATACAAAGCGGGATGGACTGATTTATTTATTGCTGCGTGAATGAAGGAGTGGAAGTGTGTAGAGGAATCGTTTTAGAACTACCTATTTATCTTCAAACTAGACGACAATGGGGAAGGTTTGTGTTGCCCGGGTTGCAAGAGTGGCTACAAAGCAAAGGGCAATGAGGGGAAAAAGAGACGGTTTCATATGTTCCCCAAGGATGAGTCCCTACGCCAACTCTGGACAAAGGCTGTTCCGCGAAAAAATTAGATACCTTCAAGACATTCTGCGTTTGTGTGACGTACATTTCATGGCCCTCCGATTATACGCCAGAGTCTACTGAACTCTAATCCACACGTTCAGACAGATCTGTAAAAACTCTTTGTCTTAAGATTTAAAAAAGATGCCGTCCCTTCCAATTTTTCCAAATCTTTCCTCACTACCATTCAAAAAAGCCTCCTCCAAAGCGTTCCTCCACCTCAACCTCCTCCTCACGACTCCTTAATGAAAACGAGCAAATTTTAAAAAGGTTAAGGCTTTTGAAGAGGCCAACTCATTTTTAAACCTCCGAAGAGCTTCAAATTAAATGGATAGGACTTGCCCTTCCGAGCGGCGTTCAAGAACATTATGATGAAAAAGATAAAGAGCTAGGTTCTTCAAATGAACTTTAGTCATGGAGGACCGTCATAGACTTCAGTCTAAAGATTAATGAAGAAATGTCAATCCATATACGGTAAGCCAAACTTCATTCCTTAACCTTCTTATTTATATATTGTTTTTAACATATCAAAATTTGACTATTCCTCAGTATTTTCTTATTGATACTGATTCATAACAACTACGATGACTTTATTCTCTGCTATAGGTTTGTATTTTCAGGGTGAAAGATAGAGATCTATCTTTTAATCATCTCGAGCATATCACCAGAACACTCTTATAGTACAAAATGTCACACCCCTTCTTAATATTTTGGCCTTCTTAAATTCATGGACATCAAACTCTTCCACCAATCAACTATTTGGCTTGGAAAATGAATTAAACACAGCTTTAAATCATTTGACAAATATCTTGCCCCATTTGGACGAAGCAAAAGAGAAGAAATTACACTTTTTGATTGAACAAAATTGTCCTTGTTGTTTAAATGTCCACAACAACGGAGATACAGTCCTGCCTTGTAACGCCTTATCTTATGCCTGGAAAGGTTTCCTCAACGAGTCGTTATAGAGATCTACGTAAAGAAGTTCTCACATAACCTACAATACGTCGCCTTACGGAACTTTCTTCTTCATCTTTTAATTTAGAACTGGATTGGCTGACTCTACAATAACTTACCTAAAGGCTCGCTTCAAGGATCTAAGTCAAAATAGGGATAAAAATATTAGTATAATTTTTGACGAAACATATTGTACAAAACGAGTTGAATATTTTGCTGGAATTTTTACGGGGTGGATGATGATCAAGTAACTAAGACCCTATTTGTTGTCATGATTAAGAGCTTTCATTCAGTTTATCATGACATGATAGTTATGCAGCCTGTTTCGACTTTGAATTCTGGAACAATTAAAAAGATCATCTTTGATATAAATTTAACAAATGAAAAGATTAAGTCTTCTTCTTTAAATATATTTCCAATTTAAAAAATTTACTTTTAAAGATTCATTTAAATATATTAAAGACGTATCTATAGTTTACTTTTGTTCTGGTTATATCGCGCATTCCTTAGTAAAACTATAGCCTGTCATTTTTGCCACAATTTATTGACAGCTTTAAATAAAAATTCGATGTAAAATTATTCTCCTTAGAAAATATTGATGATGAAAGTAAACTTTTAGATCAAATTAATCGAGGTGGGCTGACTCGTCCTTCTGATGTTCTTTTTTTAAGTGTTTCCTTTGTTAATGCATTTTTTTCAGAAATTCAAAATTCAAAAAGTATCTTCAAAGATTTATTTTCCCTTCTTCAAAAAATACTTTTGTTCTTTCGTTTATTAAACTTTTGGAAATTGATACTTACGCTTTGGAAATTATTTAGCAGAATGCGAAGAAGACCATTCCTTTGAAAAATTTATTCCACAAATCGCTGGTAAATTTTTTAATTGTATGTCCAAAAATTATTTGGAAATCAATGATCAAATTCACAAAAACAAAAGAAAAACAAGCAGTCAAATATTCTAATAATATTCAATTCTAAGAGATTGAAAAACTTAAAGGAGAATAAACAAAATGTATGTATGTTATTATAATTTTGCAGAATGTCTTAAATGTATCTATGTTTATTTAATATATGTCCATAAAATTTGTAAATAGTAAAAAATATATATTTCGTTCTCAAATCCTAATTTGTTATGAAATTAATAAGGAAAGGGGAGAATGTACGCGTATTCTCCTTTTTCCTTTTTAGATCCCTCATCGTATTTTCCTCACGAGCCTTCTTTTCCTTATTGTTTTAGTATTCATTGGTTGACCAATAAAACCAAAAGTCGGATACTTTTTTGATCATACTCGTATATATCAGCTTAATAAATCCAATATATTAAAATAAATGGGGATTCCAATTCATTGAACCCCTTTTTGAATGTATATTTTTTTAGTCGTTACTAAAATGTGCTATGCGATGTCAGTAGTTTATCCGTAATCTTTTTTTGCTTTAACGGCTACTAGAAGCTTAAACCAGCCCAGCCTATGGGCAACGAAAAACATACGATTTTAGCCAATATTTCTTTATTTTCTTCATTGCACAACCAAAAACACAAAGTTTTTTATTATACATATCACATTGATTCAATTTAAAATATATAAGAATTAATTATGATTAATAATACTTTTTAATTGTAATTTTTCATATTTTTTTATTATTTTTATATATGATTCTCAAATCCCAACCGCGCGTCATTTATTAATTTTAAATGTATTGTTTATTAAGAATTAAATTATATATAACATTCATGAGCTTTCTATCAAACCTATATTCATCATGAGTCTAACTATCTAAACTCCTTTATTGTTTAAGAGCTATAAAAGTCCTAAGAACAACATTCAAATTAGTCGCCCTTTAAATGGTTCGTTATGATAATTTGCTATATGATTTATATTTTTTGCATATAGTTTCGATAGTATTGAATTTGTACGGATAAGTCTTATAGGGTCGAAATTCATATTATCAATCGTAGACTCTTTTTCATGAGTCAATTTGACCTTTCGGGAGGAGTCAAACCTGCACCCTCAACCTTCTGATAGCCGAACACGCTTCTCGCCTGATCACATATGAGTTATCAGTTAAAATATATGTAACATGGCATGAAAACCTTACAAATCCATGGTATAATACAATTTACCTCAATTTTATGTTGAAATATGAAATTAAAAGTGCGGAATAATGAAAACTATAATTTCCCCATATTATATTGCATTCACAATAAATTTTGACATAAGTACTGCACAGGCAGGTCTGTCTTTGACGTAATATTAAATTATCATTAGTTGTTTATTTTTTTTCTATTTGCGTCACGCTGAGATATTTGGTTATATTTACCCACTTCATTGAACGACTACAAATAAAAAAATACTTGTTCGTTATTAGAGATTCTAAAAATATACTCATGGCGTTTTCGTCATATGCCTTTCATGACTATTTACCAATATATCCACACAAAATATTTGATGTATTAAAAATTCATATTTAATATGTAAAGATAAAGAGAACAAGAAAGAAGGGTTTTCCGTTATTTTTATATCTTCATTTATTCATTTCTGTATATTTTTGAAGATCAAAGTTCAAGGTCAGGCTCTTCTTAGCCTGTTGAACCAAACAAAAGTTAGCAAGTCACTTTTTATTGTTTTATTGTCTGAAAATGAGATTCTTTGACGGTCATTTAATGTTCCTATTTTTTTAAAGTAATCCCTTGCTAGAGCAAGAAATACTACTAATTATGGGAGGGTGACTCTTTTCAGTAGTAGTTTATTCTTTTGTGAATCATAGTCTATTTCAATCTCAAATATATATATACATTAGGGTTGTTCTTATTTTTCAAATGTTTGAAATGTAGCAGCTTTGTGGATTTTCTGGATAATACAGTGTGGCTAAGCAATCGTGAACAGAAAAGACAAAGGCAAACTTCATCAATATTCTTAATAAGTACAAGGGGTAGGGCACAGAGATTTAGAACATTTATTAGTCCAACTTATAGTAACCTTATAGTTCAAAATGGCCACCATTGGCCTTCAGCATGGCCTCGATCCGGGGCCTGAAGGCCTTGCAGGTCTTGATAATGAAGTCCACGGACATCTCGGCCCACTCCTTCTCAACGGCGGCCTTCAGGGCATCCACACTGGCATGGGGGATGCTACAGGTCTTTCTCTCCAAGACGCCCCAGATGCCATAGTCAAGTGGATTGCAATCCGGGCTTGATGGTGGCCACATGGACCATGGCCAGAATGCTGCCAAGTTTTCCTCACACCACTTCTGGGTGATCTTGGCCTTGTGTGACGTCTACGAACATAAGACACCAGGCCCAAGTCCTGAACAGCATTCCTGATGGTGTCCTTGCTGACCCCGAAATTCTTGGCCTGCTTCCTCATGCTGGTGGTGGGGGAGGCCTCAATGGTGTCCAAGAGGTCAGCCAGGAACTCCGCTGTCCTCTTCTTGTTGTGCCCACCACTACCAGGTTTCCTTCCAAGGTCTTGTCCCTCATCTTTGAGCTTCTTGACCTTGGAAACGAGCCCCAAGGAGCAGGGGATGAGCTCAGCAATCTTCCTGAAGTCCATTTGGGCGTCGAGCAAGGCAGAGACCCGAATCCTTTTCTCCTCCATTGCCACCGTCGTTTGCCAAAACACAATGCATTCAAAACAAAGCTGTTTTTTTTGTCTGTTCTTTTTGCCCAGTGAGTAATAAGGCAGGAAATTCAAATTGCAGTCGCTACAATGCATTAAAATCCTGTTCACGATTTGCATAGCCACACTGTTATATATATATATATATATATATATATATATATATATATTAATATATATATATTATTTAGTTCTTAAATGTTTGAAATGTTAGCCATTGAGTGGATTTTCTGTTTCTTGGTGATAAAAGAAGACGACATACAAAGTTTGAACAAAATCGGTCAACATTACGAGTCGCGCAAAGAGGTCAAAGTTTTAAAAATTTAGTAAACATATTTTCCCGCCAATTTCTTCAAAATGGTGGACGTTACAGACTTCAATAATAATTAATAATTTAAAGGAAATCTAATTTACTACCAGACGTATGTTTGATGTTTTTTAATAAAACAAAGTTTTCAGTAAAAACAAAGCAAGAAAGGGAGTGAGTATTGTTAGCTTATTTCATAGCTTTTTTGTATCAATTAACTTCACTCGCCTGTAGAAGATGACTTGTTCGCTTCAGAGTAAAATAGTACTTTTAAGTTTAGTAAAACTTTAGATGATAAATCCAAAAATGACCTTGGTTACATTCTATCAGTTCAGAATTCAGTACAATCTGAGTTTACATCATATGATTCAGAGCCTGTATTGACCTATAAGAAATCGATTATGAAAAAAAAAATAATAATTTGTTTCTTAGATTTGCGTCAAGGTATCCTCTCAAAATTTTACTTTGTCTCTGACGCATACATAATCCATTATATGCGTCATTTTGTACGCAAATAGGCTTTTTTTAATGTACATATAACTCTCTATTTATTAAACTCACATGATTTAGTATACCAAAATATTAAAGCTGGTTAACCAAGCTTTCATTTGATATGTTTGGTGTTCTAAAAATCGCTATACTTTAAGAGATATAAGCAATACGTACTGTCCCCCAAAAATTGTCTTTTGATATGAGATATACGATTACCATCTGGTAATAGTGTTAGTGTTACCTGGATAGAAAGAGAAAGAGAAGGGCGGGGGTATTTTCCTCCCTTCTCTCCCTTCTTTTTTCTTGCTATCCGGCAACACTACTGGCGTTGCCAAATGGTAATCGTATATTCTCATATCAAAAGATCAATTTTTGGGGGACAGTACGTATTTGCTTATATCTCTTAAAGTATGGCGATTTTTAGAACACCAACATATCAAATGAAAGCTTGGTTAACCAGCTTTAATATTTTGGTATACTAAATCATGTGAGTTTAATAAGTAGAGAGTTATATGTACCTTTAAAAAAGCCTATTTTGCGTACAAAATGACGCATATAATGGATTATGTATGCGTCAGAGACAAAGTAAAATTTTGAGAGGATACCTTGACGCAAATCTAAGAAACAAATTATTATTATTTTTTTCATAATCGATTTCTTATAGGTCAATACAGGCTCTGAATCATATGATGTAAACTCAGATTGTACTGAATTCTGAACTGATAGAATGTAACCAAGGTCATTTTTGGATTTATCATTTAAAGTTTTACTAAACTTAAAAGTACTATTTTACTCTGAAGCGAACAAGTCATCTTCTACAGGCGAGTGAAGTTAATTGATACAAAAAAGCTATGAAATAAGCTAACAATACTCACTCCCTTTCTTGCTTTGTTTTTACTGAAAACTTTGTTTTATTAAAAAACATCAAACATACGTCTGGTAGTAAATTAGATTTCCTTTAAATTATAATTATTATTGAAGTCTGTAACGTCCACCATTTTGAAGAAATTGGCGGGAAACTATATTTTTACTAAATTTTTAAAACTTTGACCTCTTTGCGCGACCTCGTAATGTTGACCGATTTTGTTCAAACTTTGTATGTCGTCGTCTTTTATCACCAAGAAACAGAATCCACTCAATGGCTAACATTTCCAACATTTGAAAAAATGAACAACCCTAAATATATATATATATATATATATATATTATCATATATATAATATATATATATATATATATATAGTATATATATATATATATAGATAAATATATATATATATACAGGGTTAGCCACTTAAATTTACACAAACTTTAACTGCGTGCTGAACAATTAAGAAGTTGAGATAGCAAAAGAATCATTCTTGTTGATAGCCAAGGTAATCAGCTTTCGGATAAGCTTGTTTACTATTTGATCCGTTGAGTATTAACAATGGAACAAGCCAGAAGGACGACGATATGTGAATTGCGGCGCGCGGGTCACAGGGCTGCCGCCATCTTCAAGATGACCCAATACAACCGGAAGACCGTCTACAACGTGGTCAAGGCCTTTGACGAGGAGGGGAAGACCACGAGGAAGGACCACAGTCCAAGGAGCGATAAATTCGGACTCCTAGGTTCGTGGCAGGACTGAAACGGTCTATTAGGAGGACGCCGACCACCAAAATGACGAAGCTTGCGAAGGACCGCAATGTCAGCCACACCACCATCAGGAGAGCAGTCAAAGATGATCTGAACATAGATCTAGGTTAAATGCGTGAAACACTTGCTGACAGCGCAAAATAAGGCTGATAGGGTGTCCAAAGGCCGCAAGATCTTGAACGACCGAAGAGCAAGGGACATTACTTGCTTTTACAGTGACGAAAAGTATTCCTGTAGAAACGTCCGTAAACCGCCGAAACGACCGCTGGATCTGCCAGGACCCCAAGGAGGTCAAGCCGACCATGTCCAGCAAGAAACCGTCCGCGGTCATGACGTTGGCGGTCATCAGCAGCGAGGGGGGGTAATGGTGCCGCACTTCTTCCAGGCCAACGAAACCGTCAATAAAACCGTGTATTTGGCGTCCTGAAGCGGGTTGTTGTACCGTGGATGAAGAAGAAACGGCTGGCGAGCGCAAATACACGTTTCAGCAGGACAGTGCGCCTGCCCACAAAGCGAAAACGGTCCAGAACTACCTGTAGGCCAACCTGCCCACTTCTGTCCACCCACGTTTTTGGCCTGCCAATTCGCCGGACCTCAACCCATTTGACTTCTACCTGTGGGGAGGGTCGAGGGGATAGCTTGCAACACATACCACAAGTCAACGGTATCGTTGAAGGGCCTCAATCAAGCGCACGATGGCCTCCTTGACCCGCGCGGGTGTCCAAGGCTGTCAAAAGCTTCCGGCGTCGAGTGGAGACCTAATTGAGTTAGACGGCGAACACTACGAATAATCGACGGCCAAGATAGTTCACCCTCCAAATTTTTTTTCGATTTGGTTTTATTATGTATATTATCCGCGTTGTTGGTCTGGACGTAGTAAAAGGTTGTGTAAATTTAAGTGGCTAACCCTGTATATATTAAATATATATATATATATATATATATAACATATAGGTATCCTTTGGGTATTTGTTTTTATTATGTATTGAATCCATTATGATAATTAATATCCGTATCTTAATTATCCCCCTTTTCAAAATATAACTATTGCTTAGATTTTATAGTATATAAGTATGAGAATTAAGATACGGATTACTATCATAATGGATTCAATACATAATAAAAACAAATACCCAAAGTATACCTATATGTTATATATATATATATATATATATTAGGGTTGTTCTTATTTTTCAAATGTTTGAAATGTTAGCGACTTTGAGCATTTTCTGTTTCTTGGTGATAAAAGAAGACGACCTACAAAGTTTAAACAAAATCGGTCAACATTACGAGGTCGCGCAACGAGGTCAAAGTTTTAAAATGTAGTAAAAATATAGTTTTCCGCAAATTTCTTCAAAACGGTGGACGTTACAGACTTCAATAATAATTATTAATTTAAAGGAAATCTAATTTACTACCAGACGTATGTTTGATGTTTTTTAATAAAACAAAGTTTTCAGTAAAAACAAAGCAAGAAAGGGAGTGAGTATTGTTAGCTTATTTCATAGCTTTTTTGTATCAATTAACTTCACTCGCCTGTAAAGATGACTTGTTCGCTTCAGAGTAAAATAGTACTTTTAAGCTTAGTAAAACTTTAGATAGTAAATCCAAAAATGACCTTGGTTGCATTTTATCAATTCAGAATTCAGTACAATCTGAGTTTACATCATATGATTCAGAGCCTGTATTGACCTATAAGAAATCGATTATGAAAAAAATAAATAATAATTTGTTTCTTAGATTTGCGTCAAGGTATCCTCTCAAAATTTTACTTTATCTCTGACGCATACATAATCCATTATATGCGTCATTTTGTACGCGAGATAGGCTTTTTTAAATGTGCATATAACTCTCTACATATTAAATTGACATGATTTAGTATACCAAAATATTAAAGCTGGTTAACCAAGCTTTCATTTGATATTTTGTGTTCTAAAAATCGCTATACTTTAAGAGATATAAGCAAATACGTACTCTCCCCCAAAAATTGATCTTTTGATATGAGAATATACGATTACCATTTGGTAACGGCAGTTAGTGTAACCTGGATAGGAAGAAAAAAAGAAGGGAGAGAAGTGAGGCAAATACTCCCTCCCTTCTCTTTCTCTTTCCGACTGACTTGTATTGGAGCTGTAGAAAAAAATGAGCATGCGCAGTAGTCATGCTCCCAACCACACAGCAAGTCCCGCCCCCATAGCTGTGTTCGTTTGACCAATAAAACCAAAAGTCGGATACTTTTTGATCATACCTCGTATATATATATATATATATATATATATATATATATATATATATATATATATATATATATACAGTGGCGCCTACACTGAAATATTTCTAAATAGTAACTTATTCAAAATGTAATGGCTGAGACGAAAGCGAAGAAAATGGGTGCCATAATTTTTTTTAAATACAAAGTATCGAAATCAAATAGGCCAAATATTTTTTTGGCAAAAAGTGTACATCGCCGAATAACACTGCATGCTATAAATAATTGCAAACCGTCAATGGAACCAGAAAATATCCTTGGATTATAATACCCAATACTATTAAAAAGTGCCTCAGGTCAGATAGTCAGGTATGGTATTTGTTTGTCCAATAAAATATTTATCTATATTTAAAATACAAATTCACTCCTTGGAGACCTCTGAATTATATTTGTGAGGAAAGCATGAACTTTGCCAGTTTGATTAACAAAGTTGAATTATTGTTTTCTATATTTGCATGAATTCATCAAGATTTAATATTCTTCGCCTATGTTTCTAAGAGGATGATGACTTGATATTGTGAGAGGGAAAGATTGAACGTAGACTATAGATATAATTTTTCAAATTAGAAAAGAATGACAAAAAATTTCAATTCTCGAAAACTCAATAATAAAAGTGATTGTCTCAGTTCAAACCTCATTCTTCTTTATTTTATACATAATATCGTCAAAGTAATGAGTCATTTATCGTCAGATGTGATTAAACAAAATAACCTGAATGTAGGAGTTCCTTGATTTAATTTATGATAGTCGATAATATTGAAATAGTCTATTCAAAAGACTAGTAAATGACGTCGATTCAAACCCGAAAAAGTAGACACTCATTGCTCTTTAGAATATATTTTTGACTCACTGAGTTAATGTTCTCATCTCAACAGGCAAGTGTGATACCAACTGCTGTTTTATTCAACTTCCTTTCCACCAATCGAGAAAAAAGGTCGTTGACTTACTTACGAGAGAATAATTCTGGTGATTTTATCAAAAAAAAAACATCTTTAAGTATCATTAATGAAGTTCTTCATCTGAGATCACTTCTTTTTCTCCCAGTCTCAGCCATCATTTTTTTTTGAACGAGTGTTTGCTATTATTTGAATAAATACTGCATACTTTGAAATCGACCTTGACCTCTGGCTTCCTATAACATATTTTCATTCATAAAGAGCCCCTTAATCAAAGACAAAATCGATTTCATCATAATAACTCATTTTTAAATCTATCAAATTCTATCATTTTTTAAATTGGTAAATATATATTTTTTTTCTTTTCTTCTACGTTTTGAGAATTATTATCTATGTATCTTCAAATATAATGAAAATAAATAAACACTTATTTGTTCTGAGGGGTGAGGCGTAGACTTGTCTAATTTATATTAATAGATAATATATAAGCAGTCTAATTCAAAGGATTCATAATGACAACGATGGAGGTCCATGAGAAGTGACCCTTCGTGTTTTTAAGGTTGATATTCTCATATCTGAACTAATGTTCGTACTTCCAAAGCCGAGAGTGAAGTGATTTGTTATTACATAATGACTTCTGCCTTTTCAATATGCATAATTATTTTCTTTCCCTCATTTTGTCCTCTTTAGTAATCAGATAGCAAAGGAAAATGATAGTGCTTTAATGCTTATTAATGTTTACATAATCCATTGAGACGTTTTGTATTCAGTAAATAACTCTTTCTTCAATAATTTATTTATAAATTATATGTTAAATAAATAAATTTTAAAAAATACAACGTAAGCTTATTTGGCTTCATCCTGCGTGATATATAATTATTTTTTTTCTTCTTCATGTTATATATATATATATAATATAGGGTTGTTCTTATTTTTCAAATGTTTGAAATGTTAGCGACTTTGAGCATTTTCTGTTTCTTGGTGATAAAAGAAGACAACATACAAAGTTTGAACAAAATCGGTCAACATTACGAGGTCGCGCAACGAGGTCAAAGTTTTAAAAATTTAGTAAAAATATAGTTTTCCGCAAATTTCTTCAAAATGGTGGACGTTACAGACTTCAATAATAATTGTTAATTTAAAGGAAATCTAATTTATTACCAGACGTATGTTTTTTAATGAAACAAAGTTTTCAGTAAAAACAAAGCAAGAAAGGGAGTGAGTATTGTTAGCTTATTTCATAGCTTTTTTGTATCAATTAACTTCACTCGCCTGTAGAAGATGACTTGTTCGCTTCAGAGTAAAATAGTACTTTTAAGTTTAGTAAAACTTTAGATAATAAATCCAAAAATGACCTTGGTTGCATTCTATCAATTCAGAATTCAGTACAATCTGAGTTTACATCATATGATTCAGAGCCTGTATTGACCTATAAGAAATCGATTATGAAAAAAATAAATCATAATGTGTTTCTTAGATGTGCGTCAAGGTATCCTCTCAAAATTTTACTTTATCTCTGACGCATTTATAATCCATTATATGCGTCATTTTGTACGCGAGATAGGCTTTTTTAATGTGCATATAACTCTCTACTTATTAAATTGACATGATTTAGTATACCAAAATATTAAAGCTGGTTAACCAAGCTTTCTTTGATATATTTTGTGTTCTAAAAATCGCTATACTTTAAGAGATATAAGCAAATACGTACTCTCCCCAAAAAAATGATCTTTTGATATGAGAATATACGATTACCATCTGGTAACTCTGTTAGTGTTACCTGGAAAGAAAGAGAAAGAGAAGGGAGGGAGTATTTTGTCCTCACTCCTCTCCCTTCTTTTTTTCTTCCTATCCAGGTTACACTAACTGCCGTTACCAAATGGTAATCGTATATTCTCATATCAAAAGATCAATTTTTGGGGGAGAGTACGTATTTGCTTATATCTCTTAAAGTATAGCGATTAATTTGAGAGAATACCTTGACGCAAATCTAAGAAACAAATTATTATTTATTTTTTTCATAATCGATTTCTTATAGGTCAATACAGGCTCTGAATCATATGATGTAAACTCAGATTGTACTGAATTCTGAATTGATAGAATGCAATTAAGGTCATTTTTTGGATGTATCATCTAAAGGTTTACTAAACTTAAAAGTACTATTTTACTCTGAAGCGAACAAGTCATCTTCTAGAGGCGAGTGAAGTTAATTGATACAAAAAAGCTATGAAATAAGCTAACAATACTCACTCCCTTTCTTGCTTTGTTTTTACTGAAAACTTTGTTTTATTAAAAACATAAAACATACGTCTGGTAATAAATTAGATTTCCTTTAAATTAATAATTATTATTGAAGTCTGTAACGTCCACCATTTTGAAGAAATTTGCGGAAAACTATATTTTTACTAAATTTTTAAAACTTTGACCTCGTTGCGCGACCTCGTAATGTTGACCGATTTTGTTCAAACTTTGTATGTCGTCTTCTTTTATCACCAAGAAACAGAAAATGCTCAAAGTCGCTAACATTTCAAACATTTGAAAAATAAGAACAACCCTAATATATATAACAAAAGGAATAGATATACATTATATTGTAGCAAAATAAAACAGGAAATAGTTTTCCAGAAGTGGATTTTGTTTGGGACGAAATAGTATATCGTAGACAAGATATATTTTTAAATATGTTATTATGATTATATTTCCATTTGACCTGTCCAGGAATGTTTTTTAAATACATATTTATAAAGCGGAAACAAGATTTATTGCGTAGACGATTCATCTATTTATATTGAATGAAGACAACAGAACAGAATAGTATATATAAGTATAAATATAAATAACTCTTTTGTAATTACAATAAATTACTTATTGACCTTCAGCATCATCTTTCTCCAAGGATTGTGGCAATAATTAAACTATCCATGGGGCTAAAGCTTTGTATGGCTATAAGCTAACTATAAAGAGTTTTCTCAATCCGTTAAAACTGATGTTATTTATGTTATATGTTGCAACTCGGTATACAGATAAAGATATGCAAAAGTAATGTCTTGTTATAAGCTTTGTGGACTTTATCGGTGAACAAAATGCAAGAAAATATCAGATTCCATATTTTTTTAAACAAGTTCCATTTATTTCTACTTACTTGGAAGCTAATAAAACATGTTTTCTAAAAGTAAATAAATATTTTAAATCTGATTCATTTATCATCGATGCTAAACGATTCAAAGTAGAATGTTTACTTTTTTTGTGTTTTAATATTTAAACGTGTTTTAACTAACATGAATTCAGTAGATATAGTTTTGTTTGAATCGTAATTTTCGGAATGTAACATTTTGTAAATCAATGTCTGCATATATAATAAATCTTAGATTATTATGATTTTGATCGAGGAATTTTTTTCTGTATGACTAAATATACACATACATTTTATTATAATTAAATATGTACATAAAACAAAGCAATATTATAAGCAATGTACTTTGAAATCCAAAATCGATTGAGGTTAAAAGATTGATTCAATACCAGCCTTGGGAGCCTTCGAACATAAAGGGTAATATTTCTAGTAGCTCTCGTGCGATACCATAGAACTTAGGATTCTATCTCTGAAGGATAATGTGTGGACATATAGGAACCAAGATCTCCGAATCTTTAATTTTTGTTCCCCCTTCTGCATGAACAACATGTAGTAGAGTAGCGAATGTTAAACGGTATTCGGTAAATCGGTACTACCGACGGTAGATTTCAAATACCGATTATACGGTATTCGGTAAAAACTACCAAATACCGTTATAATTCGGTATGGTAGATTTGTAAAGTATCAACGGAGCTCCTGAGCTGTTTATTTATTTTGCAAAGTTCAACTTCTGAACACCAGATGGCACTTCCAGTTGTGCCCTTATTTGCGTTTGTATCCTTTTTAAGGTCTTGGGAAAAATGAATATATCTAGAAACAAAGCAACCCGAGACATTGCTGGGCAGTATACAAAAAAAAACATCTTGAACTCGGCCATCATCAGCTTCCTTATGGGCATCGGAGCCTTATTCCTGGTATATACAATTGATGAGTATTACAGTAACATAAAGCCTGTTGCTTAGGGTCCCCTCAGCAACTGGAATCCTAGTTTTGCTCGTCACCGCACTGCCCTTCATCCCCCTCTTCTCTTCATCTAGGAGTCATTCCGGGATGGGAGGGCATTCATTTGGAAAAATAAATCCTATTCGAAAAGTCCTTGGGTCCCGATTACAATTCGGTGACGCCAATCCTCTTCCATCTATCTGCATCGGCATACCCATTGAGAAATAAAGGGAAACCCTGGCTCTTGAGTACGTTTGGGGCTCTGGAATCTTCGACGAACAATACTCCAGTAGGTTGTATACAACTAATTCATGAAATAACGAAATAAATGTACGCCCTAAGACATTTGTAACAACTATATACACATCTGTGTTCTTATTTATGAATAAATAGTGTTGGAAGTGCTCATCTTGGCTAATTCCGGAGGCATAATTATATGAGGACTCCTAGAAAATATGTAAAAGGGGTTGCGAGGACACCCCTGACCAATTGTGAGAAGCCGTCTGGTATGCCCATGAATTAGATATTTTATGGTCATATTATTGAAGGATGATGAAACAGTAAAACTTGCTACTTAGAAAATATCATGTTGTTTGAACAACTACATACAAGGCTCTTGCAAACTAGGTACAAGAGCACCCTCCGCTAGAAGGAAAAAAAGAGGCATAATGCCTATAGATTCCTCACAAACCAAAAAGTAACCACATTTTCGGATACAAAATTAACATTGACTTAGATTTAATCCTTTTTTCTTCCATGAACTGTACCGTTTTCGAAAGCAAACCAACTACTATACTGGGTAACAACCTTTTATTACATAAAACTGCTCAATTCCCTTCAACAATCAACATTCTTTCAATTAAAAGAAGCAAAAGCCTGAAAAAGAGAGACCAGGATACTGATACTCACTTGCCCATATTTTACATACTTAAGTACTTCAAATCAAATAAATAGTCAGTCTTTTGATGATATCGTCTTTTCGACCGGAAAGCTTGTAATTAAAAGGCCAGAAACGTTGTTTTAATTGTGAAATTGCCATAATTCGTCCGGACATTACGGAAAATGGGCAAATATTTCAATGAAATTCACATTTCGTTTTTCTAAGTAATAAAATACTGTAACAGGACTACTACCCCGGGCTTTTACCCCCTGTGTCAGTTACCCCCCCGTTACTAATATTTGTTATCCCTTAAAGTCCATTTATGAAGTCAACTATGTTTTTTTATGACGAAATTGCATCTGTGACGGTAGATTTATAATAAAATCTACAATATACCGCTACCAAACGGTAACAGGTAATTACCAAAAAGTGAATTGGCGGTAGATTTTTAAACCGTATCCCAGCTTTGATATAGACATTTGAATTTTTTAAATATAATTATAATTGTATGTAATTTTAAATTTATAACTGCTTTCTTGATTTATTACTTTGTTTGATATATTTATTTGCTCAGTATTGATGTTTAGTTTTGAAGTAAAAAAAATAATATACTCTTCATATAAGCATAATTACCTCCGCCGAAGGAGGTATTGTTTTTCAGTGGCGTTTGTTGGTTTGTTTATTTGTTTGTCAACAGGATAACTCAAAAACGGATTCGAATGAAACTTTTTTGGAGTTGTTGGAAATGCCAAAAGTAACAAGTGATTAAATTTTGGCATCTCTAAGTGCTTTTTTAATATGCAAAATGAGCAAAATACTACTACTAATAATAATGAAATGGGGTCTCTATTCAGGGAGTAGGAAAGAACAAACGCTAAAAAAATATTCATGACGTATTATGTTCATATATCAGCTCAGGACTATGTAACCCAGTGGACGTAGCTTAAACTTCTTCCGTCTTCCCATCTCTGAGTGCTTTTTTAATATGCAAAATGAGCTAACAGAGAGGAAACAATGATTAGAGATAGAAAATCGGGCGTGTGAAAGGGAGAATGTTTGAATGGAAATGTTGTGGGGATCGGCGGAGGTACACACTCTCTGAGTGTATATATGCCTCTTGTATTATGTTATCATTCTTTTAAGCATTTATATAATATATATGTTATTATGATTATTGACATAGTCAATGTATTTATATATTATGTAAATACATTGACTATGTCAATAATCATAATACAATAATAATAATGTTTAGATTTTGTCTATCACAAATCCCTAAAAAGGAATTTTAAGTAATATATAAATGTATGTTTAGTTTTACATCTTTCTTATTTTAAATATTTCAAAATAATTGTGATTATATGTTGTTGTTTTTTGCCTATATGTTTCGATAGAATTGCATCCGATAGGATATAAATAAGCATTAAAATTAGTCTATCGAACCTAGGATCTTATCAATGAGTAGACCAAAAATGACCATGCCCTCTCAGGATTCGAACCTGCGCCCCAACAATGAGAGTTGAACACGCCTTAACACGCACGGCTATCGAGCTCCTTTATATGTTCTTAAATACAAACTTTGATTTTGAGATAGAAAATATGGAGTCTGGTGATTTAACATCATGACAATAATGATCTAATGCTCTAACAAGATTGATTGAACAATATTACATACTAAGATAAGGCTTTTTTCTTATTGTCGGGGAGACTTGGAAGGAAAAAAGTACATTATAAATTAATAATTACGTACTAACATACATTATTCCTAACCTAAATATGATATCAAATGATATTGTTAAAATGAGGAAATATGATAACTCCTCCATTATTCGTATTGAATAGCACATCATATCATTTCAATGCTGGCTTTTAGGAAAATAATGCATGCAATTTGTATTTTAATTGGATTCAATAGTATTAACAATATATCAATTAAATTAACATTGCAATCATGCGCACAGTAGTGGCATAGGGAAATACATATATGAGACATTTGAAAAAAAAAATAAAGGTCAATAATAACATATAATTTACAGGGATAGCTCCAATATTTTCATTTGTTATTACTTATTATTTTGTAAAGTAGTTTTGCGTCATGCATCACAAAAGACATTATATGTCTGGAAAAATGTGGCCTGTCTGATATAAACATTCCCATACTTGTACTGTTTTGAGAAGCAGTACCATTACTAGGAGTACATTTGTATGCCTATATATTTTAAATGCTATGGTCAGCGAATATATTTCTATTGTTCAAGTAAGGTTAGTTGAAGATGTGTGAGGTTAGTTTTTATTATTTTTTATAGAAAAAAATATAGGGGCTTAAAATATTTTGATATAAAAACACAAGAAAATACAATAAATATTTAGGGGAAAGGATTATTTTAAGCTACAATGCTTATTGATGTGACATCAATAAGCATTGTAGTTTAAAATTACTCCTCGTCTGAGTCGTCTTTCAAACATAAAATTCAACAACAAAATATTCAAAAATAATGGCAATACATCAAAACAATACATACAGTCGTCCCTCGCAACGTCGCAACGGCCCGGATCCACTACACGACCACTGCGATATATATGAGGGTTGCGATGTTGATATACATTGAATTTAGAGAGATTTGACATCACCCGGCGTTTAAACCTAACGCCATTATGCCTTGTTGTCGTACGTACGTCTGAATACATGTTCGCGGCCGGACCTTTTTTTTTTGGACCGCCATCTTGCTTTTTCGAAGATTTACCAGTCTTCAACCTTAAATATCTTAAAAACCACTGAATATTTCTTAATTTTAGTACCCCCACATTATAGGTCATGCTGGAATTCTACCATTGAGTTCATATGGGGACGTTTTGCCGTGACAAAACGGGAGCCAAGCCGTCGTCGCGTAGTAAAAGAACTGCGAAATGTCGAGGAGCGAAGTAGCGAGGGCCGACTGTATTTAAAACTCAAGGACACACAAACGGTAGGCATAATAAATTCTACAAACAAATTAACTTCTTTTTAAAGTTTCATTAGATTTAATTATATCTTTTAACATTGTAAAATACTTTGGCGAAACTTATGGGTATAACTTAAATAAATCCACCGCATTTTGCCATCCAGCCACAATATTTCTGTTGTTCAATGAGGTTAATGTCTGAGGTTTGTGATTTTTTTATTTGAATTTGAAAAATAAGAACTCAATGCTCGTCGTGTTTTCAGACATGAAACGGATGGAACATATCCGCAGTTTTTATATTAAAAATAGCGCCATCTTGATAATTTAATTTGAATATTCTATTATGACCTTAATTTCTTATAGTGTTCAAGTGCTTTGTTTTTGTTGTATATAATCATTTTTAAAACATGCTGAGTCTACAATAAATATATTAACACTATTAAAAATATAAGTTGCATTTAAGGCGTATTCTAATTTGGTCTAGTATTTAAATTTTAGCTTCTGTTGCCATAATGTGTGGCCAAGAACTTATATATCTATTGGGAATATAATATAAGAAAAATTAAATTTTTGACGAATCGAGTAGTTATACCAAAATATCATAGTTACAGTAATGTTTTCGATGGTCATTTTGAAAAGCACCCCCCAAAAAAGTTTAATATTTGATATGTAACTATTTTATTTTCATTAATACCTGAAGGATGGTAGTGTGTTAACAAGGTAAAACAAGTCATTGCTTACCGAATAAGATATATATACATTTAAAAATAAAATAGTTATTGAATTGATATGTAAGTTCTAAAGATGATTATAAATAAGTATTTTCAACCAGTCCTATATATTTTTCTTTCTTTCGTTTAGAATAATAATTGGATTGTAGGGACAAAATATATTTGGCAAGAGACATACACGAATATAGACTTCAATAGTTATTTCAGGATTCCTGCTTCGAGGAAAATTGATTAATGGGCTTCCATTCCTTCAGAAGTATCTTATACTCTATGAACTTCTAAAAAGATGACTCATAAAATTAATTCATTATCCCTTTCATTACAGTGTATAAAAAACAAATAACAAGAACATGCAAATATAGTTTGCCCAAAGTGATAAGTGGTTACAGAGACTGGAGTTAAAGAAGTGGTGTTCAAACTTTGCAATGCCATTCATACCAGAAACCACTTTGTAACGAATGGGGTGCATTCGAAACAAGAAATCCTTTGTTTAAAGATCAGAAAATCAATCACAAGAAATACGTATTGAAAAAACGTTATTCTTTCTAAAATATAATGAATATAGCTATTCAAATAATGGTTAATGCACGTTGTAAAGATAAATAAGTTTCCAATCCTGTCAAACTTCCTAAAATATACTTATTTTCCCAATCAATCAAAGGAAGTCAAATTACTTACAACTGCAGGAATGTATATGTAAGTATAGAGAAACTTACTTATTTGAAAGGTCAATAAAAACAAAAGTACTACTTTAGTGTTTTATTCTATTCGAGAATACAATATCCCTGTTTTTCATACAGTTTTGAAAATGATATCTGATAAAGTGTGACTGTCATTGCGCATACACTAAGTAAGTCGATTTTCGAAATTTGCTGCAACTAGTGGAAACAGATTTCAAAAATCGACTTATGCACAATAGGGGTTGCCATTTATCCGATGTCATTCTCAAGACTGCATGAAAAAAAGGAATAATAAGTTTCCTGGCGGTGCGCCAGGAAAGTTATTATCCATTTGGCACATTATAGTCGTAAAATAGGAATCAATAGGCATAAGGGGGCTCAGATAACACAATGACCTATTTAGTTTATGGCTACCTTAATCAGTCCCTGTTTATAAGATAGGTCCACAATCCCTTTAGTTGTAGTTCCTTTTTTGTAGTCTTCAGAAGTAGAAAAGAATCGAAATCCGACATTATTGACACATTTGAGTTGTAAACATTCTTAGCTGTGGAATGTTTAATACCACACACGTATGATATCATAGATAACTCGGCAGCTAAATACTGACTCCAACCATAACTCTTGCTCTGACTAGATGTGTGATATTGCTGATGACACAATTCAATCTATGTATATGAAAAAAAAACATCAACATTTAGTTATACATTTATTCCTATTTTTATACAAAAAAATCATTCATTGTCTTTTTGGGATATTAATTATGACGTTTCATAATGAAGAAATGTTTTCTCTTACATGGAGAGTTCAATTATTTTGTTTCAAATACAGAGTTCTAAACGTCTAATAAACATTCCAAAGAGCTCTTCTGAAGGAAATAAAAAATGAATAAAATTTCCTTCTATGTAATTGCAAATGTAATGCTTTGTATATTTTAACAAAGATATGATCAAAGAATGCAGAATCGTGTCATTGAGCATAGGTGAAATCAAAGATCTTTATCCATTCACATAAATACTATTGAATTAACATCGACCAAGTCGTACATATTGCCCATGGAATGATAAATATGCCATTTTTTTGTACTATATTTTTTTTTAAATCTTATGCAATACATGTGTCAAAAAATAAATGCGCTAAAAATGTATTAGACATGAAGTCACTCGATAGCTGTGCATATATGTATAATCAACATATTTTTGGTTTAAAATTACTTAAAAGTTTTTGAAGTTATTAGCATTTTTTTAACTCGACCAACTAAGAATTTAAATAAATGTTTAACAATGTCATAATATTTCCTCAAAGTTATACAAAATATATTTCTCAATTCATATATCTTTTAAATCATCAGCCCATTCATTATTTATTTGAATCCGTTAAATAATCCTTAATAGAATTAAGCCGTGATAATGGCACACTTATTTGAATAAAGAAGGAACCAAATGATAAGGAAAGGAGCTTCATGAAATCAGGAGTTACAATGGTATATATATATATATATATATATATATATATATATATATATATATATATATATATATATATATATATATATATATATATATTGGAAGCATGTCTACAATGTCTTTTTATGTTGTTTTCTTCTTAATAGCAAGGTCTTTTTATGAGCATCAATTAATTTAACAACTTATGGAAAATTATATTTGTATGAACATAAATTCACATGTTATTTACTGAAGAATTACTAATATCTTGCTGCGTCACGTATAACAAAAATGAGGAGTACCCATAAATATACTCTTTTTAAAAAACCATTAAAGCTTTTGGTTATATTATTAATTTGATAGACGATCAAGAGCCTGAAATCAGTCATTACGATAAATTGACATTTTTGTCATATATTTTTATCAATAATGATATCTAATTGGTTGTCGTATTTATTTAATTATTGTATAAAATACTGCTATCAGTTTGATAATATTTTAAGCTTTCATTATATTTGTACTCTTCCATACTTATTATTCTTTAAGAGGGGAGAGAATGAAAAAAGTTAATAGTTATGTCTGATTGTTGCTTCTATGTAACTCAAATACCAAAGTTCAACAACAAAGTCCTCCTTACCTTAAAAAAGTAAATAACTTAAATAAAATATCTTATCTTTTTATGGCTAAAACGATCCAGGAAGCATCAGAAATACTCGCACTCCTTATTTTCTCATATCCAGCCAGTCAATTCCTTGCAACTCTTACTAAATATCTGATTTTTAGGGTACAACAAATTAGGAGCGCGACGTTAAAAAGGTTAAAAAGCCAATCGGGTATCTGGTAAAAAGTGGAGGGGGAGCCCTTAGGATTGTGCCCTTTTGCAAAAAAAAACTGTAAAATATTTTGGGGAGAGTTGAGAAAACTATAAAATGGGGCAAAACCCATGCTTCATTGGACAATCGTTTTGCGACATTGATTGAGAAAGGATAATCTTTCTTTACTAAAAAATGCTCCGGGTAAGACTCACATATATTTTACAAATATGCTCAGATATTTACATTGTCTATTTGTTATGTAGGTTGCAATCATCAGCTGCATATTGCTTAACGCCGTTCTGGCCATCCCCCAACCCTTTGCTGGGCCAGAGAGGAGCTGCAACATTGTAAGATCCGCAACAAACACTGGGCAGTGCTTTAACGAGCCCGAGTGTAACCAACAATGCAACACAATCAATGAACAGCAATGTTCAACCGTCAACAAACAGCAATGCTCCACTGTCAATGAGCGACAGTGCTCAACCGTCAACGAACAGCAATGTTCCACAGTAAATGAACAGCAATGTTCCACTGTGAACGAACAGAAGTGTTCCACGGTGAACAAACAGCAGTGCTCCACTGTCAATGAGCGGCAATGCTCCACGGTGAACGAACGGAAATGCTCCACCGTCAACAAGCAACAATGTTCTACTGTTAATGAACAGCAGTGCTCCACCGTCAACGAACAACAGTGCTCAACTACTACGGAACAGCAATGCTCCACCGTCAATGACCGTCAATGCTCCACTGTAAACAAACAACAATGCTCCACTGTCAATGAGCAGCAATGCTCCACCGTCAACGAACAGCAATGCTCCACGACGAACGAACGCCAATGCTCCACCGTCAATGAGGTTGTCAACGAACGCAAGTGCTCTACCGTGAATGAACAACAATGCTCCACCGTCAACGAACAGCAATGCTCCACCGTCAACGAACAAAATGCACCACCGTCAACGAACAGCAGTGCTCCACTACCACAGATCAACAATGCTCTACCACAACCAGCCAGGAATGCTCCACCGTCAATGAACGCCAATGCTCCACTGTCAATGAGCAACAATGCAGAACCGTTAATGAGCAGCAATGCTCCACAGTTAATGAGCAACAGTGCTCAACGGTCAATGAACAGCAATGCTCCACGACCTATGAGACTGTCAACAACCAGCAATGTTCTACCGTCAACCAACAGCAATGTTCAACTACCTACGAAACTGTTTGCTCCAATGGAAACTACGGCCGCTTTAAGAGATCACCCATCTTCCCGGCCAGAACAATGCCGGAATCGGAGGAAACAAAGGAATTGGAGGAAACATTGGAATCGGAGGAAGCTTGGGACTCGGAGGATTGGGAATTGGCGGAAACTTGGGGCTTGGAGGTAATGTTGGACTCGGAGGAAATATTGGATTGGGAGGATTTGGAGGTTCATCAGGAAGAAGATGTCAGTCTGTTCCCAGACAAAGTTGCACCAATGTCCCCTCTCGACAATGTAGAAGTGTTGCCTCTCGTGTTCCCAGACAACAATGCAGAAGTGTGCCACGGCAACAATGCAGATCTATTCCTCGTCAAAGCTGCCGCACCACTCCCAGACAAGTCTGCAGCAACGTTCCCCGACAACAATGCTCCAACGTTCCCCGTCAGTCTTGCCGCTCCGTTCCCAAGCAACAATGTCGATCTGTCCCCAAGCAACAATGCCGATCCGTCCCAAGACAACAGTGTTCCAACGTTCCCCGTCAGCAATGCCGATCTGTGCCAAGACAGCAATGTAGAAGTGTTCCTCGCCAACAGTGCGCCAATGTCCCAAGGACCGTTTCCAGACAGGAATGTAGAAATGTCCCCAAGCAAACATGCCGCAATGTGCCTCGCCAACAATGCCGAACCGTCCCCCGACAGCAATGTAGGAACGTCCCAGAGCAACAATGTCGCAACGTGCCAAAGCAGCAATGCAGAAGTGTTCCTCGGCAACAGTGCCGCAACGTTCCAAAACAAGAATGCAGAAATGTACCCCGTCAGCAATGCCGCAACGTTCCTGAAGAAATTTGCAATAATGTTCCTCGTCAAGTTTGCAACAATGTTCCCCGACGGTCATGCAAAAATGTTCCTGAGCAAGTCTGCAACAATGTTCCCAGACAATCCTGTCGCAATGTCCCCAGACAGTCTTGCCGCAATGTCCCAAGGCAATCTTGCACCAACGTACCACGACAGTCTTGCAGAAATGTTCCTGAGCAAGTTTGCAGCAACGTGCCAAGGCAAGAATGTAATGATGTTTGTGTTGATTCTTTCTGGTGTAAGGTTTGTAACTAAAAAGTTTATCTTTGAAATATGATATACACCTCCCAGAATGTATTTATAAATCAATCGGGGCTTCTGATACTGTTTTAAAAATGAAATAAAGTTCATGAAACCGAGGATGAGATTATAAGTTGTTATTATTTATTTTAAAACTGTGTATTCCAAATAAAATTCATGTAACATACGACAAGAAAATACTTTGAACTAAGTAAGCAATGATTCACGCAATCTTTTTTATCAATTCCCAACAGATATTGTTATACAGCTTTTTACTGATGATATATAAAGGTCATAATTTTTGATTAATGGTATAAAACACGTTGGTCCAGAAATAACTTGGTATAAACATGAAATATCATAACATAGTTCAAATAGATTAGGTTGAAATGATTATTTTCAAAAGACGACCTGTTTTTATAGGACCACATATTTCTAAAAAGCTATTCTTTCAACAAAAGTCTTCACCAAACCTTTTTCTATAAAGATTTAAAAAATGAGTACCTAACATATTGATAAAGTAAATATGTGGTGTGATTTCTTAAAATGAAGCATGGACATATTTTTATGAAAAACAGTACAATAACTCAGTGCGTTAAGGTGTGTTCAACTCTCAATGTTGAGGGAGCAAGTTCGATTCCCGAGAGAGGAAGGTCAATTATAGTCAACCTCATTGATAAGATCCTAGGTTCTATTGATAATGCTTCTTTATATCCACACGGATCAAATTCTATTGAACCATATAAGCAAAAAAACGAAAAACAAGCGTTTGTATTCCATTAAAGCTTTTTAGTATTCCATGAGAGATGCTCAAGATTTTTTTTACTGCAACTTTTTGATTAAGTCGCTGGATAATGTGCTTTTAACATTTTATAATCCATAAAATCCCGTTAAAAATTTATGTAAGTACAATAGTTGATATTATTTTATTTCATTTATATTTCCTAAGCAATGAAAAAAAATGAAAAAAGAGCAAAACCAAATAATGTTTTCTTTGTATGACAGTAAGAAGGTGTCAAATAAGAACTGGTTGATATGCTACAAGTACCAACCATAGAGATATAAGATATAGAGAGCTGATTCCCTTCAATAGCAGAGAAACAGCGTTCAGCTGTATTCTGTGTGTTCACTATAAACAAAGTAATTGATACTACGTCATCGTAAGCTGATCATAGAGATAGAATCATTGAGATATAAACATTACACAATGACGTATTTGTCTTCCCTCCAATAGTAGAGAAACATCGTTCAGCTATATTATTTACACTATGACGTATTTCTCTGACGAGTCCAATAAACTCTCTATATCTTTATATCTCTATGGTACCAACAGAGATAGTTGCTCATCATCTACGGCAAAATAAATTATTCCACCACTTCAAGAGCCAATTGCGCATATTCTGAAGCTATTTGTCATGATTCGAAGTGTTAATATCAAAATACAATCCCTTCTTTATAGTTTGTTGGTGTGATTCATATTGTGAGTTGTTGATAAGAGTTAAAATTTCGAGGAATAATATTTCAAGTGGTCTTACTCATGAAGTAAAAATAGCTAGAAATTGAAAAAGGCGTCTTTTTCTTTTTCCCGCCATTTAAAAAAATATACATCACATATGTAAAGTCACACCTGTCTATAGAGGCCGCTACAGACAGGTGGCCGCTATATAGAAGATAGTACTTGATTTGACTATTGGCAAATGATAGCCATTAACAGGTGATCTTTTGTATTTTTTTGCCTATATGGTTCGGTAGAATTGCAACATAATATAAATAAGCATTATAGCATTAAAATTAGTTTATCGAACCTATGATCTTATCACTGAGGTAGACCAAAAATGACCATCCCTTTTGAACCTGCGCCCCCAACATTGAGAGTTACTTATTGTTTTTTAATTTATATAAGGTATTTATTAGCACTAAACAGATATGAATAAAAATAATGTTTCGACAAATTTAATTTTCTTCGTTAACTACTAAAGAGCGTATATATGTAATGGATTCATTCTCTAAATAATCATTGGTAACTTAAATAAATATTAATGAGGTGTTGTTAGATCTAAAGAGATCGTGAATAAGAGCAATAAATCATCCATAAATCATCTTGTGTCCATCACCCATTTACTCCGATTCGAGTACATCTCATACCTTAAAAATAAAACAGCAAAAGGTTAGACAAGAATAAAAGGTGTTTCAATAAGCTAATGGTCTTTGCCTTTGAATCTTCTTTTATTGGTTATTATTGAATGAGTTAAAAAAAGAATATTGATTCAAGTTATTGGACATAAAACCCTGCTTGAGGTTTATGCTTAGAGACAAGAAACAAAACTTGTTTGGTATTTCTTTTCTACTTCTCATCGACGATTATCTTTATTTAATAATATATTACATCCATTAACAAAAAATAAATATATATATAAATATAAAAATTTAGTTTGAATTTACATTTATAATTAATTGCCCTCTATAAACTCAAAGTTGTGTATTATATATAATGAAACATATCATGAAACGTCATACCTATATATCTCACTAGCTATTCTACCCAAACGTTTTTATTAAAAAGCATAGGCGTGGGAGACAGGGGGGACAACTGCCCCCCCCCCCAAAAAAAAAAAAATTGGGCGAGTTCTCAAATTCGGGCAAATTGGTTGAGGTATTCGGGTATTCAAGTTCAGAAGAAAATATGAAATTATGAAAGCAACCGGATTTTGAATGATAACCAAGAGGAGGCCCTGAGATTTCCACCTTAATGTGACTTCAACGTACATTTAAAATTGCACGTCTTTCGCCATTTGAAGAAAAATAAGGCTTAATAGGGGTATAGAAAATGCTACTTTCAACTTCAGGTGTCATCCAGTCTATTCACAGCTTCTTCAATTCGGCAAAGCATGAAAATACTCTGCGTTCTGTGCAAATGCCAGCTGACCTGGAAGCTTCACTATACATCAAGCTGAAGTGTCTCAGTGAAACTCGCTGATCTTGCAGATTAGCCTGTCCCGTTTTTAGGTCAAGCGTTCCGATTTTATTTTTTTGCTCCAAGCGATTTTCTGCTGCGTAGTGATGAAAAAAGGAGATTGAGAAAGTTTCAGCCGTCAAAGGCCATTTTTGTGACTGCACAATGCACTTAAAGTTTCAAAAAGGTCAAAGGCGATTTTCAAGTGAATTGTGCTGTCTGAGTTTTAGTGATATCGAGTTAGTTTTTTTTCTAAGGATTGCTTGAAGTCTCATCTTTCAAGAATTTTTTTCAAGCAAATAAATATTTCTTTGGTTTTTGGCCGTTAAGTAGGTCTCTTTTGGTCCAATTTTTTGCTAATATTGCCCTAAAAATTATCTTAGCAATTTTGTTTATTGATGGCAATAATTGCCTTATTATGATGCACGTCTTGTACAATTTTCATAATGATCAAAATGATATTGACGTTTTTATTGAAAGTATTGATTTATTCTTATAAAATATTGTACATTTGCCAAAAGAGAATTGCTATTTATAAATTACAATATTATTTATAACCTCATGGAATAAGTTTTATTTATTTTAAATTTCATAACCTTTAAATTGTTTTATATATGTTTTTAAGATGTTTAAAATATCCAAGTAAATGTTAATACGTTTTCCACACCATCCAGCGCACTACCCTTTTTTGTGGATGGTCCCCCTAGAGATCTATTAATATACCGTGACTTAATTGAAAGTCATATTTGATTTTTTAAAGATTTTCTTTTATTCCATTATTAATATTGTACAGTGCGAAGGAGACGAGGAGAGCTTCAAGCTGGTGTCAAACTTTTATAATGTAGATTCCAGATGGCTGAAGCTGCAATATTCCATAATTTGGAAGATGCCAATTTCAAAGCAAAAAATGTAATAGTGAAGTACCTCTTCTCAAACTCTCTCTTTGAAACTTTGCCAAACTTCACTTAGATTTCAAAGACCTTAGCTAAAATGCCAGAAACATCATGTTCAGCAGAAATATATTTTCCTTGTTTGAGAAGACTCAATACATACCTCAGGTCCAGGAAAGGTTCCATGCTCTAGGATTTCTTTTACATCAAAAGGCGTTTTGTAAATAAAATGGATATCGATACTACAATAGATGAATTTGGGAGACAAAAATGAAGGAACTGTTTTTCTAGTGTCTTCAGAAAAAAATATAATGTAATGAATAGTGTGTAATTAAAATAAAGAAATATTAATCTACATAGCTTTTTTCATTCGAATATTTTTTCGCAGATTTAACAGTTCTTGTTAAAATTCGGGCAAATTGAATGCTGCCCCCCCCCCTCCCCCCACCAAACACCTCTCCTACGCCTATGTTAAAGAGTATTCTGTCAAATGTCAAAGATTTACTTATACTGAGAGTCACATCTCACCCAAGGGTATTCAATTATTGTTATGATTTGAGACAGGTCTTCAAGCCCCCAAAAAGTATTCCTCCGCTAAAAAAGGTATTATTCTATGTTCAGAATCTTGTTCTAAATCAAGGCATGTTGTGATCTCATTCACCATTTGACCTTACCCATAGGAGGAGGACGCCTGTGTCCATTCACAAAAATAAATATCAACACATAATGACGTCAATCTTTGATCCCTACTAACCTCGAAGTCATAGAGATATAAAGACATAGAGAGCTTATTGGATTCTTCAGAGAAATACGTCTTTGTGTCCCGAATACAGTTGAACGATGTTTCTCTGCTATTGGAGGAAAGTAAATATGTTATTGTTCCCGAATACAGCTGAACGATGTTTCTCTGCTAATTGGAGGAAATGAGCTCTCTATATCTTTAAGGCTCTATGCTCGAAACAAGCTCCTTTCTATGGGTAAGAGGGAAATATGCAAGATATTCATTGAAATTAAGAAGAAACCCATATACCCCATTTTCTCAGAGACTGCTCTCAGCACATCTGAGATTTGATTGACGAAGTTTTTGAGGAGGTCCTGAGAAAGAAAATAAATAAATATACATATTAATTTAAAAAATGCAAACTACCATACAATACTTAAACAATCTGATGTTATTTATTAGCCGTTTCAAAAGCTTCAGGGTTTCGCCGGAAGAGGGAGCGTAAAATCGAAAGAATTGGCCTGTATCAAAATAAAGCATTTCCTATTATGATGAGTCGTTGAAAGTAAATGGCATGTGGCTTGTTATTGACATAACAAGAGTCATTTATTCTAATGCAAGTAATTTATACGCTTGTCCTATTGTTTTGAAACCGTAAATACTTAGTACATAGTTATTTCATCATTTTTCATATGAAATCCCAGTAATAGAAGAGATGTATGGCAGCCATAATAATGGGGTTTTATGGCATTAATGTTGAATATGGCCAAAAGGCAGCAAAAAATAAAAATTTGCTCTTTAAAGTATACCAAAAACGGATGAAGTAATATAATATGTAATATTTGCAGGGATAAG